>OY728158.1:677109137-678359137 GCA_963277665.1 Viscum album | reverse complement strand
CGACGTGTATAATCACGACACGGCGTGTATGTGAGAAGATAACACCGACCCGTGTTGTGCGTGACACAGATGGGTACTCGGCTGTGTCATGAACAACACAGTTTGGTGTTATCATTTTTAGTACACTCCATGTTTGTTTAGAACACACCATGTAGTGTAACCTGGGAACACATGTTGTGTCACTAGCAACCCGAGCCGGTGAAGCTTGTTGACGTACATGCCATTTCCTACTTCAACATGCCGTGTAGTCTTGTCTTAAGAGAGTTGTGTGGCTTGACCATGTAGAAGGACTCAGGCATGGAAGAGGATTCAAGTACATGCTATGTGTTTGGGGTGTTACACGACCGGTTTTATCTGTAGTACACACCAATGTGAATGGATTAAGGGAAAATTCCGTGTAGGGGAAATACACGACGTGTAGTCAGGTTTTTCTTATCATGAAGGCTTTCTTTCTCCGGTTTTCTTCTTGTGACTCTAGTTTTTATTCCATCATAATATTGAATCTATGTGGGTGTTTGACCTTGCAGATTCATGCCACCTAGACGTCCTTCGGTTGTGTGATAGTTTCTAGTCAGTGATTAGATGCCTGATATGGCTGATGAAGGACTTCCTGTATATCCTACTGTTGTTTCATCCTTGGCACCAGTAGTTATACAACTTACAGGCATCGATGCACAGTTTAGGGAGGGTTTTCTAAGGATCATGCAGACCTTACAGGGAGCACCACCTCTTGCCTCGTCGATGACAGATTTGATGTGGGTTTCCAGTACCAGAAAACTCCCACCTTCTCAAGGGAAGGAGGACCACAGGCCGCAGAGTCGTGGCTCAAATCCACGTTGACGATCTTCGAGCATCGCGAGGTACCACCAGAGAGGAGGGTGAAGCTCACGACCTACATGCTTCGAGAATCCGCCAAGAGGTGGTGGGATGTCTTCTCTCAAGCAGGACACCACCAAAATATGTCTTGGGAGGAGTTTCAGCGTGTCTTTTACGATTAATTCTACCTACAGACCTTGAGGGCCGATCGAGCCTAGGTGTTCATGAGCTTGGAGAAAGGTACTCTTTCTGTGATAGAGTATTCCTCTCTCTTCACGGAGCTGCATCATTTCACGCCTATTCTAGGAAGTGATGAGTTTTTCCTGGCTAGAAAAGTTTGAGGAAGGACTTAGGTAGGATATCCGTTCCCAGGTGAACATATTTAGGTTGACTTCGATAACCACTATCATCAACCAGGCGCTAATTACAGAGCACAATCTGAGGGATTTTTGAGCTGTGAGCCAGTGCGGATTGGTATCTATAGTTAGTATTCCTCCAGCTGATAGTAGGAACTTCTATAGGGATACTTCAAAAGGAGATCAGATTAGGCAGGATACAACTTCTGGTAGCCATGTGGTGTGCTACCCATGTGGGAGGAGTGGGAATACGTGGACACATTTCCTGAGAGACCCAATGGAGTGACGATCTTGCGGAAAGATGGGACGTCTCCAGCGTTTCTGTCAGTTTTTCTCTCCAGCAGTAAGAGACATGGGTTCTTCTATGACCCCGCATTTGGGAGCATCACCCCCAGTTTCTCACTAGTCTAGGAACTGGAGTTCCTCTGGACGTTCAGGCCGAGGTGGAGGTTGTGGCTGGGGTAGTCAGTCACCGGTCCTTCAGCGACAGTAGGGTGGATCAGCTCAGATCAGTCAGGCAGGGTCACAGGGCTGTGGAGCAGTCCAGGCTTTTGCAGTAGAGTAGACCCAGTAGGAGCATCATCCTGGACCCTCTACAGTTTGAGGTACGATCTTTGTAGCCTCAGTTTTATCTTCTTCTCTTTTCGACACAGGGGATTCTCATAGCTTTATATCTATTTTTGTTGTAGAGAGCCTTGGGATCTGCATCTTTTCTTCTTTCGGTATGTTGACGCTTGACAAACCGTTGGGGATGAGAACATATAGCGTATGTCAGTGTATGGAGTTCCCTCTAGAGGTTGTTGGATGTCACTTCTTATGGGACCTCTATGTCCTAGAGATGAAGAGCTATAATTTCATTCTAGGAATGTACTGGCTGGTTCCCTTCCAGGCAGTCGTCGATTTTTATCACCGTAGGGTGAGTTTTATATCACCAGAGGGTGGATATTTTCTTCATAAGGGCCAGTGGGATGTCCGGGAAAGTAGAGCAGGACCAAAGCGTCATGGGTTGGGAGTAGTTATATACCAGATTTCTGTTATTTATCTGGATTACCAGGGGACTTCATAACTATAATTTCCTCTAGTCATGGATTGTTTCAGATATGTCTTTCCAGAGGACTTTTAAGGTTTGCCTCTGGAGCGTGAGGTATAATTCTCAATTGATATTGTTTCGGGAGTGGTACTAGTATCCATTTCTCATTATAGGATGGATACACCTGAGTTGTAGGAGCTCAAGAAGCAGTTGGAGGAGTTGCAAGAAAAGAGTTTCATCCAACCCAGTACTTCTCCTTAGGGTTCACCTATCCTCTTTACGAAGAAGGCGGATGTTACCCTCATGCTCTGCGTGGACTATCAGAAGTTGAACCACTTGACGATTAAGAACCGATATCCCTTGCCAAGGATTGATGATCTCTTTGATCAGCTTCGAGGAGCCTGGGTATTCTCGAAGATCAACTTGATATCCGGTTATCATCAATTGCATTTCAGACCATCAAATATACCTCTTACATCTTTCAGGAGAAGTTATGATCTATACGAGTATATAGTTATTCCATTCGGTCTCACAAACACGCCTGTAATTTTCATGGAACTGATGAACTGAGTGTTCCATCCATACATGGATTCCATCATGGTGGTCTTGATAGATGATATCTTGGTGCAATCTCACACTTGACACGACCATGCTACCCATATTGAGATTGTTTTGAATACATGAAGATATCATCAATTATATGCTAAGCACTCAATATGAAACATTTGGATGGACCAGATTCACTTCTTGGGTCATGTTATCTCAGAGACAGGAGTATCAGTAGACTTATAGAAAGTGAGAGCTATAGTTTCCATGGAGTAGCCGAAGAACGTCTTTGAGGTTCAAATTTTTCTAGGACTGGCTGGATACTTCAGACGTTTTATACAGGACATTTCACACTTAGCACCACCACTGACAGGTTTAACCAAGAAGGGTTCAAAGTTCTTATGGTCAGATTCTTGTGAGTCAGCCTTTCAGGAGCTGAAAGGGAGGTTGACTTCAGTACTGATACTAGTATTTCCAGAGCCGGGAAAAAGCTATACTATTTATTGGGATGCTTTTTATATTGGTCTAGGATCTGTGCTTATGAAAGGATAAGGATTCGTTGCGTACGGGTCTCGGCAGTTGCGGCCACATGAGAGGAATTACCCCATGCACAATCTGGAGTTGGTTGCTATTGTTCATGCTTTATGCTGTTGGAGACATTATCTTCTGGGAGAGTATTTTTTGGTTTTCACCGACCACAAGAGTCTCAAGTAAATATTCACTCAACATGATCTGAATTTGAGATAGAAAAGGTGGGTTGAGTACCATCAGTCTTTTGACTTTGATCTTGCCTATAAGCCTGAGAAGGGAAAGGCTGTGGCTGATGCGTTGAGTAGAAGGACTCAGATACATGCAGTTCAGGAGGCCAGCAATGAGTGGCAGCTTATGGCTCTTTTCTCTGATATGCATTTAGAGATGAAAGACAGTCAGGGGTAGACGTTTAATTCTTCAATAGCGGTTACCTCTACTCTTCTTCATCATGAACGAATGACACATCTATCAGATTCTGAAGCCCTAGTCCTACGGGAAAGCATGTCAAGAGAGGACCCTATTCCAGGGTGGACCATAGGTGAGTATGAAATCATTCATTTCCAGAGACGCGTATGGGTGCCAACAGATATACGTGAAGAGCTCATGTGGAACTTTCATTCCTCAGTTTGGGCAGTTCATCTCGGCATCACTAAGATGTATCATGATCTACACCGTCAGTATTGGTGGTCAGGTATGAAGGGGGACGTTTCTGGTTTTTTCATGAGGTGTTGCACTTGTTAGCAGGTGAAGGTGGAGCATTAGTTACCAACATGCCTTTTACAATAGTTATCCATTCCTGAGTGGAAGTGGAATGATTCCACAATAGACTTCGTGACTGTTTTACCAAGGTCACCTCAAGGGAATGATACAGTTTGGGTTGTCATTGATAGGCCCACGAAGGTTTCTCACTTCTTGCCGATTAAGGAGACCATCAATGTTGATGAGCTTGGGTAGTTTTATATCCGAGAGGTTGTACATCTGGATGGAGTTCCACACTCCATTGTTTCAGACAGGGATGCCCATTTTACTTCTCGGGTTTGGAAATGGTTTCAAAAGGCTTTGGGTATATAGGTACTTTTGAGTACAACATACCATCCCCAAACCGATGGCCAATCTGAGCGTACGATTTAGGTTCTTGAGGACATGCTTCGAGCTTGAATTCTGGACTTTGGTGGTTCTTGGGAAAATCATATACCTCTTGTGTAGTTTTCCTACAATAACAGTTTTAAAGAAACTATTCAGATGGCACCTTATGAGGGTTTGTATGGTAGGCCATACCGATCACCCTTATGTTGGCTGAAGGTAGGAGAGGCAGCATTGCGGGGACATTGTCTTGTTCAGGAGACCACAGAGTAGATAGAGTCGATTCATAATAGGATGGATACTGCACAGTTTCGACATAAGTCTTACACTAATTTGCGGAGATGACCTCTGGAGTTCAAGTTCAGGGATCAGGTTTTCTTACATGTCACACCAAGGATGTGACACAAGAGGATTAGGAGGCAGGGTAAGCTTTCACCGAGGTAAGTTGGGCCATTTGAGGTGTTGGATAGAGTTGGTTTGGTTGCCTATCGGTTGCAATTATCTCATAGGTACCGAGCTATGCACAATGTTTTTCACACCTCTTAGCTCCGAAGTTACTTTTCAAATCCGTCTCATGTTTTTCAACACGAGGAGGTTGAGCTTGAGGTGGATGTGTCGTTTGAGGAGAATCCTATCTAGATTGTTTATCGCAGTACAATGGTTCTCCTTGGCTAGTATGTTCCTCTGGTATGAGTGATATGGCAGCACAGATGGGTTCCAGACAAGGTTTGGGAGAGGGAGGCTGATGTACGACCACAGTGGCCAGATCTATTTGGGGTTTCTTCTTCTATGTCGCTCTAGGAAAATTCAGGGATTAATTTCTTTAATGGGGGAGGTTTTTAAGAACCCCAAGCTTCTTTTCATGTAATTTTTTCCTTTTTCTGGAGTTTTTGAGAAAAGAGGTGTTTCTGGAAATTTTTCAAGTACATGCCGTGTACTTGAAAAATTTCGAGAAACTCCACTTTTCTCAAAAACACCAGAAAAAGGGTAAACATACATGAAAAGAAGGTCCGGGTTCTTACACCTCTAATCTACTCATCTTATTATTTGGAGATTAGTACATTGGATAAAGGCCATTCATGTCTTAGTTTTTATGTTTTTATTGCATCTGAACAAAACTTCTATAGTAGAAACATGGGTTCCTTATATAGTGATGTTTATTTTATTATTTTAGCATTATAGTTTTTTCTTTTCTTCAGGTGGCCATTTTGAATTTATGGTTATTTTATTTCATCTTAACCGAAGTGGAGGAAGTTCATGATAATAGGGATCCTAGTCTACATTGTATATTTATATATCATGAATCATTTTATATGCGATTATGAATCATTTAATTTAATTAAATATAAAGGATAATCAATTAAGTGAATACCCAAATTTGATGTTGGTTTCATCAACATAATTAAGACTTGTATATTTTCTATTTTTTCAGTTTTGAGATTATTATGAATTTTTTCAAGTATGAATTATTAGGTATTAGGATTTGTGAAACAGAATATTAGGTTTTTAGCATCCCTTTTAGATGAACTATAGGGTGTGTTTCCATAGATTGAAATTAGAGTTCTATAAGGTGGTATCTATTTCATTCTTATGTACATGATTAAATAATTATGATAATTAATATGTTATTAGGATATTTTGAATATTTTTACTATAAATATTGAAACCTTACCCTCGATGACAACATCTGGATCCACCCAAGGGAAAAATTTTATAATGTTCTATAAGTATAGTATTCCCTTTTAGTGCTAATAATATTGAATATCTTTCATGTATAAACTACATGGGACTAGGATTTGGTTAAGGGTGTTATTGTTTTTTAGAATCCCCTTTAGAAGTACCATAGGGTGTGTTTTCTTAGGTAGATATTGGTTTATGATAAGGTGAGTTTTGTTTCATGCAGCAGTACCTGATTAATTTATTTTGATAATTATTGTGTTATAAGGAATTTTAGAATATGTGTATTGTATATTCGGAAAACATAGCCTTAATGAATTCATCTGGAGCCACCCAAAGAAAAGATTTAGGATATTCCCAATGTATATAATTCCCATTTCTTACTTACAACAGGTCAAGAGGGGTTACATGGCTATGATCCTAAGGGCTCTCTAGTAGTTTAGAATACTAATCCTATATTAAAAGGTGTGTTAAGAATAGTTACCATTGGAGGTGGATTTAGAAATCTTTGTGCAGTTCATATAAAAGAATTTACCAGATTCATATAGATATAGGATATTATAGCTATCAATTCATCAGATGTACTCATGTTAAATTGGGATATAATAAGATTATCATGGGTATCTTTGACTTTCTGGACAAGACCAATTGGAACCTGGTTATGTTGGTAGCATTCCTATTTAAGGGACCATCTTAGAGATAGTGGGGCTTTGATGGAGCAATCCAAAAACCATAAATCCTATCATGAGATTCCATCTAGAACCTCTTCATCAAATATTTGTTTTCCAAATTCACTAAATGTACTGCAAACATAGAATTTAATAATGATTTCCCTTGTGAATAGTTAGTGACTGATTATGTGATATTTTTATCACAGATATTAAGGTCTTCACCGTAACTAATGAGAAATGGGTCCTATATGTTATATAGGTTTTATATTATAATATGAAGAGTTTTAATGATACAAGTGATGACATTAAATAATTAACCATATTCAATTATATACTATATGTTATTCTGTATTGTGAAGTGACTATTAGAGGATAATATAGTAGGTTATTTTTCTATCATCCATGGTTAGTTTGTGCTTTTTTTTGGTGGAGCTATATGTTCCACTTCTAGTGGTTGCAAGAGGATAGTTGATGAAGTGAACTAGGGTAGTGAGGTGTAGTCTGTGCATCAAAAATGTGTATTTCTTACTAGTAATTAGGGAGACCCCATTATTTTTTATTAGTGAACACATCATTGTATTTAAATAGTTCTCTTCCCAATCCATCGAGGGAGTTTCATTTTTTGGTGGTATGGAGAAAATAAATAATTTCTATAAAATTTTTCATTAGGAGTGTTTGGTAAAAGCAAATGGAACGAAAGGGGATTATCTTGTCTAGTCAGAAGGATATCAGTGGATGTATAGTTTGGTTCTACATAAGTGGTTTATGTAAGGATCTGGTCAATGTTCCTATAGAAAGTCATAGAATATTCATTATGGTATGACTATATAAGGGTATCAAGGATCATGGATTCAAGAACATTGAGTTTATTTTGATATGGATTATTCATTGGACCAGGATATTGCTGATGGTGTAGTAGGTCCTTCTATTGTGACAATTTTGGAGTTTGTTTCTTTTACCCTTTCAGCTTATTAGTTTATTAAAGTCAAATATCTCTATATATTCCTATTGATCCATTTATCAAATGTGGGGCTCAATATGGATTTAACTTTAGCCAATTTTTCTTATATGATTTTTTATAAGTGGTTGGATCATTTTAAAGATGGATTGGGTGTTCCAGAATGGTTGGGGTTATAAAAACATGGTGGATTTCTTTATTCATGATATGGTTTGATTTTATGTTATCCATAAGATTGATTGTAAAATTCCATTTTTTGTCCTAATTGATTGATATTGAAGGCACATGTTATTCAAATCCACAATTAGAGAAATTAGTACTTTCATGTATAAGTGGGTTGTCAATGAAACTATAGTAGGATGATACCTCGATCAGTTGGAATAAATTATGGCATAGATCGCCAATATTTTCCTTAATGAGTGCCAAAAAATAGTTATATATAATTTCTCTACTCATGTATCATAACAAGGATTTTGTACATGATGATTTATCATGTTTTCCTTTTGATAGGGAGATTGATTTCATGATTGATAAAATAAAAAGTAATGATCCTATATCAATGGAATATTATTTGATTAAATTGATCTCGTTGATATATTTTAATGTCTAGAAAAATGATATTGAAGTGTGGGATTTTAATAATCATAGTACATTCCCTAAATGTTATCACACTTTCACACAAATAAAATAGATTAAAGTGTAATTTTATAAATTTATTATCAAAAAAGAAATATTTTTTAATGAATAGTCTATATCAATTTCCCTAGATAGAATATTTTGTTCAATAATTTAAGCTGGGGATTCATGTTTCTCTAGTAGTGATCTAATTTTAATCTATTGTTATTTGTATGTTTGGAAAAAATAGATAATGAATATTGTTATTTGATGAATTTATGGACTATATGTGTTTTTTTGGTTCCATTCAGTTTTAATAATGAAGCAGAAATGTTTATGGGACACCTAAACAATATTTTCAATGCTTAGATAATATCATTAATAAAATTACTCATTAATGAAAAATCCGTATATTCTATTAATCTGGAGACTCATATAAAGAATATTTAGATGCTTTTGAGTGTTCTTAAAGTGCATTGACTACACATTAATCTTCCAATATTTCAAATGTAATCATCAAAGGTTCAAGTTCATAGGAATTTGGAATCTGAGGTAATAAGTTTTTTTAACCAGAGATGTTTAAGCCTACGTGATAATAGGAAACCCCAATGAATGTTTTTATGATAATTTTTTTTCTTATAATGGTAGGATATTATATGAATTAATTTAGTGTTTCTCATTCCTAATAGAGGCCATGAGCAGTCTTACTAAAATTGGGGTGAAATTTTAGTGGACAAATGAGTTTGAAGAGGTTATTCAATATTTGATATTAAGGATTTCATATTAATCAATTACAATTCTTTTGAACCTATGTAATGTTCTTATTATTTATTTATAATACTCTTAATTTTGTCTAGAATATTGTATAATACAATAGTAACTATTATTCACTTATAGTTATCATTAGTTAAAATATCATTAGTTGAATTTTCATACACATTTCTAGAGGTATATTTTTTAGAATATTCCTTACAGTTTAAGTAATACTATATGATTGATGATATATTTTATATTCACATTAATAAAAATATATTTTTATACAAATATCCTAGTGATCCTTGAAATCATGGTAGAGGATTTGGGTCGAGTGACTATAGATGTATGATTTTGAGGATTCAAATTCTTTTGAGAATAGGAAGATCAAGGTAGATTCTATTAGTAGGAAGAAAAAATAGTTTGTTTTTCTAGAATCTAGTGATGATTTGATGATGATGCTTCATTTTAGGAAAAAATTTAAGACATTAAATGGAGTGAGATT
Organism: Viscum album; assembly: GCA_963277665.1. Classification (NCBI taxonomy): domain Eukaryota; kingdom Viridiplantae; phylum Streptophyta; class Magnoliopsida; order Santalales; family Viscaceae; genus Viscum; species Viscum album. The sequence goes on along the minus strand of OY728158.1, from coordinate 678,349,596 downwards.
GTATAACAATTTATGCCCTCTCCATCTCATCCACAATAGTAGATCAGGTGAAATCCAAATAGGAGAGTGGTTAATGTTTTTTGTGATGTGGGAATTACGTATTGGACATGAACCTATTTTATTGTGGTATCAAGATGATGTTATGTTTTTTTATATCTATATCAATGTGTTTCTTCAAAATTTTATGTATGAAGAGTTATATAGGATATCTCATGCCATCTAATGGGAAAAAACCTAAGATAATAGTTTTGTACCATGATATAAATTTTAATTTTTTGGTGGTTGAGTATGTGGGGGACACAATTTGTTATATAGTTTATTATTTCATCTAAAAAATATTTAATAATGTTAATTAATGTAAAATAGGTATACATCAACAACATTGAGTTTCTACATTGAATTGTGATGAGGTGCGTTCATATTTGTTTGACGGACTTCCAAGGACGTTGAGAGGTTTTGAAGTTTTATAGGTTGTGGTGGATAAGTAGATATAGGTGAGGCAATTTATTCCAATTTGAGTGACCAAATATATAAAAGATTTGGGAATTGTTTGTGTATGGGAGATCATATGGATTCACAATCATCTTAAACATAAATTCTCATTCATTTTCATGAAGCTATTTTTAAGGATTAATTGGGAACATGAGTAGAAAAGAACCAATAAAAAATATTAAAAACAATTAATAATGAATACACTTCCCGAAAAAAATAAATTTTTTAAGTGTGAACCCTTTGATGATACTCTTATATATTTAATTTATTTCTATCTTAATCAATTTGGGCGAGGTCATCAAAATTAAAATCCATCATATCCCATTTCTAGATATAATCCTCTATGAATATTTCTCGATCATTAAAACCATGTAGAAAATTAAAATCGAGACATTAAATAAATGAAATATATTATTTTTTATTCAATAAATATGTATATGTATTGGATCAGAGGGAAATAACTATATTATGTCTAAACTCAAAAAAGGTGGAAGAAATCTAGGAGATCCAAAATAAAAATTAGTGAAATTTATCACCTGTAGATAGATGGAAATTTAGTGATGATGATTCAGATACTCAATGATATTATCATGGAATGCGTGTTTGTCTTTTTTGGTGAATTGGATGATATCATAACATTGAAAACGTTAACATATAATAATAATTATAGTTATTTCATATAGATCACTACCTAAGAGGCCTTATATTGTTGGTCATGTCACTCTCCCTAGTGTTTGTTAGAGGTTGGAGAGTGGGTGGTCCTTTGGATACTCATGGTATTATAAACTATAGAGAAGATTAAATTGATTATGAAGTGGTTTATTTCCACTCAATTAAGGCATTACTATTATTAAAATAATTTTTCATTACTTTTAGAGTTCACCATGGGTTTCTAGATATTCTTTTTAGAACCCCCTTAGTTACAACAACATTAATTGAGGAAGTAGTGAATGTTCATGTTGTGGTTTTTTATCCTTTTAAAGGGTGTGTGAAGGATTGAAACCATTTATTAGAAGTTGTATCTTTCTCAGGTATGTCCTCCAATTTGAGATGTATTTAATGTGTCATGGCTATAAAAGTACAAGCTTGACCTGATGCATATCAATCGTCATGATGATTTCTATTTGGAGCTGGATGAAAATTTTGAGGAACATCCAATATGTATTATGGATTATATAATTACGGTTTTATGAGGGAGGATGGTACATATTGTATATATCTTGTAGAAGCATGTGTTTATTCAAAATGAGATCTAGGAGATGGATTAAGATTTATGAGGATAGTCATTTATGTAGTCTAGTAGGGAGTATCATAGACACTTCTTATAGATGTGAGGACCATATTAAGGGATTTTTAAACCACTTATTAATATTTAATTATAATTTAGAACTCATTATTGAACATAAATCTGTTTTTATTGTCTTTTATTATATAAATAGTTGGTTTCAAAGATCTAGGTAATTTTTGAAAGGGGTATTTAGGACCTTACAACTAGAAAATAAGAATAGAGGCCAACCAATTCCTGATGTATTCTCTAGGGGACCTGTAGCCTTCGAATTCTCAAAGGTAATAAGGTGGGTATTTATTGGGTTGTTGATGCATGAATTGGTGACTATTATAGAAAAATTAATTACCACGGTGCATGGTTATTTATTTTAGGTTCTTTTCCATCATTTCACCTAGAACCTCCATTAATCACATCATTCTATCTCTCTTGACCGAATCTTGACTATAACTCCCATTCGTTTCTCTTCATGTCATCCAAGCTCCTCCAATATTCATTCCTTCCTCCATTCAAGTGCCATTTGCGATCATTCCCTTCACTTATTAGGTCTAACCTAATTTAATCAATAAATATATCCACCCCCATTCTTATTTCTTTTCCCCTCATATTTAAACCCTAATTTTAAATGTATTTATTATATTATATGAATTCAATGGATTGATCTTGAATGTGGAAGAACTCAATAGAGATTTATTTCTATAATGATTACTGTATTTGGTCCTTACTATATTATGATGTTTTTATGGGATAGTGTAATATCCCAAAATAAACCACTAGGTCCAAGTCGGAATTATACATGACCTAATTCATGCCTCTTCATCAGTAAGAGGTCATAGAATAGATCTGAGGCACATAAGAAGAATCATGGGGACATTATACGATCTGACATAGTGAACATGTGAAATAAATAACAAATGTATAACAAAATTATAAAAAATAATAGTGAACATGTGAAATAAATAACCATTGTATAATAACATAATAAAAAATAATATTATATGTTGAATGTGAACTAATCAAGCAATGCAGTTAAATGGATCCCAATGTGGAAAGCATATACAATGTATAAAGAATAATAAAAAACAAATAAATAAACAACATGTCCTCTAATGTATATCTTGGTATTCTACTAACTCTATGTTCCTATGCTCATCTGTCCACCATGGGTCCCTTTCTCTTTGATGGATCCCTCATGAAATTTACAGGCGCACCAAAATTCCTTTATTAAGTGTGTGTACAAAACTTGATTGGAAACCACCAATATATCCTTAACCACGTTATAAAAAGTACACACTTATATTCCATAATAATCATAATTCTGCATCAAAAAATAAATATTCAATTTAAAACCATGTGGTTATGTGCTAAGCAAGCTTCCACAAACCCTAAATATACATGATTCAGTTCCATGTATAAATGATAAATCATAAGGAATGTTAGTACTTACAAAGATACTCACATGTCTAATGATTCAGTCACATGTGGTATTTATGTAATCATGAGTACATGAAACTACACATTCACGAGGCCTCAATTATCACATGATATTTGACATAACACTGGGAATTAGTCATGCTAATCAGAAGTCCATTTGGAATAAAATAATATACTCTCGAATATTGATTGTAATTGAGTGAGCTACTCGACAGTTTAGGAAAAATTTAAAAACATGCTACTTAGAATAACACTAGGAATCAAGTGCAATACTTAGTAGTTAATTAGACATTGAATAATTTTCTACAATGCATAACACTCGGCATCAAGTGTGATACTCGATATATAACCGAACACTGATTAATATGGTTCTTGAAATTTGGGTATTGAGTGCGTCATAAACATAGTATGACTATGTAAACATTGTATCTCTAAAATGGGCTTAGTTCCATCATCGCAATCATCATTTATCATGGGCACACTCACTCTAAAGGATAAACCTATCATGATGGTCAACCTATTTTTAGCACTAATAATGAAACTTATGAAGCTAGGGTGATGTACAATAAGGTATATAATACAAGGAAATCATAGTATAAAAATTACATCTTGAGTATTAGTATCAATACAAAAACAAATGTGATCATCATCGAACAGGGAATAATAAGATACACAAGAATAGTAATAGAAATAATAACATAAACGAACACATGGCTATATAAGCACCAATGTATGATCAGAATCATACATCGTCAACAAGATATGCCTATACAAGTATCACATCAAGGAAAGAGTATACATATAAATTGAATATGATAAACATCATGAGATACAACAACTATTCATGTTATTAAAATCATGTAGAACCTATTAGTATATCGATGAATTCTCGTGACATAAATAAACACATATGGTCTCATGGAACTAGGATATCATTATCACAACAATTAACCTCAAGGTGTCCATTTTGTAGTACATTTTCAAATGTGATCAAGAATCAACCATTGATTTATGGAATATAATCCAAAACACAAGGTCTAGTGTAGACCTTGTCACCTTTTAAATTTATTAGAAATCCTTCATTTAATTAATTAATACTCAATCATCATTAATTAATTAGTAATTATTATTATTCCTACCACAAAATGAACATACTAATGTTCTCATAAAGTGTAAAACCATAGATATCATTCCAATAAATGTGCATAAAAACCAAAGGGATGAAAACATGAGACCACCTACATAAACCGACATGAAATATTAAAAAATAATGTATACCCACAATTATTACATTTGGACATTTATAAATTAGAGACAAAAAAATTAAGGAATTTCTTACATCGTGGTTGTATATGTCAAGGATGAGGTTTACCAAGGTATCCTTAACCCGAACCATAATCACACCCACCTGGAAAATGATTCGATGCCAAAAAATCCTTCAACCATCCCTATTTTTACATTATTTAGAATTTTCACTATATTTGTTCAATAAAGACATTAAATTAAATAATAATAAATACCTCATGGACCCCAAAAACAATATTAGGAAAACATTACCACTCATTGAAATAAATCCAATAGAACCAATGGCATGTCAATCACATAAAAAATACATGATATATTAGAGAGATAATTTTTATGATAATAACAATAATAATATATATATATATATAAGAGATAGTGATAGAAAAGATAGGGATATTAATGATATTGGAGAAAAATTACCTTATATTCCCATTTCCCATTTTCTCCCTATGTGCCTCCCCATTCCTACCATTTATGATTTTTTTTCTAATTCATTATATTGAGCAATTATTTATATCCATTATTAATCAATTTATTATTTATCTTTCATCGTCAACACATGTGATACCCCATATATATATAATTAAATTCCATATTAAATTTTATGTAATCATTAATTTTCAAATATATTAAATGTCATCCATATATATATAAATATATATATTCATTTGTACTCATAATATATATACAAAAATCATAATATATAATTATTTATCATATATATATACAATGAAACCCTGAACCCATAATTTATTTTGGAATGAATGAGTTTTTTTAGGTGAATTTTTATTTTGGTGAAAATAATGAAACTGAAATTAAACAAAATAAAGACAAAAGTAATGAAAATGGAAACCTTTATTTATTAAAACACTAAAACATTACTTTGGATTTCAAGTGATTTTGTTTTAATATTACCATTAGTTTAAGTAATGGTTATAAAATTTTATAACTTTTATGTGTGTTGATTATTTTATATATTATGATTTTTAAGTATTCTAAGTATATTACCATTTAATAATTTAAAGTGTTTTAAAATTATTTTAATATTTTAAAGTTACTTCCATGGGTAAATAATGAAATAGTTTTAATTAAAGATATTTTTTAAATTTGGATTTTAAAAATATAATATCCATGATGTTTCTTTTCAAATGAATATATATTTATAATGGAAATGACATTTATAAAGGAAGTTATATTTTGATATTTAATGTTTTAGTTTACATTTATATAAATAGTTACATTTATAATATGAAAGAATATATATATATATATATATATATATATGTTCATTAATATATATGTTCTTCTTTTAAAACATTTTTATTTTAATAATTGTATTTGATAAAAAAATTGTGAGTAACCACCCAAACTAGGGCAGACTTGAAGGACAAGAACCCATGGTATAGTGGGTACCTCACAGTGATAACCAAATCCAGGTAGAGCACCCACATAGCACATGTTGATTCCTACTCGGGCCCATGTGTAGGGCCCGGTTAGGTGAGTGCAGGTGGTGAGTAATGTCACCCATCAACTCTGGTAAGGGTGGGCCAAGGCTATGGGAGGGGTCCCATGTGCAAGGAACGTGCGGTGTGTGCTAGTGTTATTTCCATATGGAAGTGGCATAGAGAAATATAAGGTGGTCCAGGATCTCTCTCCATTTCTAGGTGGGATGCAGTTTTTTTACGGGAAATCTAATCACGGTTATTCGATCTCACTATGTGAGATCCTCACCATTCGATCTAGTCTCACCTTTAAATCCACCCACCACTTCTTATTACCATGATTTTTATCATCGGTCTAATTGGGATGTGTTTGTTCTCAGCTAGTCATCCCTTTTTAAAACTCATAGTTTCTCTATGAACATCTAATCAAAGCCACGTTTCATCTTGACTGTTCATCTATTTTAAAAACCACAAAAATCACCAAAACAATCAAATCAATCTATTCCCAATCTAAAATGTCCATTCCTTTTCCCTTATTTTTATCATTCTTCATCTTCCTAGCCCCACACCAGTAGATATCATTCTCCTCCATTGTTACCTTCTTTTATCATGAGTCCTTCCATCATCCTCCCCAGACCCAACTGGTTCGTTTTTCCACAAGGCCTCAATGAGTGAATTGGTGTAATGAAAACCTCTTGGTGTATTATGTAATTTTTTATAAAATATATATATTTAAATTATCAACAATAGATTGATTCAATGTCTTCTTGGATTATGGATTTTATTTTTTTCTAAATAGTTTGATTCAGTTTTCATTAGGTTTGGTGGTTTATATTTTAATATTCATCCATAGTATATAAAATTATATATATTCATTTTATATAAACTATTTACATAAAACTCAAATTTCCACCCTTAACACTATGATTTTTCCTTTCCTCAACCTTCCTCCAATATTTTCACATCTCTACCTCACCTCTAAATCATGTAAGTGTTTTAATTAGTTTTTGTTTAACTAACCCATATATACTTATATGTGTATACATGTTCATATATATAAAAAATAGTCTATTTTATATTTTTTGATTGATGAATATTTATTTTTTATATGATGTTATTTATTTATTAAATTCCTGAAATTGTTAATCTAGCATAGTTTTTATGTTCAGAAAACCAAACATAAACATTGTGTATATTCAGTTAAATGTATATATTTATATATAATGACTTTAATATGAATTGGGTTTTCATATAATTGATATTAAGTTTTGAAATAAGTAATTTTAAGTGTATGATACTTATAAGGGTTTATCATACCATTTTTGTTATGAAAACCCCATGTATATGCTTTATATATATACGGTTTTATATAATCCTCAACCCTATTCTATTATGGGGTTTTCAAGTTATAATTATCATTAATTTAGCTGGTGTTTTTATGCATGTTGTAGTTGTAAAGGGTTTAATAAGAGTGGTTTTTGAGTTTCTAAACTTATACATATATATATTTAAGTAAATAATGTTATATATATTTGTATGTATATAGTTTTTAATACAAATCTAATTAATCATCTTTCTTTATAAGTTGAAAAATTATTTTAAAGGTGTTCCCTATCCTAAAACATATTCTTTTAATTCTGTTTTTGAAACCCAAATTTTTATTTATATAAGTACCATAATTATATATATATATATTCATATATTAATTGATTAAATTATCACAAAATCAATTTGATATTGGAAATTAATAACAAAAATTTGTTTTATTGTTGTGTGCCTAAAAAATTGAAGAGGTCATCACCTTGTTATTACCATTAACATGACATTCATTCATATCAATTAATAATTTTAGGATAAAGTGATAGAATTATATTTTTATCAATATATACATATACATGCATAAACACATATTGTGAAGTGTGTTTAATTATTTTATTCATCAATATCTCATAAGAAACGAAAGTATTACATTAATAAATATTTTATTTTAATTCATTATTTTTCTGCTATAATGATTACTGTTAGTTATTAATGTTTATGGTTTAAACTATTTGGCACTACTATTTATCAGTGTATAGAAAATTTGAATGATATATATCTTAAATTTGAAAAAAAATATTTTAGTACATTAATTGTTTAGTTCCATATAAAAAGGTTTTAAACAGTTATTTTTATATGACAAACCCAAAAAATCTATTATTAATTTATCACTTATGATATATTATGATTTAAGAATTTAATTATTCAAAGTGGTATGGGATACTTTTAATAAGATATATAATTTAATTATTCAAAGTTGTATAGGATAATTTGAATGAAATACATAATTAAATAAATCAATGTGGTATGAGACATATTGATTTGAATACATTTTTAGACACATGAAGAATGCATTAGACTTAATATGTTTTGGGTGAGGCATTTTGTAGCCTCTCGATACATTGATAGGTCTAATTATACAAATAATGGTCTTGGAATGAGGCCTTGACAGAATGATTATGTATGGTCTTGGCATGAGGCCTTGTCAAAATCTTTTTGATTGTCTAACATTATTCATTTCCTCAATATGTGATTAATATTTAACCAACCATGAGATTATTCATCTAGTAGAATATCCTTGGTTAAGAAACTTTTTCTTATGATAATGGCAGTAACTGCACATGGAATAATGATGTGTATACTTGGAATGTCATTTATAAAGAATGTGTAACATCTATTTTTAGAACAATGACACAGAAGTTAGAAATACATCTGTCATTTCATGAATTGAATTTTTTGTGTTAAGTGAATTATGATATTATTTCTTGTGAAATTAGAAGAACATAATATTATCTGTGTTAATTTATACCTTCACCATTTCATTCCACCATTAATTTAGTTTGATCAACCCCTAACTTATATGCAGCATTCCATGCATTTTTGTATAATAACGTGCACTCTAAAATGTGGTTTATCCTTTCAATAAATATATAAATTCATGTGAATATGATTTCCCTAAAAATTATATCTAGTAACCATTAAAAGATGATTATGATGTGCTTATAGATATGTTGTTTTATTTTGATAAAATGTTTTATAAGTATCTCAAAGGGATGCTTTTAAAAAGTTTTTTCTTATTTATTTTTGAAACTAATTATTGAGAATTTTAAATTATCACCAAACATTTCTAATTTAATTTTACAATTTTAGAAGATTTTCCAAGAATTGAATCCTTTTGTGTGGTGGAAACAATATAAATATTATCTTATAGTTCCGAAGAAAAGAATTTGTTGTATATGGTTTTGCAGGACCTAGACTGATATGATCCTATGTGATGAGATGATATGTGTAATTTTATTAGTATCTTTTTATAAAAAAATTTACGCACCATGTTTTATGCACCGAATCTGTACTTCTAGGGTAGGGTCCTCACAGTTGGTATTATAGGAACTATCTAGGCAATCCTGGAAAATTAGAATAATATTTTTAGCTTTTCAATGTGGAGTAGATATCACAACACATCCCAGTAGGGCCCGCACCGTGACTCCCCAACCCCGCCTTAAATAGGCTCGGGGCTGGTGACTAGCACTGAGTAGGCATATCACTAAATGGGAGGCATTTCCTAACTACCTGTACACATGTACACATATCCAAGCTCACAAATGTTGAAAAGTAAAAACCACTAAGTAACAAAATGCATGCATACAACTAAACCCAACCAATAGTGTACAATGGAATGTAAAGTACAAAAAGTAAAATGGACCAGAATACAATCCCAAAGAAAAAAAAGATTATGAAAACTACAATGTATAACCTATACAAAAAAAGGTATTGGTACAACTGTTCATATCCATAGGAACACCTCTTCCTTTAAAGAACTCAAAAATATCGGTCCGGTCCTGGCCCCTTGGACTCTGTGAAAAGATCGCTCGTCTGCACAATACATGATATGGGCGGGAAAATCTTGTGCAGGAGTTAGTATAACAATACACAATAGGGGACCTTGAAAACCAAAACGCAATACAAAATGTAATATTATAGTCATCTCAACAAAATATTTTACTATAGAAGATATGACGTGGGAAACACATCCTGATATACTCGATACCTAGAACCATATTTAAAAACGACTGCATACCCACTCTCAGGATTCATTTCAATGATTCCATAAATTACTCATTTGGGAGAACTCACTCTATAAGAATGAGAAGTATTGTTCAATGAGATAATCCATGAGAGAGATATATGCCCTAAAAGATTTGAAGAGAGAACAAATACACTCATTCTAGGAGAACACACTCCTGAGTGGGGAAAGATCACGATACATAGATAAGGATCACTGTAAGGGCCTTAGGGGATACAATGACTCATTCAGATGTCAATATGATATGTAAGGGATCAGAATCTTTTAATATTGCTCCTATCAATACCTGATTCTATTTAGGGTCAAAAATGGGTATAGGATATCTCTTCGGGCCACTCATTGGGATTTTGCCTCTATCTAGAAAGTCTTGCTAAAGGAATTATACTTGTGTGGATGAAAATGATACCCGGAATTTATGGGAATGAGAAAAGGATCACTAACCCAAACGAAAACTGTCCATGAAATTATGTGCAAGAAGATCAATCCATGTATGAGGGAGTATATGACATGCAGTCTTGGTCTCACGTCATGTCCCTTGACTCTAGGTACTTCTTGTGTATAATGATACGAGTTTAGAGAAAATTCCATGTAAAAATGTATATAAATGGTGTGTAAAAAAGATCACACTTCATGTCAAAGTATTCAAGGTCCACTCAGTGTATGCTGGCCATGTGTCCATACACAACCTCAACCTGTGTGTGCCAACTCATGTAACTGGTACACTGGGTGACCCGTGTAATTGGCCTCCTTTAGCCATGTGGTGGGGTACATGATGTGTACTCAACCCTGTGTCTGTGTATCTTCTAAGATACATGCCGAGTCCCGTGTAAGGACCCACACACAGTGTGACAACAGTCACCCTCTATGTCAACCCTTCATGTCACCTAGAACTCCAACTACCGCTGCGTGGGGCGATCACGATGTGTCCTCTCAGAAGCATGCCATGTCCCTCACCATGTCCAATGAAAGAAACCCTATCCACATACATGAAATTCCCACAAGTCATGTTATTTGGAATACATGTTGTGTTTATCATAATTTTCCAGAAATATCCATTCTTCATCACCATGCCCCGGTTCTCCTTTCAGTCTTTGATCCAGCTATCTGATCGCTTAAAAAATTGAGATTCTAGGACTATCTAATAGCTAAAGCTTATTTACATTGTTTTTGAGCCTTCTATCATCCCTAAGAACATGTATCATTCCTCTCGTATGAAGAATGCTCGAAGAAAGATCATCCTTGGTCTGATCCGATTCTTCATCCGCAATCACCGTCACACCTCCGCTAAGTCATTGCAATGCCTGATCTCTAGTTTGGGATCGTTGCATTGAGAAATGGATTCGCAATGATCCATTGTTAATTCCACTAAGAGGAACACAACGTACTTGAAAAAAAGGACGAAGAAAACCAATAAAAGAAAGGAGGAACAAACCTCTTCCATCATTCGTCATGACGTCAATCTTCTCATTTTAGTAGAATTAAACATGGTGAATCAAAACAACAAAACAATATAGCTTGGATTAATTCCCCGAATCAAAATCCTTGAAAGAAACAAAAATAATAATCCTCCTTCAAGAAGACATGTTCCGTGGATCAATATGTTAATGGGTTGATCAATGTTCATCATTTAATTTAAGAACGGGGAAAAACAAATTGTAATAAAAAACTGCTACCTCGATTTAGTTGGAGAACGATCCCCACACCATGTTAGTTGGTGAGGTTCTATAGAATCTGAGGTATGTTAATCAATTGATCTATCATAGTTCATTGCTGAGAGTTTTATCTAAGTGTCTTCTATCCATGCCTTAAAAAGTTTTTAGGGTTATGTAGGTATCCCTAGATATTCTCTTGATAGCATATTTAAAATCTTCGGTCACTGCATTATGGAAACATAAAAAAATAAAATATTTTATTTTATTTTATTTCCCTTGTTACATCCAAAAACTATCATCTAATGCTGACCCACACAGCTCAATGTTAGGACATCCCTAAGGTAAATTTGGTTCCATGAACACAACGGTGCCCTTGGATTTCTGATCAGGGAAACCATTTAAAATTTATTTCACATTTTATGGAAAACTGATCGTGCACGCTATATAGAGTTCAAATTATTTCAAACATTTATTCTGGGCAACCTGGGCCTTGAAATCCCACAATGTCACAAATATTAGTATTTTAATAATTATATATAATATTTAAATATAATACATTGAAAATCCAAGACATTACATTAGCCCCACCATAGGGATTTTACATCCTAAAAAATATATAACAAAAGGCTACTAAAAAAGAAGTGGATACTGCACATGAATCTGAGCCTCTTTCTCCCACATGCTCTTATAAAGTTTCCCATTCTTCCACTGGATAAACATTAGGGGAATCTCTCTCCAATGAATGATACTCTCATATCAATCATATATCTCCATTGGATTCTCTGTGAAGGTCACTCCATCCTCTATTTCTAGCTCGCATCAATCGATGATGTGTGATGGGTCATGCATGTACCTCCTTAGCTGCAACATGTGGAATACGTCATGTACATGGTGCAACTACAATGGTAGAGCTAGGTGGAATTCCACCTCTCTATCTCTCTGCAGTATCTGAAAAGGAATGATGAACCTCAGAGACAACCTTACACACCGGCCAAATCTCCATAACCCTTGTTGAGGTGAGACCCCAAGGAAGACATGACCTCCATCCTTGAACCCTAGAGATCTCTATCATCTATTAGTAAAGGAATTATTCTAGATCTATGTAGTCTTAATCCACTCATGGATGATCTTCACCTTCTCAGTGGTATATCACACCAACACTATACCCATGAGTGGTGACTCTCCAGGGCCAGTCTAGAAAAATATTGACTAGTAGGGTCACCCTTATAAATCCTCAAATGGTCCTATATTAATGGTGGAGTGGTAGCTGTTTTTGTATAATAACTCCACAAGTGGTAGGTGGTCCTCCCAACAACAACAAAAATCCAAGATATAGGCCCACAACATACCCTCTATAACCTGAATGGTTCTCAACGTCTAACCATATTTCTGGGGATGAAAGGTTGTTCTCAAGTGTTGATGAGTCCCAAATGGATCCTATAATCCCTTACACAACAAGGATGTGAAATGATCATTTCTATATGATACTATCGTCAATGGGATGCCATGAAGCTAAATTATCTCCTCCATGTAGAGGAGTCCCATGCTCTCTATGGAACTCTACTCCGAAATAGCAAGGAAGGGGGCCGACATGGTGAGTTTGTCAATGATCACCCAGATGAAATCATGTACCTTGGATGTTCGCGGTAAGCTAATCACAAAGTCCATTGATATTCCATCCCACTTCCAATATGACGCTTCATGGGGGTGAGATAACCCTGCCGAAACCTGATGCTTAGCCTTCAACTTCTGGCACGTAAGGCATCAAGAAATGAACTCGACCACTATCTTCTTCATACCTATCCTCCAGAACTTACACCGAAGATGCTTTTACATTTTTGCTACTCCAAGATATACCACCAAGGGGGATGTATGAATATAACTTAGAACCTTTTCTACACAATGACACTGGCAAAAATATATGTCCTTTGAAAAGGACTACGTGCTCCCCACCATGAGAATATCCATCAGGAGCATGTCTTGAGAATAACAAGCCATGTAAAGTCTGGTAGTCGACACCCCCTAGTTGTGATTCCCAGAATTACCATAAGAGTGGAGGGGTGATAACCATCGAATAGAGATAAGCTACATCATATCTAACCATGAAGGATAACTATAGAGATCCCAACTTCTCCGACACCTCACTCAGAAGCTACAAACTCGATCTCCTGCTGAGAGCATCTGCCACACCATTCCCCTCACTAGGAGTATAGACGATGTTGAATTCATAATCTTGGATGTGCTCTATCCATCACATCTACCTCATATTATGATAATTCTGTGAGAAGTTTTACTTGAGGCTCTTATGGTCAGAGTAGAAGAGAAAACATTTACCCATCAGGTAGTGTCTCCACATATTCAAAATGAAGACTACAACTTCCAAATCAAGATCATCAGTCACATATTCTGATCATATGGATAGAGGTAGTGCTAACCATAAGCAATCACCACTTGTCTCTGCATTAGGATAGAGCCAAGCCTATCCCCTGATGCGTCATAGAAAACTACATACTCGACACCTTATTATGGCTCTTTCAAGATCATTGTTCTCATCAAACTCTACCTCAACTACCAGAAGTTCTATTGGAACTTCTTCCATCCATACAAAAGGTTGTCCCTTTTAGGTCAAGGATATCATCGATGCTGATATCTGGGAGAAATTAGGGATAAATATCTGGCAGTATCCTACCAGCCCCTGGAAGCTACGCACCTCGGTCACGCTCCGAGGTGGCTCCAATTATAACACAACATAGACCTTGCCTAGGTCCAACGCTACTACATCTACTAAGATAATATGTCTCATAAAGTGGACCTCTTGTATCCAGAAATATCAAATCAAGAGTTTTCTATAAATATGGTGCTCTCAGAGTATATCTAGAACCATATGCAGGTGTCTCATGTGCTCCTCCTCTGACGCTGAGTACAGAATGATGTGGTCGATGAAGAGAAATATGAACCAGTCTATGTTTAGCTGGAATATCAATTTCATAAGTCCCATGAATACTGCAAGGGAATTCGTCCTGCTGAAAGGCATCACCAAGTACTCGTAAAGACCGTAGCGACATCTAAAATCCGTCTTCAGTATATCCTCTTCTTGTGCTTGTAACTGGTGGTAACCCAATTGAAGTTCAACCTTTGAGAAAATTTTCTCCCCATCAACTGATTAAAGAGGTCATCGATCCTCAACAATGGATACTTGTTCTTAAACATTACTTGATTCCATCACCCACAATCTACACACAACATAAAACTCCCTTCTTCCTTCTTGGAAAAAATGGGGACGCCCATGGTAAAACACGGGGTTTCACGAAGCCCATACCCTACAAATCCTCCAACATCACCCTCAGCTTGTAAATCTCTAAGAGATCCATCTGATATGATGGTGAGGATATTGTTTCCCTACCAAGGTGTTATTAGGTGTATATGTTAATCTCTCGGTGAAGAGGTAATCTTGGAACATTATCTGGAAAGACGTCTTTGTACTCCGCCACTACTGCTGGGAACTGAAATCTCAAGAAATTTACTACTCTGAGGGTAAGGCTATGCATCCCATTAGTGATCAGCTACACCCTCTTATGCATGATCCTATTCTGTGCTTTTTGGGATTCCTTTTCTTTAACAAAGAAAAACATCATTCCATTTTTTCGGACACACCACACTCTTCACCTAAATCATTAAATATAGGAATGAGGTTATGATAGCCAATACATTCCAAAAATGATGTTGTATGTTTTTGACGTAGCCACCATGAGGTTCCAATAGAAACTCTTACATATGAGGGAAATACCACATTGTCTGCAATGATGCATGATCATCAAGTCTCCTCTCATAGCTATCTCCAAGAATAATGGTCGAGTCAAAGGCTCTACCCGAATCTCAAAGTGTTTTCACAAGACATGGGGTAAAGAAGAAATGAATAGAACATTTGTCTATAAGTATGGTAGCTAAGGTAGAAAAGACACATATCATACCTCGAAAAATCCTTGGAGTCCCTAGGTCGTACGCCTTGACTTCATGTAATTGTCCCCACCAATATCTCCAGCTCCCTGATCCTGGTGCATACCACTTGGGGGTGGTGGTGGAAGTAGATCAAAGAGGCCACCACCACCTGAAGCCCTCCCTGCTCCTCTACCACTTCCGCCTCTTGGTGGGTCTATCTTCTCCACTCTCTACCTCTGCCTCAGTGGTCCATCAACCGCCTCCCTGTTTTCAGCTCAACATGTTGAACATTCTCTTGCGATATTTACTCTACTGTATCACTAGTAGCATCACCTCTCCATAGGATGAGTGAATCTAGCCTGAGAGCTATGGAATGTCGTTCCCCTATCATGGGTCCTCCTATTTCTTCTCCCATGTCCGGAACCTTATGCCCGACATTGGATCCCAACTGCCCAGGTCTCCACATCTGTCTTCCTACTGCAAACTTCTACTGGTTGTATCTACTCCGAAAAGAATCTATTGATCACCAAGGCCCACTTGAGCACTCTCACAAAAGTCTAAATGCATATAGGCATGAAAAAAGCATAGATGTCCCACTGTTGACCTCACTTTAAGGTTCGAGCACTAATGTTCTGATCACTTACCATATCCATCAAGTACCTGGAGAGGTTGTGGAACCTTGATGAATAGTCAGCCACCAACTATCTACCCTACTAGAGATGAATAAGCTCCTGGACACACACTTCTCTCTGCATAACTGGAAAGAAAACCTCTCTAATGAGTCCCTCAAATGCCATCAGAAAATGAGTCTTCTCATCGTGAGTCTGCACGGTCAAAATCCACCATCATCCCACTGAACCCTGAAGATGGCTCACTCCTCAGATCACCACCAGGTCTGTTGGTGTCTTCACTAGATGGAAAACTCTAGTCACCACCTCAATCCAATCTTCATGCACTTGCGGGTTGGTCTCACCTCGGAACTCGAGGGGTCTCTGTATCTGAAACTCATGGAGCATTCCCAACTTGCACTCCTCATCTGTCGGCACTGTAGGTACCACATGATTCTCCACTGGGTGCAGTATAGAATGTACACCACTTAGAGGTAATTCTTGGGGAACTTGTCCCTATATCGAAGCCTCATCATTGATGGGGCCATCCTCATGATCGATTTGCTGAATCCTAGTGGGTATGCATCGCGAAGGCATTCTATAAAGAGAAAAGATGTACCTTGTTGAAGAGTATATTTGGATAGTTGATAAAAATGGACATGGAAAACAAAACTCATTCCAATATGATGCATTTATCATTCTTTTGTTTCCATGGAACTTGTATTTTCATGTACCAAGTCGAAATGCAGATTATCAGATTCCTGGTGTATGGATACATCAGCCTCCCACACCAACACTGGATTCCTTGGCCTGAAATCCTATCTCTAAATAGTTAACAATATTTCCCCAAACCAATCTCTCAGACTCTTTGTCATAAGGTTGAACCAACCACCTCTAATACGTCTCTGTCATGACCCGTTCTAGTGGGTGATGTCCCACAGTTCCCCAAGCCCGCCTCCAATAGGCCAGGGGCAAATGACTAGAAATGATTAAGCATATAACTAACAAGGGAGGAATTTTATAAGAACCTATACACACTCAAATATCTACAAGCCCAAAAATAATGAAAAGCTAAATCCCCTAAGGAGCAAAATGAATGGAAACAACTAAACCCAACCAACAGAGTACAATGAAGTGTAATGTGTGGAACTTAAACTGGGCTAGAATGTAGGCCCACCAAAATCAATAGTCAACAAACTATAAAGTACATCCTCTAAGAAAATAGAGGGACTAGGACTGCTGCTCCTAGACATTGGAACACCTCGTCTAGTATAGATCTCCGAAATCACGGTCCAGTCCTGGTCCGTCCTAGACATTATCAAAAGGCCACTAGTCTACACAAGACATGATACGTGTGGCCAAAGGTCGTGTAGGGGTGATTATAACAATACTTAGTAGGGGACTCAAAAACAACAAATCAATACACAAAGTAAAGGTATAGATAATTATACATAGTATATTTCTACAAAACATATAATGAGAGAAACACATCCAGATATACTCAAGTCCTAGACCCATATTCTACAAGGATTGCATACCCATGCTACGGGTTCAGTTCGAATATTCCACAAAGCACTTGTCCTGGATACTCATTCTATGAGTTTGGTAGCTCTGATAATGTCTGTTTGACAAGTTTTTTTCATCGGGAAAATCCACGAGAGAGATAGATGCATAGATAGATCCGATGAGAAAATGAATACCCTCATTCTCAGAAAATACACTCCTGAGTGCGGAAAGATCATGATACACAAATGGGGATCACTCATAGGTATTTGGTAGATACCATGACTCATCTAGATGTACACCACCTATCTAGAGGATTGAAATCATGTAGGATTGGTCACATCAATACCTGACTCTACCTAGGGTCAAGAATGGGTATAGGATCTCACTTCGGGCCTCTCGGATGGATTCTGACTCTATTCAGAAATTCATACTGAAGGGATCATACTTCTTTAGATAAAAATGATACCCAAAAGTTAGAGGAATGAGTTATGTGGGGACTAACCCAAATTAAACCTATCCAATGAATGGTGGAAAAGTAGATAAAGCCATGTATGAGTAAGTACACAGTGTGTAGGCTTGGTCACATGTTGTGCCCCTTATCACTGGGTATTGCTCGTGAAAAACAGACCGAGTCTAGAGAACATGTCGTGAAAAAAGGAATATACACAGCATGTGGGTAAGATCACATTCCATTTCAATGTATCTAGGGTCTGCACCGTGTATGTTGGGCATGTGCCCGTACACAACCTCAACCTGTGTATGACAACTTGTGTAACAAGTACATGGGGTGACCTGTGTAACAGGCCTCATCTAAATGTGTGGTGTATTACATGCCATGTACTCGACCCTGTGTCCATGTATTTCCTAAGATACATGTCGAGTCCCATGTAAGGACCCACACGTTATGCAATAATGGTCACTCACTGTGTCTAGGATTCCTGTCACCCGAAATGCCACCTTCTACAAGGTGGGTCCCACATACCGAGTCCTCCCGGATTCATGTCGTGTCCTTCACTGTGTGTAGTGTAGAAACCCAAGATACCATCATGCTAGTCCCACACAACATGTTCTTCAGAATACACATCGTGTTAATCATTATTTTCCACAAATTGTTGTTCTTTATCGCCGCACCCCAATGGTCCTTCGGTCTTTGATCTAGCTATCTGATCTCCTCTAAACTCAATATTCTAGGTCACACCAACACCATAAGGTCGTTTTTATTGTTTTTGGGCCTCTGATAGGCCCCAAGAATGAATTATGTTCCTCACGCTTAATGAACTCTTGAAAAAAGATCCTCCTCGATCCGAGCCGATTCTTCATCCACCATCTCCATTAAACCTCTGCTAGGTCGTTGCGATGTCTGATCTCAAGTTTGGGATGGTTTCATTGAGAAATAGATTTGAAATGATATGTTGTTTTTTGACCCGTGAAGAACGCAAATAACTCATGGAAATGGAAGAAGAAATCCAATAAATTAAAGGAAGAATAAACCTATTATGTCATTTGTCATAGAGTCTATCCACTCATGTTAGTAGGCTTATACATGGAAAATCCAAACAAAAAAATAATCTATCATGGATCAATTCCTTGAATCGAAATCCCAAAATGAAATGTAAATAATAATCCTCCCACAAAAAATGCATGATCTGTGGATCAACCAGTTCATGGGTTGATCCACATTCATCGTTTAGTAAAAAAATGATGAAAAAAATAAAAACAACATAACCCCTACCTTGATTTGGTTGAATAATGATCACCACATCACATTCATTGGTGAGGTTTTATCAAATCCAAGGTGCATAAATCTATCGACCAGTAATCGTTCATTATTGAGGGGTTTCTCTAAGAGGCCTCCTATCCACACCTCCAGATAATTTTAGGGATTTGCAGCTAACCCTATAGATTCTCTTAACAGATTATTTAAAATCTCACATCGCCACGTTATCGACATGTTTAAAAATAAAATATTTTATTTTATTTTATTTCCATTAAAATATCCAAAAACATCCATTTACTTCCAACCCATGCTATTTGATTTTATGCCCTACCTAAGGTTTCTTCACTGCTCTGAACAGATCTTTGCAATCAGATTTCTAATACAAGCACCCATTTAATTGTTTTTTCACTTTTTTGGGAAACCAACTTGCACATGCTATTTAGAGTTCAAATTATTTCAAACATTTGTTCTAGGAACCATCGGCCTCAGAATAACACACTATCACAATGTATAGTCTTGTAATTATTCCATATAATATTTAATGATTATACACAGATAATCCATGACATTGCAGTAGAACTCTATTCTTAAAATTTTCAGATGGAAGGCGAGGGTTCAACAAAAAATCTATTGTCTATTCTTAATGAGGCACTAGAAACCATATTTTTTAAGTAATGTATGGATGACATTGAGCCCTTTGGAAACCTTCATTTGAACTAAAAACAGCTTTACCACATATCTAACACTCCTAGTGTACTTCAACTCCATAAAGGATCATGAATTGTTTATTTCCTCATGGTGTATGCTCAACTCCAATTCTATGCACAATGAGGAATTTTCATTGAGGGACCCTTTAAATGTTTCACCCTACCTAGTAGTTTTCTATCTCTAAGGTCCTTCCATGAAGATGCAAGTGATGGTGACCTCTATGAGGAACATCTTAGTCAAATCTTGTCCTATGGTCTAGATGGTCGAGTTAGAGACATTAAAATCCTAGATGTCATGACTTTTCATTTGTTTTACATACATCAATTACATACTGATATCTCCCAACATTACACTACTCATGACACTCTCTCGAGATACTATAACTATTTACATGAGTTTGACTCAAGTTTCTCATGTTGCATCTGGGCTAGAGAAATCATGTAGTATGAAACTGTACTGGAAATTAGTTTAACCAAAAGAAATTAGGGAAATTGCTGACAACCGTGGAACTGGTGAATGTATAAATAAAATACTATTTTCATTCAAATTTTGTTAGTTAATATTTATTAAAAATTTAGTTGTAGGTAAATTAAGAGTGATGCATGTGGTATGTTTCTTGGAAGCATAAGAATATGATCGAATTGCTAGGATACAATTCTTTTGAGGGGGTAATAATGTGACGCCCCAAACCCATAATGTATTTTGGAATGAATTAATTTTTTTTTAATTTGAATTATTATTTTTGTGAAAATAATGAAACTAAAATAAAATTAATTAAAGAAATAATTAAGGAAAAGAGAAACATTTATTTATAAAAACACTAAAATGTTACTTTTGTTTTCATGTGACTGTTGTTTTAATATGAACATTGTTTTAGGTTATAGTAATAAAATTGTATATCCATTAAGTATGTTGATTATTTTATATATTTTATATATTTTTAGTAGTATAATTATATAAGTATTTTAACAGTTTCATATGTTTTAAAATGATTTAAATATTTTAATGTTAAATTCTTGGTTAAATAATGACGTAGTTTTAATTGATGATATATTTTATAAATGGATTTTAGAAATATAATAATTGTGATGTTTATTTTAAAATTAATATATTTTTATAAAGGAAATAACATGTTTTAAATGAAGTTATATTTTGAAATTTAATGTTTTATTTTACAAACATATAAATAATGACATTTAGAATAATAATGAATATATATATATATTCATTAATATATATGTTCTATTTTTAAAACATTTTTTAGTTTAATAATTTTTTTATATACAATGTTGATGAGTACCCACCCAATCGAGGGAATCCTTGAAGGCCAACCCTGAAGGTCTAGTCGGCGTCTCATAGTTGTAACTGAAGCAAGGTAGAGTGCCCCTATAACACATGATGAGTTGTGCTTGGGCCCATGGGTAGGTCCTGGTTAGGTGCGTGAAGGGGGTGAGGTATGTCGCCCATCGACTCAGGTAGGGGTATGCTAAGGGCCATGGGTGCGGGTCCCATGTGTAAGGACACTGTGGTGTGTGTTTGTGTTATTGGCATATGGTAGTGGCATAAATATATATATGGAAGTCTAGGATATCTCCCAAGTTCTATGTGGGATTCAGTTTTTTACGGGAATTTGAATCAAGGTCGTTTGATGTCACCGCGTGTGATCCTCAACATTTGATACAATTTTTCCTTCGAACTCCACCGACCTCTTATTAGTACCCCGATTTTAATCAACCGTCTAATCAGAATATGGTTGATCTGAGCCGCTCATTCCTTTTTGAAACTGAAACTTTCCCCGCAACCATCCAATCAAAGCCACGTTTAATCATGATTGTTCATCTATTTTTAAACCATGAAACATACCATAGCTGTCCGATCGATTCACTCCCAATCCAATCCTTTCATTCGTTTTCCCTCCTTATCATTCGTCTTATTCCTTGCACAACACTAATAGATGAATCTCTTCTCCATTGTTTCCTTCTGAACCCATGAGTCTTTCCATCCATCTCCCTGGACCCATATGGGTTTTTTCCACAAGGCCACCTTGGTGCATTATTTAAATGAACACCCCTTGGTGTATCATGTATGTTTTCATAAAATATATTTATTTTTATTATCAACGAATGATTCATTCAATGTCATCATTGATTATGGATTTTCTTTTTTGTCTAAATTGTTAGATTCATTTTTCGTTAGGTTTCTTGGTTTATAAGTTTATGTTTAACCGTAGTATAAAAATTATATATATACATTTTATATAAACCATTTATATAAACCTCCATTTTTTACCCTAAACCCTACGGGGTTTACTCGTCTCAACCTTCCTCCAATATCTGCATAGCTCCACCTCACATGTATATCATGTAAGGGTTTTATTTATTTTTTGTTTTTTTAACCCATATATAATTTTATGTGTATATACGTTTATATATAACAAACCTATTCTGTTTTATATTTTTTGAATAATGATTTTTTGTTTTAAATAATGTTCTTTATTCATGTAATTCATGTAAGGGTTAATCTAGAATCATTTTTTATGTGAAAAACTAATATATACAATTTATGGATATACATTTTTATATATCTGTATATATATAATGATATTAACCTGAATTATGTTTTCATATTATTGATGTTAAGTGATGAAATAATGTTTGTGATGTGTTTGATACTTATAAGTGGTTATCAAACCTTGTTTTCGTTATTCAAATGCAATGTATACACTTTATATATATACAATTTTATATAATCATCAATCATAATCTATTTTGGGTTCTTCAAGTGATAATTATTAGTAATTTACCTGATGTTTTTAGGCATGAAATACATGTAAAGGGTTTACCAAGAATGGTTTTTTGAGTTTCTCAACTTACACACACACACACACACATATATATAAGTAAATACAGTTATATATATGTATGTATATATATTTAATTCCAATTCTGATTATGTAACTTTCTTCTTATATTGAACCATTATTTTAATGGTGATCCCTATCCATAAACATATTCTTTTAATTATATTTCCAAAACCCAGATGTGTAAATATATGTACCATAATTACATATTTGAATGTCTTGATTGATTAAATGATCACAAATACAATTTGATATTGGAAAAAATAACAAAACAATATTTTTTATTGTGTGCCTAAATATTTTAAGAGGATATCTCCTTGTTATTACCATTAACAAGACATGTATGCATCTCAATTAAAAATTTTGGGATAAAGGGATAGAATTTTATTTTGCTCAATATGTACATATACATGCATAAAAACATATTGTGACGTTTTTTTAATTATTTTATCCATCAATATCTCATAATAAATGATTTTATTTAATTTATAAATGTTGTATTTTATTTCTAAATGATTGTGCCATAATGATTACTATTAGTTATTAATGTTTACTATTTAATCTGTTTGGAAGTACTATTTATATTTTTATAGAAAATATGAATGATATCTATCATAAACTAAAAAACATGTACTTTAGTACATTAAATGTTTACTTTAATGGAACATGGGGTTTTAAGGGTTATTATTTTATGTGACAAACCAAAAAATATATTACGAATTTTTCACTTATGATAACTTATGAATTATGAATTTAATTATTAAATGTGATATGAGACACTATTAATAAGATACATAATTTAATTATTCATTATGGTATGGGACACATTGAATAAAATACATAATTTATTTAATCAAAGGTGTATGAGACACTTTTTTTAAATACATATTTCGACATATGAGGACTGTATATGACTTATTATGTGACAGGTGATTCCCATATAGCTTCTCGATGCATCAGTTGGTATCACGAGATAAACTATGGTAATGGCATGAGGCCTTGACCGAATGATTATGTATGTTCTAGGCACGATGAGTTGATATAATTTTTATGATTATCCACAATTATGAATTTCCCTAACATGTGATTACTATTTAACCAGCCATGTGATTATTCAACTAGTAGAATATCCTTGATTAAGAATATTTTACATAGTATAATGGCAATAACTGCACATGGCATACATGTGTGTATACTTAGAAAGTCATTTATAAACAAAGTGTAGCTTCTATTTTCAGAAATATGATACAGAATTTAAAAATACATCTATCATTTCAGGAAAGGAATTTTATGCATTAATTGAATTATGATATTTCTTCTTGTGCAATTATAATTATGTAATATTACATGTGTTAATTTTCACCTTCACCCTATCATGACACCCTTAATATAGTTTTATCAACCCCTATCATATATTCAGCATTCGATGAATTTTTTTTCAAGTATGCATACTCTGAAATTTGTTATAGCCTATAAATAAAAATGTAAATTCTTGAGTATGTGATTTACTTAAAAATGGTTTCTAGTAACCATTGAAAAATAGTGATGAAATGCTAAAATAAATGTTATTTTTATTTTGATAAAATATTATATAATTATCTCAATGGGATGTTATTAAAAATGATTTAATTTTTTATTTTTAAAACCCCTTACTGAGTATTTTAAATGATCACACAATGTTTCTAATTTATTTTTACAAGATTTCTAGATTTTCCATGATTTTATTCCTTATGTGTGGTGTCAATAATATGAATCATATTTTAATGTTCTAATGAAACGTATCAGTTAAATTTGGGTTTTTAGAACCCAAACCTTGAATATCCTCTGTGATGAGATGTGATATGTAATTTTATTGTAATCATTTTATAAAAAAAGATTTACACACCATGCTTTAGGAACAAGCTCCAGACTTCTAGGGTCAGGTCCTCACATATACACCCATATATATACATATATATTCTAGCCGTATATATTTACTTGAGTAAAGTATACATATATATTCCCACACGCACACACAAATATATATATTTTACACATATTTATAAATAGTATATATATATATATATCCACATCCATATATACATATTTACACCCGCACATGCATATAAAAACATATATATTTATCCTATATATACAGATTTTATTTCCCCCAAAAAATAGTATATTTTTCAATTTAATAGTAATAATTATAATATTAAAATTTATTAATATTAAGAAATATCACACATCATTTCCACTATTATCAATTTATATACAACATCCAATAAAAACCAAATAGTTATTATTTATTTTATTAACCACTCAATAACATTTATTTTTCACATGTAACAATTTCATCATTATTTAATTGATCAATAATAGATATAAGCACATTGTGAAGTATCCCTCATCATTTAAGATAATTTGATTACACTTGTAATTTTCTTTTTAATTTCTTCATAAAAAAATAATATTAATAATATAATTATTATTACCCTTATGTGCGATATATCAGAACACCTGACACTAACAATTATTATATCAATCCTAGGGTAAAAATCATATTATAAAATAAAAACACTCTTATATTTATCATATGATACATCATTTATAAGACATGCCTTTAATTACAGAAAAAAATTTAATTAAAATATTAATTCAATTATCCTCACCTATGATTTGACCAAATGCTAGACGTGAATAAAAGTAATTTCATTTTCATGTTAAAACCCACATCTTAGACCTAATAGTGGTCTCATATTTCTTATTCTAGAGACCCTTTTTTAAATATTTCATTTTCTTGAACGATAAAACACGTGTAATATAATATATTTTATATTTTTTTAAATCAACATTGAATCTTGACAGGCCCTATAATTCATCTTTATCTCACAACATAACCTTGAAAATATTCCATAGAATATTATAAAGTGTTAACATAGCTTTTACAATGACATAATGCCTCAAATCATTTATTATGGTGCTTTATCGAAAATATACATTTTTAACCAATAAATCATCATTAATTTTTTACATAAGTGGTTTTATTATCCTTAAAATTTTTTAGGATGTTAGAATTATACCACATTACTGACATCTCATCCTAGAGAATTAACTATAGCATTATTTTTCTCACAACTCATGCCACTGATCTCAAATATCTTCTTCCATATCTAATGTATCTGTAACTAGAGGAATATGTGCAACACAAATTGATCTTATCTTGTCTATGTGATTACAACGGGTTATCCTAGGAGTCTACCATCAACCCAATGTATTCCCCTCATTGAAATAACCCTGGTCTCTATCCCTACATGTTAGTTATAGTCATCATATATATACAAACACAACAACATTCTCAATTCAACTAATTTATTACTATAAATCTATATCACAAATGCGGGGAAAGTGTTAAATCACACAATCGATGACTCTATCCCGAATCAATAAAAATAATCAACGAATTTAATTAAATGACTACTATACAACAAAAAAAATTATATATATATATATACATATACATATACATACAACTGACCTAAGAGCCTATGTGCCTAGTCATGATGCATGAATGAATTTGAAACCTCATAAATCACATGTCAATACCATGTGTGTCACCCAATGTTATTTCATTCAACTATAACAACATCCCATAAATTTATACTTTTATAAAAACTAAGAGGTCCAATATACATTTCTAGTCAGGACGTAACATATCTCACATGCCTGATTTCTTACCATCCAATAAAACCCCGAGATTTTGTGAAATACAGTTTTAATTAATTCATCTTTTTGATATTTTTCATTTCACATTAAACTAGAAGTAGTTCATTATATTTATATATATGTTAAATCACTAATTCAATCATTAATTTCACATGACACAAACCTATCTTGCTATATGAACAAAATCATCTTGGCTTATAATAATTAGAATACTAACCTGGCTTGCACTACCCCCAACCACAACTTGGCATATGTTACATGCAACCTAGATGTTTCTAAGAAACATCATTTGAGTGTAATAATTATTTAAATGAAATAATTATAAAATATCCATTAAACATATTCAAATTAATTTAAATTACTACTTTATTAATATTATTTATAATTGATATATATAGATAATACATATTGGTAATGAAAGACATTGTTTTTGGTAATGTCCATTAATGGTTAAAAATCTTCTTTTATTGAATAAACCATTTTTAACAATAAAATTAATTTTAGACCCATTTATAAATTTTATTTGATAAAATAAAGATTATTTTTGAATTTATATTTCCAAATTTATATTTGGGGGAAGTTTTGTGGTTTTTTTGAAAAACATCATTTTTATGAATAGTGAAAATTACTACCTTTTAGTTAAAAACTACATTTTCATTTAAATAATTATTAATATAAAATTATATTTTAAATTTGTTTTAAGGTCAAATTATATAAATAATAAACTTTTAATACAATTTGGGCAAATATAAATAATTTTACATTGAAATTGAATATAAAAACAAAATAAACATTTGAGCTTCCTTCTACATTAAAAACGCATAATTTCATCCAATATGTTGGATTTTCATTTATCGTAATGTTTTCATTATATGAATTGAATTTTTTAAAACATATATAATCCATTTTAATATGTATACTATTTATATTCTAATAATATCAACTTCATTTTTCTCCAAAAAGATTAGTAATGGTGATTAAAACTAAGCACAATAGTTAGGGTCAAATTATGCTTCATTAGAGATTAAACCATATTATTAGGGGAAGAAATGACTGTGAAACTTGTCCAAAAAACATTTTATGGAAATATTTATCCCATAAAACTTGAATTATTTATTTAATATGGTTTGGTATAACTTTCTTAGGTAACCTAAGGTGTTCACCAAACTTGTTTTACAAAATTCCAAGTGAGTCCTTTTACCTCTTTATAAAAGGAGACCACCCCTCACACATCCTAACATATATTAAACCACATAGGTTTTTACATTCCTAGAACAATACACTTCCCATAATTCCTAACATTCTCCTAAATTTATTCCCTTGGGATGAAGTCATTCCAAGTAACTCTTTTGGAACAAACCAAATGGAGTTACCCTATTATGAGGTAATATCTTCTCTAAAGTGCTTTCTTTTATTTTCTTTCTCCATCCCCTAAAATTTCGTTTTTACATTATTGTATAACAAAATTTGTATCCAAAATATAATAGTATTTCGTATTTTATTGTTTCAACCTACACTTACACACACCCCAATGTAATGGATAACTAATATATGGTTTATGTGTATGATGAACTACCGCTTCACTAAACAACGATTCTTCAATTCTCCATACAGCCTCACATGGTAGAAATTATGATGGATTTTTTTTATGTTTTATATATTATATGTTTTATTTCTTTAATAATATTTATAATGTTTTCACAAACATATTTTTTTACTCTCCATTAAGTGATAATACTAAAATTTCATTTGGGAAAATGTGGACTATCGTCCCCTCAAAGCGATATGTTTCATTCGTACACTACATGGATTGTAATAAGGATGATTTTAGTGAATATATAAGATATATATGATATCATAAATCTAATATAATGATTATATATACATACATATACATACATATATGTCTTTTACTTTCATTTTTTAAACACAACAATTAAATGAAAAATATCGTTCATGCATACATACGACCTATGGCCTCCATGAACGATGTATTTAATTTATTACTTATATATTCTATATATTACTAAAATAAAAATATAATTTATATAAATTAAATTTATATCTAGTTTTATATTCTATAATAATGATATTAAATATTAATACCAACTACATAACAAATTACGAAACATACAAAAAATAGAGTGAATATTACCCAAAGTGAAATATTAACATAAGATTATTAATAAGTGGGTAATACAAAGTCATAATAAAACCATTTGTTGTATTATATATATGAATATGGTTCTGTATAATATTTATAATAAATTTTTATTTATTATACCAGTGGATTGAATGAGCGTGATGAGAGTTAGGACAAAAGTTTAGGGGATTTTTCTAACTTTTTATTTCTGTGAGATACATTGTTTATTCCCCATCCATTCCCTATATATGGTGTGTATACTTAAAATTGATGCAATAAATTATTATTATAGTTAAATTTATGTTTATTTACTTATCCATTATATAACCTATATTTCAAGGGGGTTAATTTTCAAAAGTTTCCAAATCGGTAAAATAGTTTTGTCTCAATTTGCCTTCAATGAGACCCATGTTTTTTTATGCTACAAAATTTATTCTGAGGCATGTATACATTCATTTTACATGTTATATGTTGAATATAATTCTTTTCATGATATTATAATCTTTATTTAATTTCCTTTTTTTACATGTTGAGCTTTATCCCAAGTGAACATTTGATAAGAGTTTATTTAAACAATCTCATCATCTGTCAAGATTTTTTACATTTATGATTCCTTTGATAAGATATTAAAACCTATATCTCAAGACATTAATGAAATTTCTTCCCCTGTGGTTATTTATTATATACTCATGTATTGGTAACATATTTCTATTCTTTGGTACATAAGATAGTTAAAAAAGTGTTTTTAAGAAATATAGACTTTACCCTCTATTCGGTTAAAAACTATGTTTTATAAAAAGGTTTTCCATGTATATTTTGATAATATAATGTGATAATTAAAAGTTATTTTACCCTTCTATTATTTCACTAATACTTTGATGTGAATCTTCGTATCTCTTTCCAAATGAGGCATTTTTCCATCATTTTTACTATGGAAAATGAATGTTCTTGTTACCTCATACGACATGTAGAGATTCTTTCGCCAACAATCATTTGAATATTTATTTTCATGATTAGATGTTAGTTTTAAAGAAACTATTTTTAAATTCTATTTTTAGAGAAACAATTTTCAAATATTTTCATTATCCTTTTATAAATTTTGATGAAAAACTATTATCAAAACGTTTTCAATATCCCGTTATTTGTTTTAAAAGAAAAATATTTCCTAAAGGTCTTAAAAGCCTTATTTATAAACATTTATGATTATTTTAAATAAAAATATACTCAAAACTCTTCATGTTTTGAATAGCCTTTTAAAATAATAAATGATATTTACCTCAAGAATTTTTTTTTTCATAATATCCATCCAAGTTATTTTTCATCTATGATGGAATTTGTTGAAGTTACTCAATCCCTTTTAGTAAATTATTCAATGGTTCCATTCATATTTATCCTTGAATGGTTAATTTTTTGATGGAATGACTCTTATAAAACCCATATTTATTCCATATGATTTATGATTTTTAAACTTGATTCTTTTCACAGATTTTGCTTTCATGAAGTGATTACGAAACCTATCTATTTTTATTGGATATGATGTGATGAAATGTTAATAATACCCATTTCATTTCATGGGTTATTATTTGATGTTTATAAAAAGTATATCTTTCTATGGGTCATGATAGGTTGAATGTTTTATCTTGAAGAATATTTATGAATTCTTTTATTGTGAGATGGGCTGGACCAATATATCCTTCTAATGAATTGGGCCACGATAGGTGACTCATGAGTATGAATGTTATCCCTGAACTTGATTACATGTTCACACTTTATGAATGGACCAAGTTTCATGTCTATAAGTTTATTTTTGAACCTGATAAGATATTAAAAATGTGATCAGTTAACCTTATTACATGTTTAAAATGTTATGCATGGACCTTGTTGAATGTCCATAATTTTATCAATGAACCTGATTACATGTCCGCAATGATATGCATGAACCTGATTACATGTTCAAAAAGTTATAAATAGTCCTGGTTTTGTGTCTATAAGATTATGCATTAACCTGATTAAAGATTCACAATATTATGCATAGATCTAGTTGCATATCTATAAGTTGATTTGGGGGATGATTTCATGTCATCAACCTAATGAGTGAACCGGTTTCTATATAAACACATTCAGAACATTAAAAAAAATCATGCCACAAATTCCATATCTTATTCCTATTTTATGATTTTATTACTTATTATCTTAATCCTATTATTATATTTTTATTACAAAATAAAAATAATTATTATAATATGTAATATGCAGGGCATTATATTCAAATTCTATGCTTAATTTTCATACCCTTTTGTTCATGTTATACTTAATCATTTACTTTATTTACCCTTACTGAGAATCTGAGATCACCACTTTCTTATGTTTCTTTCCCTAGGTTATAAAGAATTTTTTTAGTTACAAGTAATAAAAGTGGAGATATTTGAAGGATATTTTAAAGATCATTCACCAGGATATAAGATTTTTTTCCATGTTTCCAATGATACTAAACTATTATAGTCCTCAGGCATGTGTTTTTGTAATGTACTAAGTATTCCTCTAAGATGTGTAATATCCATGTATCTTTATCCTAGGTATCTATAGATAATATCAAATGAAATTCTTAGTGAATTTTTTTAAAATAGGATAATAAAACAATTTTTATATACATATGTATATTTCTAAGGATATATCGAGAGATGTCTCTAAGGATACGTATAATGCTGAGTTTACATTTAGGAAAATGAAATTGAATTTTTGTAAAGGATTGTGTGAGTGGTTTCCTAAAAATACATCCATTTTATGATTCTACATGTTTATGTGGATATGAAATATATGTAAACGATATTAACTACTCTGATATGATGTTATGAGCCGAACATGGGGTAATTCGATACCTAAGAATGAGCCTTACTGCAAATCCTAGTTTAACACTCTTGAGGGAAATGCATTTGAAATCCACAAAAACTTCATGAACCATCATAAATGATTAAAATATAATTTTTCTATTAATAACCTTGGATGAGCCTAGGTTGTCATAGATTAAAGAATATGTCATGATTTAGACGACCTATAAATAACCATTTTAATAACTATGTGGTTTTCTACTATGGAAAGTAATGCTCACAATATGCTTTCTTGTTTTAGTTAGTGGAGAGAAATATAAGAAACATGGATAAGATTTATTGTTTCAGATTTGGAATGTATATTCATTATTTGAATCGATTTATCAAGTGTAAAACTCATCAAAGGAATCATGATGGTGGTACAAGTTTTGGTCACACTTTTGAAGAAAAATAGACTGTAAACAACATGTGATAGTTTAGTGATGTTCTCATTGAATTACTTACATTAAATATAAGAAGCATAATTATATTGATATTTAGTGACATTAATACATGATTCATATGTCATATTATATGAAATAGGTAATAAGGAATATGTTGATGAATAATGAGTAATGGTTTATGAATAATATTGGACAAATAAAGTATTTATGTTTTGGGATTCAAATATTATGTAATATGAATCATGAAATATATAACAATTTTTTGAATAATTTTTTTATTATTTATTAAAAACGATATGATGAATGGTTATGCAGACATAGATAAGTGATTTCATGGAATTGAGATAATTTTATTAGGGGAAGGTAACCCTTAATCAATGAATGGAGTTAAGATAATGATGTTTAGATAGAGATATGCTTGATATGAAGAAGTAAATTGGATGGTACTGATTTACCTAGAACTGATTGTTGAAAAAGTGTTCTATTTTATCAAGGTTAAAGTTCACAACTTCATAGATTTAAATAAAATATCCTGTAATCATTTGAATAAGGAAGCATTAAAATTTTACAAAAGCATTTATGGTAATTAAGGTTGTCACCATGTTTCAAGGGAATATATAATGTGGGTATTCACAAGTTTGTAATGTGACAAATAAGTGATACTTTATGATATATGGGAGAATCAATGTTAAGATAATTTCATGAATTTCTTTCTAATGCATTGAATTTTCATCTTCATAAGGATTATAATGTAAACCATTTATGGAATGATTATGTTAAACATCAGATGAAGTAATTATTTTTAAAGTGTTATCTCTTCAAATGATGATTTATGCATATTGGAGAGCCTATTGAAACTAATTTTTATTGATAATAACTGATTAAAAATTGGATGGCATATCATGGATTTCGTGATCTGTTAATACATCATGAATGAAAAAGTCACCATTCTTTTTAGAGAAAGTGGTGAAGTGTGTTAATGGAAAAATGGGTGACACCATCCCAAATTCATGAAAGTATATCTATTCCATAAAATTGAACAAAATTTTGAAAAATGATCTTGAAACAGAAAATTTTGTTATACAACTTCATTTTTTATGATTCATAAGGTCCAATAGGCCATATCATATTTATTTATTTTTGACTATTAAAATTATCCTAACCTTGTTTTCTATATCTCTCCATAAAATAATGATGGTAAAATGTCACTTCCTAGTCAATGTTTTTACTTCCCACCTATGTTCTCCTATGAGGGAATATCATTATGAGTTTTATTGGGTAACAGTTATGGGTCTATCTTTTCATTTTAATGGAAAGTTTTAATATTTATTTTTTGAAGTCTGTTTCTATGAATGAAATTTCAAGTATTAATCCATCAATAACCCATAAAAATTTCAAGTGTGAAATTTATTTTAAGGGTGATATAATTTAACACTCTAATATTTTGTGATTTTTTTGAATTAATTTATCTTTTTGATATTTAACATTACATGTGACACTGGAAATAGTTTATTATAATGTATATATAAAAATATTAAAACAATTATTAAAATATTTATTTTACATGGAACCTACTTGTCTTGAACTACCCACAATATAAACCTAGGTTGTGCTACACAAAATACTAACTTGTCTTGTACTACCGACAATAGCGGTTTGGCACACATTACAGGAAACCCAAATATTTCTATGAAACATCATTTCATTTTTATAATTATTTAAATTTGATATTTATAACCTATCCATTAAATTTAGTTATATTAATAGTAATAACTAATTTTCAAATATTATTAATAATTTTTATATACATAAAACATATTGGTATTGAAAGATATTATTTTTGGTAAATTCATTTTATGTTTAAAAATACTATTTTCTCAAATGAACTATTTTTAATAAAAAAATTAATTTTAGATAGATTTAGAAATTTAATTTTTTAAATTAAACCCCATTTTTAATTTAGAATTTTTAGGTTATCTTATGGTTAAATGTTTGTATTTTTCTAAGAAACTCCATTTTTAATGATTAGTGAAAATACCACTTTTTAGTAAAAAACCTTATTTTAATTTAAATAATTAATATTGTTAAATAATATTAAAAATTTGTTTTAAGGTCAAATTATATCAATTATATACCTATTAATACAATTTAGTTCATTATAATCTATTTCAATTTAAAATTTAATATTAAATCATAATAAACTTTTGAACTTCTTTTTACTTTTAAAACATAAAATTTCATCCAATCTGCCGGATTTTCATTAATTATAAATTTTCCAATTCCAGGAATTGAATTTATAAAAACCAAAAATGAAAGACCATAATAAGTATAAAATTTATATGGTAAATTATTTAATTAATTTTTTCCCAAAATTTTAGTAAAAGTGATTAAAATTAATCATAGGGGTTAATGTCAAATTAAGTTTAATTAGAGATTAAACCATAATATTATGGGCCCAAATGACCTAGCCACTTTTTCTAAACCCATTGGATGGAAATATTTCTTCTAAATACCTTCCATTAATTAATTAGGTTTGTTTATTATGACTTTTTATATATAAGATCATGTATACACCTAACTTGTTTGAAAAAATTCCAGGTGAGTCCTTTTCCATCCCTATAAAAGGCCACCACCTATCCCGCATCATCACACATCTAAAAAATATTAGGTTTGGACAATCTCTGACCAATCCACTTCCTATAAATCCTCCCTTACTTCTAGAATCCTTACCATGGTTATATGGCAATCCATGGAAGCATTTCAGCACAAAACAAAAGGGGTTTCCCGATTAATAGGTAACATCTTTTCTCAAGTCCTTTAATTTATATTCTTTCTCCACCCCTCAAAATATTATTTAAGATGCTTGTATACCAACAACATCATCCTCAAAATTCTATATGTTTTTATTCTATTCTTCCAACCTACACTTTCACACACCCCATCTAATGGATAACGATGTTACTATTTATGTGTACGGAGAACTACTGCCTCACTAAATAATGATTGTTGAAATTTACATACCACATATCAGGGTGGAAATTTTGATGAAGAAAATATTTATATATGTTATATATTATATGTATTATTTATTTATTATTTTTTTACTTTTTGACACATATCTTTTTTACCTTCCATTTGGTGTTAATATGATAATTTCATTTGAGGAAGTGTGGACTACCACACCTTCAAAGCGATTTGATTCATTCATGAACTACATCGATTGTATTAAGGTTGAATTTAATGAATATATAAGACATATATGAAATCATAAATATAAATTAATAGTGATATATATATATATATAGATACATATATGTATTTTACATTATTTCTCTCAACATGACAATTAAACGGAAATATTGTTCATGCATACGTGCAACATACCGTCTCCATGAATGGTGTATTTCTTTTCATAATTATATATTCTATAGATTATTATAATACAACTATAATGTATATAAATGATATTAAAATCATATTTTACATTCTCAATGTTTTTATATAATGTATAAATCCCAATGATATATCAAATTATGACACAAGCGAAGAATAAAGAGATTATTACCCAAAATGAATCCATAACATAACATTGTTAACAAGTGGGTAATACATGATCATTATAAAACCATATATGGTATTAGATATAAAAATATGGTTATTTAAAATATTTATAATAAATTCATATTTATTATATTGGTGGTATGAATTTGTACGATGCGAGTCAAGACACATGGTAAGGGGATTTCTTCTCACCTTTTATTTCTGTGAGATATATGATTTTTTTTCACCATCCATTCCTTTTATGTGGTGTGTATAATGACCATGGATGTAATAATTTATTATTATATTTAAATTTGTTTTTATATATACACACTTATATATATATATATTAAAGGTTGGGGCTGAAGCCTCATTTATTATTAAATCAAAGCAAAGACCTCTTTAACTGGGTAGAGGGAGACCCATTACATAGCCCGAAGGTCCAGTTGAAATTTTGACCATTACATGGCCTGTAGGCCCCATTTTTTGGTCCAAGGACCATTATATGAATAGTAATACTATAGTACCCACCTGCTACAGTACCACACAGTACATGCAGCCGGTACAGTACCGCCGCTGCTACAGTACGCTACATTATTATTTCAGTGCTAGCACCCAATGGGGTTTGAATCCCCATTTTTCATATAGGATTATACGGTGCTTACCACTAAGACAAACCCCAAATACTTGTGTTTATTTATATATCCACTCTATGGCCTTTATTTTATTGGGGATAATTTCCAAAAGTTACTGAATCGCTAAAACAAGCTTGTCTCAATTTGGCTTCTGTTAAAACCACAGTTTGTTAAGTTCCTAAAATCATTTAGAGGTGTGTATACTTCAGTTTTACATGATATATAATGAATATACATATTTTCATGAGATTCTAATATTAATTTAATTTACATTTCTTACACGGAGATCATGCTCTGATGTTACCAAGTGATAAGATTTTATTTACACAATCTCATCGCTTTTCATGATTGTTTATGTTTATGCTTCCTTTTAGACGATAATAAAACCCATATATCACAATGTTCATGAAATTTATTTATCCCTGTTTATTCATTATATAATTATGTATTGTACCATATTTCTACTATTTTGTATATAAGATTGTTAATAATTTTTTTAAGAGAGCCTGAATTATTCCTCTCTTCAGTCAGAAAACCATGTTTTCTAAAAATAGATTCCATGTATATTACAGTAATCTTCTATGATCATTATAAGAAATTTTAGACCTTTTTTCTTTCAAAAAATATTTCAAATAAATCCTATAGTTTCTTTTCGAATGAGGAATTTCTTGATCCTCTTTACCATGAAAAAAATGTTCTTTTTACCTTGTACGAAATGTAAAATATTATCTTTTGTCAACCCTTTGAAGAGTTATTTTCATGTTTAAAATTTAGTATTTAAAAAAAAATTAAAATTAAATTTTCAATTAAATGGTTTTCACAATGTTTTTTAACTTTTTCTATATGTTTTTTAGGAAAATGTTTCTCAAAATGTTTTCACGCTCTCTTTTTTTGTATTCAAAAAAGGCTTCCAAAAGTTTTTAAAAGATTTATTTATAACATTTTTTTTTATTTTTAAGAAAAATGTTTTCAAAATGTTTTATGTTTTAAAGAAACTTTTCAAATAATAAATGATATTTACCTCTAGAAATGATTTCTAAATAGTTTTCTTTATTATTTTTCATCTAAGATGAAATCTGTTGATGTTACTCAATCCCTTCTAAAAAATTATCCAAAGGTTCCATTCATATTATTTATTGAATGGTTAATGTATTGATGGAATGACACTAATAAAACTAATTTATATTCTTTAGACTTTATGCTTTTTAATACCTCTTCTTTTCACGTGTTATGATTTCAAGAAGTGGTTATGTAACATGTTTGTTTTGTTAGGTTATGATGTGATGAAATGTTAATGATACTTATTTCAGTTCTTGGGTTATGATTTGATGTTTATAAAACCTATCTCTTTTTATGGGTCATGATATAATGAGTTTTTCCCTTGTGGAACATGTGTGAAAGAATTTGTTATGTGATTGTAAAGACCTATATCTCCCACAATTAATTTGGTAACGATGGATGAATCATGAGTATAAATGTTACGCATGAATCTGATTACATGTTCACATTGTATGCATGGATATAGTTTCATGTCCATAAGTTTATGTGGGAATATGATTACATGTTCACAATGTTATGAGTGAACCATATTATGTGTTCACAATGTTATGCATGGACTTAGTTGCATGTCCATAAATTTCTACATGAACCGGGTTATATGTTCACAATGTTATGCATGAACATGATTATACGTTCGAAAAGTTAGGCATGGACCTAGTTTCATGTCCATATGTGTATGTTTCAAGCTGATTATGTGTTCTGAATGTTATGCATGCACCTGGTTTCATGTCCATATGTTGATGCAGGGGCCTGATATCATGTCCTTAACTTAAAGAGTGAACTTGTTTCTACTTATACACCATCACAACATTATAAAATATGTTCATGAAAAAAATTACATGTCTTATTACTATGTTTTGATTTAATGAGTTATGCTCTTAATCCTCTTATGATCTTTTTATTATTAACTACCAATCTTATTTATGATCTCTAATATGCATGGTATGATCTTCAAATGATATGCTCAAGTTCCATACCCTTATGTTCCCATTATGCTAACTCATTTACTTTATTTATCATTACTGAGCATATAAGCTCAACCATTTATGATGTTTCCTTTACCCATGTTATGAAGAAATGTTTTAGTTTGAAGTAATAATGGGAGATATATTTATGGGAGATGTTGAAGATATTTCACCATGATAGAAGATTTTGTTTCCTTATTTCCAAACACACTAAACTGTTATGGTACTTTGGTATGTTTATTTGTAATGTATAGAGTCTTCATCTAAATGATGTAATATAAATATATGTTATTCCTGGGTTTTTATACATCCTAACTCTTTTTTAACCTATCCTAAATCAATGGAAAGAAAAAATGACATGTTCTTAAACCCAGTGCTCAAATACCCTTTTTAAAATCCCAAACTAAACAACCAACTCAAAACCAAGATCCCACAAGCCCTCATGCGCACCACAACTTAAGAATGTGGGTTTTGACTCGAAACTAGTGTATCATGTGGAACCATGAGGATACTATACCCTCCATTAGAGTAAATATTTATTCTAAATAAGAAAATTATATCAAAATAATAAATAATAAGAATTCATGAAGAGAGTGAACTAAACATGGAATAAAAATAAATATCCTCCGAAGTTGAAAACATAACCAATGGGAAATGAAAGAGTTGAAATAAATTAATAAACAACATTTCATTCAATTTCATTCAATTTCATTCATAGTATAATACTATCTTTTAGTACCTATGCTAATCCATATAATATGGGGAAATTTCTCTTTGATGGATACCCCATGAAATCTATAGGTGCACAAAACTTCCAGGGCAGGGTGTGAGTACAATACTTAGTATAAAACCACCTATGTGTACTTAACCATG
Source organism: Viscum album (assembly GCA_963277665.1). Taxonomy (NCBI): domain Eukaryota; kingdom Viridiplantae; phylum Streptophyta; class Magnoliopsida; order Santalales; family Viscaceae; genus Viscum; species Viscum album. The sequence continues at coordinate 678,310,334 of OY728158.1, read as the reverse complement.
TGTACCCAAATATACAAGTGTATTACCTAAAAATCCAAAGTGTGTAATATGAAAATAAACATACAATTTAAATATAAGCAGTCATGCACTGACCAAGCCACCACAAACCCCGACTACACCAACATTGACTCTATTCTAGAGGAATAAATCACAATGGATGTTAGTTATAACCAATCTAGCCATAGAAATAATGAATCAGCCACTCGAGATCATCATAGAATCAAGCATATATGAGACTCTTTATTCCCTAAGAATCAAGTACAATATTCTACGTTGTGTAACACTAGGAAATTATTGAGATACTTGGTAGTTAACTACGCATCGAGTACAATTTAATTTGGAATAACATAAGACATCAAGTGTTATAATCCTGAATTCTATAGTATTGAAATAAAATTATACAAGGCATCACAATAAGAACCAATTGTGCTACTCAGTTATTTATTGGTTTTTAAATAGCATGGTATATTGCATAATGCTAAGAATCTTGTGCATTTCTCAATATGTTTTATGTGTATCAAGTAACATGGTATTTGTATTCTGAGAAGAAAGTGAATCCTTATCTTTGGAAGTCTATGGAATAAAAAAATTCCACCCTGTTCTCGGGTCAATCATTATAATCATCTCATGTCATGCACACACTCCCTCTACGAGATATACCCATCAAGATAGTCCACCTATTCCAAGAACCGAGAATGATGCCTTAGAAATCATTGTTACATAAATCAACGTAGAGTATAAATGTAGAGCATGATATGAAATATTATTATGAGTATTAGTATCAATAAAAAACACATGTCATCAATATTGAACATTGAATGACAGGAAACAAAACTGTAGTTATATAAATAATATCATAAATGGAATCATTGGTACACATGAACCAACATCAGATCACTATCATGTATGGTCAAAAAGTTATCATATTACATGTATCACATCAAGTCTTGAGTGCACATATAAAAATAACATGATAAACATCATGAGTTTAAATAGCAACACATGTGATCAAAATCAAACGTGCTCAATTAGGCTGTCTAAGTATACTCATGTTGTAAACAAACACACATGGTCTCATGGTTCTTGGTACACAGTATTGTAACAACACACCTCAATATGTCCATGTTGTCTAATGCACTCATATGTGACCAAGACTAAACCATCAGAGTCCAAACAATAATCCTTCACACAAGGTCCACCATGGTCCTTGGTAACATGTCAATTTATTAGGAATCATTCACTAAATTAACTAATAATAAAGCAACGTTATATATTTAGAAATTATTATTATACATGAAAAAATGTGAACTAATTGACATTCGACCAATGTCGAAAAATTCATATATCATACAAATAAACATGCATAAAAACTAAAGGGTATAAATTAAGAGACCACCAACACAAACCCTCAAAAAATAATAACCCTAAAAGGTTATCAATTCTGTATAAACATAAATTATGACATGGAAAATAACAAAACTGATAGACAAATACATAAGGAAATTCCTACCTCACAGTTATCCATGTCGGTGGTGAGACTTACCAATGTTTTCACCACTCGAACGACACTCATATCCAATTAGAAAATGATCACTCGAAAATTACTCCTTGAACCATCCTCATTTATACTTTTTTAAAACTATAAATATATTTTATAATTAAAAATACTAAATAAATTCTTAATAAATATTTTTGTTCCTTAAAAAACAAGAAAAGGAAAAGATTTTTATTCATCGATATGGATCCAACTGAACTGATGGCATGTAAATCAGATTAATATCACCTGGGATATTAAAGAAATATGTTTGATCATGATAAAAATAAAATTTTGAAAATATAAAAATAAGATAGTGGTGGAGAAAAGAGAAGGATAAGTGTGATATTGGGGTGAAATTATCTTGTACACCCATTTCCCATTTTCCTCCTCAGCGCCTCCCCCTTCCTCCCCTTTATTTGTTTATTTTCATTTAATTATATGAAAAACTATTTATCTCATTTATTACTCAATGTATTTATTTATAGTTCATCTTAAAACCATGAGGAACTCCACATATATCTCTTTAAATTTCCCATTGAAATAGTTTTAATCATTCATTTACAAATATATTTATTATGATACACACACACATATATATTAATTTATAATCATAAATTATTTATATTCATATCTGAATATATATTTATTTAATATATATATATATACACCCTTATATGTATGTATGTATGTATATTCAACCTATATATATATACATAAATTATATATATATATATATATAATTGTATATATATATATATGCACCCACAAAAAAATATATATACAGTTGTATATTTAAACTATATATATAAAAATTAAATATATATATATATATTCACACATCTATATATAAATATATACACCCACACATTTATATATATACATATATATATATATATATATCCCATATATTTACATATTTTAATTTTCCACACAAATATTATCTTTCCCAATTGAATAATAATAATAATAACAAAAAAAATATTTCTATTATTAAATATCTCACATCATTTTTCCATAAAAATTCAAATACAACTTTCACTAAAAACTAAATAGTAAATAAATTTTTTTATTAACCACAAAATTTAATTAATTTATCATAATTAATAATTTAAACATTATTATATTGATCAAAAATAAATATACATACATAGAGAAACATCTCTAATGATATAAGAAAATATAATTACACATTTACCTTCAATTTTGGTTTTTTTTAAAAATAATAATAATAATAATATTACTCTTCCGTGATATCTATCTAAACATCGATGCACACAAAGCTTATACTACGCCTCTAGTAACAATTTTATATCATGCCTAACAGAACATTCATTTTTACCATTATACACTTTTTTATATTATATTACATCAATTTTATAAGAAATATAATAAAATAATTTCATAAATTATCCTCACATGCGACTTGGCAAAACGCCCAACACGCAAAAATGTTATGTCACACCCAGGGAAAAACTCGCATCCAAGACCTAACGATTTACTTAGATTTAACATGTGACACACTATTGTGACATATTTAATTTTTTGGAAGAAATCACACATGGGTAATATAAAATATTTAATATTATTATTAAATCAACATTGAGGCTCTTCTAGCCTCAGAATTTGGCACTAAGTATGCACTTAACTCCAATAAATATTTTGTAGAATAATCCAAAGTCTTTAAATATCATATATAATTACATATATCTTTTAAATTATTTAAAATTTTATTTTTATTGAAAAATTACAATTTTCACATAAAATGAATCATAAATTATTGATAAAGTGTGTTTAATTATCCTAAATATTTTTGGATGATACAGATGGCATGGATTGTTAAGAATATTGGTGTATGTGTTTGACTATTGTTCATATGATTAACGTGTCAATGCGATTTGGTGGGTTCAAATATATAGGGGATAGATATGGGTATGCTAGTTTGATGAGGACATAACCATGTAATAAAAGTCAAAATTTTATTTAGATACCCAACTTATTTAGCTAGTTATAGTGTGGGGTTTCTAGGATGGTAATGGAATTAATTGGTTTGTGGCTAAACCTATTAGTTTTTACAACCTTCATCTTTTGTTAAGGGACATGAGATTAGGAATGATTGTTTGAAATGGATTTTATTAAAGAGGGGGGTTATCGGAAAAATCCTTATAGTTTTTTCTTTGATTCGTTGTTTTATATGAATGGGTTGACAATGGATGATAATTGTGTTTCTTTTGGATTACCATAAATTTAGTTGAATTCTGAATTGGGGTGGATAAATGAAATGGGAAATTATATACGAAGATGTTATTTCTCTAACTCACATGACACACTATCTAAATTACTCCATCCTTGATAATTTTATAGTGGTGATCAATTGTTTTTTACACTACATTGGCGGATAACTTTATGAGGGTGTCGTTTATCTTGTGTATAGGATGTGTATTCCACATCCCCTCATACTACATCCAATGATTATCAATGTATACAGGACACATCCATAGAAATTTATCCTATTAAAGGGATGCATTAGTTTTAATGGGATTTTGGAAACATTATACCATCCAGAAACATCTCTTTATAATGACTACGATAGGTTTATGTAATAGGATAAAAATATCAATCTAATGGTGATCAAAATAGGTATGTTTTTGGTGTGGGGTCTATTTTTAGCTTCTAGTGATCTAATGTGGGTGCACACTTTTTAGATGTTTATTTAATTTTTTAGCTAATGAAATATAAAATATTTACCCATAGTAATGTTATGGATCTTTTAGGGGTGTAATAATTATTTTATATAGTCAAACCCAAGATGATAAACTGAGTGTGCATGCATATATTGATTTATGGAGTTTATTTATGGGACAGTCGTCTATGTAGAATGTTTGAGCTGGTGGAGTTGGGTGTGGACAGAGGTGATACTTGGACATTCCCACGAATAGTTTTTAGAGTGTTTTTTAATATTTATTTATTCTTTCATTATATATGTTATACTGATCTACTACATATGGGTATCATTTTTTAGTACTATTGCTTTACAAACATATGTTCATTTTTTATCATATGTGATATGAATATATAGTTTCTATTCTACTATGATTCAATACTATTCATTTATTATTTTTCATTCATCTACATACACATATGAATAGAATATTTCATATTGATGGAATAATATCCCAAGTGTATGGTTTTGGACCTAACTTATAGTTGGTAGCCTCTTTTTTATGAGGAGGAATGCATGTGGTCTTGTGTTTCTCTATCATGTGCATGATGAATCCAACAATTATAGAGATACAATGCACCCTGATCAATCAGTATTCCCAAAACCTCGAAAAAAGAATAAAAAATACTAAAAATATCTAAATATCACAAAGGAAGGTACCTATAAAACTAGGGATATCCTTATTATCCCCTATTAGAATTTTCATCTTTGAAAATGCAGAGGGACTCAATCTCCATAATCATCATTGGAATTTTATGGGACTTATGATAAACTATTTTATAGAGATATTATTGAATCAAACCATTATACCAAAACACCATCACCATTGTAATACTAAATCCCCCCATGATCTTCTCCCTTATATTAGAATTATTTAATGACCATTTAAGAAATGTAGCATTTTCTTCCAAATATACTAAATTACATGAATGAACATGATATTGATCTGAATTGTATTTCGTTATCTGATAGTAATGGAACATGTTGTACACTAAAATATACTTTAGTGGAGACATCATGTGATAATGTGATTCTCTGATATAAAACCCTTAGATTTTAAAATAACACTATGTTTGATAGCATACCTGATACACAACATCGAGCCTAAACGAACCGTGAAATATTATTATTTAAATATGATCATTATAAAATAGAAATTTTGTTATAAGGTATTATGTTTAAAAACATATTTAAAAATTATATATAAAATTCCTCCTCAATATAATTCTATTAACTAATTCTTATGTAATAAAAACTCAATTTTTATTAAATCAATTTTATTATTCAAAAATAGGTTAAAAAATTATTTTATTGATTTTTAAGGGAAATGATTATAATTAATTTAATGAAATTTTTATAATTTATTTAATGAAAATTATATCATTTTAGAAATAACTATATTAATATTTTATTTCTGTTAAATTTTGGTATTTTTCAAAAAATATTTATTTTTTAGTTAGCCGTGAAAAATACAGATTTTTGTAAAACTATCATTTTATTTTCATTAGTAAGTATCATTATTCATTGAATTTGATATCAAAGTAGCATAATTATTATTTATTTATATATCATATAATTAAAATCCATTAAATACAACTTATTCTTAATTTTTATATAACCACATTTTCACTTAAAAACACATATTTCTAAGGAATTTTTTTCATCGCATTTTACGCATTTATATTTAAATTATTTTTTTTAATTTCTAGAAATTAAATCTTAAAAAATATATTTCATATTTTTAATCAGGTGGTCTAAATTAGGTAAATATTCACCTTTTAGTTTTTTCACATTAGGAATAGCATCATTACTATTTTTTACATCATGTTGTAGGGAGAAGTAGGAGACTGCGTAATCCCTTTGATATATGGAGTGGATTATCCACACACAAGTGGTTGTGTGGATTGAGGTGGCTTGTGAGGATTATATCAATGGTGATGGCCGACTTCAGGTGGATGACCGATCTATGGTTGTGCGGTGGGATGTTGAGATGATCATGATAAGTAGGGTGTGGTGGCATAAAGAAGAGGATTATTTCAGCATTAGGTGTCTCATTTTGGTCGGTGACCCCTTAATGGGGATTTTATCATGATAAATAGGGTGAAATGTTTTTCCTAGGTGATGTGGGTGGCTATGACAGCCATCATCGGTGGGTGATGGAGATTCAGATTGAGGTTTGATGGGAAACTGGATTAGGTGGGCGGCTGCATTGGTTTCTGTCGGCGGGTTTGCAGACTGCAGAATACTCAGACACTATCAACACAACAGAATTGGAAATACCAATATATGTGGGGTGGAGGTCAAAAATATGACTATGGATGAGAGGTGATACATGTTATGCTATGATTGATAGGAGTAGTCTATTTTATGATGCTTCTAGGGAGCTCTTTGGTCACAAGCCTATCATCAAGTCGAGGATAGATATTGGGTTTGTGGTATTGTCTTGAGGATTGGGTAACATTGGCATTGTGAGTCTATTCATGGAATGTGGTTAGGGGGGATGCACTGATTATGTATAATGTGGGATTTGGTGGGGAGTGCATATGCAGAATACATGTTAGGTAATGACAGCCATACATGATCTTTTGGAGGTATGTTGGGTGACCACATTTCTTTTAGTGGTGTTGTGATGTGTGTCCATGGGTTAATGAGAATGGTAAAACCTCTCCCAATAGTGGGAGGTGGTTTGGCAGTGGTCTTTGTCATTAACCCAACATCTATCGAGGTGATGCTGATGTCCATTGTTGGTTTTCATGGTAGGGTTATTGTACTCACGATTCACAATGCAATAGTTTGGTTGCAAGGAAATTCATTAGATGTGATGATTATAAGTCATAACTAAGGGCCTCTCGAGGCATTACATGTCTTGGTCTTTATGCTATTAATGGGGGGTTATCACTTGGGGACTATAAACTTCCCATAGGGGTGATGTGTGTGTGTGCCTATGTGTGTCTATGACTATGTGTATTTTCTCCCATAAGTATATAATATATATGGGTAATTGTTTACCACGTTAAAGGCTACATAAGGTAATTACGGTTAAAAATAAAATCACAAGGTTTAACTAATTATCCTAATAGTTGATTTAATTTTTTTTTATAAATACACCTCATCCATGTTCATCGAGAAGTATAATATATCGAATTTTTACAATTTGGATATGAATTTTTAATTTATAATAATTAAATGAATATAAAGATAAAAATACCAAACTATTCATTTTAATAACTATATTATTTTTAATGTAGGGATAAAGAGGGGATATTTTTATTTATAAATAATAAATAAAAATAAAATTTAATTTTTTATCATTGTAATTTTATAATTTTTTTAGCGAAGGAATAATTAAATTAAACTATTACATAACACTCATATTAAAAAATAATTCAATTAATGGGAAAATAAAATATAAGATTCAAAAATAATAAAGGTTATATAATTTTAAAGAGTAATGTGTGCCAAAAATTTTATATCTATTTATTAAATATTTATGAGGTCTAAAATTATTATATTCTAAATTAACATTTTTCATGATGAATTAAAAGTCAAATAAAATGAATAGTGTTTAAAATGTCTCTAATGGTGTTTAATAAAAAATAATAATTTGTTAAATGATTTAAATTCATAAAAATATAGTATTCAACCAATTTAATAGGATATAGTTTTAAAAATCATAAATGTCCCATTTATGTCCCATCTATCCATTTATGTTAACTACACTAACCCATCAAGAGAAAAGACATTGATATCACTGTAATTGTTAGAAGTAATAATAAAGGATTCATGCAAAATTATAAGGGTTAAAATGTGATCCAAACACATCCAAATTTTATTATATGGTATGATTTTGACTCAAAATTTACTTATCTATAAGTAATATCATCTTTGGAAAGTTTTTACATCAAAATTAGTTGATATTAATTAAATATTTTATGAAATTATAAAAGTGGACCTCCGTTCAATTATAAAATGACACCCCTCCATTGTCCTAATTACACTAGTTTAAGCATTATAGTTTGACCAGAACCTATACAATATTACTCTCTACATAAATATACAAATTATAGATCATATGTTATTCTAAAAAGACATACCCTAGATACCTTAAGAGGCGATCTAAAGGGATCATTACAATGAAGAGGTTATCTCCTTAACTTATCACCTTCTTTTTAATTAATATTTTACCTCATATAATTTTTTTTTCATAAAAAATAATATTAAATATCCTAAAAATAAATTAATATTAATATGATAATTATACCACCATCATTTCCTATATTCTATCAAATGGTATATCAATGTAACACTCATGTGCACATATGGCTTACTATCTCCATGTTTCAATACTATTCATTTTCCATCACAATGATACAATATTTTTTATTATTAAGTGTTTAGTTTTTATATATTATATTTATGAACAAATTATTATTATATAATAAAAATATAACATGTACCGTCAGACCTTCTCAACTGTTTGAAAAATGATATTGTCGTTTGCGCGTATGCGTAGACTACCACCTACGGGCACTGATGTGAATTTTTTTCATTTATTTTTTTACTTGTATGGTAATAAGGATATTTTTTATTAATATATATGGTATATATATTATATTAATAAATTTAAAGGGGATTTACTATTTACCATTCTTTCATTTTATCTGTTGAGAAATGGAAATAGTGTTCAAGAATACATATGACCAACAGTCTCCAAGAACATTGTAGTTTATTTTTCTATCTCTAACATTTATGTAAGAATATATATATATATATATGAATATAAATTATAATTGTTTCTTCATGAAAATTATTGATATTAGGGAACAGTTATAATTTTACATGAAACAAAACATATATAAAAAATGAAGCAGTTCTCACATATAATTGTGTTTTTAATAAAACAAATTATTGAATATGTGGTAAAAGGTCATAAATATATCATATATTATAATATATATGTAACACCCTGACCCCTCTAGGATGGAGCTGGTGAATTACGTGTGATGCTTTCATGGTTATAGGGAATAAAAATACCGAAGGAATGATTAGTTTAGTAGTTTTGAAGAAACTAGATACATAGATTTTGCTAAAATTACATTGGAAAATTTTACCATATACAATACATAATGGAACTAAAAACTGAATCCGCAAGAAATCAATAAACGCTCTCCTCTTTGTCACCAGTTTAAAGTAAACAATGAAAGGGGTGAGCTCAAATGCATAGTAAGGGTTATAATTATCGGAAGCATGAGTACAATAATAAGTGAATCATAATCAATCTGACTTAATCAATATGTCATAGTGAATAAATGAAAAAATAATGCCATTAATAAACTAGGAATGAAACTGCATCCATAGATTTTGTCATAGTGAAAACCTCAAAGATAATAATAATAACTGGTAATGAATAAAGAGAATTATTATTAATTGGACATCATGTAACTGGAACATGAAACCATAATACCATAAAAATGGTTTAGTTCTATGGGTAGAAACCCGTCTATTTTTTTAGAAACAAACTCGAAGGGTTTGTCGCCAACTAATTTGTCTCATTAGACCTACTGATGCATCTAGGGACTATAGAGGGCCCCACACACCACTTAATGTCCAAAGAATTATATATACTTTGATTAAATACATGATTAATATGCCTTTTCAATATCCGTATAGAGTAGAGTATACTAATTCATCAATATTTCCATAGTTAAAATAACTTTCCAAATAAACACCGTATGTAAAATGGTACATGGTTTAGACAACAACATATCCATGATATGAGATTATGGATATTTAATATAAAAATAATTTCAAAATAAAATTGATCTCAATTGGGTGGTAGGTAATCCAAATAAGGATTATTAGGTGCAAAATACAAAGCTAGTCACAACGAAAGGTAGTTGAGAAAAAGTCCCTTACGACAATGTTATCAGTCAAATCATATGACTTGAACTTAATGAATATAAAATGAATAATTTAATAACATTAATATAAATAGAATCATGTTATTATATATCAAATTCCAGTACACATATACCACACACAAGAAATAAGTGGCGAATAATGAAATTCTCACAGAAATTAAAGTGAGATGAGAAACCTCTTACCTTATGCTCGAGTGTGTTCTTCATTTGTTTTAATGACCTGAATAATAAAATTTTTCATTATTAATTAGTAAATTCATAACCTCATATACATGTAATTGATTTATTATAACCTTATTAGGTTCATTCATGGCCCTTTTAATGGGTATAATAGGTTCAATTTTATTGTTTTGGAAGCATTTTCTTCCTTTATTTTCATGATTCGTTTACTTGCTTTCATGAATGGAAGTTCATTCAAAATGTGGTTAAATATCCAGAGTTGTTAATATATATTTTTAGTGACATTAAAGTGATATAAATGATCCTATAATGATTATAGGTTCTATACTTGAGGATGAATCACTAGTTAAATTTTTTTGATAAACGCTTGGATTTACCTTGGCACGTTTGTATACAATGAACTCGTTGGGTATTATTATTCCATATTATGAGTGTGTAAATATTCCAGAACATTAATGAAATGACATAAATATATTCTTATTTGGTTAAACCATTAACATGGTTTCATGACCAATAATGTATGAGAACGTGAAGAACAAAACTCCGTCGTCCACAAAGGTTATAAATTGGAACCTCATGGACGTTGATTTTACTTATAAAAATAAAAAGGGGGAGTAAGAATATTGATGATGGTTATTCCATTCACATGATATAATTACAGTATATAGATGATAATAGAGTTTATCATGGTCATTTGGAAAAAGGAGGTGAGTATATAAAAAGAAAAGAGATGATCTTGAAAATAACAGAAAAGTTGAGAGACCCCTTATGAAAATTCGGCAACCTAACAGTGTCACTTAAAATTTCATATAATCAAATGATGAAAATAAAAGGGTATCTCATCATATTGAAATAAAACGGATAGTAATAAGAATAAATAAAATAAAACCTCATTATACGATAAAGAAATTTCAAATAGATAACATAAAAGAAGTGTCGACTTAAAGAAGAGAATGAAGGATTCCCTTACCGTGAAGAATAACTCATAGATCTTGAAAGATGGGACCTTGGGGGCTTAGGGTAACCTTGGGAGGACTTATAGAGAGGTAAAACCACCATATCTTAGAAGATTAGGGATTTGGAATGAATGAAATCTAATGGATGAGTTGGTATTTATAGAAAAAGAGAGGTAATTTTTTAATAATTTCAAAGGGATGCCTCATTAGTGGTTTTTTCCAAACCATGGGCTTTACCATGGTATTTGACCATTTTTTTAGTCACTTGGGACACCTCATGTCATAGGATAATGTACACAAGTCGACCATACTTTTATATTTACTTATTACATTATTATGTTGTCATTAAACTACCAAAAACTCAAAACCGTATTTTTACTATACATGAAAAATTCATATATTTTAGAAAAATCCCGAAAATTTAACATAACCATTTTCTGACATGTAGAATTCAAAAATGAACTCTATTTTTTGAAAATAATTTTCTATGTGTTATTAATTTAATTTTTAAATAAAGTCATAGTTAATTTGAAAAATAACAATCTTAAATGTGCATTTAGTTTTATTTCTCACTGAAAAACTAATTAAGATCTCATTATCTTATTACCTTAAGAAAATAATATAATATTATTAATTACTATTTATAAGGGTCATATTACTATTCATAAGAGTAAGTTACTATTCACCAAAAATCAAGTTTCTTCTATCATACTCCAAATGACTTATTGATCACAACTCTAGATGACCATTTTTTAAATTCATAACATAGAAGTGGAAAATTTATATTTAATGGATAGGTTTTGAATATCTCCTAAATAACCTAGTTTTCTTTCAAAGGAACACAGGGATGAATAGAATGTATTTAATATAACGGTACCATAGAATTTTTTGAGTTTTATAATATATTATTATTGTTTTATAATATATGTATCATAAATTTAAATTTTTTTAATGGAGGTCCATACATGTATGATGGATTTCAGACCTAAGGTAATGGATTTCCATCTCAAATTTATTTTAATGACACACATTCCATATTCACCACTTAATTATTCTATTTGGTGGATGTAATACCCATGAATAAATTTTATGATGGCACTTATTAATGTTTTGGGAATTTTAATATCAATATATGGTTATTAATTTCATGTGTCTTATGATTAAAATGTTTTCAATGCGGTATGGGATTTATGTTTCAAACGTATTCTATTGATAATTTTTTGTGGTTGAATTTATATTAAATGAAATTGTATGATTCTTATATGATTAATAACATTCATAATTTCACCTAAATAGGTATTTTTTGAAGAATAAAATTTTAACATCGATTTCCGTCTCATTAAATACCCAGGAGATATAATGAATATCTTTAATAAAAAATAAAAATGTTTTAAGACAATATCATGAACTCTTTCTTCCATATCCATGATTCTCTAAAATGTTTTATAGAATCTATTTAAAGTTAAACAATTACCGTTTTATTAATTATTTACCCATGATTTTATCCTTAATATTTTTTTGAAATAATCTTTTTATCATCATCTTGATAATGTACTTTTTTAGTTTTTACTATAAATGAGAAAGGAATGTTTTTTAACATATAAATAATGAAAAAAATTTCCCACCATCAAGAGTAATCAATGTTTTTAAGCTTTATATATAATCTTATATGGATATTTTAAATGATAATTATTTCCATAATATTTTTCAAATGAAATTATTTTCATTATTATTTTTAATCTAGAATGATTATTTTCTTTAATAAATATATTTCTGATCTCTAAAATATTTTTTATATATCATAAAATAATTGGTTGCCAATTATGGTTTACTGGGTATATTATCCAATGATACCATTGTTAATATTTATTTGGATGGTTATTGATTATTTTGTTCATAATTTTATAGAACCCATTTATTTTCCATGGTTTATTCAATGATTAATTGATGAAATGATTATGAGACAAATTTTCATTACATAGGATATAATGTGATGATACGATTAATCATTTATGATTTTTTGGTACCCATATATATGCTTTTCATGATGTGGTTGGTGGTTACATTATAAACCATGGATAGTGGTTATGTTATAACCAATGATAGTGGTTACGTTATAACCAAGGATTGTGGTTACATTATAATGAAGGTTGGTGGTACATTTATAAACAAAGAAAAGTGGGCCTAAAATTATAAAACCCTATAATACATTGGGTAATGATTATTATCAAATGAGACATAGATTATTGAATGGGGGATTTAACCAAGTAATTTAAGGGACATTTTCCACTATTATAGTCTAATAAGTGAACTTTTACCACTATGATGAAATGTGGAGTGACCCAAATCTACTATAATAGTCCTAGAAATGATCCATGACTTATAAAAAAAATTATTTTATAAGATTATAACAAAATTTAATGTCCTATTCCTATGTTATTCTCTCATCATGATATTTTAGTCTTTTATGATTAAAATGTTATGAACATCCAATAATTATTCCATGAATCAATATTACAATCTTTCACATACATGGTATGGATTTCAAATGATATTATCATCTTAAAACACTCTTATGCTCATGTTATATTTGCATAGTCATTCGAATATTCCTTCTTTTTTACTACATATAATATGAGCTTCCCCTTTATTATGATTAAATTTCCATGTTATAATGAATGTTTTTCGGGATTATATTTCATAAAAGGGTTCTAGTTTTGAATTATATATTGGGAGAATATTATGTATTAGTCTTTTATGCATTCATTTTTCAATAGATAAACAACATATATGGTTCTATTGTGCATTATTATGATATGTAATGAATATTCATATAATAAGATGTAATATCTATGTATGAAAATTCAGTGTCTCTATAGAAGGTATCAGGGTATGTTTTAGTTAACCACTGTAAAACAAGATGTGGAACCATTTGTGAGAACCATGTGGATATGTATAAGAGTAGGATAACATCTTAATATTCTGGTAATGATTATCTATACCCTTGTTTAATCCAAATGTGTCATATATTGAAATTGAGGTGTCAATATTTAGACACCATATAAAATATTTTTCATGATTCCTCACTATCACTATTATTTCTCATTCAATACATTATTGTTTTATTCAATTTATGGAAGAAGAAGGATTTGTGTTTACATTGATAATAATAAAATCTTTTTCCTAATTAGTAACCAAATGAAATTAGAGCTGGAATGCGAATCCTAATGATTATGCCTAATAATCTATCTTGCAATATGATAATCAAACTCTATTTGGGTGTGCTTCTTAGTACACTGAATAAGTAAAAGAAATATTTTTATTAATACTATAAAGGAATGAAAATTATTCTTCCTATATGTTGAGAATATGGGAAGGAACACTTAATTGAATTCATAAAAGGTAATAGAATATGTTTTCTCTAAGAGAACATTGGCATATAACAAGTAATTACTATATAAAATAGAGAGTTTAATATTAGAAAATGAATTCTATACTAAGGTTCCTTTAATAATTCAATGTCTCATACTTGGAGAATATATGAAATATCCAATACAATTCAATAATGTGAGGGTTAACTCCTAGAAAAATTAAGGACCTATGATATGCCACTATTTTAAGTGAATTTATTAAAAAAATTATATTTGGATTAATGAATTATATTAGAGATATTTTTAATATAAAAACGATGAAACATCTATGTATTAGGTTAAATTTGGAAGAACATTTTTCTTCATATATGAATACCATGAATTTATGGATATTATCACGGGTTTATCTATTTAAGGTTGATCATATGTTCAAATTATTAAACACCACCTTTTAGGTTTTATGTAATGGTGTCTTAATGTGATTAATGGAACTTTGGGTTACATTTTATTAGGATAAGATATATGGGACCAGTATGATCAATATGATGTAATATTTGAAAAAATTTTCTTTTCATATGTTTAAATATATTGATTAAATTTATGTATTATGTGATTATTTAATATTGAGTATATAATTAAGGATGTTCATAATATTTATCTTTAATTATAATAACTGTATTAATATAATGTCATAAACAATGACAACCTATCACATCTTGTAATGGAGTGGTTCTCTAACACAAAATTCAAGGATGGCTAGCATGAAAATCCTACAACTAGGTAATGTGATACCTTAGATATTATGAAATTTCATTAAAATGATGTGATTGATAAATATTAATTACTTTATGGGAACATATGTTTTATCATAGTGATGATTATGGGATTGAAAATTGATTTGGTTATTAATGTTATTTCAGAAGAAGATCACTACTTAGGTAACCTTATGTGATTAAGGTAAAAAGAAAATTATGGGTTATATTTTAGGAATAAAGGTTGAAGGAATAATATATTATTTTATGGTCTCATTATGGTTGTTCATGTAATTTATTGAAATGAATAACATATTTTTCAATATTATATGATTAGGGCATATGAATTTTTTATTATACATTAAGAGTGATTAATGTTAATTATATATAAATGTTAAATTTATATTTGAAAAAATATTTGAATCAAATAAATATAATTTTTGGGTTTTGAACATATAATATTATGTATATATATAGGGAATAATCAATGTTGAACTATGAGTGTTATTATTGAGGCTTTAAAGATTAACATGGAATTTCTTCCAATAAAGGATTATTCATTTGGGGAAATTTCTAAACTCTGACCATCTTTTTTTGGGTTATTAATGCCAAGTGATCATATAAATATATTTACATATTTTTTCAATATATTAGATGTTTATTTTAGTTCTTCAATGATGAAAAATTAATTTTGAATACTTATCATTTTTAGCAATGGATTAAATTTTTGTTGAAATTGATTAACGTATGATTTTATAGTTGTCATGTAAGTATATTTCCTTATGTTAATAGTCTAAATTGTAAATAAATTACTCAATTATTATAAAAATATCTTAATATAAATAGTATTGTCCTATAACCTTAAATTATAATGAATTAATGGTCATTTAAGCCCTCCAGAATTCATATTCCAATGGTAAATAATTTTTTAATGATCACATTCTCTATCACATGATATTAGTTTTTGGGATTAATATGTGTCTCTTATGTCCGTATTTTCACTATCCACTAAAGTCGTTTTATATGGATTCCTTATTTTGTCGTGAAATTTATATTTTCCATTTCCCTCATTTTAAAAGTATTTTTTATTAAGCCCAATTACAATTTTGGGTTTCAATAAATGAATTTCAAAATATTAACTTATTAATAACTGATCACAAGTTAACATTTTGAGTTTTAATTTAATTAATGTGGTAATGTAACAAACCATGATTTGAAAATATAAATATGTTCCAAAGAGTTCAAGATATGAAAAACTAAGCCCAAATAAAGAACAAATTATTATAATTTAATTATATCCATTATAGTATAGCCATTAATTTAGTAGGTATGAATTGAATTAAAAATAATATATATATATATATATATATATTCCTACTCAATATAAATGTATGGATTAACTATTAGGAAAAAAGAAACCAATTTTTTTATATTCATTCTATTTTAATAAATATTGTCTTTAAAGATAAGTTTTTTTTGGGATAAAATATTTCTAATTAAATACTTAAAATTTTAGAAATGTTATTTTTTTAAAAAATATATAATTTTTTAAATCATCACACTAATATTATAATTTGGTGAATTTATTATATTTTAATGAAAATATTGACTTTTCAGTTAATAGCGATAAATACAGATTTCTGTAAAAGTAGTTTTTAATTCAAAAGTCTCATTAGTATTCGAATTTGATCTCAAGTTAACATAATTTTTATCTAATTAAATATAATTTAATTCCCATAATTTTATATATCATTATAACTATTTTTTTGATTTATTCACATTTTTTTAAAAAACATTTTCCAAATAAATGTTTTATTGCATTTTTCTCATTTATATTAAATTTAATTTCGTGTACTTTAATAAAGGGTAATTAAAAAATGGTGTCCATATTCGGAATCAGGTGGTTTAAATTTTATAAATAATTTCCTTTTATTTATGGACATTATGAATAGTATTATTACTAAATTTATTACCATTGAAACTGGTAAATCGAGTAATTAATGTTAAAAATAAAAGGATAATGACAAAATAATGACCCTAATAGTTGAATTAATTTTTTGGGTAAATATATTTCATAAATAATAAAAAAATTCAAATATATATATCCTTTTTTTCCATTAGACTTGAATTTGACCTTTATAATATTCACGTAAATATAAATCCTAAAATATAACACTCTTGATTTAAATAAATAACATATTTTTAATATATTGATAGAAAGGGGAAATATTCAGTTACAAATTATAATTTGATTGAAAAATTAATTTTCAATCATATTAGTTTTTTTTTTAATTTTTAGTGATGAAGTAAGTATGATAAAATCATACACAACACAGACACAATAATTAATCAAGTAATGTAAAATTAAAATAAATGACATGAAAAATATTAAGTATGATATAATTCGATACACCTTATGTGTCCCAATAATTTTAAAAATATATATGATGTTTTAGGAAGTTGATATAGCATTATATTATAATTATACCTTTTCTTCCATCAAATATTTGAATTCATATTATATTAATTGGGTTAAAAATATATTAATGATATTTTATATCAATTTATATTTTATTAAATAATTTAAATTTTTTAAAAAAATATTATATTCAAAAACATTAATGGTATACTATTTTAAAAATCAACCACGTTACATTTATGGGATGTATTTCCTTTTATAGTAACTATACTCACCCCATTGGTGTAAAAATAATTGATATCATTATAATTGTCAAAAGTATTAATGAAGTATTAAAAAAAATGATAAGGGTACAAATATGATCCAAACAAGAAAAATATTTATTTAAAAATAGTATTTATAATCATCCTCAAATTATATTTTATCATTATCATTTTGGGGCCATTTGAATATTAAACATAATTTATATTAATTAAATGTTTTAAAAAATTCAAAAAGTGGCCCTCTACTAAATTATAAAAGGGAACCCATCCATTCTATTATTTACACCACATTGAGCCATCTATCTTGAAAAAAATAATTATCTTAGACACTTAAATAGAAACATTTGAGACATTCTATTTTTTCCATAATTTAAACCCGATAATCTTTTATAGGAGCTCCAAATGAGCTGTTTCAAAGGAGAGGCAATCTATTTAACTAATCACTTTTTTTAATTTTTCATTTACCACTTCAAAATATATGTTATTAATCATAAACCAATACATTCATTATTTTCAATATACTGAAATGTTATTATGACTATTAAATCATCTTTATTCACGATCTTTCCATTTAATGGGAAGTGAACATTCCATTCATGCGTACGTACGAATTACCGTCTCGAGGTAGTGGTAAAAGTAATTTTTCTTCACTATATTTCATGAACTTTTATTATGACAGTTATAATATTTATATATTATAATTTCGGAATAATTATACTTATGTAATTAAATATCATATCTATATTCTTACCTTCCATCTCATTGGAAAAAAATAACATCGTTTGTACGTACGTGTGGACAACCACCTCCACCATGTGATATGATTTTTTTTTCATTTTCATTATACATTTATGGAAATAAGGATGGGTTTAAATAATATATATGATATATAAGATATAAAAATTATTCTATAAAGGTGATTTATTATTCACTTGTCTTTCGATCCTCCCTTAGAAAATGGAAATAACGTTCATGCGGATGTACGACCTACCATCTCCATGAACAGTGTAATTCATATTTATATATATAATTTTTTAAAGGACTATAATTTTTTATATAATTATTAGAAATTAATTTTAAATATTTATTAACATTATAGAGATGATGTAACAATTATCAATGTATAGAGACCAAAAATACCAAATCAAAAAAGAAATGGATAACGAAGGACTTATCACCAATAATAGTCATTTTATAAAAGTAGCAATAATGAATTGGTGGTAAAAGGTGATAAATAAATAATGAGTTATATTATATAAATTATTATTGATATGGAATAGATTTATAGTAAATCTATATTTATTATATATATAAGAACCTAATTTTTCAATCAGGAATGAATCCTTTAATATTTATATTTAAATATTTACTTTGGACCTAATGTGGATGCCTAATGAGTTAGTAAAGGTTATGAGGGTGACCGAGGCTTGTTCAGAGTGCAGAACACATCTTTTTGGAGGAAACAAACTTTGCGCACTGTTTTTCAAACCATGTGGATGGTGTTTTTTCAGACAGTGGAAGCTCACATGGTTGGTGCATGACCATGCAGCCAAACCATGTGAAAGCCCTTTTTCCAATTTAATCGTGCATGGATGGAACATGATTTGATCAAACTATGCGAATGAAGTCTTTTTGGGCAGAAAAATCTCACACGGCTTGCTTACAGTTTGAAAAACTGTCCCGACAAACCATGCACAGGGAAAAAATCCAGGTAAATGTCCAAAACTACCATAATGATCTATTAAGCCAACCTCCTCCACCCTAATATGAGTTTATGTTGGATTGACCAAATTATCTATCTTTTTAGAGATTTTTTATTTCCAAAGATATGGATCTAGAGATCTCCTCCATCCAACATCTGATCGATCTAACGTCCATCGCATTGGATGTCCAATGGTATGTGCTCAAGTTCTCCTTAGTCATTCTTCTTCTCTTTCACTCTCAACCTAGATATCACCATGTGATCATTTTTCACCTTTTCTTATATCTACTATGATCCGAGGAAAATCAAGGACAGGTACACGAGGAGAAGGATCATACAACCCTAAGGTGCGTGGTCTATAACTGATCCCTAATGTTTATTGTTTTTGGAATGCTTGTGTGGGGTCCACCAATTTCATTGGGAACTGTTTTGTAAATATATATTCAGGGATTATACATGTTATAATCATATGGTTATTCTGTTTACAAATATGTGATTATTTGTAAGGTGGTTGCACCCGGAACTCAATCCACCTCATGTCAATGGTTATTCCATAATTGGATTTTTAGTGTTCTGGAACGTTTGAGCCACCGTTCAGGTGTGCCTTTGTTTGAACATTATAAAAGTGAGTCTTCTTATCATAAATTTCTAGTTATTAATGGGAATTGAATAATTTCATGTACCATGTATTCTCACCACTTGACCCACCTAAGGTAAGTGCTTCCAAATGGTTATTAAAAGTGAAATGTGAAATGTAAAATGTAAAGTATAATCTATATAAAACATGGCCTTATTTAAAGAAATTGAATAAATTTTACAAGTATGTAGAACCCCTTTCCATGTTGATGGAAGGTAGCAGAGTGAACCTCAATAATTGAATATTCCATAATGGCTAACTAAGACTTGATTAAATGGTTGCAATGCAACTTTTCCCATAAACACTGATGGAAGACAAGTCTATGACCAATGAATAAATATTTACAACTCTCTATGAACTATCCACACTAATGGAATGAGATAATTGAAACAAATGAATTCCTACAAGATTACAAATATCAAATACGAATGGACTAACTCGATATCTCTTCGGATTTTGAGAGGAGAATACCTTGGCTCTCAGGAACCCCATTTCGATTCAAGGATAAAATTTTCTTAGGTTGATACCCACATAGAATCTGGTTCTTATATATTCATTACATGCCCGGTATAATACCACAGGGTCCCTTTCTCTATTAAATGATACCTTAGCTATACTCATTGGATCCATCATTGACAAGTATGCTCCATGGTGAAGGCCAATAGGGCCCTATGTTTTCTTAGCATTGTTTTACCTTGGTCGACCACCTTGGACTCAGTAGGATCCTTATTGTGGAATAACTTGTATTAAACTCCTTGGATTGCACTCTTACCCCTTATATAGACTCAAATACTACTATGTTTGATTTCAATGAGATTATGTAACCTTGGTTTTTACCCTAGAACTCCCTCACTGGATATCATTGTCCGGTTTCCTTGTTACATCTTAGGACCTTTACTACTTATACTATCATGAGGTGATGTAATTATTGGCTATTCCTCACGTGTACTATTAGAATTATATGGTAATTGATTAATTAATGAACTAGTTACATGTTCAGACACCATCTGATGCCTGAAGTATGTACTTTGTTATTTAGTTATATTATACTACTTTCTTTACTTTATATATTCATGCATGCACACTGCTATATTCTATTACACAGGCCTGATGTTATAGACACCGTTGGTTTTGGCCCACTAAGATTTATCTCACACCCTCTTCGGGTGCTGTTTGGTACCCAGATTAGATTAAATATTTTCATTTATTGACAAAGGGAAGCATATAGCTTCCAATACTTGATTATGTGCAGATTGGATGGAGCTCTATAGCCGATGGATTAGTAGGATATCAGGATGCTTAGAGTATAATTGT
This sequence comes from Viscum album, assembly GCA_963277665.1. Lineage (NCBI taxonomy): Eukaryota > Viridiplantae > Streptophyta > Magnoliopsida > Santalales > Viscaceae > Viscum > Viscum album. Next base: position 678,288,563 of record OY728158.1, on the reverse strand, counting down.
TTTATTTTACCTTTTATAGAATGTTATGCCTATTTTTTTATCAATGATTTAATGTTTTCTAGTGACATGACATTTCAACTTCACTATTTCAGTTGATACAGATATTTTTATTCTTGTTTATCTATTGGATCAGTTTTCTTCTGCAATTTATTTATGTTTATTCCATTGTTTACCATTCCATTATTTTCCTTCCTCTATGATTCACTCTACTAATGAGGGAATATTATTCCCACAGACACACCATTGGCCCTTGCTACTAGTTGGAAGCCTCTGGCATTCAGGAAGATGTGCTTGAGGCCATGTGGCCACTGAGCTTAGGGCACCCGTAATGTGGCATCCGGGTCTAAGTATTCACCATTTGGTATCAAAGGTGGTTTATTTTCTTTATTGAAAATTTGGAGATAATGTATTTTAGAATAGGAACACTTGGGACTTGGTCATAATCCATTCATGGGTGTTGCGAACCCATGTTCGAGGTAAAATCCAAGTTACCCACAATGCAATTGTTATTCTCTTTTTCCTTTTACAGTTGATATTATTTCACCATTGGGTTACTAATATGTTGTGTTATGTTGTTTATTATTACTCTTTTGGAATTTATTTCATCCTTGGAATGATGATATGAGGGAAATTAGTATTTCTATATGCTTCATATTAGGAACCTAGAATTCACATGTCATGAATATTGACATGCCATATAGGTGCATTTCACTACTTTGCATTTCTTGATATGCATGTGATTGTTGAGTAATATAGTGCTAGTTGCTTGTACTTTTATTACTTTGGATTCTATTGAGTGATTCTTATCTTAATTCATGAGGTCTCTAGACACTCATGGGTTGGGATGAGTAATTTACCAAGTCAATCCATTACACTATAAATAATCGGTTATCGTTTATGGTGATAGGTGTATGGGCATTGATTCATCAGAAATGAATATCCATTATAAAGTGAATCCTGAAACTGAAAATGAATTAGGTTCACATCATAATCTATACATGTAATGTTTATGAAATGTAATGGAGTGAACCTAATAATTAACTACAAAATGATATAAAACTTATACTTTAGCACTTACTGATACCTGATTAACTACGTGAGTAGTTTTGGTAGTATACCTTGGGAAGTGAGTTTTCTTACGATCTTTTCCTGGTGATGATTCTATCTCCTTGTATCTAAGATTGTTATAAGGTGTGTTTATGTCATTTTTAGACTAATGCCACCACAACGTCCTCTTGTTATTCTCTAGGGGGGTGGTGATGACCATGCTCCAAACATGGTGGACCCTAAGCCACCATTCTTACATCCAAGAGTTCCACTTGAGGCACCACATACTGTACCTAATACATCCACTGATACCCAACTCCGTGATAGTTTATTTCTTATGATTCTGTCTATGATTGGTGCTCTATAGGTTTCACCAATGATGGTTGATCTGCCCCGCAAGTTCCAACAGCTACATCCTTCTACGTTTTTAGGTGATGGCGGATCTCAGTTTGCTGAGTTTGGGTTAGAGGCCATCCAATCTATCATTGAGCATCTTGAAATTCCTCCAGAGTAATAATTCAATATTTCTACATACATGCTTCGGGATTCAACCAAGTGTTGGTGGAATGTCGTTACCCAGGCCGGATGTCATCAGTACATGTTATGGGTTGACTACCAATCTTCCTTCTATAATCAGTTTTTTCCTCAGTCACTGAGATCTAACAGAGCCAGAGAGATCATGATTCTTGAGAAGGTTTCTATGTTAGTTATTAAATATTCATCATGTATCACCTATTTATAGTTCTTTTCACTACTTATTTCCGATGATGAGATTTTGCGTGCAAGACTATTCGAGGACGGGCTCCAGTACACCATCTGAAATCAAGTGAATGTGTATAGCCTTCCTACCTTCTCTCGAATAGTTTATCAGGATCTTATCACTGAGTGTAACCTAAGGGATGGAGTGAGTACCGATTTTAAAGGATTAGTGCCGAGTCAGGCTAGTAGTTCTTCCAGTGGTAGGAAACGTTCCCTTGAGGTTTATTTTCAGTGCAGTGGTAGCCAAAGAATCCAGTTTGATAGCTCGATAGTGTGTCATCGGTGTGGGAAAGTAGGTCATGAGAATCCCTAGTGTGATAGAGACCCTATAGAGTGCTAGGGTTTTGTCTATATGGGACATCTTTGTCGCTTTTGCAAGACCTTTCCACTAGCTTTGAGTGGGAAAGGATCAGCTTTAGCTCCACTATCAGGAGACAGTTCTCTTGCACCATGTCTGGTGGGGAGTTGGAGTTTCACCATTAGGTATGGACAAAGGGGGACGTCGTGGACATGGTAGTCTGATCCCCGATCTCCAGTAGCACCAGCAGAGCAGTCATGATCGTGGTAGTCCATCTGTTGCACATGGTCGTGGATCAGGTCAGTTTCATGCCTTATAGTTGATACCTGAGGATCAGGCTGCTGGACCATCTACAATACGATTTACTATTCTAGTATCCTACTATTGTCTATTCTTTGATTGATACAAGTGCTTCAAACTCTTTTATTTCTATATCTATCATGGAATGTCTCAGACTACAGATAAAATATCACTACGGTTTAATGACCCTCGATAAACCATTGGGAATACCGAAAGAGGGAATACACCAGTGCAAGCACTGTAACCTTGTGGTAGACAGTTACCCTTTCTTGTATAATATATATTGTCTTGATATGTCGGGCTTCAATGTCATTCTATGGATGGACTTGTTGTTCCACTATCTTGCCTTTGTAGACTTTTATCACCAAAGGATTTCTTTTACATCACTAGAAGTAAACAATTATCTTTTCAAAGGTGAGTGGGATGTCTAGTATGGGGGATTAAGACCGAAGCATAATGGGCTAGGTGAAGTGAATTCCCATATTGGAAATCTTTTCATAGAGGATCATGGTTTGATTCAAAATGATTTACCTCTAGTAGGTGATCGTTTCAGGGAAGTCTTTTTTGATTAATTCTCTAGATTACCTCTTGAGATAGAGGTAGAGTTTGCAATAGAGCATATTTCAAGATCAGCTCTAGTGTCCATTCTTCAATAAAAAGGGCACCTACTATGCTTCAGGAGCTGAAATAGAAGATAGAGGAATTAGAGGCCAAATAATTTATACATCCAAGTATATCATCTTGGAGTTCAAACATTATTTTCTCTAAGAAATAGGATGGAACTCTCCATTTATTCATGGATTACAGAAGGTTGAACCATCTTATGATCAATAATTAGTATACACTTCCTTAAATATATGATCTCTTTGACCTGCTTTGATGAGAAATGATGTTCTCTAAGATCGACCTGAGATAAGGTAACCATCAGGTGTGAGTCAGACCCTCAGACATACCTCGTACAGCTTTCCATAATAGGTATGGTCTGTATGAGTATCTTTTTAAGCCATTCAGTCTTATTAACACACCGACTATTTTCACAGATTTGATGAATATGGTTTTCCATCCCTATTTAGACTCTTTATTCATGGTCTTTGTGGATGACATCTTGGTGTATTCGTGTACTCGTAATGAGCAAGCCAAACATCTTGATAACATTATGAGTACACTGAGAGAGCATCATCTTTATGCCAAGCATGCTAAATGCGACTTATAGATTAACAAGGTCCACTTCTTGGGACACATTATTTTAAAATCAGGAGTATCTATTGACCATAAAATGGTTGTGTTGTAGTCTCTTTGTAGAAGCCTAAGAATGTGTTTGATATCAAGAGTTTCTTAGGGATATCTAGATATTACAAGTGTTTCATGTAAGAATTATCACATATTGCTTCACCTTTTACTGGACTTACAAAGAAGGTTGTTAAGTTCATGTGGTCTGTAGCTTGTGAGAATGCCTTTCAGGAGATGAAAAGGAGGCTTTTCATGACACCTATTATGATTCTTCAAGAACATAATAAAGGTTTTATCATCATCTATAATGCATTAGGTATTTTCCTAGGAGTATTATTGATACATGAAGATAATGTTGTTGCATATGGATCTAAATATTTGAGGCATATAGAGGGAAATTACCTGACGCATGAACTCAACCTTGGATAAGTTTTCCATGCCTTATATTGGTGGAGACATTATCTCTTGGATGAGCACTTTGTGGTGTATACAGATCACATGATCCTCAAGTATATCTTTTCTCAGAGTGACTTGATCATCCAAAAGTGATTATTGGTCTAATATATATAGTCCTTTGATTTTGAGCTTTGCTATACCCCAAGAAAAGGAAATGTGGTTGCAGATGCACTGAGTCTGAAAACTCAATCGAATGTTGTACAAGAATATAGGGATGGATAGAAGTTAATGACCCTCTTTAATGAACTTCATCTGGAGTTTCACATCAATCACAAGTAGTCTTACCTCTCATCCTTAATAGTTACCTCTTCTCTCCTTGAGAAGGTTATGAGTAAGAAGTTTTTAGATCATAATGGTTTGGTTCCCCATGAGAGTATATCAGGAGATAAACCACATTCGGATTCGTATGTAGATAGAGACAACATCCTACATCTATGTGGATGTATCTGGGTTCCAGCAGACGTGGGAGAGGATTTGATTAAAGAGTACCACAATTCTGAGTGGTCAGTTCATATATACATCTCAAAGATGTATCGAGATATAAGACGATAATATAGGTGGCCTAGGATGAAAAATTAGATTGTAGGAATCATCACTAGGTGTTCCACCTGTCAGTAGGTGAAGGAGGAACAACAGAGACATGCAGGCTAGTTACAACCACTTCCAGTCCTAGAATGGAACTGTGAAGATGATGTTATGGATTTCATAGTTGCCTTACCTAGTTCTCTAAGGTGTAGCGATGCTATTTGGGTATTCATTTACTGAGTAATGAAATCATCCAACATCATTCCTATTCGAGAGTCATTCTTAGATGATGAATTGGGAGGACTGTATGTACATGAGTTCATACATCTACACGGAGCTCCACATACTATCCTTTTAGATAGGATTTCTCATTTCACTTCACAGTTATAGCAGGGTTTGCATAAAAATATAGAAACTCAGGTGATTCAAAGCAAAACCTTTTAACCTTAAACCAATGGACAATTAGAATGGATAATACAGGTTTTGGAGGATATTCCCTGAGCATGAATCCTTCATTTAGGTGGTTCTTGAGAGAAGTATATCCCTCTTGATGATTTCTCCTATAATAAAATTTTCCAGAAGACGATTCAGATTGATCCTTTTGAGGCCTTATATGGTAGGTCATGCTGTTCACCCTTGTGCTGGCTAGAGGGAGGTGAGGCATCCCTATTAGGACCCCATATTTTTCTGGAGACTTCAAAATAGGTCCATCTGATTAAGAAGCGTATGACTACAGCTAAGTTTAGACATGATTCATATGCAAGTCACCGTCAAATAATTATTGAGTTTGAGTTTGGGGATCGTGTTTTTCATCAGTTTTTTTCCAGGCTAGGGCATAGATTGTTAAGGAAGCATGGAATGTTATCACCTCGGTACGTCGGGTTGTTCGATATTCTATAGATAGTCGGGCCGATAGCTTATCGATTACAACTACCTTAGAAGTACCATCCCATGCATGGAGTTTTTAATGTCCAATAGAATTTCTAATATCAAGATGACTTGTCTCATTACTTTGATCACAAGGATGTTGAGTTCAATCCCATGATACTTTTGAGGAATGTCTAGTACAAATCATTGATCAAAGCACGAAGGCTCTGCATGGAAATTTTGTCCCTCTTATATGGGTGCTATGGTATAATGGCCAAGTACAGGGTGATACTTGGGAGAGGGAAGCCGATGAACATTCCCAATGGCCAGAGCTGTTATCAGATAGTGTTTTCTTATCCTTGGAAGAAGAAATTGGGGGGGGGGGAGTTCTTTTATGGTGGGAAGACTGTAATAACCTGGTTTTTCACTCATGTGTGAATCCTTTAAAATTATGGTCTAAATATTTACTTCAGACATAAAGTGGATACCAAATGAGTTAGTATAGATTATGACGGTGTATGTGGATTTTTTGGAGCACAAAACCCATATTTTGGGTGGAAATAGACAATGTGCATTGTTTAGAGGAATCTATGAGGGATTCCCACATGATTTGGAAGACTATGAGGATGGTGTTTTTTTTCGAATAGTGGCACCTCCCATGGTTGGCACACATACGTGCATCCAAACCACGAGAACACCCCTTTTTCATAGGTAACCATGCATGGATGGCCCATAGTTTTATCAAGCCATGCAGAGGAAAACCTTTCGAGTAGAACCATCTCTCTCGGATTGCACACGGTTTTACAAACAATGAAGACAAACCTAACACATGCTAAAAACCAATGTAAATGTCCAAAACTCCTGTAATGATCAAATAAGAAAATCCCATTACTCCCTAATATGAATTTATGTGGGGTATACCTAATTATATCTCATTTTTGAGATATTTGATATCCAATGTTAGGGATTAAGATATCTCATTCATCCGACATTTGATCGAGCTTCGTTTCATTACGTTGGATAAGAAATGGTAAGTACTCAACTTCTCTTTAGCCATTATTATTTTATTTACATATTGACCTAGATATCTCCATATAAGGGGTTTTCACCTTTTCTTAGACCTACATAAATCCTAGGAAAATCAATGTTCGATACTGGAGGAGAAGTATCGTACAACCATATGGTTGGTGGTCTATAACTCATCCCTATAGTTCATTGTTTTTGGAATGTTCGTGTGGGTGCCACCAGTTTTTTTGGGAACTATTTATTAGATATACATGCCATGATTATACTTTTTATAGTATTATGGTTATGATATATCCAAATACAAGATTATTTGTTAGTGGTTACACCCACAACTCAATTTGCCTCATGTTGAAGGTTATGCCATAATTGGGTTTTTAGTGTTCCCCCAAATTTGAGCCACCATTCGGGTTTGCATTTTCTTGACCTTTCTAATGGAGAGCCTTCTTATTTTAAATGTATTGTTATTACTGGTAATTTAATAATGGAATGTACCATGTATGCTCACTACTTGACCTACCTAAGTTAAGTGCTTTTAAAAGGTTATTAAATGTGAAATGTAAAATGGAAGGTATACAAAGTACATAACTTGGACTTATTTAAAGAAATTGAATAAAGTATTCACGTATATAGAACCCCTTTCCATGTTTATGGAAGTTAGTAGAGTGAACCTCAATAATTAAATAGGCGTTAATGGCTAATTAAGGCTTGATTTAATGGTTGCAACACTACTTGACCTATCCACACTAATGTATGACAAGGCTTGGAATAATGAATAAATGGTTTCAACTCTACTTGACCTATCCATACTAATAGAAGGCAAGATATGAACCAAATTAATTCCTACATGATTACAATATCAAATAGGAATGTATTGACTCTATCATTCTTTTGTTTTTGAGAGGATAATACCTTGGGTGTCAGGAACTCCATTATAATTCCAGGGTACAGTTTTCTTAGGATGATACCCACCTACACTCTAGTTCTTTTCTATTCCTTGGATGCCTGGTATACTACCTTATAGCCCCTTTATCTATTATAGTATACCATAGATACAATCCTAGGATCCATCATTGACTACTAGGTTCCATTGTGAAAGCCCTGTCTTTACAATGCCCCATTTTACCTTAGTCGATCACCATGGACTCATTAGGTACCTTATTGTGGAATTACTTGGATTAAACTACTTGGATTACACTCTTACCCCTTAGTTAGACTCGTATACAACAAAGTTAGTTTTTCGTGAGTTTACGTTACCTTGGTTTTTACCCTAGAACTCCCTCACTAGATATCATTGTCTATTTTCCTAATTGCATATTGGGACCTTTACTACTTATACTATCATGAGGTCATGTCAGTGTTTGATATGCCTCATGTGACATATTATAATTATATGGTAATTGATTATTTAATAAATGGGTTACATGATTAGACACCGGCTGAGGGATGAAATAGGTACTTGGTTATTCAGTTATATTATAATACTCGCTTTTATTTATATATGCATGCCTCCACACTGCTATATTCTATTACTCGAGCCGGATATTATAGACACCATTGGGGGAGGCCCACTAAGACTTATCTCACACCCTCTCTGGGCGCCATTTGGTACACGAGGTAGATTACATGGCTGTATGTATTGACAAAGGGAAGTATGCAACTTCCAATACATGGTTGTGTGCTGATAGGGTGGAGATTGATAGTAGAAGACCATGTAAGATATCAGGATGCTTGGACTATAATTGTTTTATTTTACCTTGTTGATCATGTTATGAATACTATCTTGTATCCATGATTTTTGGTTTTCTAGTGACATGACATTACATCATCACTGTTTTAGTTGATACCTTTTTTTGTTATTCTTTTTTAACTATTACATCAGTTTGCTTTCGCTATTAATTTATATTGCTTCTTTTGTTTACTATTACATTATTTTATTATGCTATTCTACACTCTACTAATGAGGGGATAGTATTCCCACTAACACACCCTAGGCCCTTACTGCTAGTCGGAAACCTATGGAGTTCGGGATGATGCGCTTGAGGCCATGTGGCCCACTGGGCTCGGGGCACCTGTTAAGTGGCATTTGGGTCCGGGTCATCAAAATAAAGGTGTATAGAGAATGTATGGTGGAAATCATACTCAAGGTAAGTGATGTTACACATAAATTTATTTCTATGAGATAGATTCCTTATCAAACACTTCTTTATTTTATGTAGTGAATAAACTTCACATGGATGAATTTTCTGATTCCAACTATTAAATTGATACATGGAAATTTACTTATCTATCTATTTATCTTTAATTCATGTGTGTTATGATTCAAATGTTACCGAAGTGTTTTGGGATTAATGTTTCATTCGTATTTTATTACAGATTTTTTATAGTCAAATTTAAATTAGAGGAAATTATGTTATCCTTATCTGATTAATCCCTATACTCTATTTATACCATAATGTTATTTCTTAATATTATATTTTTTCCCTTCATTTCCCTCGCTTTAAATACTCAAGAGACTGAATAGTCATTTTTATGGAAAACTGGTAATGTATTACTACTTGGTTGATCATATTTTTCTTCCATAACCATATTTCTATAAAAATGTTTTCAATAATGTTATAATATATGCCTATGGTTTTTTGATGATTTTTTATATTGGATTTTATATTTATAAAATGATTTAAAATGGACATTATTGTCTTTTACCGAATGATTTATGTTTTGTATTTTTACAAAAAATTTGGAATGTGTGTTTTCTTTCAAATTCTATGACATGAATATAATTTCAAACCATTATGAACACTCAATGTAAAAAATACACTGAAATATTCCAATGTTTTTTTCAATGAAAAACTTTTCCACAATATTTTGGAATTATTGTTACTTTCAAATTTATTTTCAATGTGGAATGATTATTTTCCTAAATAAATATTTTACAGATATTTTAAAACATATTTTCTCATAAGATAACATCATTTTAGTGTTTTATGCTTTAATGGTGATATTATCCAATGATACCATTCATAATTTTCATATGTATGGTAATTTATTATATTGGTGAGATTTTTATGAAATCCATTTTTTCTGTGGGTTCTTCTACGATGAATAGATGAAATTATTATGATGATTTTTCCATTACAAATGTTATTGTGTATTTATATGTTGATTATTTTAGGATTTTTTGTATTAATATTTATGGTTTTCATAATATGATGGGTTGTGACAATATTTATCCTGGATGGTGGTTATATAATAACTAAGGATGGTTATTATATTATAATAATGGATGGTGGCTATGTTATGACAAAGGATTATAGTCTTGTTATAACCAAAAATGAGTGGAAATATAATTTTATAACCCTTTAATGCACTGGGAAATGGTTGTTTTCTAAAAATATTAAAAAGATTCAAAATAAGTGTAAAAATAATTTAGAAATGGAAAATGTAAAATATGATAGTCTTGGGAGTGATCCTTGATTGTTTATATGGATTGGGTAGTAAATCCAGTCAATTCAGATAGTCATGGAAATCAACCTTGACTATTATGAAAATTATTTTATATGTTTCTTCTATAATCCCATGTCTTATTCCAATCTAATTCTTTAATACATCATTTTATTTGATCCCTCAACGATTCATATTTTATGAACATCCATGATTTATGTGATACATCATGAGTATGATCTCTGACATACAAGTTATGGATTTAAAATTTAATTATCATATTCTCATTACCTTATGCTCATGATATGTTAAAGTGATCATTGAAATCTCATTTATTTACTGATACTGAGCATATGATCTCACACTTTATTATGATTCCTTTCAACTAGTTGTAAAGAATGGGTTTAGGAATGAAATGCCTATAAATGGATCTAATTATAAAAGAAATAATTAGCGATTCTAATAAACATATTTTGATATTTCTGTGGTTCTAATGATACTAGACCTATATGATTCATTAATGAATGGTTAGGATTTGTAATTAATATTTACCTAAAATGATTTAATATCTATGTATTAAATGTAGGGGTCACCATATCTATTTCAATCAACAATCTATGATGAACTCACATATTGTTGTGGTGACTTCCCATTCTCTGTAGGTTATCTATATCTCAACCATGGGGAAACTCACTAGGGGACTTAATACCTTACAATAGAAAAAACTAGTTTCTATAAAAGACATATGAAGGGATTTTGGTGAGTATAAGTAGTTTCTATTCATATTTGTCTTAGGTGAACAAGATCCCTAATCCACTAAATAAATATTAGATAGAATAAGTCCTACATAAAATTAATCATAACGCACTATAATAAAAACAACAAATAGAGACATTAACAATAATTATTGATAAATATTATTGTAGAATGAAATTTAAAAAATTCAACATAGTTCTCTCAGGTTCCCAAAAATAAATCATATAGAATAAAATAATGTCATACAAAGTCTGCGTGGTCCATTAATTCTTCATGTCTGTCTAAGGATAATATCAAGTAATAATGTTGAGATGACTTCCCATCGCTTCCTGTAATCCTCTATAATATATACATGTAAGTCAATGATATCTATATAACATGTTATGTAAATGAAATCAATGATTATTAAACAACTAATCCGCTAATAGCATGAATAGTTTCTCATATAAGAATTTATTCAGATGAGTTAATAGGTGGACCAACTTCATGAGTTTATCTAATATCACCAATATCATATTAATCTCCCATGATGATTTTAGGAAATTGGTATATAAATATATAAATAATATTTCCAATATCTATGTAAAAATATTGATAAGATGAAAAATTCAAATAGATCAATAATACTATGACTTTGTCAATTGATAGTCAAGTAGCAAGAGATAAAAAATTTTATATCCCTTCTAATCATTTCACTAAAAAACTATCATATGATAATATTATAAATCCCCTCCTTTACGATGAAATAAAAAATAGATATTATAGGACACACCAATAATATCCTTCCCCAAATTCAAAGGATCCACTACCGTATCCTGGAAATAGAGTGTTGTGTATATTTCTATATACTACAATTTTATGGCCCCAACTACACAACACATCCTTATTCTTTCTACATCTAGAATATTTATTATATCCATCCAATATATATACCATAATAATTTTAGTGATATCTATCCAATATAACATTGATTTTCCTAAGGATCATATTATATTATAAGGGGGTGAATCAGTTGTAATGATATTACAAATGTCCATTTTAAATAAAAATCTGATGAAACCTTTTTGAGTTATTTTGATATTAGATTTTAGTAAACTCAAATGTATGAAAAAGTTTGAATGTATGAAAATAAAAAAAATATTCAAAATGTTTTCCCTCTGTGTGATAACCTAAATCATTGTTATGGCCACTCATGTGGGTCTCTGGAATTTCACTATTAAAATGAATTGAATTCTACATTTTAGCTATATAAAGTTGAAAAAACTCTATCTTTCAATATGTATGATTATAATGAATCTAATCAGTTTAAAAAATTTCATTAAATAACTTGAGAAACATCAACAAATTTGGTTGTGAATTCATCTCGAGAAATATTCATCTAGTAAGTCCTCCTGGTTCCTTTCTTCGATTTCTCCATCTAGTGTGCCTGTATCTGGGAATCTCCATTTGATGAACCATTTGACAAATTTATCCAATTAAAAACATCAATTCAGTATAATATCATAAAATAAATATCCTCAAATAAATTATTCAAAAATAATATATTCATTTTACTCTATCTAGAAACTAGACTTGCCTCTATCTAATTCTACTGATAAAAACATTCTCTACAGAACAATTATTTAACACAAAACACAACATCTATTGGATACAATAGTGACCCAATATTTTCTTACATTACTATTACAACATTATGAATATAAAAAACATAATATTATTACACCATGAGTATCAAAAGGTTTATTGTCTTTGGGAAACTAGGACCAAACATAACATTTACATTATCAAGAATAAACATTTATTTAATTCATTATTCTTTATCTTTTTATTAGAACATGACCTCTCCTTAGAACATGTAGTCACCTGATGATATACATCAAAATTGGGTGAGATATAAGATCAATATAACATGGGGTGAGCTTATCCATAACATGATCATCGAAATCATAGCAGGAAACATTAATAAAAGACTAGAAATATGGAAACGAATAAAAATGAAACATCGTGTCTTAGTGGTTTACTAGAACACATAATTGTGAAAAAATATAGCATATTCTGCACGAATCATTTCAATTTGACTCATGAGATTCATCACTTTACCCAATGTATTGGAGCGCTGTATAATTTTGGGCTCACCCATCACATTCCAACATTCATATTGTGCTATATAATTCTGGGTGCACCCATCACATCTTAACATTTTTATTATCATGAATGAAACATAGAATATATATCACAAATGAACATGACTAACCCATGGAATGGAATGGGTTTCATATTATAATAATACATTCATAAACATTGGGTTCCCAAATGAAAGTGGTAATTTCAATCTTGATATAATAACCATCAACCTTGAGTGAGAAATAAAATGTGCGTTTTTGAAGGAAGATTTCATTAAGAAAACATTTTTTTGAAATAATATCTAGTGGAAAAAATATATATAACATAAAAGGTAAGATAATTACAAATTTTTTTTATTGAGTGACCATACAAAAAATGGAGTGAAAGAGGGATAACCTGAAGAAATAAAGTTGGGTTCGAGAATTTCCCATTACCTTTTATTTGAATGTTTCATTCACTTTAATGACTTTTATAACCACATTAGATTCAATAATTAACAATTAAATAATTTTTTTGCATGAATATAGTTCATTATGGTTTCATTAAGTTATTTTATGGGCCTTTGGATGAGTTATAGAGTTTAAAAACATTTTTTGGGAATGTTAGTTTTTATGGGATTCTTGAGTAGTTTACTTGTATTCCTAAATGAAAGTTCATGTAGAACATGTATAAATATAAAGAATAGATATTTCATGTTATTAATTATATTACATAAGTTTAAATGATCTTATATAGAATTATATTATATACCATGTGGATGAATCAATAGATAAGAATTTAATGATGATTTTTTGTGTGGATTTCGTCAGTTTTTCAACGAACATGTTTTGTTTAATCATTTAGTAAAATATACAAAAGTTAAATATAAAAAATTAAATAAGATAAAATAAATATAAAATATTATTTTTCAACCATAAAAAAAGGTTTCATGACCAGATATGAAGGTATAAATGAAAAAAAACATGTCTCTCTTGAAGGTGACAAATTAACACCTCACGAGAAACATTTTCTTTTATAAAATTAAATGAAGAGGAGAAGGGGATTGGATGATATATTATCCCATTAGTATCATAAAATTAAATTATATGTGAGATAACTGAGATACCACAACATGTGTATGAGGAAAGGTTGGGAGATATTATGAAATGAATTTGAAATAAAAAGGAATTTAAAGGAAAAGAGAGAGAGAGGAATTACCTCTAGAATCCTCTTCTTGAGATCCTCCTTAAATAAGTTAGTCTTGGTCTTATGATGAGACCAAAATCTCTTTGGAGTGGGGGATGATATAGGTTAGATGTTTTGGAAGAGTTTATATAAGGATCTATGCTTTTTATGTTTTAGGAAATGAGGTTGTGAAGGGTGGTATTTATAGGTCAGGGGAGAGGGGTTTTCTCAATATAATATTCATTAATTTATTATTCCTCCACAAGACAAGTAATAGTGGGTATTCTATGACTAATTATAGTGAATGTAATTGGTTAATCTTAACCAATTGTTCTTACATCATAAGAAAATCATGCATGAATCTCTAATTAGTGTATTTATCTTATTTTGTAAATTATGGTATTTTACTATTCATCCAAAATTCAGGTATTTCAGAAATGTCCAAAAATCCACACTAACCATTTATTAACTTGTAGAACCCAAAAAAGAAGTCCATTTTTCGAAAATATTTTTATAAATATTATTAATTTAATTTTTAATTAAAATCATAATTTATTGAAAAATGTCGTTTTTTAAAATTAAAACTGATTTTATAATTCATTCAAAAACTACATAAGGTCTTATAAAAATAACATAAAACTAGAAGATTTATAATTTTAAATTTATGCATGCATTTTATGAAAATAAATTTTTTTAAATTAATTAATTAATTATAATTATTTATTTATGACTTAAAAAAATACCAATACTTGTACTGTGGTCAAATTGTCACTTATAAGATGCCTATATTTTTTTAATCATCCATGGGTAAAGTTACTATTATTTTGGATGATTTAATATTTATAATGGTCATGATTCTATTCAAAAGGGAAGGTTACTATTTATAATGGTATTTTAATATTGAAAAAAAATATGTTTTTTCTATTAGACTCCAAAAATCATCCTGAACACAACAGTGTATGTTAGATTTTTGAAATTCAAAACATAGAAGTGAAAAATAATGGTTATTTGTCTCAAAATATTTAGTATTATTATATTTCATTGTACTTCCTAATGTCATTATACTATATGGAATAATTATAAGATGTGGTTTTCATTGATAAAACATTGGGTTGTTATAAATACTCACTATAATGAAGAATATATAAAACAAGACCCTTTCAAAAGTGTGAATAATTTCCAGAACAATGTACAATTTTACACAAATTTATTTCCCCTCTAGAAATAAAAATAACACAAAAACTAATTTCATTTTCTAGACAAATAAAATTCAAAAATCCAAATTTCATGTTAAGTTTTTCTTCAATTCTCCCAAACACTTCTAGAAAATTCATGAATATTCACGAATTATCTTGTGTTTCCAACATTAATCAAATTTTATTAAATTAAATGTTTAAGAAAGTCATCAAAAATTGTAGCTTTAAAATTATACAAATGTGAAACTTTAACTTTGTAACTCAATAAAAACATCATATTTGTAACTTCATGAAACTTTAATTTTATAACTCTATACAAACATCAACTTTATAACATCACAAAATATCATCTTTGTAACTCTATACCAGCCTCAAATTTCCAATTTCACGAAACACAAACTTTTTTACTCCTTACAAACTTCATCTTTATAACATCATAATAACCCATATTTGTAATGATGTATAGAAATCATCATTGTAATGATGTAAAACTTCATCGTTGTAACTCTATACAAATATCAACTTTATAAAATTATGAAACTTGAACTTTATAACTCTGTACAAAATTAATATATTTAAATTCATGAAAATTCAACATTTAAAATAAATATTTAAATAACTTTTTATAACATGAAAACTTTCTTTTTTAGATTATATTCTCCAATTGATCATACCTTTCATCTGATCATACTATTTATCTAATTGAAAAAATTTCAACTGATTTCAAAAATTAAGTATGATTACAAATTTTCACCTAATTACAAAAGTCCATATGATTATAAATGTTCATCCAATGTACACATTTTAAAGTATAAAATGTCACAATTTCTCAAAACTCATTTTTTAGAATTAATGTTCTGTAAATTTCCATCTGATTAATATTTCATCTAATGATAAAGTAAAAATATTCCATAAAAAATGTCATCTAGAATGTTGATCTAGTGGAACTCAAAAAAAATTGGCTCGATTTTTCTTTGACTAACTTCATATCATGTATTGACTTCTTCATGATATTCTTGGAACATAAAAGTCTGTATTTCATTGTCTACCTTTAGTAATAATGTTTCTTAATAATGAAAACTTCTAATCTTCTTTACATTCTTAATTTATTTACCATAGGAACATTCAAAACCTCAATTCTCTCTAAATTTCTTTATCTCAGAAACTTTATTAACATCCATAATTTATAACATTATTCATCTCATCAAATTTATTAACATCCATACCCTCTAACATTTTTCATCGTGTTTACTTTCTTGACTTCTAGAATTTCTATCTTTCATCATCTAAATAACTTTATTACTTTTTATAACTACAAAAATTTCATCTTCTCCAGAAACAACATTGTTTTTTTACTTTCAGTAAATTTTTACCTTTTAAAAAACATTAATTAATAAAATAATAATTGAAATAAATACTAAATAGAATTTTAAAAACATAACCAAGGATATTAAATCTATACATTTGTATTTTTTACAACATTAATTAATAACATATAACACTCTTCATTTTTCATCAATCAAAATTTTCACGACTCATTTTTGTAACAAATAAATTTTTTCAACTTTTACCATAACACATAATTTCACAAAAGATTATGTAGTGAATTACCTTTTATATATAAATTAATTAATTTAAACTATTTATTAAATTAATTAAAAAAATATTTATATACATGTTATTTTAAATTCATTCTCACATTTCTCTTCTCTTATTTTTATACATATTCTCAACTGAAAATTCTTCACATTATCCTTTTTTACTCCCCTATTTTATGATAACCACAACATCAGAATACACATATAATGAAATGTAAAAAATTATTAAAATTTTGAAATATTATATCCATGTTTTTAAACATATTCTGATGTGTCATGAAGGATTTCCATTAAACAATTTAACAATTACTTGGTGATGGATGAACATAAAATTTCATACCCAAAGATATAAATATTTAATTAGGAATAACATTTGTAGAGATATCAAAAATTTGATACATAGTTGAAATATATTCTATAAAAAATATTCACTAACAAATTTCTCTCTTATGAAGTCAAATTCAATATAAATGTTCATTTATCTATAGGATTTGATTTTATTTTTAGAAAGATAAATTTCTCTTTAATTAATTAAAAGTATATTTAAGGTGTACATACAATAAATTTTAAATAATTATATTTATTCTACATCCAAAACATTTGGATACAAGCCTAATAAAAACAACATATTATATATTCTGCTATGATCGAAGTTAATAAACTCAGTTCCTTACTCTTTTGTGTCATACAATAATATCCTATGAAAAATGATCCTCTAAAAGTTCATTTTCAATCATTGAATTATCCCACCAATTCAGCATCAACAAAACCATGAATTTTCCTATCAAAAGTTCTTTTTTATGTTACCCAATATTAATTTGTTCCATTACCAAACCTCTAAATTTTTTTTCCTAAAAATATATGAGATTCTTTTGGATCACTCTGATAAATTTCACATAAAGTCACAGTATAAACAATAATAGTTCATAATGTTGTAAGTTATAGAAATATTCCTATCATCTTTGGAAACTATTTCAAATTTACAAATTCTCAAGCTTTATCTTTATATAACATTTTTTGATTAAAAATGGAGTAGTAACTACATTATAAGAATACATGAAAAACATTTTTAACAACTATATAGCATAATTTTCTTGATATAAGAAAATGTGTTTTCTATTTGTTGAACTTGTAAATCCATGAAGCAATTCAAGTATCCTAACATTCATATCTTTAGAATCTTCATCATTTCCTAAAAAAATTATTTACATTCATTTTCTCTATCCCAAATATATTATATCATGAACATACATAATTAAAATAATGTTATATTAATCTACATCATTCACATAAATGTTCATTAAAACTCTTCAATTATAGAAATTCATCTTTTTTTAGAGAACTTTCAGGTTTGGAGTACCATCCATATAGAGTTTTTTTAACCCATATATGGATTTACAAAATTTATAATCCCTGATTTAATCATTACCATATAGAATGATTTTTTTTCAATGTACACTTCTTCACTAATATACCAATTTATAAAAGCTGACTTTAAATATATCTAATATACTGAATACATCAATCTGTAACCACTAATAAGAACATTCTATTGGATTTTAATATTGAATTTGGAAAAATTTTAAATAAAATTCCACTCCTTCCACCTTTTCATAACATTTATATACAAGCCTTCTTTTCATTTTTGATACATTCCCGTGTTAATTCCACTTTTTTGTGAACATCTATTTTTATTCAATGACATTTTTAATCACTGGACATGGAACAAGTACCCAAATTTTAGGTTTCTATGTTTAATTTAAATCACCATTCATTTCATACCATCATTCATTAATATATACTAATCATGAAACTCAATTTGGTTTAATCAGAAAAATGAATTATATCTAATTTACTAATCCTAACCTTCTGCTAGTTTGAATCTTATATTTTTTATTTCCAATTATATATTTAGTTTCATCCAATCTTTATAGGGTAGTAAATTTTAATGTGTCACTCCTAGCTTCAATTTCCTCATTACCTAAATCCTCCGAGTCTTGATATATCTATTTTGGATCACTTCATCTTTCATTGTAATTACTCTGTTTCCTACCCCAAAATATTTAACATAAATTGTTATGGAATTTTAATTTTTCTATAACTTTCACATCATAGTAATCCACCAAATTTTTTAAATATTTTTTCCAAAAATTGTATCTTTTTACATCATGTGAATATACCCTAAAAATTAATTCCACGTATATTTCACCAAATTTCCCATGATCTAGTATTTTCGTTTTTAGTAAAAACCTGTTTCCAAAAACCTATAAATATTTCAGTAATAATTCTATATAACATATTTCAAAGGAATCCATATTTTTTTATTGCCTAAAAAACTACTATGTTTTATATTTTAAGGAATGTTCATGGATGGAATTTATTAAAACTTTTAATTTTTTTACTCTTTAAAATTTATTTTTCCCATTTCCACTAAAATCTTATTTTTTGTCTACTCATCTCAATTTTGATTAGGGTTATATATAGAACTATATTGTTGTTTGATTCTATTATTATTTTGATTAAATTCAAATTAATTTCACCTAAAATATATACTATTATCAAATATTATATTTTTTTATATAATTATCTATATATCTAGCAGCATCTCTTTTAAAATATCCAATAATTTCTATTACCTCTGATTCATGTTTCATAAACATGATGTTGGTCATTTAATTGAAATCACAAATAAAAATTAAAATATAAAAATATACTTATGTTTATTAATATATTTTAAGTCTATAATGATCTGAGTAAATAATATTAGTGCATCAAGTTAATTTAATTTCTACTTTCTTATGGGTTTTTCTATTCATATACCCATTCTAAATATTTATAAAAACTATATATTATCTTCTTGTGAATGTTATAATATTTTCTATAGTATTTAATTCAAAAATATTCATCAAACCTTTATGTCAAATATTCACAATTATTTAATTCCACAACTTATTATCAACATTATCACTCGTGTAACGTGAATCACCAAGTTCCCCAATATAAAACATATTTCCACTGGTTATTTCTTCTCTTATAATAAGACTTCCATCTCCCACACTTATGACAATACATGAATATTTTTTTAATATCACTTCTTTCCCATCACCAAAATATTGAATCAAACTATAAAGGATGAGATTGAGTCTCTCAAAAAGTTGAATTTATTTATATTTTAGGTTTTGAGGTTTTATATCAGGAGTTCCTATTACTATAATTTCCAAAGAACTATTAATTTAAAATGTAACTTCTCCTCCATCATGATATTCATAGTCTCCCAATATTTTAATTTATATCATCATGTTTGAGGAATAACTACTATAATCAATAAATGTTTTGTTCTTTTTTTAAATATATCTCAATAACTAAATCTATTTCTAAAACATTATTCATTATAACCTCTTATTCCTTTCATGAATTGAAAATTTTACATGAATTCGAAGTCATACATTCTTAAAAAAATTGACCTAGTTGATCACATCTTTGAAAAATAACATTGAGTTGATGAAACTGAATTTTCATTAAAGATTTTATTACATCGTTACATTTCACTTTTTGTTATTTCTTTGGAAAATGATATTTACTCATAATAATTCCACAATTTCTTCCCCTTTATTCACATATATAACCTTTATGTGACATTTTAATCCAATAGTTGTTATCATTGTACTTTTAAATTATACAAGTCTAGTAAAACCATCAAATATTGGTTTTTTATAATTATTATTTATCTATATTGAAAATTTTTCATGTTCATATCTTATTTTTGTTCATAATTTATATAGGCGTGAGCCATCTCTTCTACTAAAGGTATTTTCAATATTTGTAGATGTGATAGGTTTCTCGCATCTCTTCTTTACCCATGTTATCTCAACAATTTTATTTACACCAACTACATTAGATAATTTAGATATTATTTTACAATTACTATGTGGATATTTCAACAAATTCATGGGATTAGTTTTCTATATTATTTTATATGATTTAGATCTTACAACCAAATCATTTTTAAAATTTGTATTCAAAAATATTATGGTACATTCAACATCAATAAGTTTTGATTTTGTTATATTATATTTTTATTAATTAGATTCAAACATCATACTATGTTCTTCACTTATATTTATTTGTTTATCAATACTCATTTGGAGTTTTATATTTCATGTATGTAAACCTATTCTTAATTAAGCATAAATTTTCATTCTTCAATGAATTTTAAACCTTATTTCATCATTATTTTCATTTCTTTTATTAGATTTATGTATTTCTCAATACAAGCTATATGTTATGAACTAAGCAATTTCTATATATAAGATTATTCTACTCGGTTTTCATCTTCATTGTTTTATGAATCCTCCTTCTTACCAACATTTTCAATGAAGGTTACAATTTATTCAAAACATTCATCTACCAATGAACGAATATCATCTAAATCAGATTCAACATAATTTCTCATAATGCAATGTCTATTCTTGTGAACATTTTTTCAACTATTTTACTTATTTTCTTCTATATATATTTTATTTGGATACTACCATGAATAAGTTTCATCACGATGGTCTTCCAATTAACTAACATTCTTCTTATATAAATTCCTAATAATGTGCATGATTCCACCACCCTAAAATAATTTGAGAGTAATTGTTTCTCCATAAATTCCCCTTCCAAATCGATAAATCTTATAGATAAGAGTCATTAAATTTTCATTAAACTCGACATCCTTCTTATCGTTAGAATAATAAAGATCAACATCAACAGTGTTGTGAATCTTTATCTTTATCATCTCCTCAAAAACAATTTCATATTTGATCATATTTTTTAATGCGGGATACCTTATCATTTAATTTGAAAAAATAATGTTATGAAATTCATCATGTGATAAATATTATATATCTTTTAAAGAATTTTTTTGAATTAAACTTGTATGTAATGTTTCCCATGAGTTTATTAATAATTTTATGATCTTATAAGGAATCTATTAAACTTGCGATATTGAAAACAAATTCATTAACTCTAGTTAAGTACTCATACATAGTTCCATAATCTATAATACTTATTTCTTCAAACATTTTATTCCATATTTTTAGCTTCACATCCTCTACTTTTGTACATCCTCAAAAAATAATTTCATGTTTTTCCAGTATTATATTTTCAATTTTGATACTCATCACCTTTACGTAAAATTTTCTAGATTGAGACATAAGAATAGTATTTCTAAACAATCTAACAACTTAAATTTTTCTATTTCTAGGAAATTATATGGGTGGATCATTATCAATGAGTAGAAACACAATTGATTTTATTTCTCAATTCTCCAAACCATGATATAAAAGATAGGGTTTTATTCAATATTTCCTTCCATTATAATTTTCTATAAAATATAGACTCTGTCTTATTTTTAGGTAGTTGTTATTTTAAATGATAATAATGTTATAGGGGAAGCCCTTTTCTAATTAAACATGAAGTTATGAGGTATTGTAGAATAAAATAGAAGGGGGGGGGGGGTGAACTAGTTGTTCTATTTATAATAATTTCATGTTTTATGAAACATAACACCTACAACTTGTGAGAGTTATTTAAAATATAATGATTTATTAAACTCACATACATGAAAAAGAATAAATTTAAACAAATAAAAATATATATAAAAGGTTCATCCTTAGTTTTAGAACCTACAAACTTTCCCAAGACACTCATGTGAGTCAATGGAAATTTACTATTAAAAATATGTAAATACAACATTCGATCCAACTCTCACTAGTCTAAATATATCTCCTGATAAGTATTATTATTACAAATCTTTTCAATTTACAAATTTTTTTAAAAAAATTTGAGCCAAAAAAAGTATAACATTTTTATTTATACATTTTTAAATTTTATCTAGAAAGTATGTTTGATTACTCTCCTTGATTTATCTATCCATTGTTTCTATTTCCTATAATCTCCATCAAATTCATGTTTTCTAAAACTATTACTAATGAAAATTTATATTATTTTTTATTTAACAAAAATTAGTTACTCAAAAACAATATTCATTGAAAATTTATTTTCTATAATCTATCCGATTATTGAACATACCTATTTCCAATTACTCTGATCAAAACATTATGTCCATAACTCTTATCCAACATGAATACAATGTATTATTAAAACACATGGTGAGAAAAAAATCTACAACACTTATACACTTTTAACATGTTAACTATGTTATGTATGATGTACCTTTTCTCTCATATATATCTGTTATCTAGAAATAGAAATGGTGGAAACCTAATTTATTTTTCTTGCATACTGAAATTTAGTTTTCTTAAATTCACAATCATTTCACCTTTTCATGGATTATTATCAACTCTTCTTGAACAATAATGATTCTTCTTGTGTTATAAATCATTTACAAATTTCTTCACTTTTCCATAAAATCACTATTTTTCAAAATATTCAAACATTATAACATAAAATTTGTATAACTTGTGAAACATCTACTTTGTAAATATATACAGACTTCAGCATTATAACTTCTTGAATAATCAAAATTGTAAATATTTAAAAAAAACATCAATTTAAGTTAATGTAAATTCATCTTTGTAACTCTTTAAAAACATCAAACTTTTAATTTCGTGAAACCTTAACTTTGTAAATCTATAAAAACCACAACTTCATAACTTCATGATACATCATATTTTTACTCTGTAAAAACTACAACCTTATGATATTATGATACATAAACATTTAAAATTTTTACAAACATTATCTTTTTAACATCACGAGCCACAATCATTTTAATTTCATGAAACATAAACTTTGTGACTCTGTATATACATACATTTAGTAAATTCATGACCCCACAACTTTTAAAGTATGAAAAAAAATTTACATCAAAAAAATATTCTTCATCTAATCATATTTTCCATCTAATCATACTTTTCTTCTGATCATACTATTCATCCAATGTAAGGAAATATGTCCACTTCCAAAACACAATTAATTAAAAAAGTCCATATAATTAAAAAATCATGTATAATTAAAAAACTCTAGATAATCATCATTTTTTAAACATAAGATTATAGAAATTCTTAAAAATTAATTGTATATATTTTTTTCTAGAAAATTTTATTCTAATTCAATTTTGATCTAATTAAGAAGTAAGGATAGTCTATAAAAAAGATTGACTGGAAACATGATTACTGGAAACTCTAGAAATTTGATTTCTATTTTCCTTGAATAACATCTGCTTGTATCATTATTTTTCCTGATTTTATTAGAACATGAAATAATATCATAACACATGATATCATTAGAAATAATATTTCTTAACAAATTAAAATTTATAGCTTCCCAAACTTCTAATTTTCTTCATCTCAAAAAAATTATTAACTTCTAGACATTATAGAAATCTTCATGTCATAGAATTTAATGACATTCAGACTTACTAAAATTATTCATCTCAAAAACAGTCTTAACATATTTACTTTTTAAAATTTTTTATCTCAAAGAAATTCATAACAACCAAAATCTATAAATTTTTTCATCTTATTCACTTTATTATATTCTAAATATACATAAAATTCTCCTTCAATAACACTTATGAATAACGGGTTTTTACCTTCTATCGACTCTTCTATTTCTATTTTCCAAAAACATTATTCAAAATATTTAATTTTCAAAATAATATGAAACATTTTTAGAAAAACATAAAAAACGATCATCAAAAAACAAGTCTCTTCTATTTTCATGAGTTTATATGAGAAAACAACTAATTAATTGCATATTTTTTCACTTCACCTCTAATTCCTTTACCGCATGTTCTTTCTAATTAATGAAATACACTATAACATTAACCTTACCCAGTTTCTTATAAAAATACTATTTAATTATGAATTTTTGTTTTTAATTTTCTAATATATATTTTATGCTCTTATATTTATTAGAATTACTCTTAGAAATAATTACATAAAATTATATATATATATATGTTTGTTTTATAGAATAAATTTTTATTTAAACCAATGAAAAATAATTTTAATTATTTTATCAATTTTTTATAATAAGGTTTTTATATGTGTATTTAGGTTAATTTTATGAATACAAAATTTTTCAACTATTTTCAATTTCATAGAAAATTAGTATGTCATTTTATAAAACAATAATGTGATTCCTCGTAAAAAATAAAATATCGTTTATTCTAAAAAATATATATTAATTTAATAAGTTTTATGTTTTATCTTAAAAGATAACATATCATAGAAATATATTTATTTTAATAAATTTTCATCCATTTTCATATAATTATGTGGATTTAATTTTTTTAAAAAAAGGTTATATATAATAAGAAATGATAATAAATATTTAAATGACATATATTTTTTATTTATATTAAAAAAATTATGGTATGTTCTTATCAATTCTATTTTTTATATGAATTAAGGTTTTTTAAAGATTTATAGTATTGATAATGGAATTTAATATTCCAATTTAGTTTCATTATATGCAGAGTGATACAGCTGACTTTGAATTCATTTCAAAAATTAGAAAATATATTTCAAATTGAATTCTAGTCATTATTAAATTATAAAAATTGATTTTATGGAATATGTTATAATAATTTAGATATAGAACTTTATAATTTAAATATTAAATGGTCAAATTCCCTTTCAATAGTTGTAGTGTAATATATTGAAATTAATTTTTAAGAAATATGATTTCTAGATCAAATTTAATTTCATAAAAAATTAATACATGTGTCTCCATAAAGTAATACAATAGTTATGGAATTTATAAAGAGTATAATTATAGTATATATTACTATTTTTTTTAATTAAATAGTTTTATTACATTCTGTTATAGTTGTAGTAACAAATTTTAGGTCCTGTAATATTAAAAAAATTAGTTCAAATAGAATGAAACATCTTATTATTATATTTATATTTAGAACTATGTTAAAATTTTAGAACCATATATGGAGATTATTACATAATGATATGCTTATAATATCTTAGAATTATTAGATAGTTTATAGAAATTAAAAATTTTATGATAAATGGGACAATGATACTGCAATAAATAAGGATTTGTTATACATCATAGGAAAAGTCAAAACAATGGTGACTTGATGATAAGATTTTTTGGAATAAGGATTTTATTTTTGTTATAATATAAATATTATTATCGATATCTGAAAAATATAAAATAACCATAATTCCGAAAATTATCTTTATATTTTTCAGCTAAAAATAAAAAATAAACCTGAAATTCTATTCAAATGGGTTATTCGCCTAAAATTATTTTATAAATTAATATAAAATAGTTAATAATTTTCCACATTCATATATAGAAGATAGTTTCATGACTAAATAATATCTTTACATTTATGATTAATTTTAAAAATTATAAACTACAATATCAACCCTTATGGAATAAATATTCAAAATAATGTAACCTAATAATGACTTGAAGTCAGGGTTTAAATCTCTTTTAAAAAAATTCTTTGTTGAATGAATTTGATCAGAAAAAAATATTAGAGATATGTTAAGAGGAAACTGAAAGAAGAGGGTTTTCCCAAAGTGGTGTCTTTTTTCTTGACATAAGTAACATTATTTTGTTGTAGATTCCTTCAAAGGTGACCATATGAAGATTAACATATTGGGTCCATCGAACAAAAACCAAGGACTTGAGTTTATCAAGAAAATTCTACATGATTGGTGTGATCAGATAGAGTTTTACTACTAAATGTTCAACCATGTTTTATCACAAGTTAAATAATATTTGTTTGAGGAATATTTAACATGGATATGATTTTTTGCCCATATATTATAGTTATTATGAGCTCTAAAAGATATTATGATCGATGGATATGTAAAAATATGATGTTTTAGGTGCTTCTATACAATATTAATGCCAATAAATTATGACTTTTTACCAGATTGAGGCTATTGATCAAATTAGTTTTTGTTAAAATATAAATCATAAGGTACTAAAGGTGAAGGAATATAGTTTTTAAGGTTATAAATATATGATGTTTTGGTAGTATTAACTTCAATATAATTGTTCATTTTAATGTTGTTTATTAGAGGAAGTTCATTGATGTACCAAATATAAGTCACTTAGAACTATCATTAGATGAAGACTATTAGTTGAATATTTCACTATTGGAAAACTGATTTGTACTATTGTTTTTTAAATATTGGTATAGGATAGAGAAACATTGGTATATCATATAATAATGGATTTCATGAAGGACCTATATATTTTCAAAGATAGTGACCTTTACCAGTGATTTTCTATAAACTATTGTTATATGTCACCTAGTATTACATTGTACGAACGATTTCATAGAACCATCAGTATTATTCATTTCTAATTAGTTTAAAAACCATTGGTATATTGTTACGATTAAATTACATCAATCAACCCCCATCCTTGACCAGAAACCAATAAAAAATCTTCTACAAACACAAAAACACCTTCATCGAAACTAATGCAATCCAATATAAAAAATTATCTTATCAAACTAATTCATTAAACAAGTGATATCAAAAATTTCTAAAATTACATATATGCATTAAAATTCAATCATAATACATCATGTGTCATAAATAAGTGTAATAAATAAAAAAGGATCAATATTGATCTCATCACTACCAATATCATCACCACTATCTTCATCATTATCCCCACCATCATTCTCAACATCATCCTCAACATCATCTTCTGCATCACTATCACCATCACCATAACCATCATCATTTTTAGAAAATTTATCATCCCAAAAATCACTAAGACCATCATCACCGTCTACTCATACATCATATAAAATTGGTATCATCAACATGAATGCATCAAGATTCAAGGTGGTATCTATTGAAGGTGATGGATTAAAGGAATTCATAACTTTTACAAATATATTATTGCCCGATTAGCAATATTCATGATCCTTCATAACAATATTTATCCTCTACTACCAATTTACAATCCTGTTGTACCCCTTTAGGAGTTGTTTCTAACCCGGTTCTTCAAAAAGTGACATCTGATGTGGGCCAATACCTTGTGGGAAAAAATTCTCTTCCTTGTTCGGCAACACATTATCCCATTGTGATTATCTCCGAATTCTATGAGAAAATGATTTTTTAGAAAAAAATTTATCTTTTAACTCATAAAAAACACACTATTGAAAATATAAATCAAATATTTATTAATAAAATAGATATTAAAATATTAAATTTAAAAATTAAAACATACAACATATTATTGTTCCTTTTAAATTTAATATAAATACATATTTATTATTTCCCCTAATTTTTTGATCAATTTACCAATACTTCAATATTCAACACCTCCCTCTACAATGAAATATAATATAGAGTATCATGATTCAAGATTACCTAATTTTTTATCAAAATTAATTTATTTTTAACAAATATTTAATTGAAAAGTAATTAAAAATATTATTAAATTTTACATAAATGTATTGTATTATCCCTAGTTATATGAGACTATAATCAATAAAAACAAAATAAAGGGTAAGTAGATATAAGAATAAATAAGACTAATATATTATATTAGAAATGTTAATATAATCAAATGAAATATATGGATCATAAGAACATTCCATTTTATATAAAATGTTTTACTAAGTTTAATTCTATGAAAATTAATACAATGGTTTTAATAAAAAATTTAAAAGGCATAATGTTATTTAAAATAATATTATAAAAAAAATATAGGGGGGAGAATATTGTTTCATGAAGTTTATGTGTCCAATTTTAAGACACAATATATATAGTTATTGACAAGGTCAAATATGTTGTTAGTATAGGACATGGTGAATCTAAAGATGAGGTGGATGTTAAACAAACATACATGATCCATATTTTGATTATCTAGGATTTGTAACAAATTGAAATTTGGGTGTTTTATATAATTGGATCTTTAATAAGAATTGTTATTATAATTAAAAAATTTGTTTTTTTTGGATTCACTAATTTTTATTATGGTTTTTGATGTGAATACTTTTCGTGAAGTTATATTTTTAAAATGTTTTCTTAAAATTGGGGATATTGTTTTGTGGATGTAGATTTAATTTCCACAAGTTGTGGAATAATAATTTTTTAATTTATGTGGATTATGAGTAGTGTATATGATGGTTTCATTCTCCATAATATAATATGGTTTAAAATTATTCTCTGAGGATATTATAAAAGGATGATTTATATTAATCATTTATTGAAATAATATGTGAATGATAAGAAATATGATTGTGGTTTCTTCTATAAAAATATAAATAAAATGGTCATGTATTAGTGATGTACAAATAATTTTAACAAAGGAATGAATATCCTAGAATATTTAATATGCATCTATTGGATACATAATGGATAACCCAGTGTACATCAGATATCAATAATATAGAAAAGGAATACCCATACCCTTCAAATATACATAATATTATTTTATTGACGATGAAGTGAAATACTAAAAATCAAAATGAAAAAGAACTCGAGGAGTTACCAATATAACATAATTTTCCCAAATTCATGAATTTGATAGAGTCTAATATGCAAAATAATGTAGAAGTAAATACCCAAATCTAGTCATTGTAGCATAGATTTTTGAAATTTTATAATGCCCCACACATAATGGTAAATTAAAGGGAACTTTTAAATTTTTATTTAAAGTAGCAATTTGGTAATTTGTAGAGAAATCCATTTCATAAAGATGGTTAATAGGTTTATATGTATGATTCATTTTGATAAGTTTATGAGAATTGCGAAATCTTCCTAACACTTATATTAATACATATAGGTAACTCATAAAAATATTCAATTTTATCGAAAGGCCTTATCCAGAATTGATCATTTTTAACTACAATTCTACAATATTAATCCTTATTATAATGCATAACCTAAATATTAACCAAAATTTCTAAGTCAATACATAAAAAAATAGTGATTTACTCAATTTCAATTTAATTACTAAAAACTAGAAATGAGGTAGAAATTTTCTAAAAGATGATGATTATTTGACAACTATTTTTCTCTCTGCATGGTAAAAAACAAATTAATAATATTTTATTTCACCATTATATTTTGATGTTCATAAATTCACATGTGCATATATATAGTTATTATGAAAAACTTTAAATGAATCTCTATATTCTATAATTAATGAAATTTTATTTCGATAATTTATTTAAATATAAAACATTTATGAATAAGAAATAATAAATCACCAAGTATAAAAAACCACCATGGACCATTTAATTATAATTAATTAAATGATTTTAATATAATCCATTAGAAGCATAATGTATCCATCTATCAATCCACTAAGATCCCACAATTTTAATTGATGTATATGGGCTCAAAATAAATAATTTAAAATCATTTGTATTAAATAGTAGTATCCCATATTCTAGTTTGTTCTATAATTTAGAAATATTATGCACTACATAATTCAGATTAAAGAGTTTCATAACACATTATAATTATTATCAAATTATATAAATATAAGAGAATGGGGAAAATATATGAATACATTGATTAGAGGTTCTAAAAATAAAATAAACCATAAAATGAAAAGAAATACTAATTTTAATATTATAAACATAATTAAATTTAATTTACAATGAAAAAAAATAGTTCCTATCACGTATCAACATTTTTTTCCACCCAATTATGTAGAGGTATTTTATAAAATCCTTGTTTTTTATTTCATTCTTATGCATCTTAAAAATTATTTTAAATAATAAAAAATATTTTATCAAGGAAAATCATTGTAATTTTCAAAAAATATCAAATTGGATTAATACCTTAATCTCAATACTCTTCTTATTACAATAATTTATTAATAATGTGTTTCTGGAAACTCATTCATGAATTTTATGGCCTCTAAATCCATTCAAACTCTAGATATCTAACTATTATACACAAATTTCATATATTCTCTATATATATAACCTTATTACTTGAGTTGTGTAGTGTTTGCAACCTCATCACCATGTAAATTAAAAAGAATTTCCTATAGGATACTAATTTATAAAAATATTTAATATTATAACATTAAATATAAAGAATTTTCATAACCATGTTTATGAGAATGTAATATTCATTAAATAATTTTTAAGGTGTCTTCAAAAGAGTGGCATGACATGAATGATATTAGAGTACTTGGAAAGATTATTCATAAAACACATTTATTACCATAGGGTTTTCCAATCATTTTATTTTCCTAATTATACTGAAACATCACCTATGTATCATCATTAAACACTTAATACATGAGTTTATGAACATACGAATAATTGGAAGATGTAGTTGTTAAATAAAAAAGATAGATATTATATAAGTACAACAGATATTGAAAATAAATTATGTCCAATGAAATTACTATGGTTCAATACATATAACTAAACCAAAGTGATAAGTGGGTATTGATAGATCACAGGGATATAAAGGATCATCCAACTATACTGTATAAGTGGGTCCTAAGTCTTTCTAATTTTTGTCAAAATGTGTTAGAGTATAAGTCAATTCAGTATGAGTGTAAATATCTAACTTTAACTCAGAAGGAGGAAAATAAGATGGAATAGATGATTACAGAATTCATAATAGGGATAGGGAGTTAGAGACATCATTGGGTAAATAAATGAAATACAAAAAGAATCATATGTATACATTGGTGATAATATAAGTGGTAAAAATATCTCAGGTTCTTACACTGAAATTTTTAGATATGAATGTGTCTTAGATTGTACATCTGATAAAGGGATTTGGTGTGATCGGGTATAAAAAGTGGTGTGAGTAGCTATAGTAAAACCCCCTTCACATCATATGGTTGAGCACCACCACTAATGGGTTATTTGGAAATTAATTTTATCTATGGTGGTGGTTAATAATTATAATTAAAATCAACATTAATTACATGTCAATATATTTTATTGATTTATATATTTCAGACAGAATACACACAACATGCATGAGTGGAGTAATTATCCTCTCTTTCATGCAACAATTATTCTCATGGACACTCTTCCTTAATATCACATCAATGATTTTCATTTCCTACCTTTATAAAAAATTATTCATTAAAAATAATTTCATAACTAATGTATATGTTAAAAAATAATGAATTTTTGACATGAAATAATTTACCAATTCCAACTATAAATACAGATAAAGGATACATTTTAACAAAAAAATCATATTATATTTAGTAATAAGAATATCAAAACGTAAAATGAGTTTAATATAAAAATCAAAATATATAAATTAGGATTTTTATCACATGGATTATATAGTTTTATTATTCTATATTCAATTTAATAGAATTTAGATTTCAATTATTTGGTTTATTAGGGTTAATTAATTGACTCGGTTGACAATTTTTTAAGGTTATTTGGTTCTTATTTTGGGTTAGGCCATTTAGTTATCTTTTAGGTCATTCATTTTATTAGTTTTCATTTTCATTCCAATCGGTTCAATATGACTCCATTCAACTCTTCTTGTTATTTTTTAATTATATATATTTTTTTTGTTTTGTTTCTTGTGTTCTAATACATTTCAATTATATAATTGAAAATGTAAATGAAGGGAAAATGTTACCAATTTATATTAACAATACACATAAAGTTAATTATAGATATACAATATTTATAATCTAAAATAAATCAATTTAAATAGTAATATCCTAAACATCCCAAGTCTAACTAAAACAAAAGAACTAAGAAAACATATAGATTATTCTATATATTACCCCACACAAATATAGGTTCACTATCAACACAAAAAATTTAATTCTTTGATTTATCATAAGTAAAAAATTGATTGAGACCAATGGGTGTAGTGATTATATGAATATCATAACCACCATATTCAAAAATACTAAATTTGATTACTTTAATAATGAAAACAAATTCAGGTCTTGGATGAGATTTTATATAAAAAGCATTTGTTTCCAATGATATCAATATATATGTCTTATCAGTAGTAAGAATTTTATTCATGTTAGTAACTCTAAATCCAAAATCATTAACAAGTGTTTCATGCCTCATCACTGAATCGAACCACATTAATTACACTATAGTAACTCAACCATGTGATTAATAAAACATTATTACAATTTTATTAAAAAAATCTATAATATGTTACATTTTCAAATCGAGGTATACTATCTGAAGAATTTGCACAATAGTATATTATTGCTATTTTCATAACACCAACATATTTTTTTCTCATGTGAATTGCACATTCGGTGATAAAAGTTTTTACCTATTAGGCATAATCAATTTGAATTCACAAATAATAAAATTTAGTCAAAAATAAAAAACTATTATTTCTTCAGAGACAGATTCAGTAGGTAAATGCAACACCTGAAATATAAATTATTATTAAATTTAATTAATTTTTTTTACTGTTGTAATAATATATCCATAAATTTAAACCAAGAGGAAAATGATTATCTATGCCATTTATCTATCCTAATTAATAACAAATAATATTTTATTCTATTTAATGTTTTTCCCTACACAAAAATATAGAAAAATATTAACTCATATATACAACTATATGGGTGAGATTATGTATACAAGATCACTTTACATACAAAATATACTCATAGAATAGGTTAATTTTATACCAAACTGTGTGATATCTCATCTCCCACCCATTAAGTACTATTATAGATAATGTATATGATCTATGGATTCCCACTATTTTGGGGAGTGATTTAAAAATGGGTTGAATTTTCTCATAATTCTCTTCTATTTTTGTCATTGTTCAATTTTGTCTCATGGTCACATCAAACAAATACATTAATCATAAATCCATAAATTCTTGGCCATATTACCTTTCATAATGTAAACTTTAGAATTATTATTTTTCTAGACATAAGACATCAATGTTTTAGTTGGATACATCCAAAAAAAGAAATAGGTCCTCCAAGAAGTATTTTAATTGGGAGATGGATTATTATATGCATCATGTATGTGAGAAATGTAAGTAGAAATATATTCTATAACCCATAAGAAATTAATGATTCATCTTCTAGTATTTTTTCATGAATGAAATTTAAATAATTTTAGAAAAATAAGTTACATCAAAATAGAACAATTAAATAAATTCTAACATTACATTTTTGGATAGTAGATGGTAGATTTCTATTATAATCAAATCATGAAGAAGGATGTGAAATAATTATCCTTAAAATATTTCTTCTTCAACTATATTCTATTTACCTGATTTGATATGTTTCATGAAACTCCACCAGGATATTTGAAAATCTACAGTTCTTATTGAAATTTATTTTTTTAGGTTTCATCACATATGAAGAACATTGAACTTCTGTATTTTTTTCACTAATACACACAAGATTCCATTATGCTCTAATACCCCAATCCCACAAGTTATGATGAGATTATATATCATCATTTTTCATTCCACTGAAATTGAGAAGCATTGAATGAAATATTTTAGATATATTTTTTCAAAGTTAATTATGTCTAAATAATGATGTTACAAATTGTTTGGCCAATAATGTAACATAATGATGATAATTTTTTTCTTCAAATTTTAACTGGATTTAGTGGAAAAGTTATTCCTTTTATAGATTCCATATAGACTTTCAATATTTAAAAATATCATCTTGCAATTCATTAATCAAATTAGTTGCATGCATATAATGTAGTTTATTTTCCGTCTACATTATATTATCAAAACATCAAAGATTATACCTTTATAGATGATCCATTCGATAAAATATTTTATATCCCCTTAAAAAATAAAGAGATATTTAAGTCTTCTTGACCTTTTATTTTTCATAATAATAGGACATGAATTTTATCTGTTCATGTTCAATCGAAACATCATTTCATAAGAAATAAAATCATTTATCAACTTCATAAGCATACCGCGCATGAAATATGTCTTCTGAATAGGAATCATATGTGTTCACACCAACATTAAAAATATAAATCAACCCTTTTACTGAAAATTTGATGAGTAGATATATATAATTTCACTGATTAGAAGATGTAGATATGAGTACACTCATGGAAGTGAAAGGTTTTTCTTACACATCCATGGAAGAAGGTTATAAATGTGTAGGAAAACATTCCATATTTTTGCAAAGTACAAATATGACCACATAAATTAAAATCATCAAATTATAGAACCAAACAAAACATTAAAACATGATATTAGAAATTAGTTATTAAGTATTAAATTTTCTCCATGTTATCCATCAACAGGAGGAGAAACTCATAATTATCCTTATTTATATTTGTATCATGCCAATTCTTATTAATTTATTCTTTATTATACATGAAATAATTTTATATTATGGGAGTCAATGGAAAGTTCCACATTACATAATCTGGAATAAAAAATAGATTTCCATCAATATTTGGATTCCATTATGATGTGACACAATTTATACAATCATTTTGGAAAGTGGTTCTTTCATATAATAAGCTTCAATATTTCAAGAAAGATTTATTTTTTTTATAAAATCTATGTCCATCATAAATCTTCGATGACCTATAATGGTTTGAGATAATATATATATCATTTTTACATAATTCCATAAAAAATGTAATATCCTAATTTATTGAATTATTAGAATTACTATACATGTTATTCACTTGAAATAGTCATATTACAAATTGCAAAAACATTACCACATTACTGATATACTAGAGTCATGATACCATCATTAAATTTATTACCCGGTCAACATCATCATTTTAAATACATATATCATGGGTACTAATATCATTGTCTTCTTGGATTGTAATCCATTATTTATAATAATGATACATGAATGGAAATTGGTCATTTAATAAATTATCCAATTGAGTCCACTCATATAATCATGGTCATTTGTATACTTCCTTATCTCCACATTAAAATTCCTAACATTTTAGTTTGTTGGAAATAAATATTATATGGTAGATAACCTATTCATGACATATCCTAGGTATTTTAATATAATAATATAATTTGAAATTCATAATACTTCTATTAAAATCATTAAAAAAAATTAAAAATCTATAAAAATTCTAACTTGTCTTGAAACACATATTAGATTTGATCTATTCTATATGTCCAACTTATATCCATTCTATTGGAAGACCATTATATGTTCATTCATAATAGAAATAAAATAATATTGATGTCTAATAAAATATATAATTAATGAAATATGTTTTGGTCACTTTATTTCAATCATATTGAAAAACATAGAACACATGTTTTAATCAAATCAATTTTAAATCCCTCTCCAAATTTGTGCATAAATTCAAAATATAACACACATCAATACAAAATTATAAAAAAATTGATTATCCTAAAAATGATTATTTATGGATGTATTGACCATTTTAAACAATTCAAACTGTATATTTATCACCCATCTATTTAATTTCTTTACTCAATCACATGTGTTAACAAAATACTATATATATCAATTAATAATATTCAATTGCATTATACGAATTAAAAATAACCATACATAATATGACACAAGAAAATATATGTTTTTTTATAATTGAAAAAGTATTTAATATGAGATTTATAATATAAAATACAACAATGTATATCAGATAAGAACCATGGTATATATTGTGGTATAAGATTCACAAGTCGCAAACATAACATTAAAGTAATTAAGGTTTTTCAATAAATAGATTATATAAGTAGTTTATTATATTATTAGTATTGAAATATTAATAACAAATACTTCATTATAATAACTCATAAATGGAATAATACACCACAAAAATATTATTTTAAAATATCAAATGAAAATAATTTCTCTTTTATATAAATGTATTTTCTAAAATTAAATATATTTTAAGAAATTTGTTCATGTCACATAAAATTTCCAACAATTTTTTTCATTTATTGAAAACAATGACCATATATAATTGATAAGTATATAATAAACTATAAATTTAAACATGTATAAGTCTAAAAATAAATAATTTAAAATATTAAAATAGAATGATCAAATTAATAATTTCATAAACCCCTATTATTTTCAAAAAAATCCAATAAATAATTAAAAACATACCTCGTATATATAAAAAATAATAATAGGATCATATTATATTTATATTAAAGTATAGATACGCTAAATATAGAAAAATACATCACCTACAATCATATATATTCCGAAATACAATAAAAATTATACTCTAAATTACTCCTTGTTAATTAAATCTAGAATAATTCACCTAAAAATAATCTAGTTTTGTGTTTTAAACCTATAAAAAAATGAAAATGAATGATAATAGTTGATATGATAGATTTGGAACTCACCAATTAAACATTCAAAATGAATGGAATTAAAACATGAATTATAGGAATATTTCCATGGGTGGGGAAGAAAACTGAAGGGCTCATGCAACTGGTGTTTAATGATGAATTAAATGATATAAGTAGAAGGGATCTGGAATGATGGGTAAATATAGCAAGTATATACCAACATTTTTTAAAAACAATCATTATTAATTTCTCTATATTAATAAATTTTAATTATCATTGGTACAAAAAACATTGTATCTAACAATTTCCAATATCATTGGTGTAGCCACTACATAAACAGGATATAAAAACATTAATCTGTAACCACTTTTATATGGAAACATATACCAATGGGTTTTGAAAACCCTTTTATATAAGTGTGTTGGCATTGATCATTTTTTCACTAGTGTTGATAATGTAATCGGTCAGAGTCTATTGAATGAAAATAATCTGCATTGAAGAGAAGATATCTTAGGATGATTAAGTGGAAGTGTTTGAGATATTATATAGAATAATTAGTTTGATATTATCATAAAATGGTAACCATTTAAGGTTCATAAAAGTGTGGTAGATAAATTAAGTCAATGGTAAGTGGTTTTTGGTGCTAAAAATGAAATAGATTTAATCTATGGTGAAATACATTTGATAGTTTCTATCACTGTTTTGAAGGAGCACCAATCAGAGATTCATTAGTTCAAATTATTTTTTCAGCATGTCTTAAATTAAAGGATCAAGGGGATTTAAAGAATATTCATCATTATATTAAATGTGATGATTTAAATCTGATAATTTGATATTAAAAAATGGAGAATTATTGAGAATCATAGTGAAATTTTAGGAAGATATGGACATTTTTGTTGGTTCCCAATCTAAATAAATTATTTTATTTTTAGGAAGTCAGAATGCAGTCAATTAAAGGATGTTTCCAAGAAGGATACTAAATGTTTTGAGTAGGGTATTTTAATTTGGTTTACATACCCTTCCATTTGATCTTAGAGAAATAATTAATATATAAGGGGTTGATGTTTTGGTGAGTTAGTGAATTAATTTTTGGTATCTTGGTAAATTTCAGCCAAAATGGAGAGTCATTATGATGAAAAAATAGAAGTGGCATTGTTCTAATAGATATCTCAATGATGCTTTTGATCAGTTGGTATTTGATAGATAATGTGTACAATTGATATGTTGAACATGTTGAATAGGTATCAAATTAATATTGAAAATAGGAAATGTTTCGTAAATGTGTGATAATCCAAATAGAGTTGATTTGAAGAATAGTGTACTAGTCTTCGCATCATCACACCTTGTATATTAAGAAGATAAAAGATTAGATGATAATTTTCTATAGATGTCTGGGAAGTGGTTCCTCTATTATTTTTTTGTAAGAAATTGAATATGAACATAAATTAGTGCTATATTGGTAGAATATTCAATTATAAAAATTAAAAAAATAATTAATTCTATTTTTGAAGGATCAAAGATGTATTATAGAAAATTTATCTATCATTTATATATGTGAGTAGTACATGAACATTCGATTGACTATAGTTCTATGAATATTAATGGGTATTATATACTTGTCGTAGCCAACAAAGGAATGTTTTCTAGACATATATGATGACATATAATACATAAAAACCAATCCAATTACTGGATACACTTATTTAATAATTATCCTTGAAATTAACTATGTTCATATGATTATTCATTGTAGTTTTTTAAGTAGTTTTGTTTCTCACTAATATGATACCAAGGATATTTACTTGAAAAAAAAAACATAATAATTCAAGTTAAAGTATTTTGTTATAACTATCCTAGTGTTTGAATTATAATAGTTTATTTTTCATGTGGAATCTAAGTGATTTCTTTTTGACTCATTACTGAAAATTGAATAAAAGGAGTCCAATCAAGGATTTTAATAACTGTATACAACATAAAGAGGATCTAATCCTATATGGGAATAATTATCATTACTAGAAATATTTAATGGTCCATGATCCGATATAAATTGTCTATTATTTTATTGAATATAATATATATGGTTTTCCTCCTCATATAAAAGGTGTTCCCTTATTAGCTACATATAAGAATAATCTAGATAATGATGGGCGAGAAAAAAAATATTATACATTCCCCATGCCTTGAAAGTGACAACCATATTGTTAAAATGAATTGTAATGGGTAAAAATATATAGGAAATTTTGAAGAATATCAATAAAGGATATATAAATGTGAAGAGATATTTATTCTACATCTAGAGACTTATGTATGAATATATTACGATAGTAGATGGTGAATCTATTAGTTGATTTTTTTTGTGGTATTAAATGTTATTGTAATCACCACAAGATATCACGATGTGACATTGGAGGATTCAAATATTGTTGATAATATCTTACATGTTCTTCCTGATAAATTTTATTCCATTGTATCATAGTTAAATGATATATATCTTCTAACTATTACTTTGGATGATCTATATAGAATTCTCAAGATATTTGCTATGAAAATACAAAATTTTGTCTTCAAGAAGTAAAAATATGATCAATATATATATTTCACAGATTCCAATAAAATAAAATCTACGAAAGTTTTGTTTAATTTAGATGATAGTGAAAAAAAAACTGAGTATGTGGTTAGTATGATATTTGAAGAATTTATGGAATTTTTTAAAAAACGTTTAAAACAGACATAGGGATTTCCAAAGTGAGGATTCAATTGAAGTGATTTGGCTGTGTATCCATTAGATAATTTTTTAAAAATTTTAAAAGCCTTTTAGAAGATAAAAACAATGACTAAAAGGATTTAAAAATTACAATATCTCAAAAAAAGTTAAAAAACCACGTTCTGTATACGGGGAGCAGATAAACCGTTATCTAAATACCAAAATGGAAATTATTTATAAGCGTGAGGTAGAGATGACATTAAGGCAGAAATTAAAAATTATAGTGATGATGGTGTTGAAAAAAACATTCCAAATAGGTCAATGATTAAAATTACACAAGTGATGAAATAAATGGATCCAAACAAGTATATGAGAGACCAAGATTGTGTTATTAATTAAGAAGGAATAAAAACAATATCTTAAAAATATTTGTATAATTGAAAATAAGAACTATATTTTTATGAAATAAGTTATTTTAGTAATTAATAAATACATCTTTCTTGATAAAAATCAAATTTTCTATAATTGATAGATTTTTTTAAGAAGTTAAATGATTAAGAGAAGAACCTCAACATCAATATTTATGAATTGATAAATGTAAAAGGTAGTGAATTGGGTATTTCTCAATAAAAGCATGTTGAAGATGAGTGAGGAAGTTTTTTTATACATGGTTATAGAAATTGGTTTGTGTTATAATATGTGTAAATCCTATAATATTCAATCAATTTTATCCTCAATGGTTAACAAAAATTTTTTAGATGTTTATATGAAATGAAATTTAAGAAAACTATGTTTGTAGAAAAATTTAGGGGTGTTTAAAATTCAGAAAACTATAATACTGCATATTTTAAACAAATATCAAATATAACTAGAGATTTTATTAAGGTTTTGATGAAATATAATGTAAATAAGAATATTTCAAGAGGCTATCAAACCATGGGTGAATCACAAAGAACCATGGTGGCTGGTATGAATGATAATGTATAGAATGATCATTTTTCTGGAAAGTAGGAAAATTACGATTGAAAATATAGATTTTTTGTATACTTCTAGTACTATGGAGGATTTGGGCACACAAAAACATGTTGTTGTTCAATCATCAACACCACAATAAACTCAATATGACCTAGAGGCAATGTTTGAGGGGAATTTATCCCACTAAAAGAGAGAATCCCGATAAATCATGTCGGAAAAATGAATATAACATTCAATATCTAGAAAATATTGTTGAAAGATGTAAAAATATTTCACACCATGATAAATTATATCTTGTTATGATAATTTCATAAATCAATTTATATAAAAAAAATATCAATATCCATAAGAGAAGTCATAAAAATGAAAATAAAAGACCATAGAAGTGGAAAATGCACCCATATTTAAAGGAAAAAAATGACCCTAGATAATGGAAGGTTTTAAAACCTTTAGGTTTTATTATTTTATTCAAATAAATGTAATTTATTCCATGACATTCATTACACGCAACAATGAGTTTGAATGAATCGTGATAAACTATTAATATTATTAATTAAACATAACAATTATATCCTAGATTTTAGATTTAGAGGAATGAATATAAATATACTAAATTTTTAAAAAAATATTGATAGTTCTACATAAATAAAATATTTATATAAATAATTTATAAATTTTTACTGAATTTGTTATATGCTTTAAAAATGCATTTTCATAAAAAATTAACTTTTATACTATTTTGTGATAAAATAATAAATTTTATTTTCCCCAATTTTAGAAAAATTATGTGTCAAAAAATAAAATTATTTTTGGATACAACATTTTAAAATTAGCTTACTGAGAATTTTTAAGAATTTTATGAAAAAGTTACTTTTTTGTGAATGATAAATACTGATTTTTATTAAATAACCCCCTTGTAATTTAAATAATCTAAAAGGTAAAATTTTATCTCAATCTATTTTAAAAGAATAATTATTTCAATGAAATTTTATTTATCCAATTTACATCATATGAATCAATTTCATATTGAATTATCATATTAAAATTTTCTATACTTATGAAAATTTTCTCTTTGGAAAATTGTATTTTCATCGCATCTTTCGATTTAATCATAAATTTAATAATGCCACATCTATGAATTGTTTGTGTAAAATTATAATCCTTAATTGGAATATGTATAATTAATATTAAATATTAAGTTAAACTTATTTTTGTAAAAAAG
Source organism: Viscum album (assembly GCA_963277665.1). Taxonomy (NCBI): domain Eukaryota; kingdom Viridiplantae; phylum Streptophyta; class Magnoliopsida; order Santalales; family Viscaceae; genus Viscum; species Viscum album. The sequence goes on along the minus strand of OY728158.1, from coordinate 678,246,622 downwards.
GAGTAGACAAATAGTAAAAATTAATTTCCAATGTTAATTTTAAAACTGGTGGTTGGGAGGTCAAACAAAAGGATAACATTTATAATTAACTATGAAATTGTCCAATTCCTATAATAAATCCATATTTTGACCCTTATTTCATTATCTTATATATTTATGTTCTTTTAGGGAATGTTTTCTAGAATTTTTCCAATGTAATAATATATGTAAATAAAAAATACAAAATTTCATGCTCATGATTTTAAATTTCAATTTTGTGTTCACATATGGAAAAAAATAAGATGTGAATTTATATTAATGGTAATTTTTAGCATAATAAATTTATTTTCTTGTGGATAATATACTTTTATTTTTTATTAATTATATAATTAATTTATATCCATAGAAAACTGTAAAAATAATTATTTAATTAAAAGAAAAATAAAATAAATGATTCTAAAAATGGTAACATTATTATAAAATAAATAAATTATTATATACCATGATTTTTAGTAGAATGAAAAATTATATATATTTTTAAAAATCATATTTTTTAATTCCATAATTTTTTTTGATGTTTTTAAAAAAAATTAAACGAATAGTGTCAAAACTAACATTAATATTACTTTGAATAATAAATATATTTTTTCAAATGATTTCAAATTCCTAAAATTTATATCATATTCCAAATTATAATAATATGTTTTAAAATATAAACCATATTACATTCTATTTTTGATATTAATTATATAATAATTATATTAACTCCTAAATGGCAAAAATATCATTACCATTTTAAAGGGTAAAATAATGTTTTACACGTTTCTTGTGTTTTTATTAAAATTAATTTTCCATAATGATTCGTTTTTCATTTTATAAATTGGATTTAATTTTTATAACCACAGGACACAAATTATCTACTATGGTTCATTTTATTTCAACTCTTGAACAATAATCTTGCATGATAGAAAGTCTAGTAACTATATTGAAAATTAAAATCGCAAAAGTAAGAGAACGTAGATGTCAGGAAATAACATGATTAAAACACGTGTTTTTTTATTTTTTATGGTGTGGACCAAACATATAGAACTTAAGATACATTATTTATCAATTTTTTAGTAATTTGGGTGATTGTGACTTCTCATTATTGAATAGTTTTAGGTATTCAAAAAAATGTCCATACTCTAACATTAAAAAAGCCACCTTTTCCTGTCACTTTTTCCGAACTATTGGGAAATTTGGATCAACCACACCCTACTAAAATCCTTCTAAATCATCCTGATATTTTTTATAGCTAATTTTTATCCCAATGTACCAACACTAGAATCTTTAATAAGAGATGGAATGTTTGGAGTTCTAAGAGATTGAATTTTTCATCACTAAACTCTTTCTTCTCATATATTCACTTACCACATTCATTAATTTTTTAATAATTACCATACACTACATCCATTATCTACCATATACTTATATTTTTATATTATTGTTGCATAAACTGTAAAAATATCCAATTCTATAAAATGTAAATTGATAACGTCGCTCGTATATACGGTATATTACTGTCTCACAAACCGATGCAATTTTTTTCCATCACCACCTCTTACGACTGGATATAATTATAGATTTAAAATATTTTATTATATTTGTGATATTATTATATTTATATAATTTTAATTTCAAATATAACTTGATATTTTCTATTCAGTGGGAATACGATAACATTACTCGTGTGTTTGGTAGACATTCGCCTTAGGAAGAAAAATAATTCCTTCTTCACAAAAACTCTTTAGGAAAAGTATTAAGGCTATTTTTAACCAAAATAATCTGTTATATATGAAATAGAAATGATTATTTTAGGTTAATGTGTTATTTACCTCTCTTAATTTTCATTTGTTGAGAACAAGAAACAACGTTCATGTGTAAGTACGACCTATCAACACTATAAAGGTGTATTTAGTTTTCAATATAAAACTTGTATGGACTAAAAAAATACATATATATTAAATATAAAAATATATTATATTTTTAACAGGTTTAAAATATAATTTATTATGAAAACATTATCAATGAAAAATTACAAAAAAATCTAAATCATAACAAACATGAAAAAAAATTATCAATTACATGATATGTTATTTTAAAAAGGAATCTTTAATAAATGGGTAATAAAAGGTCATTAGTAAATAATATATGGTATGATACTTATAATTATGATAAAAATATATATTTATAATAAAACTACATTTATTATATTGGATGTTTGAATGTGAGTGAAGGAAGCTAAGAGTTATGATAAGGGATTTCAATCCTCTATCTTGTTTCAAGGGGTTATATTCCATATTCACCACTCGTTTTATTTTTGTGGTGTATAAACATTATATATGAAATGTTATAGAATGAATATATTTATTTTCATGATATTTATGTTTAATTTAATTTTATTATTTAATGGTTTAATAATTTAAAGGTTTCCAATGTCGTAAGGGATTTTATCTCAATTTATATTCATTGGGACATATGTTATATTATAAACCCATCTTATTTCAGGTGGCAAATACAGATCCATTTTTACATATAATATCATGAATATATTTATAAACATTTTGTTATAAATTTCATTTAATTTTACTCTTTCATAAGGCTTGTGATTCAATGTTTCTAAAGTTGGGTGCAATTTACGGTACAATATCATCATTTATCTAGTTTGATTATGTATAAGGTTTTGATGATGAAATATTTTGATATGTATATTTATATATATTACATTTATTATAATCTAGTTATGTCAGGAAAATAAATGTATTCATTTCATTTTCTTCTCTTTATGTAGTTAACATTTTAATATAGTCATACTAAGAAAAAATGACATTTTTTTCTCTTTAGTCAGAAATACATTTTCTTTCATTTACATTTTTTATAAAAATTGTTTTATTAAATGTTTCTACTATTATTTAGTTATCTTTTAAATAAATTTTTACCCTTTTTTAAAATTTACAAAATCTTTTATATGGAAAATTTATCCTGTTTCAATTTTAAAATTAATTTCCAAGGAATCATTATTTTTACACGTACGACTTGAAAAAGATCTATTTCCATAATGTGTACATTATGTTTTAAATATTCTAATATATGTTTCAGATGTTATTTTCAAATAAAACTAATTTTAAAATATTTTATTATTTTTTAGATTTAAAAAAGTTATTTTTTAAGTGAAATAATTATTTTCCATAATTAATTTTTCAGGTGATCTTTCAAAATTATTTTCCACTTAAAATGTCATCCTGTAAAGTTTATTATGAATTTCTATGGATATTACCTGATTATAACATCCATTCTCTTTCAATAAATGTTTTATATATATTTTTAATAAATGGTCATGAAATTATTTTCCTTTCAACAAGTTATTCTATGGTGAAATTACCGTGAAACCCATTTATTTTCATATTTTGTGACTTGATGAAGGTTTTATTATGTTGTATAACACTTATGTATAGTATATTTGAAATTTGTTAAATATATCACCCTCAGATGCATTGGATAATGATTAATGTTATATGATCTCTAAGGGAAATGGTAGGTTATCCCAAGACTGAGTTAGGGTACATGGGAGGTTATAATAAGCCTAAAAGAGGGTAAAAAAGAGTTTTTCCCAAGACTAATGTATGCACATGGGTGGTCAAAAAATGGTTAAAATTTTATAAGTTTCATATTGGGTATACTTAACCTATGGTTTTCAACTCTTATTAGTATTCCATAAATCTATGTACTATTCTGATGTTACACTCTCAAGGATTATATACTTTTATTCTATTATGATTCTAATCTTACAAACTACTATAAATTTTGTATTGATTTAGGATTATGATATATGATATCTACAGTGAGTTTTTTCAAATGTTATTCTTATGTTATCATACCCTTACACTCATTTAATATTTATTTGGTCATTGATATCTACCTTGTTTAACATTAATGATCTTTTGAGTTAACCCTTTCATATGATTCCTTTCCCCATGATATGATGAATGGTTTAATGTATGGTTTTTTCTAATAAGAATAATGTGTGAGAATATATTTTTGGGAGATGTTGATAAAAATTCTAAAAAAATATTATGTCTCTTTCATCTAAATAGACAAAAAAATTATGGCCTCAGATGTGTTTTTTGAAAGGTATTGAATAAAATCATAAATGATATAATATTTATGTACGTAAATCCAGGGTCACTACAATTAGTATCAAATTAATGGATTTGTTACCATTTAAGAACAATGATGGAAAATTATTTTGTGAGATCCATGGAGATATAACTAATGATACTCCAAGGGATATGTTATGGGATATCTTTAAGGATAAGTATAAGTATAATTCTATTTAAAGAAAAATATCATAGAGTTCGTGTGATCAATATATAAAATGATTTCCATGTAATAGCATCCCCATATAGATATGATAAATTTATGTGGATCGAATATAGCTTTTTCTAGGGGTAATAAATCTGAATAGGGTGCATTGAGATGGACTCGATTGTCACCTGGTTCATGATAATGGTCCATTCTGTATAGCTTGTTTGACAAACTAAAGGGATATAGTTTTTAAATTCATAGTATATTTATGAACTATTAATAATTATTTAAAAAAACATTACTTTGAATGAGATGGGATAAAACTATGAATTATTAGATTGAAAAGCATTATTATTTTGTTCTCATATTCTATAATTGATTTTCTATGACTATGTTGTTTTTTACTATGAATATATTTTCTCAAACAATTTTTTTTTTCATTTTAACCATTAGAGGTAACTAGAATGAAAATTATAACCTATAATATTATTGAAAATGTGTTGATGAGAAACCAAATTTTGTAATGATAAGTGTGATATATATTTTTATTATCCCAAATCAATTACCTTGGTATATGATTAACCACATTAAACATTACCTACTCTCAGTATCACCAAAAACGAGAGGGATATAGATTGTTGAGAGTTTGGGTGGTGATGACTATGTTATCAATACAATTTGTTCCCTATATGTCATCAATGTCAATGTAAGAAATCCCTGGAATGTCTTAATAGAATGAGTGTTTAATGTAATTATGGAGAACAAATATTTATAGGAAGTGATTACTGCGGAAAAAGGAAATGTTCACAAATGATGAGAATAAATGTATCCCTTATGTATCATAAATGGTTTAATAATAAAAAATATTAAGGTATAATAATAATAAAAATTTATTCCCTTGGGGGAAATCTCTATAAGAGTACCAACAAGGAGGTAAAAGTAAATATTTTTTTGATGATGAAGAGACTAGAAATTATATATGAAAAGAAGTATGTATTAATGAATAAAATGTTGATAGATAGCTAATGGTTTATGAATAATGTTGAATATTTATAGTGTTTATGTTTAAGAATTAAACAATTATGAAATAAATTATGAATTTCATATAGAAGGTTTGTTTAAAGACATACAATAATATAGTAAGTTGTACTGATGAACTAGAAACACAATTTAATTGAAAGTTGATATTATATGGAAACACCTGATTATGGTAAATATAACAATTTAAATATTACTAATGTTGAGATAATGATATTGTAATTAATTAATGACTGATATGGATAAATAAATTTTTATTGTATTGATTAACTAGGAATTTATTAATTATTTTATAGAAAATAATTAAGTAATGATTGATGGAGTTTAAATAATTTTTTGATATAAAGAATATAATAAATAATATAAGGTTTTGTTTAAGAAATATGGAGGGTTTTATATATTAATTGAGATGTTATAGTAATTATAGTTAATACCATTATTAAAGAGATTATATGATAAAGATATTCCCACATTTGGTAACTATAAATAAAAACATTTTATGATAGTATGGGGATTATGTTATGTTTAAATTTGTATAAAGTGTTTACCATTTTCGGAATTTGATAATAATTTTAATGTAAATTTTTTTGAGAATTATTTATTTTTAATATGGATATTATTTTGAGATTATTTTATTATTTACAATATGATGATATATTCATATTCTATATTATATTCTAACCATTTTTGTTTTTATGATAACCATAAATATAAATAATGGGTTTTTATTCTTTTGTGGGTCATATTATCCATTAATATGTTAGAAATGAATAATAGAAAATATTATTTACATTGAATGTAAGATGAAGAGGAAATTTATTGAAGTACAACCAAATAATGATATTGTGATTTTGATATGGAAAGAATTCATGTACGTATATTTTCTCATGTTATCTATAATGATAATATAATTTCACTCTTCTTTTGGAAAATGGTTTTTGAGATAGAAATATTTCCTTATTACTTTCATTTGTTTGGAATCACATTTCTTTTAACTCATAAAAAATTTATGGTCTTGTGGTTGATAAACTTCTCCTTACCATATTCTATATCACTATCTATCAGTACATGTGAATTTTGTTTCTCTTACAAGTCTATATTTTTACATCCTAACTATGGTATCCTATTTCATACCCTAGTTATATGATTACTTTCATAGTTTCTATTCCCACCATTCAAGAGGACGTTTTATTGGCCCTTCTTACGATTTTCATTTTACAAGAATTAATTTTTAGTTGTCACACCCTTGATTACAAATATCATGTTCAAATTGCGAGGACATAATTTATTTATGGGCTATAATGTAGCACCCTAATACATGTTTTAAAATATTTAAAAAAAATTAATTTCATCATTGGATTCTGTAACACATAAAAATATGTATTAATATATTAAGATATGCTATTAATATTAATATATAAACATGACAATTAAAACCTAGAAATTAATTTTTTTGGTATTAATTGTAATAGATGAATTTTAAAAATTAATTATATAGGTAATATATAAAAAAATTATTTTTAAATAAGTATATTGTTTTATTATAGTGTTTATATGATTTGAAAATTATTTTTCTCAAAATAATGCTTCTTATTTATTTTTGTGAAGAAATATTAACATAAAATTATTACTCTTTTGTAAAATTTATTTTGTATAAATAACTTCATTATTTTATTATAATATCAAAATTAGAATAGGCTGAATTATTTCCAATTTTCTGAGAAGTTAAATCTCTATGTAAATATTGAATAATAATGGTTTTCATTAAAAATTACCTTTTTGTTCAAATATTGTACCAATTTACTCCTTGTTTATTTTTTTAAAAAGTAAGATTATTTTTATTATATATTTATTATTCCAATTTATATAATTGGAATCAATTTCATAATGAAATGTTATGCTGAAACTTTCTATATATTGGAAAATTATTAAATGGAAAACCGTTTAAATCGTGATTGCAGGTTCAATTTTAAATTTTAATTTTCTACTACAATGAATGTAATTTTGAAAAAAGGATTCACAAATTTGAATCTTTATATTTAATATTATAAAATAATTAGAACCTATTTAGTTGGAGAAAATGAATAGTAAAAATGGTAAAACATAATTACTATGGTTAATGTTAAAACATGTTTACCTGGGGTTAAACGTTAAGAATTAGGGATAATACGATCTAAAAAATTTATAATTCCTATTTTATGGATATATGTTTACACTTTTTTACTTAGGGCCTATTTAAATGAACTTTTATAACACTTTTCTTGGAATGTGGACAATGTAATATTTAATGTGGAGAAAAATCAACAAAATGTCACCCACTTACTATGAATTATGTATTCACTTATGGGAAATTGAAAGATACGAAGAAATGTTGATTTTAAATTTGATAATAATGAGTTTAATTTCTGAAGGGGAATTTAAATTTCATTTTTATTAAATAAATAATTACATTAAATTATTACATATCATCAATTGAATAATTATTTATTTTATAAAAAAATAAAACAAATGATACTAAAAATTTTAAAATTAAAATAAATTGATTTAATTATCTTATTCAATGAATTATTTACACAAAAATAACACATTATACTTGTGTGAAGACAATATATTTGAATTCTACCTTTTTATTAAGTTTTAATGTAAAATTAAATGGATTGTGTCAAAATTAGAATTAATAATATTTTATACTAAATTATATTTAATGAAAATTTTTAATATTCCTTAAAATTATATCCTCAAAACATTTATTGGTATATATTTAAAAATATCAAGCATATTATTCTCATGCACTAGTTTTCCTTTTATAATAATCTTATTGACCCCAAATTGTAAAAAACATGTTTCCATGGTAATGGGTAAAATGGGGTTTTGTGAGTTTTACATGCTTTCATTAAATTTAGTTTCTCACAAAAATAATACTTTTACTTTATTAAATTTTTTTAATATTTTTAACTTAAATCTAAAAATTATCTAATAAATATCTTTTTATTTTTATTCTTAAATAATAAATTTCATAGATCCTAAAGTTAGTTACCATAGTAAATCATAAAACGGTAAAATTTTTGAAACATGGAAATTAAGGAACAAAATGTTCCAAAAAAATATTTTATGTTTTTTAGGTGTGTATAGAAAACATCATTACTAAAATACATTATTTATAATTTTTTTGAGGGACCTGGTGTAAGAGTAACATTCTATTATTGAATAATTTTGGGTATTTTCAAAAAGGCCAATCATACCCCATTATAAGTGGTCACATTCTCACCTCATTTATTAAAACATATTAAACCGTTTTTCTCACCCATAATAACATGCCTTGGGTACTTAATAAGAGATCAAATTAGGGTTGTTCTATGTGATTGAAATTGACATCACTTTTTCTTCATTTCTTCTCGTACCACCAACATTAGAGTTATATTAAGTCAATTATAATAAAACTATAATATAACATATTCTGATATTTTAATATCATTATGGAATAAATATTTTCACTCTCCTCTTCCATCTAATGTAAAATTATAACGTCACTCGTGTCTGTGGAAGACTACCACCTCACGAACTGATGTCATTTATTATCTAACAGCACATCTCATGGCTCGATATAATGATAGATTGAACATATTTATATGATATTCAAGAACTAATTGGTCTTCAATAATTATAATAATATATATAAAATTTTATATTCTTTTCGTTGGAAATATGATAACGGCATTCTTGTGTATGGCTAGATACGACCTCATGAATGGATGTTCTCTGTTCTTCAGTTATAATTTACATGGAAAGTATTAAGGATAGACTTAAGGAAAATATTTAATATGTCTGACATAAAAATGATTCTATAAGTGTAATATATTATATTTCTTTCTATCATTTCATCCTTCGACAAAATGGAAACAATGTCCTTGCGTACATATAACCTACTGTCTCCATGAACGATGTACTTCATTTTATATTTCAAGATTTTATATATTTTTATAAAAACATATATAATAAATATATCTATATATTTTTTATCATTATCATGTATAAAATTATATATATAATGTAATCATAATATGATAAAAATGATCGAAAAAATCAAAACATACATGAAAAACAATTTAGTTTTTACTCGAAACGTGATTCTTAAATGGAATTATTAATAAATGAGAAATAAGTTTTCATAATTAAATCATATATGATATATATATATATATATTTATAGATATTTTATGGATTTTTAATAAAGTTATATTTTTTATACTTGTGGTACGAACATGTATTAATGAAGTTGAGAATTAAGTGTAGGAATTTCTAATCTCTCTAATATTTCTGGGCGACATATGCAATATTCAACAATATTTGTTTATTTTGGTGTACATTCGTTCCCATTTACATGTTATATCATGTATATAATTATTTTCATGATATTTAGAGCCTCATTTAATTTTATTTTTTAATGGGGATTAAAATTTTAAACTTTTCGTGGTTGTAATGGATTCTTGTTTCCATTTTTTTTCTTTATGACCTAAGTTATATTATGAACCAATATTCTTTTAAAAGGATAATATATAGAATCTTTTATCTATAATATCTTTAATTAAATTATTATCATGGTATTATATATTTTTCAAAATCTTATTCTTTCCTGTTTATGAAATTTCAATGTTACCAATGTGGTAATGGTTTTATGATAAAATATCATTGTTTATATGAATTGTTTAAGTTGTTTCTTATGATGATGAAATATTATAATATATCTAAAAATAAAGTCACTAATTTTATTTTCCTCCTATTATTTCATGAAAATTCATGTTTTAGTTTTATTTTCCATGATTTATGTACCAAATAGTTTAAAAGAATTTTTTTAATAACATTCTACATTAGTTTCCTCTTCAATTGAAAATAAATTTTCTTCCATATCAATATTTTCAAATAAAATGTTTTATAGAAAGTATTTACTAATATATAATGATTTATTAAAAACATTTCAACAAATTTTTCACTTTATACAAAATATTTTAAAGGAAACATCAAGTGGTATGGATTTTAACCAAATTATAAAAATAATATTTATTTTAATGTATACAACATGAATGCAATTTCATGAATTCATAACCAAATAATTTATTATTGATTCTATTAAAATTTTCAAAATTTTATTTTAAATTAAAATGATTTGGAAATTATCTTCTGAATTTCTAGTTTAAAAATGTTATTTTCAAAGTGAGAAAGTTATTTTCATCATGAAATGTTTCATGTTATCTTTAAAAATATGTCTTCCAGTAAGATGACATCATTTGATGTTAGATAAACATTACTCAATATTTTATCCAATTATACCATCCTTATTACTTTATTGTAATATTTATTTATATGATGAAAATATTATTAAAAATACCTTTGTTGTACTCTGTTATTCTGTGATGAAATGTTAATGAAAACATTTATTTTCATGTTTTAGGATATGATGAAATTTTTATGATATCGAGGAACAAAAATGTAAGCATTATGTAAAGGGTGGTACCAATATGTCTCTATAATTAATTATGTAATGATAAAGGTTTTATTATATCAAATGACTTATTAGAGGATATATGAAAGTCCTAAAGACAGTATATGAGAGGTTATCCCAAGCCTGAAAGTGGGTACATGAGTGGCTATACCATGCCTAAAGTATGTTCGTAGGTGGTTAACCCAGGAATTATTTGTTACAAATATCTTGGTGGATATTCCAGACATAAGTATTTCTAATAATATATTTATTTCACAACACTATTTATTATGATAATTTTATTCTTCCAATTATTCGTCACATTGATTCTTTTATGATTCATCACTAACAAACTTCCATGATTCATGCCATGACTCTTGTTTATGATCAATGATATAATGTGTATTTTTATTCAAATTTTATTACCATTCTCTCATAACATTATGATCAATTTATTCTTATATGATCAATAATATCTCCCTTGTTTACCCCTACTGAGAATCTAATATCACCCCTTCTTATATTTTCCTTAACCCTGTAATGGGGAATTGTTCTATGTATGATATGTATAAGAATAATACTTTGTGTAAATATATTTATGGTTCATTTTTAAGATTCTTCAAGAAATTAGAATATTTTCTATTCATTCTCCACATAAAATAAACCTTTACGGTCCTATGGTGTGTTTTTATACCATATATTGATTATTGATCTAAAAATGAAATATTAATTTATATAAACATGGAATTATATAATAGTTACTGGTATATGACTGGTGACAATTTTTTTTGGAAAAATATAAAATATTAAAAAGAAGGTACATCTACCATTTGAAATAACGAGCCCCTCAGAATCAAGGGCATTGGACTGCAATAATTTTGGGCAAAAATCTAGAATCCAAAAATTCATTAGTAGTTGATGGAATGAATGAAACCATTTTAATTGCTTCATAAATTTATGATATATTAAATGATTATTTGTCCTGAAGAAATATTTTTTTATAATATTTATTGATGATGAATAGTTTTTATGAGAGGGAAATGAACATAGAGAGACTCCATGCATGTTAGTGATGTGCAGTGTTCATGTAATATGAGCATGATAGAATTAAATTATTTTTGGAATAAAAATTAAGTGTATAGCTGTTTAAAAAATTTGGGAAATATAACTAATATATAATGGTTTCATGACATTCAAAATATGAAAATAGTAAGAGATTAATTTTTTCGATATGGTACCAATTGAATATTACAAACTCAGTACATATAAATTTTGAAATGTAATCAAAATTTACCTTGGAACAGATATACTCTCCCATATACAGGCTCATTAAAAAATTCAAAAAAATGTTGATATGTAATTTATTTCATTTATTTCCCATTTTAATCAATTTATACATACTATGATTCTTAAATGTAAACTAGATCCACACAAAATATTTTGGTTTTTCGGAGATTTGAAGAAAACAAATATTGATATTTCATTATGAATATTTTAAAATATTGTGAATTAATTATCATATAAATATTATTATACATCTTCATTCTAGTTTTATATACAACTAAAAATTTAATATGGTTAATAAAATATGAAATAGATGTTTAGTGGATATGGCATAAAGTATGTTGACTGAGAATGATATTTCTCAACACTTTTTGAGGCACACTTTTAGTGCAGCGGTTCATATTATAAATCCATGTTTCTACCTGACAAACTCCAATATGACTTCTTATGAGATGTATTAAAAATAAACCCCATAATTTAAATACCTATGGGTGTTTGGTATTTATTTCATTATAAATATAAAGGATGATAACCTTTTGATGTTTGACTAGATTGGTTATCATGAAATATTTCTTCAAAACCATCTTAATTATAGCATATATAGGTGATATAATAATGAATCCAAAAATAATTTTGGCTCTATAGTGGTTAATATTATAGAAAAATATGATTAGGATGTTTCAAATTCAATTTTATACACAATATAATGTAATTATGAAGTGGTTACCGTTAAATATAATAAAAAAGTTATTAATGAGAGAAATAATGTTGAAGTTACATGGGATGTTGATTTTAACTCAACGATGTCAAGTTATGAGGAAATTTTATGTTAATATCATCATAGGATGGGAGATCATATTATGGTCCAAAACATCAGTAGTGATCATGGCAAACATGTTTAAACTTGAATAACATTGATTTTAGTTTCACATACTTATTTATATTCACACTTGGATCCAAAATATGTTGAAATATCCTTGAAACATCATGGGAAAAATGATTCTATGAATTCATAGTTTTATTAGATGGAAAAATAAATCATTGGAACTTATTCCCATAAAAATATTAGAATTTGACTACTACTAGGTGTTTTTGAAAATTGTTTCATCAGAAAGGTAAAGTGATAAGAAATAACAGATAAAAATTAAATGGTAACTCATTGAATGAAAGAATTTATTTTGGTGAAAAAATTTCTCCAATAAAAAGTATTGAATTAATTAGAATATTTCTTCATATAATATCAAAATAAAGATAAGTGAAATTAGAGATATATAACAAGTTAGTTTTTCTTAATATAGAGATTGAATAAAATAATTATATGGATAAAACATGTGAAATTGTGATAGGAAATGATGTAATCTATATGTGAATGTGTAATACGGATTTGTATGGGTTGTTGAAATCTTTGAGAACATGGTATTATAATTTGTATACTTAATTATGGTGATGGAACATAAATAAATTATATGTTGATAATAAAAACTATATTAAAAAATTAAGAGACGTTATTCAATGTGATTGTTTATGTTGATGATATAATATTCACTATGAATGGTAATGAAACATGTGAAATATTTAATAACGCGATGAAGAAGTTTTGTGAAATTTCCATTAAAGAATAAATGAAGTAGTTTTATGGAATAAAATAATGTCAGAATAAGAAATAAGTTTTTAAATGTAAATATAAGTATGGTATTAAACTTTTAAATAAGATTAGAATGAATATTCAAAGCCTTTTCCCACTCTTATTTTACTAGTAACATAGTTTCCAAGTGATTGATAAGGTATGGAGGTTAATCTTATCGAGTGTAGATTTTTTTTTGGAATATTATTATATCAATTTTGTTGATGGGTATATATATTTAATGATATATGTCATGATCCATGAATCAAAGAGATCCATAATGTCTCATCGTGTGATAGGAAAAATAATTCTTAGATATATCAATGGATCAATTTACTTTTGAATAAAATTTATCAACCCAAGAAAAAATTGATCTATTTGGTTATATGGAAGCATATTGGGATTTTTTTTGGTGATATAATTTCCCTATCTGGTATAGGTATCTTCTAAGAAAAATTTTGTGTGAGTTGGCATACAGATAAGAAAAATTAAATTAATCTCAGTACTATAGAAACTAAGTATATAGAATCCCATTCTGTTGAATGATTAATTATATGGATAATAACATGGTGGGATATTTCATGGTTGATGGTAAATTTCTCCTTCTCCTTGGTAGTGATTATACAAGTTCTACAAATAGCACTAATTATTATATGAAACATTCTAGATATGTGAAAATTTATTTCAAACATCACCTTATCAAATAGAATATTTAAATAAATAAACTACATCTAGAGTTTGTTCCTATAATAGAGTAAGTTGGTGATAAGTTTAATATAACACTTCCAATGGAATAATTTGAGAAAATATGGTTGATCATGGGTATAAAACCCCACACTAATAAATGAAAATGTATAATTTTTTTCATACCCTCCCGTAGGATTTCATTGTATTATTTTTTAAAGGGGGAGAAAATATGTTACATAAAAATATCCATTGGTGCATGATTTACTATTTAATAAAGACCATACATTTAGGCGGAGTTTTAAATGTATTAAGGTTTGATTTAAACTTATGTCAACCATATTCGATTATTGTTTATAGTGGATGATGGAAAATAACTTTGTTCTAGTTGATAATGATTGTTTAAAGTTAAGAAAAACAAACAAAATATTTCAATTAAAATTTTCAAAATAGGTGTAAGAAATGTTTCTTAAATCATTGATTGTGGATATCATGGTATTTGTGTTCAATGATTCATGTTTTTTTTATTTCACTCTAGTAGGATTAGAATTTTTGGATATGTAACATGTATCTTGGGATTCAATATTTAAGTGGCTTATGATCCTTCATCGTCATCAAAATCTAAAGGTATGGATTTTGGAGACCAATAAGTTTGTAAACTTTTTAAGAAAATGATAATGTAAGAATGTTTTATAAAAGTGTTTTATTTTTTATCTCACAAATATCACATTATATAATTTTACCATTCATTAATAGTGATTGGATGATATTTATTTGCTTGAGTGTATCGAAAATATTCCCACAAATCGAGTTTATCAGAAAACAATACTAATATGATGTTATCAAATAGAACATGAGAATATAATATATTTTCAAAATTTTCTTTAATGTTCAATTAGAAAAAAATTTCAACTAAATTTTACATAATGTTATTCTTTTTTGTTCTCAATGTCCCAAACAACATTCATTTTGAATGATCTAATGATCCAATATTGTGAAAAAGGTAATATTTGAGGTGTTTTTAAAAAATATATTTCTATAAAGTTGTCATTTTTTCCATCTGATGTCAAATATGAAATGTGAAACTATGAGAATTGTAAATGATAATGTAATAATGATTCATGATTCTTATTTTGACACATATAATGTTATGATATTTTTTCAATTTGATGTTTCATTATACATACCTTTTGATGTCTTCCAATTAGTGGATGTTTCTTCACATACCAAATAGACGTCATGTGGAGATGCTATCAGTTGAATATTATCGACCGAATATTAAAAATTCTATATATAAAAGTACTTTGGAATGAAAAATATTAGAGTTAATTTAATAGGGATATGAAAGATTGAGAATATATTTCTAATTAATTATATATAATTCGATGTTTTATGTGGTTAGATAAAGGTAATTGTATGAGGTTTATTGGTTTTTGGTTCCCATGAAAAGGAATCAATCTATATTTTTTTGTGCAAGTAGGCATATTGATGTAGTGTATGGAAAAAGTAATTCAAGATGTTCCATCGATATTGGGTATGAAAACAGATTTGAGTTTCATTGGTGGGAAGAATTTTGTGGAGATGTACCATAAAAAAGGAACATAAAGATTTATGATATAGTCATAAGGATAATAAATGTGATGATAATAATTTGATCATTCACAATTAAAAAATACACGTAGATATATCATGATTCTCATCAGTTTTGTAAGAAGGATTGATGGAGTTCATTGGCACCATGTATTAATAGAATTTTTTATCTTTATGTATGAAAAATTGTGGTAAATTGATGGAATTTTTGAAGAGGGACACTCAAAGGTCTAAGAGGATATCAAAATTGATTTTATGTACCAAATCCTTTATTTATAGAGGGTAATTCCTATATAAAGTGTTGAAGATGTTGTGAGTTTATGTGCAGATTGATGGCTGTTAGGTGAGGGTTTACTGAATTGGAGAGTCAATTAGATGAAAATATTTAAGTGAAATCATTCAATAAGATACCATATTGACTCTTCTAATTAGTTAGAATCTAATAAATGGTGTGTAATACAAATTAGAAAAACAGGTTGATGAGGAGGAAAAAAAATAAGTGATAAGAAAAAATTATTCAAATAGGTGTGATTAACCAAATAGAGATGATTGGATGAATAGGATAAGCCAGTAAGTTTCATCTGACTATGTATACAAAAAGGATAAAAAATCATAGGGATATAATCCTAAATAATTCTGAGAAGTGGTTTTTGCTTATGATTGTGGATGAATATGAAGAAGAATAAAAATGAATAGAATGTGTGTAGAAAGTACAGGATTAAAAATGATAATATAATAAATACTATTAGTGAATGAACTTATATTTGTTAGAAAAAAAGTTAAATTTCATTTATCTATATGAGGAGAACATTAAATGTTGATTAACTATAGCTCTATGCAAGTGAAAGGATATTTTTTCTCATTGTAACATTCCAAATGATTATTTTTTAGAGGTTTGTGTAGTATTGAATTACTTTTAAACCATTAAATGGATAAAAAAATATTTTATTAGAGAACCTTGAACATATGTGTGTTTATATGGTTTTTTCTGATTGTTTTTGTCTACAGGTTCATTTCTCAATAATCAAAGAAAAAGATTATGTCTTATATGAGGACACATAGAATGAGGGTACCACTGATTCATCCCAACCACTACCAGTGATCAAATAGATCATCATTAGTCATTTTATAATTTATTTCATGTCCTACCACTATATATTATCAACATTTATATCCTTAAAATCTCTACACTCATCTAAAACCATTTTTCAACTACAAAAACTGATCAAATAAGTTTTTATAAATATCAGCCATGGTGTGATTCACCTTTCTTTTTTTATTTTTATACTTAATTCTATTTTCTCTATTTCATTAAAAATATATTGTCTTTGTATCAGATATGATGTCAAAAAATTGATATAATCTATATTTTTATTCTAAAATGATAAATCACCCAAATATTAACTATATTATACTTACCTTTTAAATTGATTAAATTTTTTCTATTTTCTTGTCATTTTATTCTATTTTTCCAGTTTTTTAATTTACTTATGTGAAGAATATTCCATACAAAGATAATGTGATAATAATAATTTTACAATAAATTAAATCCATGTTTTATCATAATAATTCACCATTGTGAATATATAATTCCATATTCCTATATATAAGATGGTTGACTAATTATACACTAATTTATTTTAATAAATTATTTATTTTATATTAATTTTCATTTAAAATAACTCATTTATCATTAGTGGGAAATCACTCAATTTTATTGATTATTTTCCCTATATTAGTATATGTTCAACCTATATTAGTATCATCCACAAAAATGTGGCATATAAATAAATACATGTTTATCATTATAAATGAAAAATTTCAAAATTTTCTCATTAATTATTAAAGAATATATTGATAATGGGATTTTAGTAATAAGAAATATAAATCAGGAATATATGTATTATATTTATATAGAAACCAATTCAAATTTATTTTTGGACTCAAAAGTGAGGATAAAATCTACATTCATTTGAGTTTATTTCTAACCATTAATGAGTATCAAATACCAACAATATTGAATAACATGGACATGGAATATAAAATTTACATTTACATATTATAATTAACTATATGGAATTAAAAAATATTATTATATTGATTTTATAACAATGTAAAATACATCATTCTTATATTGGTAATGTCAAATGGAAGAATCATGGATGGAAGTAAGGGATTCCCCCTAAATCATTTTTATTATTATTTTAAAGTCTTCCTTTAAATAATCATTTAGATGATTTATAATAATATTATTTACCTTTAACTTATTAATTTTTATTCACTTATTCCATATTGTTATCTTTCCTTAGGTAATTTTATAACTCATAGAATTACATTAATTATAAATTTTTAGGTTAATATTGATGATTATGGTTATGGGTTAAAATGAAATATCTTATTTGTATTATTCATGATTTTGCTATTGGAAATTATAAATTTTAAAATGTGTTTCTAGGTTATTTCCCCTAAATTCATTATGTAATTAAATATTCTATAGACAAGTCAATCTTGAATTAATTTTACTTATTCTTCCATTATTGGGGATTACATGTGATAAAGGGAGATATGAATATAGTATCCTAAGACGCCATTAGGGTTATTATATCATATTCCTGATTTCTTATGAGTTTAATTTGTGGTGATATGTATATTTAATTGGTTTGATTATTTTAGATTATTTCATGATCGAATATAAATTTATGATCTTATAGATGTTAAATGTTTTCCTTCTGGATTTTTTCAAACATATATTACCCAACATGTTTCCTCCAATTTTTACACCTCTTAAAATGACATAAATGGTCATCTATTCAATTATAATCATTATTATAATGTATAAATATTTTTAGAAGTAATAATAGAAAAATATAAATTATTAAATGATTGGTATTAAATGCGAAAAGGGTCCCATTTATAAAACATTTTGTTGTGGAAAAAATGTACACTAAGTGAAAAATTGTTTGTTAGATTTCATAATACTATAAAACTCAAAAAAATAAGTTATTTGGAATGAATGTTTTTTTAATATTTGTTATAAAATATGATATTATGGGATGGTTTTGTTCCGGATATTCCACATGGTGTAAGAGATAACTCAAAATTGATTGTCTAATGATACTCCCCAAATCTCCACTACCTCATGTTTAAATTAATTTGAGAAACTATTTTCCTTGGACAAATATATTTGAAATACATCTTGAAACTCTAACTAAATAAATATTGTTTACAACTCTTCAATGAATGATCAACGTTCACTATGTACAAATTATTAATGTGAATGTTATTCTAATTTATTTGTAAATTACTCGATCCGTATGAATCCATAATATCCTAGTTCATGAGCACACACCATTGTTTTTCCCATGATTGATCACAATATATAGACAACCTCTCATCTGACTCAGGAATATCAACTCTTGTACATATTTTAATATCTTCTTATTCTCATAAAAAACTCATAGAAATTTCCTATACCACTTAAATTCCACACCTATCTAATTGAATAACATTACATTATATGATAAATTAAAAAGTCATGAAACTACCATCAAAATTGTCTTAATAATATGAGGAAACCCCAAATATCAATGAAAATCATGGGATATATCCAAGATATAACCACATAGAATATCTCAAGATCCAATAATAAAACAAACTTATAAATCTTATTCACAAATAACATCATATCCCATATAATAAACATTCATTAGGATTGAATTTCATAAAACATATGTTTTCACAACATCTCCAAAACATTCTTTAAATACTTCTATGTGGCACAAATGTTATCTAAAATAAACTAGAATATAATCCTGAAAACCCATATTGAACAATTCATAGTATTTATAGAAAACAAGATTTATTAAAAATGATAAAATAATATGAGTATTAGTAATCCAAAATAACATCACACTAAAAATTCAGGTACATACTCCCAAATGGTATCATTGAAATGCATTCTTTCTTCAACCTCAATAATTTATATCCTTATCATATGTTAATTTTTGAAAACCACATAGCTCACAACAACATATAAAAAAATGATACCTAGTAAATGGTATTTATTCATCCCCATCACTGGAATCAAATTTTTATAGTCGATGCACAACCAAAAACTACATTTAACTTTCATAGAAAATAGTTCATTGCTTCCAATATTAAACCTCTTTTTAAATAAATCCCTTTCACTCAAAGTAACCTTATGGAATATTTACCTCTCTAGGATCTATAGGTTATGTGTTATATAAAAGGAATTATATTGGACTAATGTTTGGATACATGTCAAATAAAACATCACATATCTCATTGGTGGACATCTAGTGAAGCATTTTGTAAACATGTTTAATAAATCCTTCCCCACAGGTGAAAAAAGGGAACCCTATATTAAACTAGTCATGGAATCAATGTAGCTTGCACATATTTTCAATATGTGAGTTAATTAATGATATATAATAGCCAATTTAATATATATACAACTCCCATAAAAAGAATTAACACTCCCATTGTCTCATCTCAATTAGGTTAAATATCCTTTGGGGGGATGAATCAGGTTATGCTAGATTAAAACAACTACCCATTCATATCATGTTTCATCATTAAAAACACACTTCTCTCCCATCCTCATAGAAATGTATCAATACAATTTAATTCATGATTGAGACACAACAATTTTACTTTGTTCATCCTCACAGGGATATGTCAAAGGAAAATACAATGGGGATGTTATGGTCTACCAAATCCTCTAAAATTCACATCCAAATTACAAGGTTTTCCTAGATAACTTTTATGCACAAGTTCATTGTAATTACAAGGTTTAGGGTCATCTAAATACATTCCCAAGGGTCACTATCTATGTATCTTTCTCTGTGTCACTACTTGTAGAAAGGATCATCGTCTTCTACTTCAATTACATTATTATCTGGAAGGTATCCATAAAAAGTTTATGGAATTGTAGGTCCCTTTATATTCATGATTGAACGCACCGTCAATTATAGACAGATTCCCAGTTCAAGTCTCTCTTTCACCCAAAGTTGAAATCTTATTTTTCAGGTATAGTTAGCTTTTAGAAATAAATTTTCTGAACTATTTTAGTGCCTTTAAAAACATCCTTAAATCCATACTGAACTACCCTACTTCCTCTATGTACAGCCTTTCAGAACATAGAGATAGTTCTTCACATACAACCTCTTCTTCAACAGAACACCTCTGCTTCCATGAGCTACCTCTTCCTCTGTAGACTACCACCACTTCTATGGAATGCCTCTTCTTTAGTGGACCACTTATTCATCTGTGTATCCTTTTCCATTGTGAGCTATACAGTCCCACAAAATCCTTTTGAAATATATTTTTGAACTATTTCACCATCATGGAATCCTCCCTCACAAACTCCTCTCCTTCACAGAATTCCCCATTATAATCTATATTGAACATTACCAAATTCTACCCTGAGAAATGATATTTTCTAATAAAATTAACTATATTAATCATATGATTAAGGGTTTTTGTTTAGGGAAATATATCGTCAAAACCTGCAAAACAAAGTTACACAAAATATCAAGGTGGTACAGCCTTCACTGTGAACTATGCTTATTCATTTTTCATAGTCCCTTAACCCTTAGTGGAGGGTGATGTCTTTTGGAAAACGAAAAAAATGATTTTCAACAGCCTTAATCACCACCTCTCAAACAAAAATGTCATGTCTCCCATGAATATCAATCCTCCCACTAACTGCAAACCTACCGTGAATTGATTTTCCTACATGATCTGTATACTATTCTTCGTGGTCCATATAACATAACTTTGAAAAAATTTCCCCAATGATAATTTTCCATAAAGGTTCTTTGTACCTCTTCCTGTGGTATGTGAATAGTGACTCACGGTCCTTGAAAACCATTTTGTGGAAAAACATTCCTTTTCCAAAAACCAAACTCCCAATTTTGAGGCCCAAAAATTTGGAAAACACAGGGAAATCACGCCACTTTAAAAACCAACATTGGAAATATCTACCATACTCACTTGCGGTCATCTAGATTTTCCAAAAATCATAATCAACCCAAAATCTCTAATATGGAACCATGATGGATTTTTTTCACAACAATATCCCCCTTTGGGATTTTTGAAAACTCTTCACAATATGATACACCATTAAAGCTTCTTCTATCTTCTTCCATCATTCAATGATTGTGATAAAGATAGTAATAAAAGATTTACAAATCACACACATACAATGACCACATAATCCATGCTAAGATTGATTAACAAGAGTATAATGCAATGTTCATCAGTGAATAACATCATTCTAAAACCACTCACCTTCTTTCATCATGAATCACATCTATCGTTATATACACTCATTGATTGATAACAAATAGAATCGACATATTTAAAACTCCCCTAACTTCCTGTCCCCCCTTTCAGCTTCTCCCCTATCTTAATTAATAAATTTTCTACCATTTTATATCCATAATTTATCCCCCTATAGCTATAACCCTGAAGGTGACTTTGTTATTGTCTACAATAGTGTAAGGAACACAGATAATCACATTTGAGAAAAAACACACCATATTTTAGGGATAATGGGTCCCATATTCGTACATTTTAAAGTACTGGAAGACAACTAAACACTTAGATCCATTCTATTTCATTCAAATGATTCCATTGGCAAGGTATTCTTAAGAATGTCTAAATCCTATAGTTCTATCAGCATGAACACCAACTTCACAAGCCATTGGTCAACCTTCTCCATGATAAATTGATACTTGATTTTATTTTTATTTTTCCTCAAGTGATGGAATGAATTTTTATAGGATTTATGGCACTTGAATTATCATAGTTCATTTTGATCAGAGGTTTCACTTTAACTCTCATATCATCAAGTTGTCGCTTCATCCAAAATAACTATGTGTACTCTTGAGTAGCCCAAATATATTCAAATTATATAGTACTCAACGAAATGAAACATTAATTCCATTATATAAAATAAATATGGAATCCTACAAGATAGAATGCACCACCTGATGTTGATTTTCTATCATTTTCTAATCTAGACCAATCTACATCTGTATAGACTAATAACTCTTACTGAGATTTATAATTGTAAATCAATCTAAAATCTATTATTCCCATGATATAATGATGTATTATTTTCACTATAAGAAAATTTCATTCTAAGGAAATGATTTGATATCGTGCTTCTTGACATGTGGAAAAACAATATAAGGTCTTGTAGAAGTCATGTACAATAGGCTTCCAATTATTTTCCTATATTTTGTGATATTAAATACATTTTCGTCATTATCTTGGGATAATTTCATTCATCTAGCCAATGGATTTATCATCTACATAAAATTATCCAATCAAAATGTTATTGGAACATCCTTGTCATATTTGGATTGATAAATGAATGTTTCATTTTTTCCTTATGTCATTTGTAAACCATGTAAACATGTTAATTCACCGATAATCAACATTTCAAATTCATTGTTCATTAATTTTTCTAATTTACAACACTGAGAATCATTTGATTCACCAAATATTGTGTCATAAACATATACGAACTCTATCATCCATTTATTACATTCATGGTTGACAAATAGATTGTAATCAACTCCACTATTCTGAAGATAGATCTTTATCAAAAACATATCTACTCTAGAATACCATGATCTTATTTTTTTCCACCCATATAACACCATATATAGCCAACAAAATCTTTTCTCATCTTCATGAGTGAGAAACCATCTGGATGCTCAATGTAAACATCTTCTTCCAAACCCCCATTAATAATTTCCTACATAAAATCACTATAGAAATCATTGATCCTTTTTGGCATTACTTTGGCCATGAATAATCTAATTATATCATGCCTTTAAGTTGGTGAAAATGATTCATTAACATTGATACTTTATATCTAGGAGTATCCTTTACACGATAGTTGTTATTTGTTTCAAATCACATCGTCATCTTCATTAATCTTCTTGCACAATACCGATTTAGTCTTGATGACTTTATTATATTCTTTCCTCAAAATATTATCCCATGTATGATTCATCTCGATTTGTTTAAGAACTTCATTCATAGAATGAACCCAATCCTCATCTCCAGCTGCTTCATCGAAACATTTATTCTCCTCCTATGATAAGTAGGATGCATGTTATAGAGTTTTCATCCTCCTTGTCTATACTAGCATTGTCTGAAAACCATTTCTATTCTGTCTATAAATATTGGATCTACACTTTGATCATTTTTTAGATACTGGATTATTAATTTGTATAGTGTAATTCCCTATTTGATGTGTATATTGATGACATCACTTATTATTTCCAAAACGTCCTTGGATGGCCTTTCTCAATGAGCATTGTTTTATCCATATTATTTATAATTTGATTTTGAATCTCAAATACTATATTATTTTTTAGATTTCTTGCTGTAGAAAGATTATTCCTTATCCCATGTTTCTCAAGATAGTCCTCCACTTGTCTATTTTGGAACTATATTCCATTATCTATTTGAATCTTCTCAATTGTTAAACCTAGCATATACTCAACTTCCCTATGATAATTAATTACGCAACCAAACACCTCAAATTTGTGAGTGATGACTAAATCCCGTGACATTATGCTGAAGTCATCAATGAATATAACACAATATCTCCTCCCATTAGTAGCTCTAGGTGAAATTGGTCTACACTCATCAACATATACCACCTGAAGATTTTTTTTATTCTTTTATCTTTTCCGTTATAACTCTTTTGAATGGTCTTCACCTATTTACAAGCATCGAACATATGGGTATGATCATGTGATAATCTAGGGAGGTATCGAGAAACATCATATTTCACAATATTTCTAAAGACATTTGGCTCAAATGACCAAAGCATTTATTCCATAACATTTTTTCTTCTTCTTTGGACAAAAATAACATATCATATTAACTAATTACATGGTAGATATCCCTTTTATATTATTTCCCTAAAAAAAATTGCACCTTATGTTTCCTTGATGAAACAAAACATCTTGGAAACTATTTTCACATATCCTGATTCATATAGTTGACTGACACTAAGAATGTTGCGATTTAACTCTTCAATAACTATAAAAAATCTATGTCTCATGTATCTTTCCCAAAACATATTTTCTCTAGAGCCAATAATCATCATGCTTTCATCATTACAAAATATTATGAGTCTCTAAATATCTTACAAGATTCTATTAACTAGATCCTTATTTATGGTCATATGAGAGGTGCACCCACTATCAATGATATCTGATGCTTTAGAAGAAATATCTATCACCAATGCATGTTCTTCTCTCTTCTTTCTGATCCATGTTTTTGATATCATACATGGTACTAATTAATTATCATAGTCTTCCCCAATTTATGATAGACCAACTTTATCTTGAAATGCTGCAAACCAATTGTTCTTTTTCAGCTCATTTGATGATGCATTAAATTGATGATTATTACTATATTCATTCTACTTTGGCACATTTCTCTATAATGTTTATTTGCAGTATCTTTCCATTTTCCTGAATCCACCACACCTCAAACAGTGACCATCAAATGATGTTCTAGAATATTGAGTTCTATGTGGATCCCAATGTTGGTCATGTTCCCATTGATACATATTGGATATGGAACATACAATTTTTTGAGTGTCATATCATTCCACAATAATAACATATAATGAAGGATGCGTTTCTTTGTGTCACTACTGTACCACTGGTTGTCACTTGGGTTCAATGAATCTTATGATTCTGTTTCATTCAAAAATAAATACTCAATCTCGAAGTGGGTGATTATGGTCATAACATTAATCATTACTCCTTTCCTTTTTCGATCATTCCCCATATCAGACTTAACATATGGATTTGACTATTTCTTATATTCTTATGGACCACTATACTAAAATTTCATCTGTTCTACATCATGTATGATCTTTTTTATTTATTTACTACCAATATTATATATTTTTCCTTGATTTTTAACACTTTTTCATAGACTAATGACTTCCTCATCATGTTCATTATTAGGTTTGATTTGTTCTTTTTTCCATTTCAGTCAAACTATAGATTTATCTTTTATTTTCATGAATATTGAGGTTTTACTCAAAAACAAATTCAATGATCTCTGTCATTTAAGACTTTAGTTTTTAAATTTCATCACTCTGCTAAAAATTATCTTCTTTCATCTATTATATATAAATTTTCGCAACATGAAAAACTTCATTGGATTTATTTGTTTTGGATCTCCAAATTTTTATCTATTTGAGTTCAAATTATAATTCGACCTAATGATCAAATATTCCTTTAAATTATCCTTCATCTTGGTCAATATCTTCCCCTGTTGGGGAAGTTTTCATAACATCCACTAGAGAATCTTCATCATTATCCCGGCAATCCTCTATTCTACTACCCAGATCATTATGAGATCTCATCTTCCTTTGAAAGAAGATTCTTCTTTTTTAATCAAATTTCTATAAATACTCCTACTACATTTCAAAATTGATGAATACTTATTCCCAAGAATTTTAACTTCATCTTCACCATCATCTTGAAACTTCTTAGGAATCTTTTTGGAAAATATCTAATATTTCCACATCAAAAGAATGCAATTAGAAGTTTCCCATTGAGCCTTTCAATTCCTCTATACATATTTGAGGAGAGAAATTACATGAAATCATCCATATTGTATTCCCACTTACTATATTCCATAGTGAGTTTATTCATAGATTTTAATTCCACTTATTTGTACTTCCCCTTTTCAAAAACATCGTTATAATAATTTCACATCTGTATGTGACAAGAGTACTATAAAAGCTATCTAATGTCATCCCCTTTGGATCATTATCATCCATTACATAAATGGTCGGATTAAACAAATGTTGTAGTTTTATCATGATTTTATTTAAAATATTTATATCTTCAATAATTTTCTCGAGACCACACATATATTCTACAATAATATTCACATAGTCAAAGAATGAATCAAAATATTAATTAGGGTACACTCTCATATCCTTATACTTGTTCTATAAAACCTACAAATTTTCTTTTGTGACTTTTATGCCACTATCATAAATATTAATCAAATTTTACCACATATCGGGTGATGAAATACATAAAATAATATATATATATATATATTATGGGATTGGGATACCCCTAAAGCATTGATTCCTTTAGCATCATCACCCAATTCCCTTCGTTCACCTTTTGATAAAGTACCACAATTGATATTAACAGAAATTACATGCATTAGTGCAATAAACACATCCATTCTTAATGATTGGAGTAGTGTTTCATCTGATTCTTCCATAATATATATTTTTTCAATCGAAGATTGGAATCCCATTGTGATTGAAAACCTTTATTTATTATTCTAATAGAGGGCTTAATTCATTCATTCTTTATCAGTAATACCAATTGTTAGTCCAAATAGGTTAAATACACTAAAAAGGCGATTTAGGGTATGATAGATAAAAATGACTACCTATTAATATCTTGATTCATCCGTAAAAATTCTCTACTCTCCCTTCCCCATAACAATGTATAAACAGAATTGAAATATTGTAGGATACACAATAATTTTACTTGGTTCACCCTCACTGAGTTGTATCCAAGGAGCATTCAACAGTGATGTTTTGATGTACAAAATCCACCAAATCTCACTGCCATATTACATGTTTTGGGCTATATCAAATTTATTCCTCGGATCACATCCATTAAAATGTTTAGGGATATCTCACTACTTTCACAATGGTCACTCCTAGAGTCTCTCTCTCGGGATCACTATCAGTAGAAAGGATCACTGTCTTCCTCTTACTTTTCTAACTTCTCTGGATGGTGTCCACACATAATTTATAGACATGTAGGTCCCTTCAATTTTTTTTGAATCAAGGCATCCTCAATTTTAGTTAAATTATTTATTGAAGTCCTACTTTCTCCAATAGATGAAATCCAGTTTCAAAATACTATTAATTTGTCAAAATTTATTTTTGGAACTATTTTAGTGCCTTTGGAAACTTCTGTGAATCCTATACAAACACCCCAACATCCTCTGCATACATTTTTGCACTGCATGGTGCGAGTGATTCATGGACCACCTCTTCATACACAGACTACCTCCAATTTCTTAGATTACCTCTTCTTTCATGGACCATCTTCTCCTCTATGGGCTACCACTTCATTTGAAGAATGATTTTTCTTCCACAAACACTTTTCCTATGTGAGCTGCAAGGCCCCCCATATTTTTTTTAATATTTTCCAAAAAACTACATCTCCCTTCTTAGAATCCTCCCTCATGAACTATACTCCTTCATTACATTATCCTTTATGAAATACATTAGACTTCACTGAATTCTTCCCAGAGGGATAACCCACTAACCCGTGTTACCAAAATCTTTGATGTGGTACGTCCTTCAGCGTGACATATGCTTATGGGGTCTGCATAGCACCTTAACCCTTTATAGAGGCTGATGTCTTCTTCAACACAAA
Source organism: Viscum album (assembly GCA_963277665.1). Lineage (NCBI taxonomy): Eukaryota > Viridiplantae > Streptophyta > Magnoliopsida > Santalales > Viscaceae > Viscum > Viscum album. The sequence goes on along the minus strand of OY728158.1, from coordinate 678,218,106 downwards.
AACCCCATTTGTGGAAGCCTAAATCACATGCTATTAACCATAAATGGTGATCCTATCTTGAACATAAATCCTCCCATGAACTATGAACCTCTCACGAATAGATTTTTCTATATTGTCAATGTACTTCCCTTCATAGTCTAAATAGCACAACTATGCAGAAATTCTTCCATTGCCGATTTCCGTCACAGTATTATGTAACTCCATATGTGTTCCAGGAATTTGTCTTCTCAATCATTGCATTCCTTTTTGTTTAAAAAACATTCTATTTCCAATAACAAAACTCCATATTATTAGGATTAATAATTTAAAAAACATTGGGAAACTGGACCACCATAAAAACCAACATCATCAAAACCAACCATATTCACTCGTGGTCATATGGATTTTTCAACCAACACATTCAACCTAAAAATACCAAGATGACACATTGAGTTATGTTTTTCCAACACATACGTTGAGGTAATGTTATTCCTCCACTTCTTCTACATTACATAGGTCATGAACCATAAAATCCAATCCATCCTGATTGTCTTATTACAAAATTATATCTCTAGATCCAAGAAGCCTCATAATAGATTAATATTACCATCCATAGTATAACAAGGTAGAAACCTAAGACATTTATATTCCTATTCTTAATAGGAATCTCGATCTATAATAAATAATAAATTAACTCTTCCTGAAAATATAGTTTATCTAGTACTTTTGTAGATATAAGATAATTAGATGAACCTATGTCAAATATATTGTAATGCCTCAACCCCAGTTACCCAGAGCTGGTACATTATTACATAACATTGGCAAGATCACAAAGGATCAAAATATTGAAAGACCGATCAATTTCGTATCCTTGGAAGTACTAGATACATTCATAAGTTTTACATTACATTATAAAATGAAAAACAAAAAAAAAGTTGTCTTCATTGACCACATTCATCCCTTATACTATCTTTGCAGGTCATTCAAAATATATTTCTTTGCATCTGAGGAAAAATAAATCATAGAAAGGGGTGAGGCCAGATGCTCAGTAAGGATAACAATATAGCAGGAACTTTCAAGAATAACCATAAACAATTAAGGAAATGAATATGAAAAAAAACACAATAATTTTCAAATTAAACTTCATTATAATAAGGAAAAGATAAATCAAATAATTCCATTTCCTTATCCACATGGAAATTATACTAGTGGAATAATCACATATAATATCAATATCCAGTTTAATAATGATGAAATGCATAATACCAGACTTCATTACCACATAGTCAAAGCTTTGTGAAAAGACTACAAATAATATTTTGTCAAGGCCTTATTACAAGACACTAGTTTGTATGATGAAACCTATTGATGCATTGAAGAGCTATAGCGGGCTCCACTAGTCACTTAGTAAGCCTAATGCATTACTCATATTACAAGGTTTAAACATAACATAAACATTCATATTAAAACTTGCATACGAAATTTCAATACTTTATCCATAAACCCTGAATGGTGTAAAAATAACACATCCACAGGGAAAAATATTAAAAAACCTTAAGTACAATTAGGATGATTTGTATCATAATAAGAAAATTTAAACAAGCTTAAAATCTATCAAATGAAGTTGACATAAATGAAATCAATATTTTTTGTAGAGAAATATTTCATTCAATTTTGAAATCATTTAAAAGTAATATAATTATAAAAGAAAAAAATTTATTTTGAAAATATTTTTAGAATCTTTTATGGGATGCTTTAATGATTTTATAATGGTGGAAAATAATAACACCAAATGTACAAGTTAAAAAAAGACATTCTTACCTTAATTTTGTCAAGAAGGTCATAAAGTACCTTGTTTGGAAAATGACAGAAAGATTAATTTCGAAATATATCTGTTAAAATAAGGGTATAAATGACTTTAAACCATAGTCCAGTAAATAGTATAATATTTTTGAATAAATTTTTTAAGAAAACACGGATGTGTATGATTAAGAGGTCCCATTAGATATTTACGTATTAACAACCTCAAATAAGTAAAGAGATTCTAGAATTAACCCTTACCATGTAATTTTCCATAGTCGAGGGTACATTATCCTCTTGTATAATAGTTAAATCATTGTTATTAAATTATAAAAGGATCATATACATAAATATAATATCATATATGATCTTATACTATTGATTTGTTAATAATATTTTAGTAGTATCATCATTTTAGTTATTAACTGATTCGTTTTTCATTTATATGCTTGGTTACATAAGACATGTTTGTTATGGATAAGAGGTATTTGATTCATATACAGAATTATTTTATGTTCATAATAATTATATTTAATCATAAAATGAAAATTATTCTTGAATGATTACGATGGGGAATGAATCTCTTCGCGTTCGTGGAGACGGTAATCCATACGTACGCACGAGCGACAATATCATTATATTGATGATGAAATAATATGTAATTGGATTGTATATCATATATAAATAATCATTAACAAGTTATATTTATTACTTACATTAGTTATACTCATTATTATACCCATCCAAATAAAAAAGTGTTTGAAGAACAAACTACACCATGACGTGGAGACTGTAAGCCGTACGTACTCACATATGGTGACATTGTCATTTATAAGATTGATAGAATAAAGAATATGGTTGAACCATATTTATAATAATATCACATTATGAAGAAGTTACTAGAGTTATTATTTTGGTATGGAAAGAAAATGAAAGAGGACGTGGAAGAAGAAAAGAACATGAAAGAGGGTGGGGAAATTATTCCCTCTTCTTCAGGTGTTTCCTTTTGAGTTGATCAAAAGGGATCCATAGGTTGGAATTAAGATCAAATTAAAGCCTATATGGTAAATTGATGATAGTTTAGAGGATTATTGGGTATGTTTTGGCCGAGCCAAATGGCTCTGGAGGAGTGAAATTAAGAGAAGGGGAAGTATCCTTTTATAAGAGAGGTGAGGGTCACTTAAGGAAAATCATGAAATATTATTTTATCATAAAATAATTTTCGATTTATAATGCATAAAAATGATTTATTTCAAGGATTAGGTATTTATGGGTCGAAAAAATCTCAACCAATAGGTTTTTATAGGTTTCGGTCACCATATTAACCTTATCTTTTATATTTAACTCTTAGTTAAATAGTTTGACATTTACCATGTCTCTTTATATTTCTATATTATATGGTTAATAAATTCAATATAACAAGACAATAGAACCACAAGTGGTTCATTATTAATATATATAACTGTATCTAAGTCATTTGGTGAAGCCTTAGATTTTTAAGAATATTATATCAATTAATAATATAATATTTGTTTTTAAAACTCAATTATGTCAATATTCACACTATTTAGTCTCTGTTTTTTTTAATCTATAAAAACATTATCACTTAAAAGAAAATTTATTTAATCAACCCTAACATGTAATAGTAACCTATAAAATTTGTGTAATTCATCATAAGTCTCAATTTACATTTATTTATATGTTTAAAATACCAACTATTTTAAAATTTCATTATTAAGGTAATTATTGTATCATCATTGTGTCCTAAATAAATTAGATTATATAATGTCAAAAAATTATAACTAATCTAATATTATGTAGGAAAAACTTTTATCTTTCTAATGAATATTTATTGTCGAATTTATATTGTGTGTAACCCTATATTAAATATTATTTAGTTATTAAATATTGAATTTAACTCTTTTAACTCTTCATTAAATAAAATAATAATAAATGTTCTAATATAATCCAAGTTGACCAAATAGGATCATTTTTTATTCCAAAGATTTTTTTGGTCGAATTACACTTATCCAATAGAATTATGACATGTGTTAGGGTAATTATAATATCATTTTTACCCTTAATTTCCCTATTTACTTTTAACCGTCGTAAATAAAAGTCAAAAGTTACTAATCACAAAAAAGTATTTTCATCTTATTGAACCACATTTTACTTAGTGATGTCAACCGTGTCTCTAATATTTTCTTAAATTCATCTCCTAGAAGAGGTAAAATTATGTTTTATTAAAATTTTCAAATGCTTCAAGAAGGTGGGTAAAAGATGTTAAAAAGTCCGATAAAATTTCATATATCTAAAATTATTATAAAATGAAATCAATAAATTTAATTGAACATAAATAGGTATTATGTATCTATTTTGACCTAATATAAATTATAATAAAATAACTAATTACTCAAATAAAAAAGTCGGTTTTAAACATTAATGTAGTGTTTTTCCCTATTCATCAAAAAATTGAATGTTTTCAAAAAAAAATACCAAAAATTGACCCAAAGATAATATCAGTATTTTGAATTCAAAAAATAAAGTCCGTTTCAAAAAATAAAATTTATAAAATTTAAAAAAGCAGGTATTACTATTCATAAAACCTAGTTTGATTGGTCATGGTGTGTTAATGCTTTATATTGCTTACAATGAAAGCTACAACATTATTCAAAGGGAAACATACCATGGACGCTTGGGGTGTTACATTCTCCCTCCTTAAAATAAACTTTTCCTCAAAATTTCTAAAATATTACTGTGTAAAAAGATTCGGGTGGTTCTTTATAAAAGTTCCTCATGTTCCCACATTGCCTCTTTCATCTTATGGTTTCTTCATGGAACTTTTACTAGAGGAGTCGTCTGGGTTCTCTGCACTTGTTCTCCAGTATCAACAATATTAATAGACTCTACACAATAAGATAGATCAAGTTCCAGTTCAAATTCATCTTAGGTGAGTACATGTGTTGGGTCAGACATATATTTTTTCAACAGTGATACATGGAACACATCATGAACTTTGTAGAGACTTGGTGGAATTTCCAAATGATATACCACAAATCCAATTTGTTCTAGAATATCGAAATCTATGATGTACCTGGGACTCAATTTACCCTTCTTACAGAATCATATAACACCCTTCCATGGAGATACCTTCAAGAAAAAATGATCTCCTACCTGAAATTACAAATCCTTCCTCTAATTATTATCATAGCTCTTTTGCCTACATTGAGTTACTTTGATGTGGGTTTGGAAAATATTCACCATTTTCATTATTTCCTCAACATGTTCTGGGCCAATGAGTTTCCTTTACCCAACATCATCCCAACATGTTTGTGTACGACATCTATTTCCATATAACACTTCATATGGTGTCATATGAATATATGAATGAAAGATATTATTATTAGAAAAGTTTACCAGAGGTAAATGTTGATCCAACATACCTTGAAATTCAAGTGAGAAATATATCAACATGGCTTCTAAGGTTTGAATAGTTAGTTCTAATTGTCCATTAGTTTGAGGGTGGTAGGTAGTGCTCAAACGAAGTTCAGTATCTGAGGCCTTTTGAAGAATTTTCCAAAATCATGATGTAAAATAGGGATCATGATCATGAACAATCGATATGGGTACACCATGGAGTCTAAAAACATTATTAATATATATTCTTTCAATACATTCAAGTGGTAAATCTTCTCTTATTGAAATAAAATGTTATTAATTGGTAAGACGATCCACAATGACCCATATTGCATCATTCTGCCTAGGAGTATTTGGTAGCCCTATGAAAAAGTCCATTGTAATATTACCCCATTTCTATTCAGGTTTGGGAAGAGGTTTCATGACTTCTCTAGGCTTTTTCCTTCCAACATTCAATTGTTGAAAAACCATACATCTTGACACAAAATCAGAAATCTCCCTCTTCATGTTGTCCCACCAAAAATGTTCCTTTAAATCTCTATAAATATTGGTTCTCTTGGGGTGTATAGAGAAATTGGAGCTATGAGCATCATCCAAAAAATTCTCTTTTTAGACCAGGTATATTAGGAATACAATGTCACTTCCCAAATTTCAGAATTCCATCTTCATATACGAAGTCACTCAATCCTCCATCATTTACAGCTTTAATCTTCTTTTGAAACTCCTCATCACAAGTCTGAGAACATTTTATCCTTTATAGTAAAGATGGTTTGGAAACCATTTGAAAAATTATAGATGTTTCAACTTCCATAGTTATTCCCATATCCATCATTACTGGATATATGAAAATAGGATCCCTTTGAACTCTTATTTTGTTCAAAAATCCATGATTATTTCTTCTCAAAGCATCTGCCAGCTTATTTTCCATCCCTGGGTGGTAGTTTATAGTGTAATAATAATCCTTTAGTAGTTAAAGCCATCTCATTTTCCTCATGTTGAGTTATTTTTGTGAGAAAGTATACTTCAAACTCTTGGGATCAGTATAAATCTCACATTTTCCCCATAAAGATAGTGTCTCGATATCATCAAATAAAATATTATAGCTACTAACTCAAGATCATGAGTGGGATAGTTTTGATCATGAATTTTTATCTATCATGATTCATAGAAAATAACTCTGTCATTCTGCATAAGGACACAACTAAGTACTTTCTTTGAAGAATCACTATAAATAAAAAACCCGTTGTTCCCTAATGGTAGAGTCAAGATAGGAGTGTTGACTAATATTCTATTTAGTTCTTTAAAACATCATTCACACATTTTTCCAAACATATTTAACCCCTTTACATGTGAGCTTATTTAATGGGGTATCCAACCAGGCTAAATTTTTTACGAAACGTCTATAATAACCCACTAAACCAATAAAATGACGTACCTCAGTTATACTCGTCAGTGATGGACATTCTTGGATTTCCTTGGTCTTTGAAGGATAAACATTGATTCTATCCTTATAGAAAATATATCCATGAAAAGAAATCTCTTGATGCTAGAATTCACACTTTCTAAATAATCCATATAATTTATTTCTTCCGAGGGTTTTCAAAATAGTGCGCAAGTGATTTTAATGATCTTTGTAGCTTTTAGAGTATACCAATATATCATCAATAAATACCACTTAAAAGTCATAAAGATATTCCTTAAATACTATATTCATTAAATCTATGAAGACAGAGGGTGCATTATTCAATCCAAAAGGCATTACTGTAAACTCGTAATCCCCTTACCTGGTTCGAAATGATTTTTTTGGAATGTCTTCCTTCTTCACACACAACTGATGATATCCTGATTAGATGTAAATATTTGAAAAATATTGAGCTCCATGAAGTTGGTCAAATAAATCATCAATAATAGGTAGAGGATACTTGTTCTTTATTGACATAGCATTGATCTCCCTGTAGTCAATGCACAACCTCATAGATATGTCTTTCTTCTTAACAAAAAGGACAGGGGCTCCCCATGGAGAAACACTAGGATGGGTAAATCACTTATTACTCAATTCATATAGTTGTTTCTTTAGTTCCACTAATTCCAAAGTTTCCATTCTAGAAGGGGTCTTTGATATGGGCCTTGAATCAGAAATTAAATCTATTGAAAACTCATTTTCTCATTTTGGAGGATGTCTATGTAAATCCTGTGGAAACAAATCAACATATTCTTGCACAATAGGTACATCCCATATTTGAAAATTCTTTTCCTCACCCATAATTATTTCATTCTCTTCCTGTGCAGTAATTTAATTTAGTAGAGTTACTATGGGGTGGATGTAGTCAAAAATTATGTTGTGACATTTCTGCTCTACAGATAAGGTACTTCTTATCATCATTGAAAATTGCAACCTACTTCTTCTCACAAAACATTTGCGTATCATGGTCAAAAGTCCAATCCATTCTTAGGATTATATCACATTAAATCATGGGTATGATGATGAGATCAGCAGATAATGAACATTTATTTTCCCTAATGGGAACTGACTCACAAAACATTGTTGTGATGACACTTACATTATAAGTTTTGACTGACAACTCCTTTGTTAAGTCAAATTGAAAATATCTAATTTTCATACCAAACTAGGAAGATATGACTCAATGCGATGATCCATAATCAAATAAATCAATGGCTATTATTGAGGAAACCATTAAATTACCTACCACCATACCTTTTGGAGCTGAAACCTCAACAGTAGTGATAGCATAAGCTTGGCCTTGCTCCCTTGGCCTTTTCTGAGGTATTTTACCATGGTGCATAGGAAATTCATTTGAATAATGTACCTGTTCTCTACAATTATAGCATTAAACATTGAAAACCACTTTCTTTCCCTTTCAATCATAAACTTGGTGGTCTTTTCACCACACTTTTAATAGACTCCCATTCCCTTTAGTCAAGTACTGGGGTGTTTCTTCCTACATTTACCGCATGATGGATATTCAACATTTCCATTATTCCCCTTATTTACATTTTTAGAGTGATCAATATATCTCTTCTTCTCTTGCTTTTCTTTGAAGTGATAAGACATAGAGAATTATTTTCTTGTCTTGATAGCACATGAGACAATATATTCGTACGATTAGAAGGATTGTGAGACTAATGCTCGACGATGAAATGGTTTTAACCCATCAAATAATCGATCAATTTTACTCATTGTGTTACTTATATAATCTCCTACATGCCTTGATAACCATGTAATGTTAGCCTCATACTTAACGACATTTTCATCCTCCATTTTCCTCAGACTCCGAAATGGCATTTCCATATCCGCTCGATGGTCACGAGGAAAGTATTTTTCTAAGAAAATAATTTTAAACTCCCTCCATTCAATGTTCAATACTTTTTCATCTTCCCTTGTGTTTTGGATTAATGACCACCATTGATCTGCATCTCCCATGAGGCGATAAAATACGATGACATCTTTTTCCCTTTTACTAATCCTCAATGCATGAAATATTTTCTCTACGGAACTTATCCATTACTCAAATACCAATGTATTTTTACTCCCATTGAATTTTTGTTGTTATTGCCTCATGAAGTGGTCTAACATTGATCCTCCACATTATGGATTAGGGTGATCTATATGGGTAAGGTTATTATTCATAACATGAGTGAGTTGTCCCAATATGGTGATAAACTAATTAGCAGTAGTTGCATCAACATCTCCGCTATAATTATTGTGAGTGGGAGGGAAATCCTTATATGGATTACATGCGTTGATATTGTTTCCATTCCTTTCACTAGGCACCATTTCTAAACAATTCCATACACTAGAATAGTTTATGAATCTGAATATATAATTCCAAACATGTAAACCACTGAACATAAATTTGAAAATTTATGGATATAGTCCATAATCTTAAAAAAATGTTTCTTTGAGGAGGTATATACTCGTAAATCATTCATAATGGTTTGTAAAAAAATGTGAATTATCTTAATCATATCCCCTGGGAGTGTCTTAACCAAGAGTGTAACAAGACCCATTGTCGTGTACCAAAATATCCCGGGTCAAGGAAAAAACTCCTTGTCATATTTTTCACTCTTAGGTATATCTGTGCTAGAGATTATTCTACCTACTCGTACCATGATAGGGATGTATTACTTGGAAAAAACACAAAATCTCCACATTACAAAAATTCTAGGAAGTTCTTCTACACCAATCCTCAAAATCTATCTTAAGGAAATGTGCTACAATAAGGGTTTATCTAAATCTAGTTTCCAAGGATTGTACTAAACTTCCACTGATATCAACTATAACGCTCAGACCCAAGTTACACAGAGTCAGTGCATTATTGCATAACCTTTTCATGATCATGAGGGATCAAAATCTCAAATGACATATTAGTTTAGTAGCCTTGTAAGTACTAGATACATTCATAGGTTTTATATTAAATTATAAAATGAAAAACAAAAAAAATTGTCTTCATTGACCATATTCATCCCTTAGACTATCCCTGTAGGTCAATCATAATATACTTATTCACATCCTGGAAAAAATAAAACATTGAAAGGGATGATCTCAGGTTCTCAGTAAGAATAACAATATGGAAGAAACATTCATGAATAAGCATACACATTTAAGGAAATGTATAAGAGTAAAAAACAATAATTTTGAACATTAAATTAATCATAAAATGGAAAAGATAAATCAAATAATTCCATTTACTTATTCACATGGATATTCTACTAGTAGAATAATCACATGTAATATCAATAGCCAATTTCATAATGTTGGAATGCATAATGTCAGACTTCATAACCTCATATTCAAGGCCTTGTTCCATGAATACAAATAATAGTTTTTCAAGTATATGTTCTAAGACACTAGCTTGGATCATTAGACCTATCTATGCATCAAGGAGCTATAGTAGCCTCCACTGGTTACTTACAATGTCTAATGAATTCCTCATATGAAAAGCTTTAAATATAACATAAACATTCGTATTAAAACTAGTATACGAAATGTCAATACATTGTCCATAAACCATGAATTCTGTAAAATAACACATCCACAGTAAAAAATATCACAAAACCTTCAATACAATATGGAAGATTTTAATCATAATAATCAACTTAAAACAAGCTTAAAATCCATCAAAGGATGTTGACATAGTTTAAATCAAAACATTTTGTAAAGAAACATCTCTTTCTATTTTGAAATCATTTAAAATTATTATAATTATAATTTAAAACATTTATTTGGAAAATAGTCTTATAATATTGTATGGGAAGCTTCGATGATGTTATAAAGGTGGAAAATAACCTCACCCGCTGTATAAGTTAATAAAAGACATTCTTACATTAATTTAGTTGAGAAGGTCATAATGTACCTTGTTTGGAAAACAATGGAAAGATTCCATTCAAAATATATGTTGTTGAATAAATATATAAATGAATTTAACCCATATTCTAGTAAATAGTAAAAATGTTTTGAATTAATTTTTTAAGAAAACACAAATGTGGATGAGAAAGTGGTCCCAGTAGATAATTATTTATTAACAACTTCATATAAGTAAAGCGATTGTAGAATTAACCCTTAGCTTGTAATTTTACTTATTCAAGGGTACGTTAACCTCCTGTTTAATATTTAAATTTTTTTTTAAATTATAAAATAATCATATACAAAAATATGATATCATATATGATCTGCTAATATTGCTTTGTTAATAATATTTCAGTAGTATCATCGTTTCAGGTGTTAACTGAATCATTTTCCTTTATAATATTGGTTACGTAAGCCATGTTTGTTATGGATATGATGTATTTGATTCATATAAAGATTTATATTATGTTTATAAACATTATTTTTCATCATAAAATGGAAATTATTCTTGAATGATTATGATGGGGAAAGAATCTCATCGCGTTCGTGGAGACGTTAATCCGTACATAAACACGAGCAACAATATCATTATATTTATGGTGGAATCATATGTAATTTTATAGTATATAATTTATATATAATCATTAAAATTTTATATTTATTATTTACATTAGTTATACTCATTATTATACCCATCCGAATAATGAAGTGTTTGAATAACAAACTAAACCACAATGTGGATACGGTAAGCCGTACGTACACACGTATGGGGACTTTGATATTTATAGGATAGATAGAATAACCAATATGGTTGTACCATATATATAATAACATCACAGTATGTATATGGTTCTGGTGTTATTATTTTGGTATAGAAACAACAAAGAATGTGGAATTAGAAGAAGAAAAGAACTTGAAAGAGTGTGGTGAAATTATTACCTCTTCTTCAAGTGTTTCCTTTGAGTTGATCAAAAGAGATCCTTAGGTTGGCATTATGATCAAAATAAGTCCTCTAGGATGACGGTAGGATAATTGAGAGGATATTTGGGTAGGGTTTTTCTGATCCAAATGACTTTGGAGGTGTGAAATTAAGAGAAATAGAAGTACCCTTTTATAAGGGAGGTGAGGCTCACTTTAGGAAAAGAATGAAATATTATTTTATAATAAAATAATTTTCAGTTTCTAATGGATCCAAAATAATTTATTTCTATGATAAGGTGTGTATGTGTGTAAAACCACTCAACCAATAGGTTTTATACAGTTTTAGGTCACCATATTAAACATATCATTTAGAATTAACTTTTAGTTAAATAGTTTGACAATTACCACATCTCTTTGTATTTTTATATTATATGGTTAATAAACTTACTATAACAAGCCAAGTGAACCCCAAGTGGTTCATTACTAATATATATAACTTTATCTAAGTTCATTATCTGAACCGTATATTTTTAAGAATATTATGTCAATTAATAATATAATATTTGTTTTAAAAACTCAATTATGTCAATTCTGACACTATTTAGTATTTGATTTTATTGAAAGCAATAAAAAATATATCACTTTGAATAAAATTTATTCAATCAACAATAACATGTAATATTAACCTATTAAATTATTGTAATTCATTATAAGTCTCAATTCACATTTATTTGAATATTTATAATATCAATTAATTTAATATTTCATTATTAAGGTAATTACTACATCATCATTGTGTCATAAATAAAATAAATTAATTAATGTCTAAAAATTATAAATAAAATACCATTATTTAAGAAATTTTTTTAGATTTCTAAGGAATATTTATATTCGAATTTATATTGTGGGTAACCTTATATTGAAAACAGTTTAGTTATTAAACATTGAATTTAACTCTTTTAACTATTCTTTAAACAAAATAATAATAAATGTCCTAATCTAATCCAAGTGGACCAAAGAGGATCATATTTTATTACTAAGGTTGTTTTTGGTCGAATTAAACTTGTTCAATAGAATTATGACATGTGTTAGAGTGATTATAATATCATTTTTACTCATAATTACCCTTTTTAATTTTAACCATGGTAAATAAAAGTCAACGGTTACAATTCAACAAAAATTATTTTCCTCCTATTGAACAGAATTTTACTTATTGATGTCAACTATGTCTCTTGGATTTCTGAAATTCAACTCACAGAATTGGTAAAATTTTGTTTTATGAAAATTTTCAAACGCTCCTAAAAGGTGGGTAAAACATAGTAAAAAGTTCAATAAAATTTTATATAACTAAACTTATTATAAAATGACATCAATGAATTACATTGAAAATATATAGGTATTTTGTATCTATTTTGACCTAAAATAAAATAAAATAAAATAACTAATTAGTTAAATAAAAATCCAATTTTAAACAATAACACATTGTTTGTCACTATTCATTAAAAATTTAAAGTTTTTAGAAAAATACCAAAAATTCACCCTAAGCTAATTTCAATATTCTGAATTCAAAAAATAAGTCCATTTTGAAATATAGAAATTATTAAATTTTAAAAAATCTGGTATTACCATTCATAATGGCTAGTTTGATTGGTCATGGTGTGTTAAAACTCCTTGTTGTGTACAACGCAAGCTATTGAATTATTCAAAGGGAAACGTATCGTGGAAGCTTGGGGTGTTACATATACAATATGAAATAGAAGACTAAATAAAAAAACTACCTTTCACTATAACAAGTCCTTCCATAAACATCATCGACATATGCTACACAGAAAATACAACACTTCAAACCTTTTAATACTGACATTGATGAGGAATTACATCATTTATAACCATAAATTATTATCTAGATATATTATTTATTCTCTATAGGGATCTTTGATCACTGTGTATGGTTATTACCACTAGCACTAGATCTTCAAGTGAAAATTCTAAAATCATAGATTCCCAATTATCCAAAGCATATATCATATCCTAAAATCACATGAAAAATATCATTTCAACTATGTTTTTTTGTGGCCGATATACTAAACACTTACCTACCTTCTACCCTAAAAGAACAAGAGCTCACCAATATCTTCATTCTTCACCAAACTATGAATCTTCCAACTCTCACTTCGAACCTTAAAAATTTTCCTTCCTCCCTCACTATGTGGAAGGAAATCATTGGATCCTATTTCATTCATCATGAATCCCTAAGCCATAACGATTTATTACCTTCATTTAATAGGTAGGTAAATAATATAGAGTCCCACTTGATTGGATATTGTCTCAATGATTTATCTCAAAACATTTTCCCGTAGGACTATAATTAGTGACATGATCTAGTGAAAATACATACTAATATTGCAATATGGGTAATATACTCTAGGACTATCATGTTCCCTAGCCCCAAATTTAGGAACTCAATGGATTTTATATTCTACAGTATGTCTAGTTATAATTAATGAATGGATTTCATTTGGAATCTATTCCCTTTTTGATCATTATCTAGTTACACACCCTTATTTATCACCCACTTCATAATTGGCACTCCCTCGAGCTTATTAACAATGAACACCACCATTGATAACTAAAGGGTGTGAAGAAATATGATTATTGATTTGATTCATTTCAACTAATCCTCATCTAATTGAACTCATCTATAACTCATATCAATTGGATGATTCCTGTAGTGAAGAAACCATGGTCAACCCAATCTGTGAGCCGAGCTGACATTCCATATGGCCCAAAGTGTATTCTTGATCGCTACAGGATGGAAAAAAGAACCATGAATAACCAAACTTATCTTGGATATGGTTTTTATATAGGTATATCTATATGAAAAATCAATAAATCACTGATTAATAAAATTATATTTGTAGTATTCTTTAAATAACTAGTTATCGTCATTATGTTATGTAATTATTAAAATAAATATTTTATTATATGGTCATTTATTTAAAACAATAAATTTTAAATTATAGTATTTTAATTTGAATATAATAATTTATTTTTTAATTCATAATTTTGAAATTATCATAGTATGAATTGTTGATAATTTTCAAAAAGTGTACTTTTTAGAGAATAGTAAAAAATATGGTCTATTTATAAAATATAGTATTTTTATGATGTCATGAAGACATAATTTTGATATAGAATTTATTAAATTTATTTAATGTCTAAATTATGATTTTATAATAGTAATATTGTATAGAAATAATTCAAAACATGTATATTATAATTTATTTCATGACAAGTGTAAAAATTATTGTCAGTTCCGACAAAGTGCATGCATAACATTGGCAATGTCAAATTTGGTTCCTTATAAATACTAATTGAGTGATAAAAAATATTATAAAATATTATTATTAATTACTATGTATCATTGATATTTTTGGAAATTAATTTGGAATTTTATAGTAATAAAATATTAATATTATTCAAAAGCATGTGCAATACTTTTTCAAGGCAAGAAAAGAAAAAAATATTGAATAAGTTTTATTATAATGTATATTAGTGAATATAAAAAAATTAATTAATGTATAACATTATTGTGAACATAATTAATTTATTTTTATGACAGATTTTTTATGTTTTGTTAACTAATTAAAATTATTTCATGTGAAACAATGATTTTATGCTTATTAATGCATATGGAAAATAAATAAAATGTTATTAATTTAAAATCATAGAATTATTAAATTACCCATATTTTGGCTAGATCATCATATATAACTAAATTTCTATCATTATCTCTTTTCTATTCGGTTTGGGGACATTTTGGACCGACATGAATCACTTTATGTCCTTTATAATATTTTATTTCTAATGATTGTCAAGTTGTCACATTATAGTTTTTAATTTGTATAATATTGTAAATTTATAGTTTTTAATTGAATATTTTTAGAAAATAAATATAGAATTTAAATATAATAAATTTAAATTCATCACAATTTTTTTTATTTTTTTAAGAATCAGTGATTACCTTAATGGAATACATAATAATGATGTAATAAAAATTCAATTAATGAATAAATAAAATTAATGATTTTAAAAATAATAAAATAAATGTAATTTCATATTTTTATGTTCTTTAATAAATTACCTATATGAAAATGAAATGACTATGATTTAGTAAAAAAAATACAAATTTGAAACTTTTTTTGATTTGTTTATTGTCTTAGTTGTGAATAGTTTTTATCTTGATATAAATAATTTTTCATGGATAGAAAATTTTATCAAATTGTTTATAATTCACAAAATTATTGAATAAAGACAAATGTGAGGTTATGTGGTCGATGATGGAATCTTAATTAGTTTTTAGGAGTTTTCTAAATTCTTAAACCCTATAATAAAATTATCATATTTTATTGACTTGATTAATTTTTAAGATTCCCCACACCTTAATTATAAATGGAGTGTCCTTACATAACAAATATTCATCACCATGAGTCTTCTTTCTAGAATATATTCTTTCAAATTACCATCTCCTTATCCCGTTCTATATTCTAGTGCTCTTGGTCTCCAAAAAATACCACTTCTAAGAGCATAAAGAGGATCTGAAAGAGAAATATTTAAGAGGTACTATTACTTATCTTTCCCTTATAAATTATTTCCCACATATACCATAACATAACCTCCAATCAAATTATTCCTGAAAATATCATTATCATATATATATATTCTAGTTTTATTTTTCTTATGGTTTATTCATCATAAAATTTCTCATATTCTCCTTTTATTCATAAAAAATGAAATCTTTGTCAATGGTGTGTTAATTGCCTGCCACCGTGGACGACGTGTTTCCGTTTCCATTTTACCAAAATAATGAAAATTTTAAATTCAAATGTAATTTTCCCAAATGATTTAAATATTTATATGTTCTAACTTATTTATTACTATATCTTTTTTAAAAGGAATTATATAATAAACAGAACAAGGAAACTGTGAAAAGTATGAGCCCGAAACATTAAAAATAACAAAGTATTGTCATTAAATGGGAGTGAAGTGTTATAATAAGATCATTATATACATGATTATACTTCTATAATTAAGTAATAAAACTCTTGAAACCCTTATATATATGAGTTTTTAACACGTTTCATAGAAGTTGAACCGTAGGTAAGGGACATTCCTTTTGAAATAATTTTAAATGTCTCATTTACAAAACGTAAAAAAATATTATTATATTAAATTAAATCATGATATATTTCACTAGATTTCATGAACATTTATCACTATAAATATTCCTTTATAGGTTGTAATTTTTAATTCTGAAAAATATGATTTCATTATTATGTGTGCAGTTTTTATATTTAAATTTTTCTTAATGAGAAAATGGTATTTTGATATCTGAATGTTTTTTTCTCATGGGAGAAAATGAGTTATCATGGTTTATATTTAATATTTTTTTTCTTGTAAAATGTTTATTATAGGTTGATACTATTATATCTCAAGGTATTATGGGTTTACCCCCATTATATCTCAAGATATTATGGGTTGATCCCCATTATAGCTCAAGATAAGACGACTGAGCACCATTATAGCTCTCCAATGCATTAGGTACATTAAATAAGGGATTTAACTGTAAGGTTATCAATTTTTAAAGTGTTAATTTAAGATTTTTAAAGTAATGATTTATCATGGTAGATAAATTATTTTACTATGCATGCTTATAATTTTTCAAGAAAAGGGTTTTTAAGGGGGTTTCATGTTTTCACTGAACTAATGATTTTCATTCTGTATGTCCCTTACAATGATTTTTGTGTCATAAAATTTCTTAGATGTTTTTCATATGGTATAAGGATGGGTATTATAATTTATGAAGTCATGTTTAGTGTTTTGAATTTTTTATAATAAAACCAGGTATTATTTTTAAAAGTTTCATTTTTTTCATGAAATAGATACTATTTTTGTAGTATCTACCTTGTATATATATGGGATTTTATGTATATATTATATTATAAATCTATAAATATAAAAACCTGAAAAGGCCATCAATGGGAGATAATGTAAAATTCTTTACATAGTAAAATGTTATGTAAATTTTAATGGACAGATTCATATAGTTGGAATTAATGGATGTTTTAGATAACGTTAGGGGTTAAGATGATGTTAATACTATACAATAAATGATTTTGACTTTATGGTTAATTTAAATTGATATATAATTTGAAGGTTACTGTGTTTATTCATTTATGATATGTCTATCCAGAATAGTTTTCCTTTGAAGAAATAATGAACCTGATGTAGTAAGGCACTGGGAGGCTAATATTCATCTGAATAGGAAATCCGGAATGGTTGGAATTGGAACCAACAATTTTGTAATAGCACCAGATAAGGTGAATAAGGATATAAATCCTGGTGGAATACATGATAGAGAGAAACCTGATTTACCATGAAGGAATATGTATTTTTTGGAGTGTTCCATGAGGAAACCGCCCCCATCATTAAGTGGATCATCAGACCTAGTGGTAGACAATGTTTGGACCAATGCTCTGGAAAAGTTATTTGAGGTCATGGGATGTTCGGAACACCAAAAGGTAACCCATTACAATTATAATTTTGATGGTGAAGCAGATTGATAGAGGTATTTGGTAATAAATACCAGAGAGAAGGAAGATAATGATTCCATGGAATGGGAAACATTCAATAATATTTTACATGAGAAATATTTCCCAAAGGTTTTTCAACTATGAATAGAAAACATATTTGTAGAATAGAGAAAAAAGATGATGATTCTATAGCTGTATATATATTTAACTTCAAAATCATGGCTAGATATTTTCTATATATTTTTCAGAACATTGATAGAAAAATTAATCATTTATAATCATAATTGAAACAAATTTAATGAATATATTTGGCCACATGAGAACTTAAAAGCTACAAAGAAAGTTTCTAATTGTGATAAAAAAAGTTTAAATGGAGTTTCCTGAAACATATGTGCCTCTTGATGATAATAAAAGGAAGTGTTTAGGTAAAAAAGTTTTAGAGAAGAATTCATTAATGAAATTTAAAGGTAATAAAATAAAATTCCATGCTTTGGAATTGATTAGTTAAAATACTTCGGGATAATGTCTTGTAAATTCTAGGAAGTTCTATAGATATGGAATATTTGGAGACATGGATCTTGAGTGAATCAAAAATGGTCAAAATAATGATGAGAAGTCAATAGTAAGATGCTTTAACTACAAGTAGATGTGTCATTTTTCTAATATGTGTCAAAATATAGTTACTCAAGCATGAAATCCGAAATAATGAAATAAAAAGGGTGTGGTAAAATCCATTACAACTACTTTAGAATATGTTGATTCATTAAAAAATATTGTATCAACTACATTTCTTGTTTTTATAGAATATTCCAATTTTTTGATTAATTTTGGGTCTGCACATTAATTTATTTCTGAGAAATTTTCTGGTAAATTTGAAATTCCACATCAAGAAATGAATCCAGAACATATAGTGAAAAGAGATAGAAGAAATATTAAGTAGAAAATGAAACTATAATAATCTTCCTGTCATTATTTTTGGGTGCATTTTATGTAAAATCTATGTTTTTTTACTGTTAGTAGAATTTAATGTTATCCTAGATATGGATTAGCTTTCAGTTTACAATACTAAGACTTAATGTATAGTTAAATATGTTTTTAGAAAGTTATTTGGTTTGTGTAACCGAATGAACCCATACCATTGATCACATATCAGTAATATGAGAGATTATTAAAATATGAAAATGAATGTTATCTTGAACATATTTTTGTAAATAATGTTATTGTTCAGATTAATGATGTTCCAGTGGTAAAATAGTATCCTATGTTTTTTCATGATGATTTTCCTGGTGTTGTTCCTAGTTGGGAGGTTGAGTCAACTATTAACATAGTTCTTGATTTTAATTCAATTTATGAAACCCCATATCGAATGGATCAAGTAGAACTTCTAGAATTGAAAAATTTATTGCACGAATAGATAGATAAAGGTTTTATCTGACTAAAAACTTCACTATGGGGTTATTCTATATTATTTGTTAAAAATAATAATGGTTCAATTAGACTTTTGTTTATTAGAAATCCTTAAATAACATAACTTTGAAGAAGAAGAATCCTTAACCTCATTTCGATGATTTTATTGAACAGCTCTTGAGAGAATAGTATTTTTCAATCATTGACCTGAGGTTGGGGTACCATTAATTTAATCTAATCTAAGAAGACATTCTGAAGACTACATTTCATACTAGATATGGGCACTATGAATTTTTATTTAGGTGTTTTTGGTTAACTAATTCACATATTGTATTCATGGATTTTATGAAAAGAATATTCCATGAGTTCTTGGATATGTTTATGGTGGTGATTATTGGTGACATATTGGTATACTATAAAAGTATAGGGGATGATTAAATAAATCTATGGGTTATTTTGAAAACATTAAAAGAAAAGAAACTGTATGGAAAATTTAGAAAGTTTGAATTTTGATTGCAAAAAAATTATTTCCTTGGTCACATTATTTATAAACATGGAATAAATGTGATCCTCCTAAAACAAAAGTTTTTGTAGAATAGACAAGAACCATAAATATAACCTTGATTTGTATTTTTGTAGGTTTGAAATGATATTAACAAAGTTTTGTTGAAATATCTTCCCAGTTTTCTAGCCCAATGTCTAAGTTAACTTGAAAATGTTTTGTGTTCATCGAGACAATATAATGTCATGGTATTTTTCATTAATTGAAAATAAAATTTGTGAATACAATTATTTTTTACCTTATCTTCCAGAAATGGTAAAATTTTCTTCTACTTTGATTCTTCATAGAAAGGAATTGGTTGTTTCTTAATGAAGAATGATCATGTAATTTCTTATGCTTCATGTTAGTTGAAACAACATGAGTCAAATTACCCTATACATGATTTGGAGTTAGCTGTTGTTGTTTTTGAATTAAAAATTTGGAGGCACTATTTGTATGGAGTAAAATGTGAAATACATACTTCTCATAAAATTTTCAAGTATATAGTCCCTCAGAATTAATTTAATATGAGATATTGAAGATTGCTGGAACTAATAAAGGATTATGATTACATGATTCATTACTTTCCTAGAAAATAAAACAAGATAACCTACGATTTGAGTTAGAAAATTCAATGTTCCATTAACCATGACATGTTTGGAATGTGAACCTTTGGTTAATGATTAGATGAATTGTTTCTTGGAAGTTGTGGGTGCAGGTAATTCCCCTACTTTTTTAGTTGTTAGTACAATCATCTATCTCAGACAGAATTATCTGAGCATAGAAGGAAGAGTTTTAGTTATAGAAAAATGTAGAACTAGTAAAAATGGTAATTTTACTAAATTTAATGTCATTAGAGACTGTGTTTTGATATTTGTTAAGGTATTATGAATTCCATGTGATTTATATTTAAAGAAAGAGTTCTTATGTGAATCTCATAGTTCCCTATTTTCAATTCATCCTGATATTACTAATACATATAGAGATCTTTGGTAGTTTTACTGGTGGCAGGGAAAGAAAATAGATATTTCAAATATAACCCTAAAAATCATTACATGTCAATAGGTTAAAGCAGAATTGATGTTATAGAATGTGGTGTATAATCCTTTTCCAGTTCTGGAATAGAAATGGGAAAGCATATCATTGGATTTTGTGGTGGGACATCCAATGAATTCTTGAGGTTACAAAGTTATTTGTAGTATTACTGATCATTTGACTATATCTTCTCATTTTATTCCTATTCAATACACCCTATCTCAAGATAAACATTATTAGTTGTACCTAAAGGATATTTCCAGGTTACATGGTGTGCCTCTCATTATTATATCTATTTATTATCATATTTTTGTTTTTAACTTTTGGAAAGTCCTTCAGAAGTATTTTGGAACTAAATCAGGTTTCACACTAATAAAATTATGGGATATATTCATGGATTTATAGACATGGTTTATAAAAAATGTGGTTATATCCAACCTAAAGCCATGATAACCATGGTTGTATCCCTACCTCATGATTACTCTCCATAACCCTCCTTCAATCACAATTATTCCCTCCCACAATCCCTATCCATATTCCCTCCATCATGATTCTTCCCTTTAGTTTCCCGCTCCTCCTCTCCACCTCCTACACCTTTCGACATCCTCCGAGCCTCCCCTTCTTGTATCTGCTTCCCCACCAACTCCTCACCTCACGGGGTCACCACATCTACCTTCGCCTTTTGGCCTCCCTGCCTCCCCCTTCTTACATCCACATCTGCACATCCCCACCCCTCTTTCTTGCACCTCTGCCTCCACCTCACCTCCTCCTTGCCTCCTCGCCTCCTCGCTTCGCTTCCTCCCCACCTCCCTATATCTATAGGTTCTCTCTGTCCTTCTCGGATCAAATTTAGGCTCCACCTCACAAACCAATCATTTCGAGCACTCTCAAAAATCCCCTCCCTCATAAATTACACATTGACTCCATCATGGATCCCATAAACTATATCTGCATTCCTCTTGCATGCTCTTGTCCCAAAAATTGATTGAAGGTATGTATTTCATTATCCTATCATTTAATATATATTTTAAGCTTCTATATTTATGCGATTTTCAATCCCTCCACACAAAACGTATGAATATATTTATGGTTTGTCCTCCAACATTATTAAGGAGGGTTTTAAAGGGATGGTTTTTGTCACAGACACCATTAAACGTGAATGAACTACCACAAACCAGGTGGGTGTCACCCAGAAAATATGTTAATGTACTTGTTAAGAGAAAGGCATGATAGAGGTATCATAAGGTAAATTGTATCTTGATTTAGTTGATGGATCCCTCACTATGATGTCCTTTAAAAATGATTCTAGAAATATTCCATCTATGGAATCCCGCTTTGTTTTCGAAATATCTTACAATAATTTAGTCTCATTTTTTGATGAAGGTGGGCAAATGAAATTGATGAATTAGAAAAATTATAAAAAATGGAAAACCAAATTGGGTGAACTGAACAGAAGGGAAAAGGTCAAGGAAAAGAGAAATAATCCATTTGTGGAGGTGGAAAAGAAAATATTTACCCCAAATAGGGGAATATAATTCTTAAAATGGGTATCTTGTTCTAAAAATTACAAGGACTCAAAAATACTAAGACGCCTCTTTCCATTAGGAACTTCATTTCACATCTTCAGCCTAGGTTGATTGGTATTATAGAACCCATGGTGAAGTTTGATTGTTTTAAAAATGTTTGACTAGAATTAAACCAAATATGTTTATATGATATATAATATTAAGACGGGAAATGTGGAAGCCCTTGGGGTTATTAAAAGTAAGGACATTCAATATAGTATTTTCTATATTGGGTAGCAGTATATTATAATCACTCTTGAATTAGGTAACTCCTCTTGTCTAGTATTGTTTATATATTCCTCTAACCGCTATATCAAAATAAAATCCCTATGGGAGGAATTGTATTTTATATCAACTTAGATCAATGCGAATAGAGTGTTCATTAAGGAATTTAAATAGGTTCTTAATAAAATTGAAAATATTCGAGGAAAACTTATTAGAGTATCCTCTATAAATATACAAATATTCAATGATCAGTGCTTTTTGAATGATATAAGACTATTAGATTATTATTTTACATTGTTTTATAACACTAATAATAGAAGATAAATCATTAAAAATGATAGGCTATTCCATGCTCTTGAGATCAACTCTTTTTCTTTCTTAAAGGTTCCCTAAAAAGCTAAATCAATTACCCTAGGGAGTTAAGGTAAGGGGATACCCTTTATTCCCCCTCTATGTTTAAATTTAGGATTAAATCTGTATAAGTTTACTATATGTTATTGATCAAGGGAATATTTTACATTTTAAGTTTTCATAAAACCTCAGAGTTCCAATACACATACTTTATGCCAATGATATTCTCCACATCCATGAGGCTAAAAATGGATGTACAAACATAATTAAGGAAATATTTTCCTATTATTATTAGGTATATGGTTATTCTATTTCATAGAAATAATTGATGGTTATTTTTGGGAAGGGAATTTATTTCAGTAAAAAAGATCCAACATACATATCTTGAAGGTAATGAAAGGGGATCTACACCTCAACTATCTTGGAGTATTTTGATTTTATGGAAGTGTTGGAGAAATATATCATGAAGGAATTTTGAATAAAATCTAATCACAACTCAGTTGTGGGGAATGTAAGACCTTATATCAAGATAAAAGCATATTACATCTGAATTCTATCATTACATATATGTTTGTATATTTCTTTCATCTATATAAATGGAAAAGGTTCCTACTTAAATAGTGGGCACTCAAATCAATAATTTTTTGTGGTCAAGTAATATATGTGAAATAAAAACTGTATTTATGGATTTGAAGAAATTTTGGAAGCCTATTGATATGGGAGGTATTGGTATAAATAATCTCAAATTATTTAAAAAGTCCCTTTTGGATATCTATATCTAGAATTTGAAAAATTCAAACCAAGCTTCATCTAAATTCACAAGAAAAATACTAATATATTGTTCTCTTAGTGGTAAATATTTTTACTTAGGATCATTATTTTATCCACCCATAAGACATGAGTAAGAGATAATTATACTAAGATAATGATGTACACATTTTTGAAGTATATTTTCTCTAAATTTTTGGAACTCCAATAGGAATAGTTATCTTATTTTTAAATATTTTTATCTTCCCTCTAGCCTGAATAGAATCTCTATTAATGAGAAAACTAGACATCTTGTGTAGTTGAATTATCTCCTCCATACATGTATCGAATAGGAAGTTTCTTATTTCATTTTGTATGAGTAGAATAAGGCCTTATGGATCCCATCTATACTAGGAACTCTTAACCTAAATCTAATATATCATTATCAGTGTGGTGTTGATGAAGACCCACCCTGGTGGAGGTAGTTCTTCAGGAAATCCTTTGTCTTTACCACTAGGAAACTATTTATTGGAATATGTAGATCAACAGGATTCTAATAAATGATAGGATTCAAAATTTTGGATTATAGGTGGGAGCCTACTGCCTCTACTATCTAAGTAGCTATGAGATTTTCCAACATATTTTATTAAAATGCGTGTCTAATAAAAACAAATGAAATCACTTTGAGTCTCTTTTTCATTTTTAGTTAAAAACTAATAAAATGTTGGATTCATTCATGAGATTCCTGATAATTTTGGATATGAGGGTTCATCTATAGAAATTTTTATATTCTTTTATTATTGTTGTTTTTCACCATATATAAAAATCAAGTAATAGTATCTGATTTAAAGGGAATACGCTTCCCATTTAAAATATTATTTCAAGTATTATGATAGACAAAAAATTTAAATCTAAATTTTAAGTGTGATTTATAAATAAACCTATGAAGACCTCATCAATACCAAATCTCTATGGTTAATTGGTATGATTAGAAATCCATTTTAACATAAATTCATGAATTGGATTGCTCTAATACCCTCATGAATGAATGTTGATGCGAATAGTGATGCATTAGGAGAACCTAGTCCCTCATGTTATGGTAGAATTTTTCAAACTAGTAGAGGCTTCATCAAGGGATGATTCTAACAATTTGTTGGTATCTTTATTACACTTGAAATTAAACATTGGGAGGTAATTCATGCAGTTAAATATATAAGCATTATGGATGGAATAAGTCATGGACTGAAATTAATTCTTGTTGGTAGTCAACATACCCAAGCATAAATCTACATTGTTCCCACTACCGACCTATAGGGAAATGGATGGATTATTATTATTATTGAGAGAAGATACACTTCCTAGAATCTCACATATGTAGGGATGATAATATAGTGTTAGATGCACTAGCTAAGAATTTTTTAGAGAATAAGACTTCATTTTGGTTTTTTATATCAATGATGAATTTCTCCACCATTATCAATATAATATAAAGGGTGATTTCTACACATATCTCTAAATTCTATTTATTGTATATCAACATTATTTTTAATAAATTTTATGTCTATGGGTATTCTAACCCATTCCATAGACCTTCTTGGGTTATTATGTCATGTTACATGTTGTCACATATTTTTATTTCTAGTTATTCCCTGAATATAGGATTCCATATAATATTAATGATAGTTATTTCATGATTGGACATATAAAGTTGTTGTATTATTCAATATTATATATTTGGGTATTGTAGGACATGTTAGAGGAGGTCATGAATTGAAACTTTTATACCAGCTAAACGTATGGAGGCCTGGTGTAGGGGGGATTGTGTAGGTGTGGAGGGGGTACAAGTGCAGAAGGGTGTTAACATGCCCTGTTTTGGTGGGGGGAGGGTGCAGTGGGGGGCATATGGGGGGATGAAGGAGGGTAGGGGGAGGGTGAAGGTGTGTGTGTGTGGGGGGGGGGGGTTTAGAGGGAGGATGCATGTAGGGGCAAGGGGGACGGGGATGGTGGGGTTCAAGGGGAATTGTGTAGGAAATGGAGGGGGGTGTGCAAGGGAGGGTGCATGTGGGCTGTAAGGGGGATGGTGGGGTGCAAGGTGTATGGGTACGATGCAGGTGGGGTGAAAGGTATAGGGTGCAGGTGGGGTGAATGTTGTAGGGGAGGGTAATAGTAGGGGTGTACGGGGGGGGGGGGTATAGGTGGAGTGCAAGGTGTAGGGGGAGGGCGTAGGTAGGGTGTAAGGGGCAGGGGAGGGGTGCATGTGGGGAGGGGGGTGCAAGAGGAGGGTGTATGTGGGGTTCAAGGTGTAGGGGGACAGTGCAGGTAGGGTGCAAGGGGGAGGGTGCAGGTGGGGTGCAAAGGGTAGGGGTGAAGGTGGGGTTCAAGGGGGACAATGAAGGTGGGGTGAAAGGTGTAGGGGGGTGCAGGTGGGCTATAGGGGGAGGGTGCAGGTGGGGTTCAAGGTACAGGTAAGAGGGTGCAGGTGTAGTACAAGGGGCATGGGCAAGGGTGACAGTGGGGTGTAATGGGAAGGGGGAGGGTTCAGGTGGGGGTGAACAGGGGGAGGGTCTGGGTGGGGTGAAAGGGGTAGTGGAAGGGTGTAGGTGGGGGGGGAGGGGAAGGTGGAGGGTGAAGGTGGGGTGCAAGGGGTAGGGGAGACTAAAAAACCAACATATTTCAACATTTCATGTAAATATAATGTTTGAGCTCATGATATAATTTGTGACAATAAATATTTTTTAAGCAGAGGTGAATGAACCAAGATTATAGAAAATTAGAGAGTTTATGTTATTGATGTGGGGTTAAAGGTGAAGGGGGTGCAGTTGGGGTGTATAGTGCAGGGGGAGGGTGCATGTGGGGTGTAAGGTGCATGGAAGAGGGTTCAGGTGGGGTTAAAGGGGTAGGGAAGAGGGTGCACGTGCGGTGAAAGGGGTAGGGTACTGGTGGGGTGAAAAGGGTAGGGGTAGGGTGCATATGGGGGGGTTTAGGGGAGGGTGCAGGTGGGGTGCAAGGTGTTGGGAGAGGGTTCTGGTGGTGTACATGGGGGAGGGATCATGTGGGGTGAAAGGGGAGGGGGGGGGGGTGCTGGTGGGTGGAAAGGGAAAGGGGAGGTTGTAGGTGGGCTGCAAGGGGTAGGGGGAGACTAAACAACAAATAGATACAATATTTCATGTAAATCTAATGTCTTAGAACATGATATAATTCATGAGTATAAAGATTTATTATGAAAAGTTGAAAAAAACCTGATTATTGAAAATTATAGAGTTTATGTTCTTCATGATTCACTTCTAGGTGGTGATAATTTTGATGCTAAAATATTTGACAGTCTAAGGTATCATTAAGGATGAGATAATTTGATTATCTTTAAAAAATGATTGAATGCATATTTCTGAGTTAGTATCACATTTTTAATTTTTTATGTAAAACATTAATGTCTAGATTAATATTTCTTGTTTTCTATATAGAGATTTTCTCACATGGACATAGATTAGTTTAATTAATAGCACATTAACATATGATATGTTATGTCATCCTCCTAATAATAGAAATGGGTTTTACTCTTAATAATATATAATATAAATGGGATAATATGAAATATAAAATAATGATTATATAATAAAGTTATATTTCACTTTCCATTACCTAAGAACTTTAAATAATGAAGATAAATGTGACTTTGTACATATTTTAAAAATTATGGAGAAAAAATGAGAATAATAATGACTTTAGAATCAAAATTAGAATTAAAAAATATAACATGGTGGAATGAAGAAGATAAATGAATTGTAATTATCATAATTTTATTTTTTATTAATTATAAGTAACTTCGATATATTCAGAAGTGAAGGTGATAAATGAAGAAAAGAAAACTAATTAAGTAATGAGTTCATCCTTATGGTTATTTCTTTAAATAAATATTCATAGATTAAAAGTCCCACATGGATGATGATAATAAGTTGATCTAAAATATCATCCTACTTCTGACATAATCAAATTCTGAATCTATTTTCAAAAGGGAACACTAATGTATATTGCGATTCCAAATGGTTAATATATAAAATGGAAGATAATTTTTGAAAAAAGTAATGAGGTTGATTAAATATTCAATATGTTGTTGTTAGTGATTTGTTGAGGAATAAAATTATACATTTGATGATTTGTTGTATGGATATTAAAAGGAATTAATGAGGTTATGAGAAGATTTTTAGGGATTTTTAGATAACTGTTAATGGAATACAATGGTCTATGAGATAGTTATTGAATTCATGTATAATTTATCATGTAAAGTTGACACACTGGTCACATATATTTAAGAAGTCATTATATCTTTCTTCTTTTCCCATTACTTCATTAAAAGTGATTTTTTATGATGAGGCTAGTTCTATCCACTGCCATCAAATGTGGTGATTTTGACATCACATTCGAGTAAGGTTTCTTTAGTTTGTATTATTTGGCAAAATTTTAATTAGGGTTTTTTTGATTTTTGGGATTCCTATATTTTGGTAGTGTTTTTTGGATCTCGCTGAGGTGGATTCGAGCTACTTGTCAAAGGCAACTCACTGTGTCTGCATATATAAGCATATATATAATATTTTGTCTCATTATATGTATGTTCTCCCATAGCTTCATGATTTCATAGAAGGGGATAGTTGTTCTTATGTATATATATGGAAAATCCATGTGTGTGTGGGTGATAACATGGTTATGCATGGGAGCATATATAAAAGGATCCTCTTTTTCATGTTCAAGGCCATGTAGACAGGTACATAAGGGTTAGGGTGTCCTTATGTTTATGAAATGGTGTATATGTCTGGAGGATGGATTGACCAGCTTAGAGTTGTCGCTAATAAATGTGTCAAGTGTCGAGTGTGGATTGAATCCTTTGAGGTAGATCCCTTTCTCAGCAACTTAAATTCAATCGTGTTTTATATTTTATTTAGCTTCCTTCTTAATTATACTTGTTTATACAAAATTGAAATTCTTGAATAAGTGTTACTTAAGATAATTGTGTCGTTTGATAAACTATTCATAGTTTTGTAAAATAAAGAGGATTATTATGTGCTGATGAATGTTTACTTTTTTCCATTATTTTAGTTTTTTTATTTTTGAATAGGTAATTGAATTCAATGATTGAAAAATAAATAGATTTATTAATAATCATGTTATTAAGTATTGGTATGTATATATCAATCTGAATATTATTTTTTCATTGTTAGTTATGTATTTATGTATCATTTATAAAGTACATTTGACACACTGATCACATATATATGATAAGTCATTATATCTCATTTTCCCACTATTTTCTTATAGGTGGTTTCTTATGATGAGGCCGGTTCTATCCTCCACCATCGATGATAGTGAGTTCAACATCGGATTTGGATAATGTTTATTATGTCTTTATTCTTTGGCCCTATTTTAATTAGGGATTTTTTTATTTTCGGTTTTCTTATATTTTTCACTGTATTTTGGATTTTTTTGTGGTGGATTCAAGTCATCGTTGACGAAGGATTACATGTGTATGCATAAGTAGGCATATACATATATATGTTCCACCTTTATATATATTCAATCATGGAAATATGAATATATATATTGGGGTGGTGTGATTATATATATATATATATGTGAAAAAAATGCAAACATATGTAAGTGTAAATTGGTATATGCAAGTATAAACAAATATCTAAGGACCCCCTTGTGCATATTTGTCCATGAAAATATGTATATAGGGGCTAGGTGTACTTATATACATGTGAAGTTCCATATGTGTGCAAGTGGAAAAAAAGATGATTTGAGTCGTTGTCATCAAAAGCAACACGCCATGAGGTAAAGGTAGGTTCCCACTACCTAAACCTTTAATTTGAATTCTATAATTATCAGATTGTTTTAAAAACATTTTTCCATAATTTCCCTATTGTTTTAAAAAATGGTTTTCTAATAACCACATGTTTTGTCAAGAACGAATATGAATATATCCCTTGAAATTATTTATAGGTCGTGTTCAATGAGTTTAAAAAATTCTAGTAGTTTCTAGATACCAGAACAAGAGATCTAAAATCCATGCATTGATCATCCTTAGAGACATTCACGATCTCATTCAACATCACATCAAATTCATCATAAAAGACTACTACTTAATTTTATGGATATATTAGTTTCAATACCAAGTTTCCTGACATCATATCTTGTATCAGGGAACTCACCCATAATATTCCTCTTGAAATCATGAATAAGGAATGGTGTGAACATATCACACTATAGGGACTGAATCTGTAAGGACACTTAATTCAATTTTGAGAGAAATTGATCAACTACACTCTAAAAACCTGTAATAGGTGAAGTTTTCGAGGTGGAAGTTATATAGGGTTGAAACCATTTGATGAACTCAAACATTCTTAATACAACACTTTACAAAGTGTTTAGGATTGCCTTAATATTATTCCTGAAAGGCATAACCTCATCAAGAACATCTGGAGACATGTCTAATTGCACCATTGAAAGATTTTGGAACATGTAACTTTGAGATACAACCATAACACTAGGATCATTGAACTTATACTTGGTGGTATAAACATCCTTAAAATATCTAACTATACCATTCACATCATTAAGATCTTTGAAACTTACCTTAGAAACAAAATTTTGAATAGGAGGTAATGATTGTAGATTTATAATAAACATTGTTTGGGTAGTCATTAACCCAACCAACTAATCAAAATCATCCTTGGAAATAGAGGACTTATTATGTTCTGTAATCTCATCATTAGTATATTTTAACTCCTGTTTTAGATCATTATAATCTACTTAAATATTATCAAACTCATTTATAATATCCGAGGAAAAATATTACATTTTATAACTTTATGAGATATTACTAATAGAGGGTAATTCATTATACACTATAGGAGTTGGTGATGGTATAGGTGGTGTAGAAAATTTTAAATAGTTTCCATAACAACATCATCAGTTTGTGATCCATAAAAAAGTGATCCAAGGATAATTGGATCCATTGATTGATGCTCCTCCTCTGATATAGATCTTCCTTCTGTAGTGTAAACACTTGGCATAGTCACAATTGGTCTTTCTTTAGGAATAATAACAGTTGAATAAATACTTGTTTCTTCATGTTGAACTCTTTCAGGGGGTGTGTGGGGTGGGCATCGGGTATGGGGTTTTTTAGGAGTAGGGGGAGGGGGTGTGCAGGTGGGGGCAGGGTGGTGCTGGGGGTAGGGGAAGGGGGTGTGATGGGGTAGGGGAGGGGGTGTGCAGGTGGTGGGGGGGAGGGGGAGGGGTTGTGATGGGGGTGTGGAGGTGTGTGGGTGTGGTAGTAGGGGTTTTATGGGGGGTGAGGGAAAAGTGGTGTGCTGGTGGGGGAATGGGGTGTGCTTGGGGTAGCGGGAGGGGGTGTGTAAGTGGGGGAAAAGGGCAGGGGTGTTTTGGAGGTAGGGGAGGGTGTTTTCAAGTGTGTGTGTGTGTGGGGGGGGGGGGGTAGGGGGCAGGGGGTGTGCTGGGGTGGGGGTGTGGCGGTTGGCATGTGGGGATAGGGGTGTGTTGGGGGAAGAGGGAAGGGGGTGTGAATGTATATATTGGCCAGGGGAAGGGGTGTCCGAGGAGGGGGGGGGGGAGGTGTCCGGGTGGATACTACAAGGGGGTGGGGTGTCCAGGTGGGAAGGGAGGGGTGTATAGGGGGTGTCAAGGAGAGAGAGTGGGGGTGGGGTGCCCTGGAGGGAGGGTGATGGTGTCCAGTTTCATGGGGACATAGTGATATCTATGAAGGGGGTGTCCAGGTGGAGGGGTGTCCAGGTGGGGGGGGGGGGTTCTAGGGGGGATACTCTAATGGGGTGGGGTATCCAGGAGGAGGGGTGTTCAGGGGGAAGGGGAGTCTAGGAGGGAGGGGTGTTTAGGGTGGAGGGGTGTCCAAGAGGGGGGAAGGGGTGCTGTCTAGGAAGGGATGGGTGTCTAGGAGGGGGGGGGCTCTGCAGGGGGGTTCTAGGAGGGATGTTGGGAGGGGGTGTATAGGGGGAGGGGGTGTCTAGAAGGGAGGGGGTGTCTAGGAGTGATGGTGGGGGTGTCCAGGGGGAGGGGTGTCTAGGAGGGGGGTATGTAGGAGGGGGGGGGGGGGTTGTCCAGGAGGGGGGTGGCTGTCTAGGGGGAGTGGAGGGGGGGATTTATGGTGGGGGGTATTGCAAGGGGGCGGGGTGGTTTCCAAGAGGGATGGTGGGGTGTGTACTAGGGGGAAGGGTGTCCAGGAGGGAGGGAGGGTGGTGTCCAGGAGGAGGGGTCTCCATGAGTGGGGTGTTGTCCTGGAAAGGGGGGGGGGAGTCTAGGGGGGATAATGGGGGTGGTATACTATAAGGGGAGTGGGGGGGGGGGGGGGTACAGGAGTGGGAGGACTACCAAATTAGATTATTTCTTCATTAAATTTAGAATAACTTCTTTTCTATACATATTGATTATTGTATAATAATGCTCGACTGACATCATATATCTCTTCATTCAACATCAACCAATACTTCAAAATTTTTGAGAACCATAGTTCTATTGAGTTCCACTATAACTTTAATATCATTATGACTTGTGATTTGTACAACAACTCATCAATATCCCATGTTGGATAAGATTATTAAAGTATCATTAAATGGGGGGATGTCCAGGGGGAGGGGGCTCTCTGGGGGGAGGGAGTTTCCCAGAAGAGGCTTTGCTGGGGGAGGTCTATCAAAGGAGGAGGGGGTAGTCTAGGGGAGGCTTTGCCGGGGGGGGGGGGGGGTGATGGGGGCTGGGCTATTGCAGGTGGGGGGCTATTTAGGGGAGATGGTGGGAGCTATTTTTTCTGGAGGGAAGGGGTGTTGTCTAAGATAGGTTGGGGGGCTATCTGGGGGATGGGGTGTCTAGGGGGCATTTCTTGGGGGATGGGGGCTATCCAAGGGGAGGAGGGCTATCTATCATAGGCTTTGCATGGGGGGGGGGGCTATAGGGGGTGGGCTACTATATGGGGGTGTGCCAGGGAGAGGTTGGGGGCTATCCAGGATGGGGGAGGGGTGTCCATGGGGATTTGCAAGGGGAGGGGGTTGTCCATGGGGGGAGGGCTGTCAAGGGGAGGCATTGCTGGTGGGACGAGACTACAGGGGGTGGGATTCAATAGGGGTGCATGGGAGAGGGTGGGGGAAATTTTTTGTGGGGGTGGGATATCCAGGGTTTCTTTGTTGGGGGGATGGGGGCTGCAGGGTGTTGGGATACTTCCAGGGGGTGTGCGGGGTGGGGGGGGGGGGGGGTTATGTTCTTTCAGAACCTATAGACATGGTTCTTAACCATGGAAATAGTCCTATTTACACAATTTTTAACCATGGATATAGGTCTAATTCCACGGTTAGAATCTGCGGAAATAAATTGTATATGTCCTTTTGTATATCCATGGTTCAATATCGTGTTTGTAATAATATTACCATGCTTTGAACTATGGTAGTATACCTATAACCACAATTCAAAAAAAATTTGCAATTGGTCTAGGCCTATAGCCACACGAAACATAGACACAGTTCCTCAAACAGTGGCTATAACCTATAGGCAAGGTTTGGGGACCTATATCCACAGTTTTAAAACATGGCTATAGCCCAAATTTCCAGTAGTGTCTGCACAAATATTTATCCTCAATATAATGGACCCTAAGAGTTAAAATTTCATAAATTGAATGATATGCTTTGAGATTTTTCAATGGATTAATGGGTATTTTTTGATCTTTATCTTTCATTGATTGTGTTTTCTTAAAATTATAATTTTTATTCTAGTATATAGATGACACATTTTGAGGAATTATATAGAAATCATTACCAAAGTCCATAACTCTGGGATAAAGTTTGGGAAAAAAATTTTGAAACCAAAATTAGTAAATGAAGTGGCACTGAAAGTTCATCTCATTCAATGACACCTAAGGATAGCTTAGAGAAGGAAGAAATGTTTTTACAGATAATATCAGGAACAATATTCCTTTGAGGAAAGTGACCATGTTTTACATAAAATCCATCAATGGAAAAGTCTTATGAATTTTAGTAACAAAGGAAAGTTAATTCTATGATTCATTAGACCTTATGAAATCCTGGATAATGTTGGACCACATGGATATTGAGTAGCCTTACCACTGATTTTATCACAGGCACATAATGTTTTTCTTGTTTTTATTTTAGGAATGTATATGCCAGATTCATATCATGTTTTGAGACCAGAAGTAGTTTCGTAGGAATAGATCAATTCTTATGAGGAAAATCATGTTAATATTATTGATTTCATATAGAAATTATTATGGAATAAAGTTAATTTAGTAAATTAAGGTTTTGTGGAGAAACCCAATGGTTGAAGAAACAACATGGGAATATGAAAATGCTACGAAGAAAACAGATCCCCATTTGTTTAATAATGGAATCAGATTTTGATAATACAGTTAAAAAAAAAAGAAATAACATAACAACCTAGTATTTGTAGAATTATATTTATTGTATTCCTAAATTAAATAGTTATAGTCATTATGTTGATTAATTATTGAATTAAATAATTTATTATATGGTTATTTATTTAAAACAAAAATTTTCAATCATGGAATTTTACTTTGAATAAAAAATTTATTTTTTGAATTCATCAAATTGAAAATATATTATGATGAATTTTTTATAATTTTCTAATTTTTTTGATATTTAATGAATAGTAAAAAAATAATACCTTTTTATAAAATACCGAATTTTGTGTGACCTCATGAAGAACTAATTATGATATAAAAATTTATTAAATTTACATAACAACTAAATTATGATTTTATAAAAGTAATATGGTATTTAAATAATTCAGAACATGTATGTTATATTTTATTTCCTAAAATGTAAAAAAATTATTTTTTGTGACAACACAATGTATCCGCAGCATTGGAAATGAATTTGTTTTCCTTATAAAATATAATTGTGTGATAAAAATTATTTAAAATTATTTATTAATTATTATTTATAATTTATCTTTTTTAATTTAATTTTTAATTTTAGACATATATTATCTTAATCTTATCCAAATTCATGTGCAATGCTTGCGTAGGACAAGATAAAGAAAAATTAACAAATTAATAAGGTTTCTTGATTTTTATATGAGTGAATATATATAATGAATATATATAGAACATTATATTGAACCAAAGTAATT
Organism: Viscum album; assembly: GCA_963277665.1. Classification (NCBI taxonomy): domain Eukaryota; kingdom Viridiplantae; phylum Streptophyta; class Magnoliopsida; order Santalales; family Viscaceae; genus Viscum; species Viscum album. The sequence continues at coordinate 678,182,979 of OY728158.1, read as the reverse complement.
CTTTTATTATAATTTTTTAATTTAAATTATTATATATGAAATAATTAATATTTATTCCTATGAAAAGCTATTACAATGCTTCTACAAGCATAATAAAAACAAATAAAATTTTACTAATTAAAATTATGAGAATTATTAAATGACCCATATTTTGAATAAATCATTTTATATAATCTAATGTAGACCAATATCTCTTTTTTATTTGCTTTGGGGACATTTTGAACCCACATGGATCACATTATGTCCATTATGATATTTTATTTCAAAAGGAAGACAAGTTGACACATTATAGTTTTTAATTAGTATAATATTTTTATGTATGGTTTCCCAATATATTTTGAGGAAAATAAATATTTAATTTAAATATAAAAAAATTATACTCATCATAATTTTTTTTTAAATTTTTAAAGAATAAATAATTTCTTTAATGGATTTTACAATAAGTATTTAATAAATATTAAATTAATGAATAAATCAAATTAATGATATTAAAAATAATAACATAAACATAATTTACTACTTTTAAGATAATTAATGTATTAAATATATAGATATTACATGTATATGATATAATAATTTTTTTTCTAATTTGAATCTTTTTCTAGGTGTTCAGTGTCTTAGTTGTGAATAGGTTTTATTTTAACATAAATTATTGTTCAGGAATAAATTATTCTTTAAAATTGATTATAAATCGAAATATTATCTAATAAGGCCAAATTGGATTTTATTATTTGTAAAATTTAATCCTTCTTAGTTTTTAGTCCTTTTAGAAGACTTATACCCTCTAATAGATATATTATATTATAATAATTTCACTACGTCCTAAGTTACCCCTCACCTCAGTTTTAAAAGGACCTCCTTTCTTCACAAATATTCATAATGATGGTCATTATTGCTTGAATATATTATAAAAATTCAACTATCCTTATCCATTTCCACATTATTTTTCTCCTGGTTTCACAAAAATATTACTTCTAATAGCATAAGGAGGTTCTGAATGAGAAATTTTCAAGAGGTAAGATTCCGTCTTTTTCTCTTCGAAATTCTTTCTCTCCTCCACCTTATCCTCACCACCTATAAAATGTTTCATAAAAACAATAGTATCATATATATTCTTTAATTTTGTTTTGTTTATGGTATATTCATCATAAAATCTCCTATATTCTTCTTTTATTCTTAAAAAATGAAATCGCCGTCCATGGTGTGTCAATTCACTACCTTTGCGGGTGATGTGTTTTCATTTCCCTTATATCAACATCAAGGAATGATTAAATTAAACATTAATTGAATAAAATAAATAAATAAATATATATATATTCTCACTTCTAAATTATTATATCTTTTTGATAAGTAATTCTATAATAAACCAACTTTGGAAACCATTAAAAGTATGCGCCTGAAACATTTAAAATAACAAAATATGGTTAACAAATGGGTGTAAAATGATATAATAAAATCATGTAGGGTATTATAAACAAGATTATAATTCTATAATAAATTAATAACACTCCTAAAACCATTCTATGGGAGTTTTTTACACATTTTAAGGAATTCAATCCAGAGGTAACAATCATTCCTTTTGAAATACTTTTAAATGTCTCTTACGAAATTTTAAAAAGGATTCTTTATTTTTATATATGGTATGAGTGGTTTCACCGAATTTAATTACACACTATTACTATAATGTTTTCTTTATATTTTATAATAGTTATTTTTGAAAAATATGATTTCATTATTATGTGTATTTTTATATTTTAAAATCAATTTTTATGAGAAAATGGTATTTTAATATCCAAATGTGTTTTTCAAATGGGGTTAAATGATTTATCAAGGTTTTTATTCAAAATAATTTTCTATAATATTTTTTTATTTTGGGTTTATCTCATTATAGATCAATATATGATGGTTTGATCCCCATTGTAGGTATTGATAGGACAGGTTTATTCCCTTTATAGATAAAGAAATAACAGGTGGGTACTCTGAAGATGTAATTTGACCATGAGGTTATTCCACTTGAAACAATGAATATAATAGTGGTATGTTAAATATTTCCCAAGGACACTACATCATATTTCTTGTAATTCTTATAAGTTTTCAAGAAATTAGTTTTTAATTGGTTTTCATGTTTTCACTGGACTAAAAATTTTATTTTTTATGCCCCTTATTGACCTTATTGTTCTCATCAAACGTTTTAAAAAAAATTCTAATGTATTAGGATGGGTAAGAGAAATAAGGACATCATGATGAAATTTTTTAATATTTTTAATTAAATCATGTTTTATTTTTATATGTTTTTTATTTTGGAAGAAATGGATATAGTTTTAGTAGTATACACCTTGTATAAATGTTATATGTTTTGTATGTACTATGTCCTTATTCAATAAAGATCTAAACCTAAAAAGATCATCAATGGAAAATAAATGAATATTATTTACTTAACTAATGCTTATTTAATGTTTTGAGGCAGGGTTATTATAGTTGAACCAATATATTTAGTGTTATAAGAATATAATTAATAAATACCATAAATTAAGATAAACATCATAAAGAAAAACATTCCATAACTTCTCACATGCATTCCAGGTATCTCAGAACAAAACCCAAAACTCAAAATAATGGGTACAGGAACAAAAAACACCAATAGGTACATCCCAATAGATAAAAATACCAATATTACCCCATAAGATACAATCCCAATGAGACCATGCCTCCTCAAAAAACACTATATGGTGATAATAAAAATGATCTACATAAGATCATGGGTCCATTTCCCTCGCATGTGTCCTTTATAACAAAATTTTCAAATGACTGAAGTTTTAATTACATTGTGAGGCCTTAAACCCACTGGGATACCCCCATGAATATTTTTAAAGATTTTACCCATGAATACTGATAATGTATTTAGAAAAAAAAATCAAATATAAAAAACTTAAAAAATATAACATTTTAAAAATAAACCATTCAAATACTATTTGGTTTTATATGTTAAATGATACCAGTTTTCTAAAAAGAATATCTTTCATTTCTCATATGAATAAACATACCACAAGGGAAAACATGCACAATATTAAAACCAAGGATTATCCAATTGTGACCATAATATCAACAACATGTATGAACACAAATAGAAATTTGGAATAATATATATCATCAAATAAAAATGGAACTAACCATTTCATTAATAATGTAAACCAATCCATCATGAGTAATGTTGACCTAGGGGTCTATTAAAAAATTATATACAATGTGAGTAAACATGTATGTCTACTAGCTAAGAAAATAGAATATCTTAATATCATCCCCATGCCCAAATCTAGGATCTCTAATAGATTATTGGAAAAAACGTGGAATCTCAAGTGGGATTCATAAAAAAGGAACTCTTAGTCCTCTGGAAACTAATTTGTATGCTCATATGGTCATCACTGGAACAACTCCCATCATGACACTTTATACCCTAAAAAATCTATAGGGAGGGTTGATGAAAATATGTGAATCCACTATTCCCTTGCTAGAGAATACTTCTCCCATGTCATGTGGATATCTACACCAAGATTCCAGAGAAAATTGACCAATGGGACAAATTTTCTAAGTAGAACCAAGTTCTAAAAATCAATTATATGAGTAAGCTGATGGAAAATGGTGATTTCGAGAAATTAATCCAAATCATCCCACTTCAGCATGTGAGATGGGTCTGGATGGTATTTCATTTGGTGGAAAAAATGAAAGGATTCATGGATATATGATTTCTTTAGAGTTATTTTCAATCAACATTATTCATTTCATAGACACTCATCAACCTGAAACAACCTGGAATAACATGGAACCGTCTTCCCCTGCTTACCAAAGTAGTGTTGACATAGTTAAACTAATACCTGTAGAAACACTAGATCACCAAACAAAAAATATAATGGATTTTTATAATTCTTGGTATGTAACATTTGAAGACATTGATCTTTCACAATCAATTTATTAGTTAGCATCATTGTCACAGTAATCTCTTGGATGAGACTTAGTGCAACAAAATAATGCTCTCCCATCTAATCCTAACACAAAGTGGTTTGAAAAAATACTCATATAATTCCTTAAATGGGTCCATCCTAATATATTATTGATAACTATTGTTATAATAAAATTCATCCAACGGTTGGTTCATTTACAATAAAAAACCAAAATCATACACACATCCCCGAAACATATCCAAAAGAGTCTGGATGGTCCACTTAGACTTACCATCCCCATATAGATGATATGGTGTGCTCAACTTTAGCTTAGTTCTTTAAGCCACATAGAGTCCCTTCTAGAAAAATGAAGTGAAATAGTAATCCCAATATCTAATTATCCGTAATGGAACTTTGTGATGTTGTAAACCCTATCACACATATAGGTTTATATGGTCCTCTACACTCTTTTAATCACTAATGGGAAGGAAATGGGACAATTTAGTTAAATGATCTACAATCACGTATATGAAATCGTTCCCACATAGAGGTCAAGATATTCATATCACAAAATCTAGAAATATCTCATCCCATATCCAAACTAGAATAGAATATGGCTGTAAAAACTCATATAATCCATGATTATTTCCTTTCATCCTCTAGATTTTCTAACATTTGCATATGAATTCTTCCACTATATGTCTCATATCAGGCCACAAATAGAATCCCATCAGTTTATAAAATATATATATACACCAAGGTTGAATGAACCAACTTGAATGATTGGAAAAATTCCTAGAATCCTTCCTCAAGACTAGAGGAATAACCATACACTTATAGAAGTGAAGAGAATTATTTGGTGGCCGAGATGAATCACTCAAGGTATCCCCACCATTTAAAGAACTACTAGTCCGCTAGAACATATGGTGGGATACCAATTCCATCCTCACCAAGTCAATGTGAGATGTTATAGTCTACAAACTAAACAAGAAAACCTATCCTATATTGTCCTCACATCTAGACGCAGATGTAAAAAACTCATCATAGCCAACTAATCCATTGATTTCTAAACTAATTTCACTTGAATATTCCAACCCAATTATTGGTGACCACATCCCCATTCACGGAAATATATGAAATCTCAAAATAAAATTAATGCTTTTACTCCAACCATCTTCTCAATTTGAGGTCCATGAACCCCTAGTTGAAAATAAAATATAGGGTTATATGTTATTAATACACACTAAAATGATACCCAAAGAGGTACTTTTTCCTTGTATTTATGACATACATAAAAAAATTAAATTTTATATCTTGGGTGGGAGAATTATTTTCATTTGGGAATAGAATCCATGAGTGATATTCCACCACATGGTAATCTTGCATCAAAAATCATCCCACCCCCTCATCAAATTCAACACAATACACTATATTGGATCTCCTAAGCACAGGATGAATCAAAACATATTAATACATCATAAGGCTGTGAAAATACCATAAATTACTTTTTAACTTCTCTTCCCACACAAATGACATCCCATTTACAGTGAATTCTATCAAGGGAGAAGCTAGATTGATTAAATTTCTATGTAAAAGTCAGTAGCACCCAATCAATCCAAGAGAACTGTGAATATCAAACAAATTATTAGGATTATTTAATACATAAATTTTCTAGAATTATCTCAGTTACCTGAAACTCCTACATTATAAAACATGTGGCCTAAAATCATTACTTTTTGGATCTAAAAATGACACTTAGAAAACCTGAAACATTGGTGCTTCTCTTTCAAAAACACCAAAAACAACCTCAAAATGGTTGGCATTCTCCTCCTTATTCATAGAATAAACCAAAATGTCATTCAGAAACAAAAGTAAATTGTACTGAAAAAATATTTGGAAGTTTCATCGCATCAAAACCATAAATATAATAAGAGAATTGTTAAACATAAATATTATATCAAATTCTTCCTTCTACCTTGTTGTAAAATAGAACTAGTGAATCCAATAATGAAATGAAGGGATGGATTAATCATTTACCATTAACATACTATAAAACAAAATTCAGTTCCTTCTACTCCTCTGGATCCATTATCTATGACACCATTGATATCCGGATCTTCCCAGCACGTTGATCGATGTTAAAATCAACTTCTCATTGGGGAAGAAATACCATGATATGCTATATTAACACATCTGGATACCTATCAAACACCATTGGAATCATACCCACTAAACATTTCTCAATATACATAATTAAAAAACTATAAAATTGGCACATTTTCAACCCCTACTCTGAAAAAATAGTTCCTACCCACCATGAACTAGGATCCCACCCACACAGAATGACATGAATGCTCCCATTGTGGATAAGTAACTAGAACCTATGAAAATAAAAGTAAAAATGAGATTAAAATATTATTAAATAATGAATGATGGTAATGAGTATGAAAATGACTGGGTCCAAAAAAATATCGTCCCAAATGGCTTCCATGCCAATTACCACAACATGACACACTCCGGGAACATGAAATCATGATCCCTTTTCCATCTAGCAGGTTATAAAATTATTAATATAAGGAGGAAACCCAGCCCTATTACCCATGGTATCAATTAACTAATGTTAAATAAAATAATTTCATACACCATACTAAAATAAAACAAATTCCCTGGAAGAATCAATAATCATCATAGATTTCCTGAAATCTATGTCCTTATATATGACCTACGCTGCATTGAGATTCCATAGGTTGAAACCACCTTAATTATTCTTACCCTTGGGAGAATATGACATAGCAACAGTCATAAATCCTCCACACCTAGAGTCCTATTGCATCACTTGAGAGACCCTTAAAAAAAGATCTGGTACCACTCTCCCATGAAGGAAACTAACAGAAACACTAAATATTCTCTAATTGACTACACCAGTGGTACATCATTATAGTATATAATAATAAAGAATGGTGTTTATTACCTTTCTAAACTAAATGAAAATAATATACATACACCCCCAATTAAGATACATGAACTGAACCTGATGACTGTTGGAAACACATACTACTCCCTTAAAGAGATGCATCATGCATCAACTTCTATCCAAAAAAAATCGGTGGCTATAACCCACTAAAGAAACACCATTGAGACAAATCATTATATTAAATTATAGGACTTACATAGTATCCGTGTCATCCACTTTTAGATAGGTCAGTATACATAGAAAAATAAGCACATATCTTATCTCTGGCCTCTAGACCATCTCAAAGGATTAAGCCTCAAGGTAATTTTTTTCAAGGAATTCAAGAGAAACATGAATATAATCATAAAATCGGGTGGCATACTCCATCATGAAATTATTTACCTTTATTTTTCATTTGGAAATCATGTGAAGTTGATACTCTCAAGGTCTCCCTGTAGAACTACCGATTAAATACCACCTTGATGGTGGTCCATATGATATCCTCATGTCGCGCTGAAAGAAAAATCGACACCCACCACTTTTTATATGTTATATTAGAACTTTATTTTGGAAATAAATAATTAAAATTATGGGGGTATTCATGAACTCAATGATCATCTCAATATGATCCAAGTACACCTTTGGTATATTATGGCCTTTCTCACCTCGAAACACCAGTGGATTTTGCTTCAAAACCACTTGAGAATGGTCCATCGTCTATGTCTTCTCATGAACATGGACATGAAATAAAGGTTTGGTCTTATGAATCACCAGTTCAACCTAATAACAATAAGTAGGAGGGTTTTCGTGAGGAGAATTTTCTACTATAACCTATTGGTGTCTATTTGCGGTCCTCATGAGAGGAATTTCCTATAAGACCCAAATCACATGATTTATCAAGAACTAATAGTTCTCAATCAATTCTCAAAATCTAATATAAACCCTTAACACAGGAATCAATAAGTTGTATAATATTCACAAGAAATTCAAAGGGGTTGGAGGAAAAAATAAATAATTCTTCCTACTGGGCTTGGATTTGACACACTAGTTGGAAAACCATACATCAACCATGGGGTTTTAATAGAGTTGGCTTGAAGAGTTTCAAATGCAACACGTGATCTATACTAATCATGTTAACTAACTATGCATCCCCTCAAGAAACATATATTTCTAAATAACACAAAATACCACCTAGGACTACCCTGGTACATTCCACCAAAACATGAAAAACCATGAAACATAAACACAATATCCCATAAGAAGGATCAAACCACAAACAGAAACCCATAACACCCATTTCTACATGATGTTCGATGCATAGAATAGTTGTCCATGCACTCCCTTATTCCTACATCTCATGTCATAATGAACCTAGAACTAATCTACCACTATCTTTTTAATTAAAACATTATCTAAATTTTTATTAATAAACCAACACGTGTCGACATAGCCATCACTTGAGCCAACCCACAAAAAGGTCCAAAGAGAATTCCCAATCAACATGGGCTGGTGATAAGAACTAGTAATAACCAACCATCACATGGAAATGTTTTATACAAAGGTAAACTATAATAACCGACTAATAGAATTGGATGGAAAAAACAAATCATCAAAGTCAATAGAATAAACTAATAAAATTACATAAAAAATAAATCATAAATCAAAATATACTATATGTGGTCACAAACATAAATGGTATCTCAAAAAAATTCCAAAACCCAAAATAATAGAAATAAGGCCAAATAATTCCTTTAGATACATTCAAAAAGATACTATATAAAAAATACACAACAATATCCAATCCTTGAGAGACGACAACTGTTCAAAAAAAGGATGACAATAATTAGGAAGAGCCAACCTAGAACATGTTTCAATTATCCTTACTTGTGTCCAATAAAATAATGTCTAAAATCTCTCATATTATAAAGAATGGTGTCAGTCATGGAGATTAATTTGATTCTAAAATTACTCTATTTATGGATATCACCCTTGTAATCCAATAAATATGTTTGAAATCATTAAACAAACTATCCTAATTTTAAAAATAATTAATTTTTAAATAATCATTTTAAATCTCTTTTGGTTTTCTATCTCCATTGAATCTTGCATTCCAAAACAATTTCAATCATGGATCAAATATGAAAAGATATCCACAAGGAATAAAATGATAAATATGAAACACAAGGAGTATCAAAAGTTAATAAAAACATAAAAAACATATAAAAATATGGATTTAAAATGGGAATTATATATATTACAGGATGAAAATACAACTACAAAGTTCTTGAAGATTGTAAGAAAATCTAGCAGGTGTAATGTGAATTTAATGTTCTAACTATCATGCATATCATGAGTGATTGAAACAAAATTACACCTACCGATAAAAATGGAATCTCTCACATTCATCCTTAGGTCGAATCTATAAGATATCTCATTGCCTCTTACAAACCATCATGTAATCTCACATGATCTTCATATTTAAAGGATCACTTGGACGTTTAGAAACCATTTTTTAGGCTTATATGGCCCTCCCTTTGTTGGCTCACATAAACTCTGAGATAGTCTAATGTGGAAGCGCACAAGTTAATATAGCAAATATAACATCTTGTTACTGTTTATAGGTATTCTTAAACTCATCTTTTATGTATTGGTTGGGATTTTTATAGCATTATTTCCAGTTAATATTTTGGATATTTTGAATGTTTATGGGTTGTGCATGGTTGGCGCACAATTTTCCCAAACTGTGCACCCTGCCTATGGAATCTATCAATACCCAAGTTATGGTGGTTTCCGGGCTAGAATATGATTTTAACATTCATGAAACCAACAATAATAAAATATTAATCCCATTTAAAAAGGGAAAATTTCTATGGTACATGTTTTGTCTAATTGTGTGGCCCTACCCATCTAATGGTGCGTATGGATTTTGGTAATCCAGTTTTTGGTCTTAAAATCTTAAAAATTCCATTTAAATGCCCAGAAGGCATGCATGAACCAATATTAATTTCTACATCAATTAGATCTCCCAATAGAAGATTTTCCCCCCTCTACACACTTTCATAAAAATATTAATTCTTGGTGAATGGAGTTCGATCAACTCCGAGTGAAAATTTTCTTCTGTTCTTTTCCCCCCAATTTGTCCTATTTTCCCCCTAGAGTTTTATAGATCTTCATGTTAATATATAAAATAATATCCTCTATTTTAGATCATGAATCTAGGTTTGATTATCATATCATTGTTTTCAAATTTCTTCATTGGAGTTTCCCAATTGGGGATTGTTGTTCTCAGATCCCATGATCCCAAGGACGGTGGTTCTATTTTGATTAGGAAAATAAATTAACCTTAAATTGGGTGATTTCAAATCAATTGAGTAATTTAAATTCAGTTTCTTGATAATATTGTTTCAATTGGTTTATTACAAACCTATATCAATTGAATTGGAGGATTTGGGATTTGAAATTGTATTTTGGTATTATATTGGGAAAACCCTGAATTCTATTGAACTAGGGTGTGTTCTAGAATTCAATGGAAATTATTCAAATTTATTTGAGGAATTTAAATAATAAATTTTAATTATGGAATTAATTTTCTGAAAATTATTTCAATTTGTTATTTGATAAAATGGTTTTGAGAAAATCTCATTGGGATTATCATGAAAAAAAATATTTTATTAAAACCCCATGTATTGGGTTTTAACGTTAAATTTTAATATTTGATATGGAATAATGGGATGAATTTAATTTTAAGTAGTCTTAGAAAAATAATCCTAATTGATTTTATTATAGTACATGAATTCCTAGATAGTAATTTAGTTATTTGGATAGAAATTTTTTGAATCATTTCCACAAATAAAAAACATTTTTCATCATGCCACATCCCAGATGGGATGGTGATGAGTCCTTTTTGACTAGTTTCAGAGGGACATGTGTATACACATATTTCTGTGATCACCGTCTATTGTGTGAGGATCTTTTTACTTCGAATGATCACACCTTTTGGAATATAACCATGTTGCTTAATTTTTTTATTTGAAATACAAGTCATTGTTTGTATTAAATTGTTTTACATTAGCATTGTGGATTTATATAAACTGTTTTATTTAAATGATTGTTTAAACCATTATTTATAATGTTTTCCATCATATTAATTGTAATGAATGATTTTTTTTGAAATATTATTTTTAAATTACATAACCTTTTATTTGAAATTGAAAACAATATTTGGTTAATAGAATTTTGGAATATTATTATGTAATATATGGTTATAACCTAATGTGATTTTAGATCACACCTTAGCTGTGCCTTATGGTGTTTGTAGATTAAATTCTTCTAGGTTCAATAATGGGTACGAAACCACTTGGTGGTGGTAGTAGCCTTTGATAATTGGGATTTAATAGATGGTTCCATTAGGACTTGGGTTGTATTAGTATTTTCTAGAAATATGAAATGTACTTTCGGTGGTATATACCAGCTAAAATTATGATACACTTCCCCATGTGGACTTTTTGTTGTATGCATACTGAATTTTTTATCTTTCTTCTACATTGATTGTGGAAAAGTCATTCCTACATTTATTTTTTATGATGCCAAGTGCTATTTTTTATGTCGTGGAGATTCGGAATGCTTTTTTCTATAGTCAGTGTTGGTATAAGCATCATGGTACTAGGGGGTTTGAGCCTATTCATAATGAATCCATATCTAAGCTCTATGTTGAGCTTCTTTTGAGGTCTGTATGTATTTGTTTAATATTTGGAGGACATAAGAGGTTGTTTGGTTTGAGTTCTTGGCCAGAACTCACAATAATGAACCTTAGGTCACCTAATGTGGTTTGGGAAGGACATCTTGAGGATTAGTTCTTGTATTTTACCTACTTTCTAATTGGATATTTTGAAATAAAAATTTTAGTATTCTATCTATTGTGATTAATTTCCCCGGTTTCTGGGTTTGAGTGTTAATATAATTTCTTCTACGATGACTAATGATGTTGTGTAGCATCATGCCTTCAAGAAGACATGTGAATGGGATCCAAGAGGAATCAAATATTGAACTACAATGAGGGAATCATTTCCTAGAAACGACTCTAGTTTAGTTGGTTTTTACTACTATACATGCTCTGGGATAAGCACGAAAACCAGTTTCTATTTAGGCTCCACCTATGAAAACTCATAGGAATGTTCTCTGGGAACCATCTTAGGAATTATTTTCCTAAAATTCACTATCATTAAAATCCCCAAATTACCCTCATGAAGTTGTAGATTGGTTTTGATTAATTGAGTGTTTTTTTTAATTTATTTGAAACACTTGATGAGATTATGGTGAATTGCGCCAACTATGTGCTAGAAAGACTGAGTAGGAGATGGTGGGACATGATGGTGATAGAAAATATTCATGATGGATTTTAGTGAAAAGGCATCAAACCACTTTTCACCGACCAATTATATCCAGATTCGACGGTGTTTCCTAAGGATATAGTGTTTTTTGAATATGAGTAGACTGATTCGACCGTGAATGAATATGAAAACAATTTTTCTGATCTATTTTAGTTTGAACCTAATATAATATCATATTTTAAGATGAAGAAATGATTTTTCATGTTGTGACATCAAGTTGATATTTATTATTAGGGTTTGTTGTTCAATCATCCTTCTTATAATGATGTGTTTTATAGAGCATTGATAGTGGAAATGGATTTGGTTGGAAAGTATAGGTTTTCAAGAGTTTCTTTCTCTCATAGTGGTTGTTCAAGTTAATTGATGTTAAAAAAAATTAATGATTATTCTCATGGTAGTTCTTGGAAACATATTTTTTCTAGAAATCCTAAAGTGCATGGAATTGGACTATTGATTTGATTCCAGTGTGTCATGCATGGTCTTTATGAGCAGGTTTTCATTGAGGCAACCAACACATGTGCCTCATCCAGAAAAATAGGTCACCTTTATAAGAACTTTTGTGTTCTTTATACTTTATTTAGTGGCAAGGAATCATCACAATCCATTAAAAATATGGTAAAATCTTATTGATCACATAAAAAGGGGATCCATCCATAGGTATTTGGAATGAATATTCTTCACTCAGTGGAAGAGATTCCATAGGATTAAAATATGGGTCCGGTGACCATGAGAGGTACCATCAATATAAATTCATCATCAATCACATCTTTATTGGATACAAGTGCATCTCATTAATTTATAAAAAAACTTGTATTATTTACATACTAAATCATCTTAAGGATCTTTTATCTAATGTGATGGATATTTCTAAAACTATTAGAAAGAATGGAGAGCATGGTATCTATTGTCCTTCTGTTTACTCATTGTCATACATTGATATTTCGTTGAGTTTTCATGTTCTTGAGATCAAACCCACTAACACCATTTTCATGATGGAATGGATCATTATGAATAAAGACCATATAGATTTATATCATGGAAGGGTCACCTTTACTATACATGATGGGGTGCGCTGAATATTTTAAAGAGAATAAGACTGAAGGTCATTTAGAGTCATACTCTCTTATCTAGAGTTGGGGAAAGTTACAACCGTATTTGATTTGTATCTATAGTGGTAATCTTCATGTATTAATCTCCCTCAATTTTTTTTCATGTTTCTTAATGTTTTCCATTCTCAATTATCTATTTTTTCACAAGTATGGTTGGTATATTTATCTATAAATTTAGTGTTTGGTACTTAATTAGTATCTATTCCTTCTTATCACATAACACTAACATAACTAAAAGAGATTATGACTTTATTGTATGATACTCTAGAGGTATCCTTTATATTCCCGAATGTGTGACCTTGGGTATTGTTAGTTCTATTTTCTTTGATTGATTATGGGTAACATTGCATATGTGTTGATTACCGAAAACTCAATTGAGTTAAGGTAAAGAATAAATATCTATTCCCACCATTTGATGATCTGTTTGACCAGCCAAAAAGGGAGAAGTTGTTCTCAAATATTGATCTTTGCTGTGGCTACCATCAATTAATATTAAAATAATATAATATTCATAAAACCACATTTTGACGAAGTTACTTCCATTATGAGTACACTATCAATCCATTTGGTATAGACAATTCCCCTACATTTTTTAAATATTCAATGAAAATAATTTTCCAATTGTATCTATATACCTACATGGTAGTATCTTTTGATGGAATCCTTGTTTATTGTACTTATTAGGATGATCATGTGCATCATCTGAGATTTGTTCTAGATTTTTTGAGAAATAATAATATTTATACTGAGCTTTTAAAATATGATTTTTAGATCCAAGAAGTGAGTTTATTGGGACCCATTGTGTCAGAACATGATATTTTAGTTGATCCTAAAGAGGTGATGACTATTATTAAATGGGAATAAACATGATATGTTTTCAAAATGCATAGATTCTTGGTTGTAGCTGAGTATTATCAAGAGTTTATTAAGCAATTCTCAATGTTGGATTCTTCGATGGCTGCTCTAACTCGAAAGGGAGTAAATTTTTCTTAGGATGATAATCTTCAGAGTTGATTAGTTGAACTGAAACGTCTTTTGACCAGAACGTCGGTGTTGACTTTTCCAGATACTGGGTCGGGGTATGAATATTCTTAGTTGCATTAGGTTTGGGTTTGGGTTCCATTCATATACAATGTCATCATATCGTAGCTTATTAATCTCATTATATTAGGTCACATATGAAGAATTACCCAACGCATGACCTTGAATGTTTATTTGGGATGAACAAAGTCATGATTTGGAATCTTTTAATTTTTTTAGAAATATTTACTATGTATTCTGACAACAAATCATTAGTTATATATTCTCATGAAAATATTTGAATCTATTCTAGAGGCGTTGGGTGGTGTACCATCAATATTTCAACTTTGACATCATATATACCATAAAGAAGGCAATTTCACTGCATATGTGTTATATAAGAAACATTTGACACAGGATGTGAATAAATCATTAGGAGAGTGGAACTTGGTGGCTCCTTTTTTACAGTTTCACATCAGAGTATAAGAATCAGGGGTTGATATTTCTTTGGCCAGTATTTAGATAGTGTATTCTTTTCTTGAGATGATTCTTTAGGAATATATACATGAGGTTGAGTTCTTTAGCATTAGAGTCTATCTTTACAGTTGGGATATCATGAATTAATAGTAATTTTCCATATAGGGGATTCATGCTATTAGAAATGATGTTCTCTGCCATTAGTGTTAAAGAAATCTATGATGGGGGATTTTGATAATTCTAAGTGGTTTATGCACCAAGGAACCATGAAGATGTTTTATGATGTGTAGAGGATGTTCTAGAGGCTAGGTGTGAGATGGGGAACTACTGAATTTGTCTACCATTTCTATATGTGCTAATAGGTAATGTCCCAAAACTATATTCATTGGGGTTTCGTTCAGCCACATCCAGTCATGACATGGAAGTGGGATGAGATCTCTATGGACGTTATGATAGGGTTTTCATGAACCCATATAAAGAAGAATGTGATATGTGTTGTGATTGAGAAGATGAAAAAATAAGCTCACTTTATATGCATTTGAGATACAAAAAATGTTTATGAGTTTGGAAATTTCTATGTGAATGATATTTTTGGTTTTCACATAGTTCCTTCTACTATAGTCTCTAATTAGGATCCACATTTCACATCTCATTTTTTGAGAAGCCTTTAGAAAGCATTGGGAGATCATGTCCCTTTTAGAATTGTATACCATCCACATTCTGATGGCCATATAAAAAGACCTAAATAGACCCTTGAGGATATTCTCTTCCTTTATGATCTCTACTATTTTGAATCTTTAGATTATCATTTGTAGTGGTTGAGTTTACATATAATAATATTTATGAGTCCATGATCATACAGACTTTTTTTTGAGTCCTTGTATATCCAGCCATGTAATTGGTCAAAGTTATTTTGTTATAATATGAATGGTTCAAGAGAGGACGAAAAATATTTATTTGATTCTTCAGATAATGTTGAAGCCACATAGCTAGTATAAATCATATGATGATAATTATACTTGACTGTTGGAATTTTCTATTTGTGACCATGTATTCTTATAATTTTCACCACATATGGGTCATCAATGGATTTGGAGGGAAGGGAAACTTTCTACACATTTTATTTGACCTTTTAAGGTTATTGAGAAGGTGGAAAAAGTATATTACAATTTATCACCTTCACCACAACTATCATCGATACGAAACATTTTTCATGTATCTCATCTACAAAATTATCAATCTGATTCATCTCATGTTCTGTGCTAGAGTACTCTTAATGTTGAACTTTATTTTTATGTGGTTGAATGTCCATTGTGGATAGTATATTATAAAACCAAGGTATTTATTGGGAGGATGATACCTTTGGTTCAAGTGCTATTGCAACACGATTTTGATAATCATGGGATTTTGGAGACAATGTAACTGATGAAAGAGTAATGGCCTTATCTTTTTGACAAGGAAGCTTCTTACTTGAATTTATAGAGACATGAATTTTATATGGTGGGGAGTTTTTAACATCATGTTACTATTTATAGTTATTTTTAAACCCCTATATTGAACATGTGTATGTTGGGCTTCGTTTGAGGTTTTTCATGTCAATTTTTTGGAAATCTTGAATTTTTTTAAATATACTCGATTGGCACATAGTTTTCCAAAACCATGCACCTTCCTAGTAGACATCAAGCAAACCCAAATCATGGAGGTTTTCATGTATAGTGCATGTTTTGACAAACAATTCAACCCCATAAGAGAAAATCTATAACCGATTTAAAATGGGCACATGGATAGGGCACACAATTTGACTAACGATGTTGCCCTACCATGATATAGGTGTATATATGGTTTTAATTCTATTTTTTAGTCCTGTGAAACCCCATTTTAAATTTTACTATGGGAATATACAACCATATAGGGATTTATTATTCCCTAAGAGAACCCAAGATGTGATTTTGGCCCCTCTACAACCCCAAAGAAGTTAATCAAATCTATGAAAATGATGTTTAATCTCCTCATAGTAAGAGTTCATATTCCATTCACATTATCCCATTTCTATCCATTCCTTGCTAGGATATTTAGATCTCCATTTTCATAAAGAATCTAATATCATTATTTTTATGTATTGAATCTACGATTAATTATCAGATCATTGATGCTGAAATTCTTCATCAGTGTTTCTCAATTATTGTTTAGTGTTCAAAGATACTGTAATCATGAGGTGGGTGGTTTTGTTTTGATTTTAAAATTTTATTGACCCAAAATTGATTGATTTAAATTCAATTTTTTTATTTTATTTCAATTTACTGATAAGTTACATTCAATTGGTTTATTAAAAACCCAATTGCATTGAATTGAGGGATTTGATATTTAAAATTGGATTTTGGAATGAAATTAGGGAAAATCCCATGTTCCATTGAATTAGGGTTTGTTTTGAAATTAGATAGAATGTTTTCAAATTAAATTGGGGAATGTAATTGTAGAAACTGATTTATGGAATTGATTTTTTGAAATTGATTTCAAATGTGTATTTTTTAAAATGAATTTAAATGGTTTTGATAGAAACCCATTAGTTTTATCCTAAAAAATGAGTGATTTCATTAAAAACTCATATATAGTTTTATAAAAAGAAATTTGAATATTTGGAATGGGATAATGATATTACATGTATTTTAAAAAGTCTTAAAATAGATTTCTCATCATTGATTTTATTATAGCACAAGGAAACCTATGTAGTTAGTGATTTACTAGGATATATATATTTTGAAACTTTTAAACAGAAACCTAACCTAGTACATAATGTTTCAAACCTGATGGGATGGCCTAGTACAAAATGTTTCAAACCTGATGGGATGGTGATGAGTCCCCTGACTGTTGGTGGATGGAAATGTGTATGCACATATTTCCATGACAACCTTTGAGTGTATGAGAATTATATATCTTAGAACTGTTTTACATTATGGTAAATGACCATGTTTCTCATTTTTTTATTTGAAATATTTGACATTGTTTTTTATAAAATGTTTTACACATTATGTATGGATTTTTATAAACTATTTTATTTAAACTTATTTTTTATTCCTTTTTACAAAAATGATTCCATCATTTGAAATGTAATTCATGAATTGTTTTGAATATGATTTAGAAATTCCATACATATTTATTTGAAATTTAAATCACTTTATTGTCAATTAAATAATGGAATCTTACATTGGAATCCTTATTGAGACCCAAATGGGCTTTTATCTCACACCCTACCTATGTAATCAAGTGTTTGTAGATTAACTTATTCTAGCTTTAATCAAAGGAATGGGGCTAAATGTAGCTGGTAAAATAGGTTAATACTTGGGTTTGGAGAGTTTAGTCCCCTAGGAAACGGATTGTTGTCATATTTAATGGTACATTAATTTGTACTTTGGGTTGTTTATAGATGTTTTAATTCTTTACACTTATCCTTAGAGTTTTATTTTTTTTCATATTGAATTTTTTCCTTCATTCTGTATTGTTTATTTAAAATATGTTCCCTCTTTAATTATGTATGATGCCAAGTTCTAGTTACTATCCAATGGAGATAGTGAACACCCTTTGGGCCATGTCAGTGCTGATTTCATCATCAGGGTACCAGGGTGTTCATGCAGATTCCTGACATCAATAAATATATAACAAAAGAAATTTCATAAAAAGTCACTCTTATTTTATCAAAATACATTTTCCAAGTTAAATAAATTTCTAAAATAAAATTATAAATCATTTAAAATAAATAAACTCATTAGGTATGTTTAATAAACACTTGGTTTGAAGTAAACTAGTACTCGCCCGTGCGTTGGCATGACACTATAAAATAAATGCTGATTTCAATAAGAAAAAATTATATTACACTGATAATAATGAACATTGATATTGAATTTATTTATGTCACAAATAATTAGTAAATATTATTAAAATTCTGATTTCAAGCTCATTGACGCGTTGACAAACTGTTGTGGGGGAACAGGTGACATAAGCATTGCCAACATCCTTTGAGACATTCAAATTTTCAATGCCCTTTCTAGGAGAAACATCTAGGTAATTCATAGAATTAATTAATGGAGGATAATCTGTGTAGAGGGCATGTGCACTATTAGAATCCGCTGTATTTTCTAGATCCAACGAGCATGATGCAGGACAAGACTCAATAATATTATACAAGTTAACTGGAGATGCAGATTCACTATAGATGATGTTCTGATTAGCAGGGAAATTCCTATCTACATATTTAAGTAGGTGATTACCAAGATCAGGTCCAATCTCACGCTGCTTAGAGAGAATCGTTGTTCTTTCAATGAAGTTATCATTACAATCCAGCGTGTCAGACACATTCTGAATTTTACAGCGTGCAACCACAGGTACATCATTATTTGATATCATATTTTATGCTGTTGATTTCAAAACAATAGTGATGTCTATATATCCATCAACTATGTAATCAGCAAAGACATTATATGAAATAGAAGAGATAATATTTAGAATATCCTGGGAAAGTTCAAATACAAAATGATCTTCTTTAATCTAATTCTCTTCCTCTTCCACAAGAATTTCCTAGGGAGTTATTTAACCCATGATTTATAGGGGGATGTTTCTTCTTGACCCATTTAGGATCCTCTTTTGCAGGTTCCCATTTTTCAATGTCCTTAGCCTTACCCATCATATTTCTAACCACGTTAGTCCATGTATAAGGATCAGGAGTTGGTTTCATCTATTTTTGAAGAAACCTGCAAATTGAAAAAGAAAGCCCAAAAATTTTACAGACATCATAGAAAGGAGTCTTGTACTCATACTCAATCTTTACCTCAATATTGTGACCATTATAGAAAAATTAATGACATTTGGGAGATTTGAATCCAAGTGAGCCTCAACTTGAATCCTGGCATAAAGACCTAGCTCACCATTTAGCATATGCTGATCCAATTTTTGAGGGGTACCAACAAATGAGGCAATATCATTCAGATTTCATGGGTGCCAGTAAACCCAATTCAACCCATGGAGTTTGATCTAAATCTGATATGAAGAATTCCTTTGATTAAATGGGTTAAAGTTGATATCCCAGTCTAAAATCCGATGTACGCCAGGCTTTAAGTTGAGATTTCCAAATCTCCAGGCAGCATCAAAATCTTCCTTACATCCAAAAATAATATGAAAATAGAGGGGGGTGATAGAGGGGTTGAGGAATATAATGTGACTATTGCACTATGATATAGTGGAATGAGTTCCAAAAACCAAAAATGAGTTCACTTGAATTTTCAGACTAAAAATTAAGAGAAGAGGAGAGAAACCTTTTTAGAGAACATACATCGATAAATGTACCAAACTACTATGTATCCCCAAGGTTGATGATGGAAATAGGATGCAGAATAGAGGTAAAGAGATTTTACCCCACACCTATCAACATACATACTAAAATTAGGTTATCCTGAGTGGGTTCCTAATTTAAAAATAAAAAAATTACATGAAATCATGTATTTTTAAAAATACCTAGTCCACCAATGAAACTTCATCCGAATACCATTGGAATTTGGGTGGGTGGTAATTGGGTTCACCACCACTTCCCAAACAACCATAATTATAGTGTCCTAAAAATGGTGTTATAATGGATTTATAAAACTACTCAATTGGACAACACTATTTTCTTAACCATTAGAACACACCATAATCTTCTTTGACCCATGTGAACACCTCATATGCATGAAACATAAAAATTAAAATTCTCACTTCAAATTAATCAATTCAAGAAAACCGCAGTTCCACATCATTATAACCCATATTATTCTCGGTCTGATAATATAAAAACTTGTGGGGATTTACAATTTTAATCATAAAATAGATGGTAAATATATCAATCATAACTTTTTATTGATAGATTCAACACATTATAGATGTATAGTTCTATATATTAACATAAAATCATATAGCATCTAAACATATCTACTATACAATTTTTAAGATATGTATATTTAATTTATCATGGTGGATATTAACTAAAGGGGTTCAAGAACAAAAAAAATAATGATTCTCTTAAAATAACAAAGTTACTGATAATACCCTATTCTATATTATTCTATATCATAATTTAGTACTCCCACTAGGATAGTCACATTCTATTCCATATAAAGAGAAACAATAAAAAATATAGGGGAGTATGTTGGTTCTCTAAACATCATTACTAATAACGATTGATGTTTTGCAGGAGGGGTAGGGATTGTATTGACAGAGGGGTAGGGACTATAAATTAATTATTATTATTAACTATAGAATATTATTTATCAAAAATAATATTTCATATTAATATTGAATTTTTTTGAAACAGATTGTAATACATTATGAAGGAATGATAGTTACAAATATTGAGGGTCAAAAGTTACATAATGAGGAGTAATATCTATCAAACAGATATTGAAGGAACAATAGTCAGAGAAATACTTAATGCCCAGGAACACATACAAGAAAATAATAACTGAGACAAAAGAAAATTATAAACTTCTTGTCTAAAGAATAAAAAATAATGTCACCATGCTCATATCCCATTCTGCGCAGGTATATAGACCTTCATAACATATTTGATCTGGAACTTCATTCAAACATCAAGGAACATATTCGATTATAATATTAAATTGAAAATTTTGAAAATAAATATATGTTTAAAAATATGATGTTCATCATTAAACTTTTGAATATGGATATAGTTTAATATATAAGATTCAATATGTAAATTTATCAAAATAATGTTTTTGAAAATTAATGTGTAGCTCATTCTACTCATTGAATTAATCAATACATATATAGTTGAAAATATTCTGTTATCAACGAACAAAATAAAGGATTTTTCTTTTCTAAAATTAAAAAAGCAATGAGTAGAGGGAAGTGGGAAAATGGTATTTTTCAGGGTCCATTAAAACTATCTGTACAGAATAAAAAAGAATGTTAAAAAATAAGAATACAAATTAATGCATATAGAAATTGAAGAATAAAAAATATGAATGTTAACCTAAAAGAAAAAATTAGTAACCATAATAAAAAGAAGAAATAACTTTAGATTTTTAATATAATGATGTTCTTGGAATAAGTTTGTGTTAAAAAGTGATTGTTAACATGAAGATGTGTTTCTAAAAAGAAGGTACGTCTAATATAATTCTTAAATACAGCATAAAATAAAATGAATGTGTAGATATATCCAAAGTTATATTTGTAACATTTCAAGTGAAGTAATGAAAAGTCAACAATACACAACAAAAACACACAAAAATGAGTAATGTTTGTTCAACTAATCTCATAGTGGAAAAAAACATTCATCAGAGCATTGTAAGCCCAAGATGCGCATATTTGGGGGACTTTCATGAACATATATGGTTGAAACATCCTTTATGTGAAACTATGTAAAACGTTTAATTCAAATAAAAGTGTTAAAGATATGGATAACAATTTATAAAAGGATATTTGTAGATAAATACAATCCATGTCTGAGATAACATCAATCCATGACCTCACCTACCCTCCACCCTCCCGTCCAGCACCCCCCATGTCCATCCCCTCCCTATATTGCAGCCCTTACCTCTTCATCTTACCCCCCCGGCCCAGCCCCTCCCCTCAACCCGGTCTAGCCACTCCCCCTGCCAAGCCCGCCCAACCCCTCCCTGTATTCCGGCCCTCACCTCTCCAACTTCCCCCCTCCAGCCCAGCCCCTCCCCTAAACCCACAAAAAACATACATGTCTCCTATAGTTGAAACACCGGTAATCATAAGGCAATAGTTTAAGGTCCTTGGATCCCTTATAAAAATAGTGTTCTGTTGGTCACTAAACCCATGAAAACCAGGTTTATTTTCATTTTCCTGGTTTTCCATTCGTGATAATCTATAACATAGACAAGTTAATGCAATGCACAAGGAGATACATATATCATTGTTTCCTAACCTAGAGTAAAAAAGAAGCTGTAGGAAATATGTGAAGGAAAAAACTGTAAAAGACAATCTATTATAAAACAAACTGATTTACTGAAATATATTTGATAGAAATGATCCAATTCTCAAAAATTAGATCTTTTCTCAAATGACATTTAAGGAATGGGGGAAAACACAAAAATAATGAATTAACACCTATCAAATCTAAAATATGATTAAAGAAAAACATAGATAGTTATGAATTTTCAAAGATAAATGATTTCATTAACATGATTCAAAAAAAGAAAATTCAGGCTTACCAAACATGTTTAGCTTGTTATTTTTATAACAGAATACGTAAAATTAAAAGAATAATAAGAAATAGAATAAATATATTAAAATAATAAAAATTTTAGAGATAGTAAAAGTACCTGAAACTGAAATCTGCTTTCACATAAATAGATATACGCACATACATGGATTTGGGAAAATGAAATAGTTAAGATATACCTGCATGATAAGAGTCAGCATCACTGTGATGGTGGAGGATGACCGAGAGTACGGTCTGAACCTGTTCGAGTCCAGTGTAGACCGCTGTATGGAGTGGTTGGACATGAAGGACCCTGCCTCAGTGGTGTGCATTGTTTTCAGCAGCCTAGTGAAGCATGGGTAAGAGCGAGTGGAGGAGCTATAATTGGGGAAATCTAGTCTGTTTAGTATTGTATTCCTAAAACTAAGTAAACAAACACAAAATATAATAAAAAGTATTAATTTCACAATATCTCTTAACTGATATAACTGAAATACATTCAATTTGGCATTGTGCTGAAATTGAACAATCCTAGTATAATTATTAGCCTATTGAAAGAATGTAGCCTCAAACCTTTGTAAAAGATTTAGATTCTTGCTACCCACATTATCAATAGAATCTGGGTTTTTAAACATCATTATGACTGAGGTATTGTGATAAAAAATTAAAGCAGCTCCTCCTTGAATAAAGCCACAGAAATCATGAACTAAATGCCACAAATTCAGCTTATAGGATAAATATTGTTTTAAAGGACTATTTCTCTCCGGTTTATAGTATCTAATCACTTGCCATTTGAAGAAAAAAAAGTGCTCAGATAAATTAATGTGGACAGTACTAAAAGGGTGATAATACTCTTCCAATGTTTTTTAATGACTAAAATTGAACACAGTTTTAACATAAACAATAACCAAATGATTTAAGTCATCCTAGTCCCTATCATATTTACAATGTGAAACCAAACAGTTATGGACTTTTTCTTTATTTTAAAATAATACATAATTTAGTTTGGTGGGAGGAATGAATAATTTAGGTTGAAGTGGAAACATGGCTAAGTGACACGTAGGAAGAAGCCACCCATATTTAGTATATATAATTGATGTCAATTATATTTTTAAAATCAATTATCATAAGTTAAAAAATGTTAAATGTTTCTTTAGGTTTCATAAAAAAATGGATGCTTTAAAACCTGATTAGAAATATAAAGGAATTATACATAAATTGAAGTAATACTAAAACAATTTCATTCAATTTAATGGACAACTTATATTCCAGTAGGGTATGCTGAAGAAAATCATATAACTTCAGCAAAACAAAGCAGTAGGAAATGCACCCAAAATATATCTTACCCATGCTAAAATAGTTGCAGAATACATCAACAGAATTCATGAAGCCCCTCCAAGATACATAGCCTAAAATATTAATCAAAAACATGAATGACATAAGGATTATTGTGGTCTCGAGATGCATATGAAAAACATGTGAAACAAAAGAAATTAATAAAGAAACATGAAACATTAACAAAATCATTACAATAGTCAATTTTTCTATAGTGGGAACATGGTCACATGTATGACAGGAATGTGGTAATTTAAAATATACTTTTATCAGTGAAAAGAATAAAATATTTCTATTTACTAAAATAAAAATTGTAATATATGAAAATGAGGAAGTGAGAGATAAGGTTTTGATCAGGGGATTCAACCATTTCATGTTACGTTCTAAATGCTTTCATGACATACATAAATTAAAAAAAATAAAAATAGTTGAATAGAGTAAATTTATACAAAAAATGAAAAACATAATTACTCTCTCTACCCATATTCATCAACATCTTGAAGATATGCCATGTTCATCAGAAAAATACAACAGAACACATGTGACAATCAATCAAAGGTGTAAACAATATTCCATGTATTTACAATAGGGGATTCAGAAAGGAGAAAACCTCTTATGCTTTGTTCTAAAATAAAGGAAACATGCCCTGAATAGTCCTATACAATGATCACTCTCATATCCCAACCTCATAAATCATGCACAAGAATTCCAATTATAAAATTATCAACCAATCTAAGCCTTGTGAAGTGTTCTCGACGCAACCTCAAATTAAAAAGGACAATCGTATCACTTAGTCCAGGAAGGCCTCTATACCTCACATACCTAATAAGACCCAAAGTAAGCTCAGTATGTCAAACATTGTAAATCCCATAGATATATATATATCCTATGTTACGGTAGTAGGTTTCATTACAGTTCATTCCAATTATTTCTAAATCTCAAAAGCTAGTGCATGATCAATTTCACTCTGCCCTATTTGCAACTTACAATAAAATTCCATCATACTACAGTAGGTGTAAACATTCAAGTATGTTTCAGACATATTTAATTCCATGAAAACATATTTGGTGAATTATATTTCACTTTTGGTATCCAAACACTTCAGTAAATATTTACAGGACCTGCTGCTTGGGTAAAAACCATCTTTCATAGAATAAAATAGGAAACAGATCACACAACTCAATATGAATGGATTGAAATAGATATAGTATGAAAATGGAAAATAATACATCAAAGGAAAATTTCAAATGATTATAGAAATAAAATAAGACATACATCAAATTGAAAAGCCTTACCAAGAAATCTACATAATGGGGAAAACGTGTTTATTCTCTAAAAGTTTGGGCCTGGTGCGGAAAGAAACCTGAAGCAGAAAACCTAAATGGATAGTTTACAAAACATACAACAGGAATATGTCAGTACAAGAAAATCTATTTTGGAATAAGTTTGTGTTAAAAAGTGATTGTTAACATGAAGATGTGTTTGTAAAAAGAAGGTACGTCTAATATAATTCTTAAATACAACATAAAATAAAATGAATGTGTAGATATATCCAATGTTATATTTGTAACATGTCCAGTGAAGTAATGAAAAGTCAACAATACACAACAAAAACACACAATAATGAGTAATGTTTGTTCAACTAATCTCATAGTGGAAAACAACATTCATCACAACATTGTAAGCCCAGGATGCGAATATTTTGGGGACTTTCATGAACATATATGTTTGAAACATCCTTTATGTGAAACTATGTAAAACGTTTAATTCAAATAAAAGTGTTAAAGAAATGGATAACAATATATAAAACGATATTTGTAGATAAATACAATCCATGTTCGAGATAACATCAATCCATGACCTCACCTGCACTCCACCCTCCCGTCCAGCACCCCCCCTGTCCAGCCCCTCCCTGTATTTCACCCCTTACCTCTTCATCTTACCCCCCCACCCCGGCCCAGCCCCTCCCCTCAACCCGGTCTAGCCACTCCCCCTGCCAAGCCTGCCCAACCCCTCCCTGCATTCCAGCCCTCACCTCTACAACTTCCCCCCTCCGGCCCAGCCCCTCCCCTCAACCCATAGAAAACATACATGTCTCCTATAGTTGAAACACCGGTAATCATAAGGCAATAGTTTAAGGTCCTTAGATTCCTCATAATAATAGTGTTCTGTTGGTCACTAAACCCAAGAAAACTAGGTTTATTTTCATTTTCCTGGTTTTCCATTCGTGATAATCTATAACATAGACAAGTTAATGCAATGCACAAAGAGATACATATATCATTGTTTCCTAACCTAGAGAAAAAAAGAAGTTGTAGGAAATATGTGAAGGAAAAAACTGTAAAAGGTAATCTATTATAAAACAAACTGATTTACTGAAATATATTTGATAGAAATGATCCAAATCTCAGAAATTAGAACTTTTCTCAAATTACATTTAAAGAATGGGGGAAAACACAACAATAATGAATTAACACCTATCAAATATAAAATATTATTAAAGAAAAACATAGATAGTTATGAATTTACAAAGATAAATGATTTCATTAACATGATTCAAAAAAAGAAAATTCAGGCTTACCAAACATGTTTAGCTTGTTATTTTTATAACAGAATACGTACAATTAAAAGAATAATAAGAAATAGAATAAAAATATTAAAATAATAAAAATTTTGGAGACAGTAAAAGTACCTGCAACTGAAATCTGTTTTGACATAAACAGATATACGCACATACATGGATTTGGGAAAATGAAATAGTTAAGATATACCTGCACGATAAGAGTCAGCATCAATGTAATGGTGGAGGATGA
The DNA here is from genome assembly GCA_963277665.1 of Viscum album. NCBI lineage: Eukaryota > Viridiplantae > Streptophyta > Magnoliopsida > Santalales > Viscaceae > Viscum > Viscum album. The sequence goes on along the minus strand of OY728158.1, from coordinate 678,155,729 downwards.
CCGAGAGTATGGTCTGAACCTGTTCTAGTCCAGTGTAGACCGCTGTGTGGCGTGGTTGGACACGAAGGACCCTGCCTCAGTGGTGTGCATTTTGTTTAGTAGCCTAGTGAAGTATGTGTAAGAGCGAGTGGAGGAGCTATAATTGGGGAAATCCAGTCTGTTTAGAATTTTATTCCTAAAACTAAGTAAACAAACACAAAAAATAATAAAAATCATTAATTTCACAATATCTCCTAACTGATATAACTGAAATACATTCAATTTGGCATTGTGCTGAAACTGAACAATCCTAGTATAATTATTAGCCTATTGAAAGAATGTAGCCTCAAACCTTTGTAAAAGATTTAGATTCCTGCTACCCACATTATTAATAGAATCTGGGTTTTTAAACATCATTATGACTGAGGTATTGTGATAAAAATTTAAAGCAGCTCCTCCTTGAATAATTCCACAGAAATCATGAACTAAATGCCACAAATTCAGCTTATAGGATAAATATTGTTTTAAAGGACTATTTGTCTCCGGTTTATAGTATTTAATCACTTTCCATTTGAAGAAAAACAAAGTGCTTAGATAAATTAATATATATAGTAGTAAAATGGTGATTATACTCTTCCAATGTTTTTTAATGACTAAAATTGAACACAGTTTTAACATAAAAAATAACCAAATGATTTAAGTCATCCTAGTCCCTATCATAATTAAAATGTAAAACAAAACAGTTATGGACTTTTTCTTTATTGTAAAATAAAACGTAATTTAGTTTGGAGGGAGGAATGAATAATTTAGGTTGAAGTGGAAACATGGCTAAGTGACACGTAGGAAGAAGCCTCCCGTATTTAGTATATATAATTGATGTCAATTATATTTTTAAAAACAATTATCATAAGTGAAAAAATGTTAAATGTTTCTTTAGGTTTCATAAAAAAATGGATGCTTTCAAACCTGATTAGAAATATAAAGGAATTCTAAATAAATAGAAGTAATACTGAAACAATGTCATTCAATTTAATGGACATCATATATTCCAGTAGGGTATGCTGAAGAAAATCATATAACTTCAGCAAAACAAAGCAGTAGGAAATGCACCCAAAAAATATATTACCCATGCTAAAATAGTTCCAGAATACATCAACAGAATTCATGAATCCCCTCCAAGATACATAGCCTAGAATATTAATCAAAAACATGAATGAAATAAGGATGATTTTGGTCTCGAGATGCATATGAAAAACATGTGAAACAAAAGGAATTAATAAAGAAACATGAAACATTAACAAAATCATTACAATAGTCAATTTTTCTAGAGTGGGAACATGGTCACATGCATGAAAAGAATGTGGTAATTTAATATATACTTCTATTAGTGAAAAGAATAAAATATTTCTATTTACTAAAATAAAAATTGCAATATAAGAAAATGAGGAAGTGAGAGATAGGGTTTTGATCAGGGGATTCAACCATTTCATGTTACAATCAAAATGATTTCATGACATACATAAATTAAAAAAAAATGTTGAATAGAGTAAATTTATACAAAATATGAAAAACATAATTACTCTCTCTACCCATATTCATCAATAGATTGAACATATGTCATGTTCATCAGAAAAATACGACAGAACACATGTGACAATCAATCAAAGGTGTAAACAATATTCCATGTATTTACAATAGGGGATTCAGAAAGGAGCAGACTGCTTAAGCATTGTTCTAAAATAAAGGAAACATGCCCTGAATAGTCCTATACAATGCTCACTCTCATATCCCGACCTCATAAATCTTGCACAATAATTCCAATTATAAAATTATCAACCAAACTAAGCCTTGTGAAGTGTTCTCGATTCAACCTCAAATTAAAAAAGGACAATCGTATCACTTAGTCCAGGAAGGCCTCTATACCTCACATACCTAATAAGACCCAAAGTAAGCTCAGTATGTCAAAAATTGTAAAGTCCATAGATATATATATCCTATGTTACGGTAGTACGTTTCATTACAGTTCATTCCAATTATTTCTAAATCTCAAAAGATAGTGCATGATCAATTTCACACTACCCTATTTGCAACTTACAATAAAATTCCATCATACTACAGTAGGTGTAAACATTCAATTATGTTTCAGACATATTTAATTCCATGAAAACATATTTGGTGAATTATATTTCACTTTTGGTATCCAAACACATCAGTAAATATTTATAGGACCTGCTGCTTAGGTAAAAACCATCTTTCATAGAATAAAATAGGAAACAGATCACACAATTCAATATGAATGGATTGAAATAGATATAGTATGAAAATGGAAAATAATACATCAAAGTAAAATTTCAAATGATTATAGAAATAAAATAAGCCATACATAAAATTGAAAAGCCTTAGCAGGAAATCTACATAATGGGGAAAAAGTGTTCATTCTCTAAAATTTTGGGCCTGGTGCAGAAAGAAACCTGAAGCAGAAAACATAAATGGATAGTTTACAAAACATAAAACAGGAAAATTTCTGTACAAGAAAATCTATTTTCGGTGCAGTGGAGGGGTTTGACTGTAATACTATAAAACGTAGGTGTCATTTATTATATTCATTTCCTAATGCTTTAATGTTAGTATAGATCCAAGGTAGTATGAAACAATTATTGATAACTAACATCATAGGACAATTGGTGTGTTTGAAATGAAATAAATACCAGTTAAATGTGCATGAAATAATGATAGCAAAACACAAAAGTTTAAGCCATGACAACATGCACAAATAAGAACATTAGCATGAGTAGTGTAATGTGAGGAACAAAAACATCATACTACCATTAAATCACAGTCATACCATCAGAAGTAGAAAAACCACTGTCAAAGAACACCTTCACAGACTATCCATGTTATACAAAATAAAATTTAAGGGAAACACATAGAAAACATGTTAACATATATTAGAAAATTGTTGGTTGTAGTGAAGGGGTTCACTACAATGCAATAAAATAGAAGTGTGATCTTATTATATTCATTACCTAAAGCATTGATGTTAGTATAGATACAAGGTAGTATGAAAACATTACAAATAACTAACATCATAGGACAATTGGTGTGTCTGAAATGAAATGAGTACCAGTTAAAAGTTCGTGAATCAATGATAAAAAACACAATATTTTAATCCATGCAATCCAGCACACATATAAACATCACCATGAGTAGTGGAATGTGAGGAAAAAAAACATCATACTACCACTGAATCTTACCCATACCATGTGATGCAAAAAAACCACTACCGAAGAACACCTTCTCAGACTATCCATATTAAACATAATAAAATTAAAGGTAAAAAAGTAGAAAACATGTTAACATATATGATAAAATTGTGGGTTGCAGTGGAAGGGGTAGAATGCAATACTATAAAATAGAGGTGCGATCTTATTATATTAATTTACTAAAGCATTGATTCTAGTATCAATCCAAGTTAGTATGAAACAATTATTGACAACTAACATAATAGGACAACTGCTGTGTCTGAAAGGAAATAAGAAGTAGTTAAAAGTTCGTGAAACAATGATAAAAAACACAAAAGTTTAGGCCATGAAAACCTGCACAAATAAGAACATCAGCATGAGAATTTTATTTTAAGGAACCATAAAATCATAACTCCACTAAATCTCACCCATACCATGTGAAGCAAGAAGACCACAGTCGAATAACACCTTCCCAGATAATCCATAAATCACTTTTTCATAACGAAACTCCATGTATGGATGTGAGAACATACATGTTGTGGAATCTGTATTAGTAGATAGATATGTGAATAAATATTGTCTAAAATTTTGGAATATATGTTGTAATTGGATAAAGGGGAATAAATATCAAATGGGAACAAATTAAGGGGTTAATAGAGGGAAAACAAAGGACAATTGTTGTATAATGTGTTGAAAGATTAAGGAATATATCCGATGAAGCTGTCACACAAGAATCTAGGAATGAAATGAAGAAGAAATGTGAAAATTTCTCCAAAATGAGGAGGCCATACCTATTGCATAGATGTACATCAATCATATTTCTAAATATCGTGTTGCTTATGTTAAAGGGGTTTGTGAGGGGGATGGGAGAGGATGGGGTTATCATGAGAGGGAAGGGAGAGAGACGTCCAAAAAGAAGGTAGAGGGATAGGTAGAGGCCTAGGGTGGCCGAGGAAGAACATGAGGTGGTACAGTATGCGTAGGCGGAAAAGGGTATGAAAAACGACAGGAACACTAATCATAGTGGAGGGAAACGAAGCTCGACAGTAGGTGAAGCGCGGCTACAGCTGAAGTGTGAGAGGGGGGGGGGAGAAATATAGTGAAACCATGTGCGGAATAGGGAGGGAGGGAGTGAAAGGGTTTCACGTGAAGAATCACATCGATTCGGGTCAGCGGGAACTGTAGATCGATTAGAGAGGAAGCACGAGCGGGTAGAAGGAAGCCGTCGAGTGTCGACTGCGGGAACCCTAGAGCAATTGGAGATGATTCACGAGTGGGAGGATAAATTTACCGAAAGAATGTGCCGATGATGGAGTAATAGAGGATGGAGAAAGGCAGTCTACAAGCATGAAGTAGGAGTGAAATGGAACACCGAAGAAAGGTGACCTCAATCCCGAAGAAGGAGAACCTCGGAGAAGCGTGAAGACGGAGTCCACCGGGAGAATGAAAACTACGTCGGAGAGGTATCTTATCCAGAGAACGGTAGTGGGTTCGGGATCGGGTTTTTGCAGAGAAAAATTGGGAGTGCACGGAGGGTCGATGTGGCTAAATGGTTTGAGGACACGTAATGTAAAACTGATCTGGAGGCCTGGTATTTTGACTCGTGGCATAGGAATAACTTAAGATTAGTATATACTAGTACTCACACGTGCATTCACATGACACTATAAAATAAATGCTGATTTCAATAAGAAAAAATTATATTAAAATAATAATAATGAACAATGATATTGAATTTATTTATGTCGCAAATAATTGGTAAAAATTACTGAAATTCTGATTTCAAGCTCATTGACGCGTTGACAAACTGTTGTGGGGAACAGGTGACATGAGCATTGCCAACATCCTTTGAGACCTTCAAATATTCAATTCTGTTTTTAGGAGAAACATCTTGGGAATTCGTAGAATTAATTAATGGAGGATAATCTGTGTAGAGGGCCTATACACTATTAGAATCTGCTGTATTTTGTAGATCCAACGAGCATGATGCAGGAGAAGCCACAATAATATTATACAAGTTAATTGGAGATGAAAATTCACTATAGATGATGTTCTAATTAGTATGGAAATTCCTATCTACAGATTTAAGTATGTGATTACCAAGATCAGATCCAATGTCACGCTGCTCAGAGAGAATCGTTGGGCTTTCAGTGATGTGCTCATTACAATCCAGCGTGTCAGACACATTCTGAATTTTACAGAGTGCAACCACTGGTACATCATTATTTGATATCATATTTTATGCTGCTGATTTCAAAACAATAGTGGATTCTGTATATCCAACAACTATGTAATCATCAAAGACATTATATGAAATAGAAGAGATAATATTTAGAATATCCTGGGAAAGTTCAAATACCAATTGATCTTCCTCAATCTCGTGCTCTTCCTCTTCTACAAGAATGTCCCAGGAGTTATTTAATCCATGATTTATAGGGGGGATGTTTCTTCTTGAACCATTTATGTTCTTCTTTTGCGGGTTCCCATTTTTCAATTTCATTATCCTTACCCATCATATTTCTAACCACATCAGTCCATGTATAAGGATCCGGAGTTGATTTCATCTATTTTTGAAGAAACATTTAATTGGAAAAAGAATGCCCAACAATTTTATAGACATCGCAGAAAGGAGGCTTGTACTCATACTAAATCTTTACCTCAATATTGTGACCATTATAGAAAAATTAATGACATTTGGGAGATTCGAATCCAAGTTAGCATCAACTTGAATCCTGGCATAAAGACCCAGCTCACCATTTAGCATGTGCTAATACAATTTTAGAGGGGTACCAACACATGAGGCAATATCATTCAGAATTCATGGGTGCCAGTAAACCCAATTCAACCCATGGAGTCTGATCCAAATCTGAGCTAAAGAATACCTTTGATTAAATGGGTTAATGTTGATATCCCAGTCTGAAATCCGATGTACGCCAGGCTTTAAGTTGAGATTTCCAAATCTCTAGGCAGCATCAAAATCTGCCTTACATCCAAAAATAATATGAAAATAGAGGGGGTGATAGAGGGGTTGAGGAATAGATTGTGACTATTGCACTATGATAGAGTGGAATGAGTTCCAAAAACCAAAAATGAGTTCACATGAATTTTCAGACTAAAAATTAAGAGTAGAGGAGAGGAACCTTTTTAGAGAACATAAAACAATAAATGTACAAAACTACTATGTATCCCCAAGGTTGATGATGGAAATAGGATGTAGAATAGAGGTAAATAGATTTTACCCCCACACCTATCAACATACATACTAAAATTAGGTTATCCTGAGTGGGTTCCGAATTTAAAAATAAAAAAATTACATGCAATCATGTATTTTTAAAAATACCTAATCCACCAATGGAACATCATATGATTACCATTGGAATTTGGGTGGGTGGTAATTGGGTTGACCACCACTTCCCAAACAACCATAATTATAGTGTCCTACAAATGGTGTTATAATGGATTTATAAAACCACTCAATTGGCCAACACTATTTTCTAAACCATTAGAACTCACCATAATCCTCTTTGACCCATGTTAACACCTCATATGCCTGAAAATTAAAAATTAAAATTCTCACATTAAAATAATCAATTCATGAAAACCCCAGTTCCACATCATTAGAACCCATATTCTTCTCATTCTGATAATATAAAAACTTGTGGGGATTTACAATTTTAATCATAAAATAGATGGTATATATATAAATCATAACTTTTTATTGATAGATTCAACACATTATAGATGTATAGTTCTATATATTAACATAAAATAATATAGAATCTAAACTTATCTACTATATAATTTTTAAGATACATATATTTAATTTATCATGGTGGATATTAACTAGAGGGGTTCAAGAACGAAAAAATAATGATTCTCTTAAAATAATAAAGTTAATGATAATACCTTATTCTATATTATTCAATATCATAATTTAGTACCCCCACTAGGATAGTCACATTCTATTCCATATAAAGAGAAACAATCAAAAATATATGGGAGTATGTTGGTTCTCTAAACATCATTACTAATAACGGTCACTGTTTTGCGGGAGGGGTAGTGATTGTATTGACAGAGGGGCAGGGACTATAAATTAATTCTTATTATTAACTATAGAATATTATTTATCCAAAATAATATTTCATATTAATATTGAATTTTTTTGAAACAGAATGTAATACATTATGAAGGAATGATAGTTACAAATATTAAGGATCAAAAGTTACATAATGAGGAGTAATATCTATCAAACAGATATTGAAGGAACAATAGTCAGAGAAATACTTAATGCTTAGGAACACATACAAGAATATAATAACTAAGACATAAGAAAATTATACACTGCTTGTCTAAAGAATGAAGAATAATGTCACCATGCTCATCTCCTATTCTGCGCTGGTATATAGACCTTCGTAACAGATTTGATCTGGAACTTCCTTCAAACATCAAGGAACATATTATATTATAATATTAAAATGACAATTTGGAAAATAAATAAATATTCAAAAATATGAAATTCATCAATAAACTTTTGAATATGGATACAGTTTAATATATAAGATTCAATATGTAAATTTATCAAAATAATGATTTTGAAAATAAATGTGAAGCTCATTATACTCATTGAATCAATCAATATATATATAGTTGAAAATATTCTATTATCAATGAACAGAATACATGATTTCTCTTTTCTAAAATCAAAAAAGCCATGTGAGAAGAGGGAAGTGGGAAAAATGTTTTTTTAGGGTCTATTCAGACTATCTGTATAAAATTAAAAAAAGAAAATGTTAAAAAATAAGAATACATATTAATTCATATAGAAATTGAAGAATAAAAAATATGAATGTTAACTTAAAAGAAATAATTAGTAACCATAATAAAAATAAGAAATCACTTTATATTTTTAATATAAGGATTTTCTTGACATAATTCTGTGTTAAAAAGTGATTGTTAACATGAAGATGTGTTTGTAAACAAGAGGTACATCTAATATAATTCTTAAATACAACCGAAAATAAAAGGAATGTGCAGATATATCCAAAGTTATATTTGTAACATGTCCAGTGAAGTAATGAAAAGTCAACAATAGAGAACAAAAACACACAACAATGAGTAATGTTTGTTCAACTAATCTCATACTGGAAAACAACATTCATCACAGCATTGTAATCCCATGATGTGCATATTTGGGGGAATTTCATGAACATATATGTTTGAAACATCCTTTATGTGAAACAATGTAAAACTTTTAATTCAAATACAAGTGTTAAATATATGGATAACAATTTATACAAGGATATTTGTAGATAAATACAATTCATGACCGAGATAACATCAATCCATGACCTCACCTGCACTCCGCCCTCCCGTCCAGCACCCCCTTGTCCAGCCCCTCCCTTCATTGCAGCCCTTACCTCTTCATCTTACCCCCCATCCCAGCCCCTCCTATGATTCCAGCCCTCACAACTCCATATCCCCCGGCCCAGCCCCTCCCCTCAACCCTGTCTAGCCACTAACCCTTGCCAAGCCCGCCCATCCCCTCCCTGCATTCCAGCCCCCGCCTCTCCATCGCCCCCCGGCCCAACCCCTCCCCTCAACCCACGGAAAACATGCAGGTCTCCTATAGTTGAAACACTGGTAATCAGAAGGCAATAGTTTAAGGTCCCTGGAACCCTCATAAAAATAGTGTTCTGTTTGTCACTAATCCCAAGAAAACAGGGTTTATTTTCATTTTCCTGGTTTTCCATTCGTGATAATCTATAACATAGAAAATTTAATGCAATTCACAAGGAGATAAATATATAATTGTTTCCTAACCTAGAGAAAAAAAGAAGCTGTAGGAAATATGTGAAGGAAAAAACTATAGAAGACAATCTATTATAAAACAAACTGATTTACTAAATTATATTTGATTGGAATGATCCAATTCTCAGAAAATAGGACTTTTCTCAAATATCATTTAAAGAATGGGGGAAAAACACAAAAATAATGAATTAACACCTAACAAATCTAAAATGTGACTAATAAAAAACCTAGATAGTTATGAATTTACAAAGATAAATGATTTCATTTACATGATTAAAAACATGACAATTCAGGCTTACCAAACATGTTTATCTTGTTCTTTTTATAACAGAATATGTAAAAATAAAAGAATAATAATAAGTAGAATAAATAAATTAAAATAATTAAAAATTTAGAGAGAGTAAAATTACCTACAACTGAAATCTGCTTTGACATAAACAGATATACCCACATACATGGATGTGGGAAAATGAAATAGTTAAGATATACCTGCATGATAAGAGTCAGCATCACTGTGAGGGTGGAGGACGACCGAGAGTATGGTCTGAACTTGTTCGACTCCAGTGTAGATAGCTGTGTGGAGTGGTTGGACACGAAGGACCCTGCCACAGTGGTGTACATTTTTTTCAGCAGCCTGGTGAAGCATGGGTAGGAGCAGATAGAGGAGCTGTCATTGGAGAAATCCAGTCTGTTCAGAATTGTATTCCTAAAACTAATGAAACAACCACACAAAATAATAAAAAGAATTAATTTCACAATATCTCCTAACTAATATTAGTGAAATACGTTCAATTTGACATTGTGCTGAAACTGAACAATCCTAGTATAATTCTTAGCCTATTGAAAGAATTTAGCCTCAAACCACTATAAAAAATTAAACTTCCTACTACCCACATTATCAATAAAAACTATATTCTTAAACATCATTATGAACGAGGTATTGTGATAAACATTTAAAGCAGATCCTCCTTGAATAAAGCCACAGAAATCATGAACTAAATGCCAAAAATTGAGCTTATAGGATAAATATTGTTTTAAAGGACTGTTTCTCTCCGGTTTATAGTATTTAATCAGTTCCCCATTGAAGAATAATTAAGGGCTTAGATAAATTAAAGTGGAAAGTACTAAAAGGGTGATAACACTCTTCCAATGTTTTTTAATGACTAAAATTGAACACAGTTTTAACATAAAAAATAACCAAATTCTTTAAGTCATCATGGTCCCTATCATAATTACAATGTAAAACCAAACAGTTATGGACTTTCTTCATTATTTTAAAATAACAGATAATTTATTTTGGAGGGAAGAATGAATAATTTATGTTGAAGTGGAAGAATTACTAGGTGGAACGTAGGAAGATGCCACCCATATTTAGTATATACAATTGATGTCAATTATATTTTTAAAAACAATTATCATAAGTGATAAAAATGTTAAATGTTTCTTTAGGTTTCACAAAAAAATGGATGCTTTCAAACCTGATTAGAAATATAAAGGAATTATACACAAATATAAGTAATACTAAAACAATGCCATTCAATTTAATGGACAACTTATATTCCAGTAGGGTATGCTAAAGAAAATCATATAACTTCAGCAAAACAAAGCAGTAGGAAATGCACCCAAAAAATATCTTCCCCATGCTAAAATAGTTCCAGAATACATCAACAGAATTCATGAAGCCCCTCCAAGATACATAGCCTAAAATATTAATCAAAAACATGAATGACATAAGGATTATTGTGGTCTCGAGATGCATATGAAAAACATGTGAAACAAAAGGAATTAATAAATAAACATGAAACATTAACAAAATCATTATAGTAGTCAATTTTTCTAGAGTGGGAACATGGTCACATGCATGACAAGAATGCGGTAGTTTAAAATATACTTCTATCAGTGAAAAGAATAAAATATTTCTATTTACTAAAATCAAAATTGCAATATAATAAAAGAGGGATGTGAGAGATAGGGTTTTGATCAGGGGATTCAACCATTTTATGTTCTGCCCAAAATACTTTCATGACATAACATAAATAAAAAAAATAAAAAATAGTTGAACAGATTAAATTTATACAAAATATGAAATACATAATTACAATCTCTAACAATATTCATCAACAGGTTGAACATATGCCATGTTCATCCGAAACATTCAACAGAACACATGTGACAATCAATCAAAGGTGTAAAAAATATTCCCTGTATTTACAATAGGAGATTCAGAAAGGAGCATACCTCTTAAGATTTTTTCTAAAATAAAGGAAACATGCCATGAATAGTCCTATACAATGCTCACTCTCATATCCCGACCTCTTAAATCTTGCACAAGAATTCAAATTATAATATTATCAACCAAACTAAGCCTTGGGAAGTGTTCTCGATGAAACCTCAAATTAAAAAAGGACAATCGTATCACTTAGTCCAGGATGGCCTCTAGACCTCACATACCTAATAAGACCCAAAGTAAGCTTTGTATGTCCAAAATTGTAAATCCCATAGATATATATATATATCCTATGTTACGGTAGTAGGTTTCATAACAGTTCATTCCAATTATTTATAAATCTCAAAAGCTAGTTCATGATCAATTTCACACTGCCCTATTTTCAACTTACAATAAAATTCCATCATACTACAGTAGGTGTAAACATTCAAGTATGTTTCATACATATTTATTTCCCTGAAGACATATTTGGTGAATTATATTTCACTTTTGGTATCCAAACACTTCAGTAAATACTTACAGGAACTGCTGCTTGGGTAAAAACCGTCTTTCATAGAATAAAATAGGAAACAGATCACACAATTCAATATGAATGGATTGAAATAGATATAGTATGAAAATGGAAAATAAAACATCAAAGGAAAATTTCAAATGATTATAGAAATTAAATAAGTCAAACATCAAATTGAAAACCCTTACCAGGAAATCTATATAATGGGGAAAACCTATTCATTCTGTAAAAGTTTGGGCCTAGTGCATAAAGAAACCTGAAGCAGAATACCTAAATGGATAGTTTACAAAACATACAACAGGAAAATGTCAGTACAAGAAAAGCTATTTTGGGTGTAGTGGAGGGGGTTGACTATAATACTATAAAACATGGGTGTCATTTATTATATTCATTTCTTAATGCTTTGATGTCAGTATAGATCCAAGGCAGTATGAATCAATTATTGATAACTAACATCATAGGACAACTGGTGTGTTGTAAATGAACTAAAGACCAGTTAAATGTGCATGAAATAATGTTAGAAAAACAAAAAAATTTAAGCCATGAAAACATGCACAAATAAGAACATCAGCCTGAGCAGTGTAATGTGAGGAACAAAAAAATCATACTACCACTAAATCTCAGTCATACCATCAGAAGCAGAAAAACCACTGTCAAAGAACACATTCACAGACTATCCTTGTTATACATAATAAAATTGAAGGTAAACACATAGAGAACATGTTAACATATATGAAAAAATTGTTTGTTGTAGTGAAGGGGTTCACTGCAATACTATAAAATAGAAGTTTGATCTTATTATATTCATTACCAAAAGATTTGATGTTAGTATAGATACAAGGTAGTATGAAAAAATTACGGATAATTAACAACATAAGACAACTGGTGTGTCTGAAATGAATTGAGGACTAGTTAAAAGTTCATGAATCAATGATAAAAAACACAATACTTTAATCCATGCAAACCAGCACACATATAAACATCACCATGAGTAGTGTAATGTGAGGAACAAAAACATCATACTGCCCCTGAATCTTTCCCATACCATGTGATGCAAAAAAACCACTGCCAAAGAACACCTTATCAGACTATCCATATTACAAATAATAAAATTGAAGGTAAACACATAGACAACATGTTAATATATCTGATAAAATTGTTGGTTGAAGTGGAAAGGGTAGAATGAAATAATATAAAATAGAGGTGTGATCTTATTATATTAATTTCTTAAAGCACTGATTCTAGTATAGATCCAATGTAGTATGAAACAATTATTAACAACTAACATAATAGGACAACTGCTATGTCTGAAATGAAATAAGAAGCAGTTAAATGTTCGTGAAACAATGATAAAAAACACAAAAGTTTAAGCCATTAAAACCTATACAAATAAGAACATCAGCATGAGCAGTTTATTTTGAGGAACCATACAATCATACCGATATTGAATCTCACCCATACTATGAGAAGAAGGAAAACAACTATCGAATAAAACCTTCCTAGGCAATCCATGAATCACTTTTTCATAACGAAACTCCATGCATGGATGCAAGAACATACCTGTTGTGGACTCTGTATTAGTAGATATACATGTTAATAAATATTGTCTAAAATTTTGAAATATATGTTGTAATTGGATAAAGGGGAATAAATATCAAAAGGGAACAAATTAAGGGATTAGCAGAGGGAAAACAAAGGACAATTGTTGTATAATGTGTTAAAAGATTAAGGAATATATCTGATAAAGCTGTCGCACAAGCATCTGGTAATGGAATGAAGTAGAAATGTGAAAATTTCTTCTAAATTAGGAGGCCATACCTATTGCATAGATGTATATCATTCGTATTTCTGAATATCGTGTTGCTTATGTTAAAGGGGTTTGTGATGGGGATGGGAGAGGATGGGGTTAGCATGAGAGGGAAAGGAGAGCGATGTCCAAAGGGAAGTTAGAGGGATATATAGAGGGTGAGGGTGGCCGAGGAAGAACAGGTGGTGGTAGAGTATGAGTATTCCGAAGAGGGTATGAAAAACGATAGGAACCCAAATCACAGTGGAGGGAAACAAAGCCCGACAGTAGGTGAATCACCACTGCAGCTGAAGCGCGAATGGGATAAGGAACACAGTGAAACCATGTGCCGAAGAGGGAGGGAGGGAGTGAAATGGTTTCAAGCAAAGAATCACATCGATTGGAGTCAGCGGAAACTAAAGATCGATTAGATAGGAAGCATGAGCGGGTAGAAGGAAGGCGTCGAGTGGTGGCTGAGGGAACCCTAGAGAAATTGGAGATGATTCACGAGTAGGAGGAGAAATTGACGGAAATTCCATGCCGAAGATGGAGGAACAGACGTTGAAGAAAGGTGGTCCACAAGCATGGAGTAAGAGTGAAATGGAACACTGTAGAAAGGTGACCTAAATCCCAAAGAAGGGGAACCTTGGAGAAGTGTGATGACAGAGTCCACCAGGAGAATGAAAACTACGGCGGAGAGGTCACTTATCCATAGAACGGTAGTGGGTGCAGGATTGGGTTTTCGCGGAGAACAATTGGGAGCATGCGGAGGGTCGACGTGGCTAAATGGTTGGAGGACTAGTAATGTAAAACTGATGTGGAGGCCTGGTATTTTAACTCGTGACAGAGGAAAAAACCTAAGATTAGTATATACTAGTACTCGCATGTGCATTCACACTGCACTATAAAATAAATGATGATTTAAATAAGAAAAAATTATATTACAATGATAATAATGAACATTGATATTGAATTTATTTCTGTCATAAATAATTGGTAAATATTATTGAAATTCTGATTTCAAGCTCATTGACGCGTTGACAAACTGTTCTAGGGAATAGGTGACATGAGCATTGCCAACATCCTTTGACACATTCAAATTTTCAATGCCCTTTTTAGGAGAAACATCTTGTTAATTCATAGAATTAATTAATGGAGGATAATCTATGTAGAGGGCCTGTGAACTATTAGAATCTGCTGCATTTTCTAGATCCAACGAGCATTATGTAGGAGAAGCCACAATAATATTATACAAGTTAACTGGAGATGCAGATTCACTATAGATGATATTCAGATTAGCATGGAAATTCCTATCTAGAGATTTATGTCGGAGATTACCAAGATCGGGTCCAATCTCACGCTGCTCAGAGAAAATCATTGTGCTTTCAATGATGTGCTCATTACAATCCAGCGTGTGAGAAACATTCTGAATTTTACAGCATGCAACCACAAGTACATCATTATTTGATGTCATATTTTATGCTACTCATTTCAAAACAATAGTGGAGTCTATACATCCAACAACTATGTAATCATTAAAGAAAATATATGAAATGGAAGAGATAATATTTAGAATATCCTAGGAATGTTCAAATACCAAATAATCTTCTTCAATCTCGTGCTCTTCCTCTTCCACAAGAATGTCCCAGGAGTTATTTAATCCATGATTTACAGGGGGGATGTTTCTTCTTGACCCATTTAGGTTCCTCTTTAATGGGTTCCCATTTTTCAATGTCATTAGCCTTACCCATCATATTTCTAACCACATCAGTCCATGTATAAGGACCAGGAGTTGGTTTCATCTATTTTTGAACAAACCTGCAATTGGAAAAAGAATGCCCAACAATTTTACAGACATCGCAGAAAGGAGGCTTGTACTCATACTCAATCATTACCTCAATATTGTGACTATTATAGAAAAATTAATGACATTTGGTAGATTCGAATCCAAGTTAGCCTCAACTTGAATCCCGACATAAAGACCCAGCTCACCATTTAGCATGTGCTGATCCAATTTTAGAGGGGTAGCAACACATGAGGCAATATCATTCAGAATTCATGGGTGCCAGTAAACCCAATTCAACCCATGGAGTCTTATCCAAATATGAGTTGAAGAATTCCATTGATTAAATGGGTTAATGTTGATATCCCAGTCTGAAATCCGATGTATGCCAGGCTTTATGTTTAGATTTCCAAATCTTCAGGCAGCATCAAAAGCTGCCTTGCATCCCAAAATAATAGGAAAATAGAGGGGGGTGATAGAGGGGTTGAGGAATAGAATGTGACTATTGCACTATGATATAGTGGAATGAGTTCCAAAGACCAAAAATCTGTTCACTTGAATTTTCAAACTAAAAATTAAGAGTAGAGGAGTGGAACCTTTTTAGAGAACATATATCAATAAATGTACCGAACTTCTATGTATCCCCATGGTTGATGATGAAAATAGGATGCAGAATAGAGGTAGAGAGATTTTACCCCACACCTATCAACATACATACTAAAATTAGGTTATCCTGAGGGGGTTCCTAATTTAAAAATAAAAATAATTACATGTAATCGTGTATTTTTAAAAATACCTTGTCTACCAATGGAACTTCATATGAATACCATTGGAATTTGGGTGGGTGGTAATTGGGTTCACCACCACTTCCCAAACAACCATAATTATAGTGTCCTACAAATGGTGTTATAATGGATTTATAAAACCACTCAATTGGCCAATACTATTTTCTAAACCATTAGAACTCACCATAAGCCTCTTTGACCCATGTTAACACCTCAGATGAATGAAAAATTAAAATTAAAATTCTCACTTTAAAATAATCAATTCAAGAAAACCCCAGTTCCACATCATTAGCACCCATATTTTTCTCATTCTGATAATATAAAATCTTGTGTGGATTTACAATTTTAATCATAAAATAGAGGGTAAATATATCAATCATAACTTTATATTGATAGATTCAACACATTATAGATGTATAGTTCTATATATTAACATAAAATCATATAGCATCTAAACTTATCTACTATATAATTTTTAAGATACATATATTTAATTTATCGTGGTGGATATTAACTAAAGGGGTTCAAGAACGAAAACAATAACGATTCTCTTATAATAATAAAGTTACTGATAATACCCTATTCTATATTATTAAATATCATACTTTAGTACTCCCACTAGGATAGCCACATTCTATTCCATATAAATAGAAACAATAAAAAATATATGGGAGTATGTTGGTTCTCTAAACATTATTACTAATAATGGTCGATGTTTTGCGGGAGGGGTGAGGATTGTATTGACAGAGGGGTAGAGACTATAAATTAATTCTTATTATTAACTATATAATATTATTTATCAAAAATAATATTTCATATTAATATTGAATTTTTTTGAAATAGAATGTAATACATTATGAAGGAATGATAGTTACAAATATTGAGGATCAAAAGTTACATAATGAGGAGTAATCTCTATCAAACAGATATTGAAGGAACAATAGTCAGAGAATGAATTAATGACCAGGAACACATACAAGAAAATAATAACTGAGACAAAAGAAAATTATACACTACCTGTCTAAAGAATAAAGAATAATGTCACCATGCTCGTCTCCCATTTTGCGCAGGTATATAGACCTTCATAACAGTTTTGATCTGGAAATTCCTTCAAACATCAAGGAGAATATTCTATTATAATATTAAAATGAAAATTTGGAAAATAAATATATATGTAAAAATATGATGTTCATCATTAATCTTTTGAATATGGATACAGTTTAATATATAAGACACAATAGGTAAATTTATCAAAATAATGTTTTTGAAAATTAATTTGCATCTCATTCTACTCATTGAATCAATCAAAACATATATAGTTGAAAATATTCTGTTATCAATGAACAGATGAAAGGATTTCTCTTTTATAAAATAAAAAAATCAATGTCAGAAGAGGTAAGTGGGAAAAAGGTTTTTGTTAGGGTCCATTCAAACTATCTGTACATAATTAAAAAAAAAGAAAATGTTAAAAAATAAGAATACATATTAATGCATATCGAAATTGTAGAATAAAAAATATGAATGTTAACCTAAAAGAAATAATTAGTAACCATAATAAAAAGTATAAATCACTTTATATTTTTAATATACGTTTGTTCCTGACATAAGTTTGTGTTAAAAAGTGATTGTTAACATGAATATGTGTTTGTAAATAGGAGGTACATCTAATATCATTCTTAAATACAGTAGAAAATAAAATGAATGTGCAGATATATCCAATGTTATATTTGTAACATTTCCAGTGAAGTAATGAAAAGTCAACAATACAGAACAAAAACACACAACAATGAGTAATGTTTGTTCAACTAATCTCACAGTGGAAAACAACATTCATCACAGCTTTGTAAGCCCAAGATGTGAATATTTGGGGGACTTTCATGAACATATATGTTTGAAACAACCTTTATGTGAAACAATGTAAAACATTTAACTCAAATACAAGTGTTAAAGATATGGATAACAATTTATACAAGGATATTTGTAGATAAATACAATCCATGATAAAGATAACATCAATCCATGACCTCACCTACCCTCCGTCCTCCCGTCAAGCACCCCCCTGTCCAGCCCCTCCCTGCATTGCAGCCCTTACCTGTTCATCTTACCCCCACCCCCGGCCCAGCCCCTCCCGGGATTCCAGCCCTCACCTCTCCATATCCCCCCTGGCCCAGCCCCTCCCCTCAACC
Source organism: Viscum album (assembly GCA_963277665.1). Lineage (NCBI taxonomy): Eukaryota > Viridiplantae > Streptophyta > Magnoliopsida > Santalales > Viscaceae > Viscum > Viscum album. The sequence continues at coordinate 678,137,422 of OY728158.1, read as the reverse complement.
CTATCTAGCCACCCCCTACCAAGCCCACCCAGCCCCTCCCTGCATTCCATCCCTCACCTCTCCGTCTCCCCCCGGCCCAACCCCTCCCCTCAACCGTTAAAACACATACAACTCTCTTATAGTTGAAACACTGGTAATCATAATGAATAGTTTAAGGTCCCTGGATCCCTCATAAAAATAGTGTTTTGTTGGTCACTAAACCCAAGAAAACCGGGTTTATTTTCATTTTCCTGGTTTTCCATTCATGATAATCTATAACATATACAAGTTAATGAAATGCACAAGGAGATACATATATCATTGATTCCTAACATAGAGAAAAAAATAAGTTGTAGGAAATATGTGAAAGAAAAAACTATAAAAGAAAATCTCTTATAAAACAAACTGATTTACTGAAATATATTTGATAGAAATGATACATTTCTTAGAAAATAAGACTTTTATCAAATGAAATTTAAAGAATGGGGGAAAACACAACAATAATGAATTAACACCTATCAAATCTAAAATATGAGTAAAGAAAAACTAAGATAGTTATGAATTTACAAAGATAAATGATTTCATTAACATGATTAAAAACAGGAAAATTCGGGCTCACCAAACATGTTTAGGTTGTTATTTTTATAATAAAATATGTAAAATTAAAAGAATAATAAGAAATAGAATAAATGAATTAAAATAATAAAGATTCTTGAGATAGTAAAAGTACCTGCATCTAAAATCTGCTTTGACAGAAACAGATATACCCACATACATGGATGTGGGAAAATGAAATATTTAAGATATACCTGCATGATAATAGTCAGCATCGCTGCGAGAGTGGAGGACGACCGAGAGTATGGTCTCAACCTGTTCGAGTCCAGTGTATACAGCTGTGTGGAGTGGTTTGACATGAAGGATCCTACCTCAGTGGTGTACATTTTTTTCAGTAGCCTCGTGAAGTATGGGTAAGAGCAGATGGAGGAGCTGTCATTGGGGAAATCTAGTCTGTTCAGAATTGTATTCATAAAACAAAGTAAACAAACACACAAAATAATAAAAATAATTAATTTCACAATATCTCCTAACTGATATTACTGAAATGCGTTCAATTTGACATTGTGCTGAAACTGAACAATCCTAGTATAATTCGTAGCCTATTGAATGATTGTATCCTAAAACCTTTGTAAAAAATTCAGCTTCCTACTACCCACATTATCAAAAGAAATTGGATTTTTAAACATCATTATGACTGAGTTATTGTGATAAAAATTTAGAGCAGTTCCTCCTTGAATAAATCCAGGGAAATCATGAACTAAATTCAACAAATTCAGCTTATAGTATATATATTGTTTTAAAGGACTCTTTCTCTCCGGTTTTTAGTATTTAATCACATTCCCATTGAAGAAAAATAAAGGGCTTAGATAAATTAAAGTGGAAAGTACTAAAAGGGTGATAACACTCTTCCAATGTTTTTTAATGACTAAAATTGAACATATTTTTAACATAAAAAATAACCAAATGCTTTAAGTCATCATGGTCCCTATCATAATTAACATGTAAAACCAAACAGTTACGGACTTTATTCTTTATTTTAAAATAAAACATAATTTAGTTTGGAGGAAGGAGTGAATAATTTAGTTTGAAGTGGAAGCATGGCTAGGTGACACGTAGGAAGAATACACCCATATTTAGTATATATAATTGATGTCAATTATATTTTTAAAAACAATTATTATAAGTGATAAAAATGTTAAATGTTTCTTTAGGTTTCCTAAAAAATGGATTCTTTCAAACCTGATTAGAAATATAAAGGAATTATGCACAAATAGAAGTAATACTGAAACAATTTCATTCAATTTAATGGAAAAATTATATTCTAGTAGGGTATGATGAAGAAAATCATATAACTTCAGCAAAACAAAGAAGTAAGAAATGCACCCAAAAAATATCTTACCCATGCTAAAATAGTTCCATAATACATCCACATAATTCATGAAGCCCCTCCAAGATACATAGCCTAGAATATTAATCATAAACATGAATGTAATAAGGATAATTGTGCTTTAGAGATGCATATGAAAAACATGTACAACAAAAGGCATTAATAAAGAAACATGAAACATTAATAAAATCATTACAGTACTCAATTTTTATATAGTGGGAACTTGGTCACATGCATGAAAAGAATGCGGTAGTTTAAACTATACTTCTATCAGTGAAAGGAATAAAATATTTCTATTTACTAAAATAAAAATTTCAATATAAGAAAAGGAGGAGGTGAGAGAGAGGGTTTTGATTAGGGGATTCAACCATTTCATGTTCTGTTCTAAATGCTTTCATGACATACATAAATTAAAAAAAATAAAAAACAGTTGAACAGAGTATATTTATACAAAATATGAAAAACATAATTACTATCTCTACCCATATTCATCAACAAGTTGAACATATTCCATGTTCATCAGAAAAATACAACAGAACACATGTGACAATCAATCAATAGTGTAAAAAATATTCCCTATATTTACAATAGGAGATTCAGAAAGGAGAAGACCTCTAAAGATTTGTTCTAAAATAAAGGAAACATGCCCTCAATAGTCCTATACAATGATCACTCTCATATCCCGACCTCTTAAATCTTGCACAAGAATTCCAATTATAAAATTATCAACCAAACTAAGCCTTGCGAAGTGTTCTCGATGCAACCTCAAATTAAAAAAGGAAAATCGTATTAATTAGTCCAGGAAGGCCTCTAGACCTCACATACCTAATAAGACCCAAAGTATGCTCAGTATGTCCAACATTGTAAAGCCCAAAGATATATATATATATATATCCTATGTTACGGTAGTAGGTTTCATTACAATTCATTCCAATTATTTCTAAATCTCAAAAGCTAGTGCATGATCAATTTCACACTGCCCTATTTGCCAGTTACAATAAAATTCTATCATACTCCAGTAGGTGTAAACATTCAAGTATGTTTCAGACATATTTAATTCCATGAAGAAATATTTGGTGAATTATATTTCACTTTTTCTATCCAAACACTTCATTAAATTCTTACCGGACCTGCTGCTTGGGTAAAAACCATCTTTCATAGAATAAAATAGGAAACATATCATACAACTCAATATGAATGGATTGAAATAGATATAGTATGAAAATGGAAAATAAAACATCAAAGGAAACTTTCAAATGATTACAGAAATTAAATAAGTCATACATCAAATTGAAAACCCTTACCAGGAGATCTACATAATGGGGAAAACCTGTTCATTCTATAAATGTTTGGGCCTGGTGCGGAATGAAACATTAAGCAGAAAACCTAAATGGATAGTTTACAAAACATACAATAGGAAAATGTCAGTACAATAAAAGCTATTTTGGGTGCAGTGGAGGGGGATGACTATAATACAATAAAACATTGGTGTCATTTATTATATTCATTTCCTAATGCTTTGATGTTAGTATAGATCCAAGGAAGTATGAAACAATTATTGATAACTAACATCATAGGAAAACTGGTGTGTTTGAAATGAACTAAAGACCAGTTAAATGTGCATGAAAAAATGATATCAAAACACAAAAGTTTAAGCCAAGACAACATGCACAAATAAGAACATCAGCATGAGCAGTATAATGTGAGGAACAAAAACATCATACTACCACTGAATCTCAGTCATATCATCAGAAGCAGAAAAACCACTATCAAAAAATACCTTCACATACTATCCATGTTATACATAATAAAATTGAATGGAATCACATAGAAAACATGTTAACATATATGAGAAAATTGTTGGTTGCAGTGAAGGGGTTCACTGCAATACTATAAAATAGAAGTGTGATCTTATTATATAAATTACCTAAATCTTTGATGTTAGTATAGATACAAGGTAGTATGAATAAATTACTGACAACTAACATCATCAGAAAATTGGTGTGTCTGAAATGAAATGAGGACCAGTTAAAAGTTCATGAATCAATGATAAAAAACACAATACTTTAATCCATGGAAACCAGCACACATATAAACATCACCATGAGTAGTGTAATGTGAGGAACAGTAACATCATACTACCCCTGAATCTCTCCCATACCATGTGATGCAAAAAAAACCACTGCTGAAGAACACCTTCTCAGACAATCCATATTAAACATAATAAAATTGAAGGTAAACACATAGACAACATGCTAACATATATGATAAAATTTTTGTTATCAATGGAAGGGGTTGAATGCATTAATATAAAATAGAGGTGTGATCTTATTATATTAATTTCCTAAAGCATTGATTATAGTATAGATCCAAGGTAGTATGAAACAATTATTGACAACTAACATAATATGACAGCTGCTGTGTCTGAAATTAAATAAGAACCAGCTAAAAGTTCGTGAAAAAATGATAAAAAACACAAAAGTTTAAGCCATGAAATCCTACACAAAAAAGAACATCAACATGAGCAGTTTATTTTGAGGAACCATAAAATCATACCGCCACTGAATCTCACACATACCATGAGAAGCTGGAAAACCACTGTGTAATAACACCTTCCCAGACAATCCATGAATCACTTTTTCATAACGAAAATCCATGCATGGATGCGAGAACATACCTGTTGTGGAATCTATATTAGTAGATAGATATGTGAATAAATATTGTCTAAAATTTTGGAATATATGTTGTAATTGGATAAAGGGGAATAAATATTGAATGGGAACAAATTAAGGGGTAAGAAGAGGGAAAACAAATGACAATTGTTGTATAATGTGTTGAAAGATTAAGGAATATATCCGATGAAGCTGTCACACAAGCATCTGGGAACGAAATGAAGCAGAAATGTGAAAATTTCATCAAAATGAGGAGGCAATACCTATTGTAGAGATGTACATCAGTCATATTTCTGAATATCGTGTTGCTTATGTTAAAGGGGTTTGTGAGGGGGCTGGGAGAGGATGGGGTTAGCAAGAGAGGGAAGGGAGAGTTGCGTCCAAAGGGAAAGTAGAGGGATAGGTAGAGGCCGAGGGTGGCCGAGGAAGAACACGCGACAGTAGAGTATTCATAGGCGGAAGAGGGTATGAAAAATGATAGGAACCCTAATCACAGTGGAGGGAAACAAAGCTCGAGAGTAGGTGAAGCGTGACTACAGCTGAAGCGCGAGTGGGGGGAGAAACACAGGGAAATAATGTGCAGAACAAGGAGGGAGGGAGAAAAAGGGTTTCACGCGAAGAATTGCGTTGATTGGGGTCAGCGGGAACCATTGATCAATTAGAGAGGAAGCACGAGAGGGTAGAACGAAGGTGTCGAGTAGTGGTTGTGGGAACCTTAGAGAAACTGGAGATGATTCACGGGTGGGAGGAGAAATTGATGGAAAGACCACGCTGAAGATGGAGGAACAAATGTTGAAGAAAGACAGTCCACAAGCATGGAGTAGGATTGAAAAGGAACACCACAAAAAGGTGACCTGAAGCCCAAAGAAGGAGAACCTCAGAGAAGAGTGACGACAGAGTCCACCGGGAGAATGAAAAATATGGCGAGAGGTCGCTTATCCAGAGAATGGTAGTGGGTGCGGGATCCGGTTTTCATGGAGAACAATTGGGAGCACGCGGAGGGTCAACGTGGCTAAATGGTTGGAGGACACGTAATGGGAAACAGATGTGGAGGCCTGGTATTTTGACACGTGGCAGAGGAAAAACATAAAATTAGTATGTATATAGATTCACACCCATTTGATAAAACCACATCAATCGCCCAAATTTCCAACCATTCCATGAAGCACATCTAAGATGACAGACACATCAAACATAAATCATTAAAATATGAATTATAAAAAACCTTCCCTATATTTCACAATAATATATATTTTATTACTAATTATTACCCTTAATACAACCTATAATATTTTGAAGTCATGTTTAATTGGGTATTAGGTATAATACATAACAAATTAAGATAGATAAAATAACAACATTTTAGAAAACTTCTTTTACTTTTTTGAACTTAAGAATGCATGTGATAACCTTGGGGCATACATAAAAAAGTGGTGAGCTATAAATACCGGTCAGGGAATAAAAATGAAATAACATTAATAATGTAATACATTCTAGAAAATAGGTATATCAATGTGGAATAAAATGATACCAATAAAAGGAATGATATAGCATGATAATCTGAAAATGGGAAATGTGGTAGCAACATAAAACATTGCATCACAAACATAGGTCAGGGATAACTGCCGAGAAATCATGGTGGAAAAAGATTCACAATGGAACCAATTTTACTCCCTATATTAACCTGACATCTCATAAGACTAAATATTACCCAATGCGTGGGAGTGCTATATAATTCTGGGGGCACCTTCCATAATCATGTCATTCTCATTCTTAAGGGTGACACATAGATCATAATACTTGGAATCATTTATCATCACATTTTATTTCATAGAAATCTAATGAGGAATAAGTAAATGTTTGTACCATCTAAAATTTTTATATGTGTGTATGGTTTTACACCATAGTAAATTGGTATATTACTCACTCCACAACTCATTTGGCATGAAAAAATCATGGCAAAATTTTTGGCTGAATAACGATGTCCAAAAAAAATTCATAAAATGGAATGATGATAGATAAAGGGTACTAACATCATTTGAAAATTAAATGGGATTTAATAAGGAAATGTAAATACATATCTCAATAAAATGAATTAGAAATATATGGAATAATATAATAATGAAACATGAATAAAAAAGAAAGGCGAGGATCCCTTACTTGAGTGTGCGACCAAAAATGATCTGGAGGAGATTCTTGTGAGCTTTGGGGAAACGTTTATGGACTATATAGATGGTAGGTTAGATTAATCAAATTTTATAATGTTTTTATTGAAGATAAATGGCATCTTGAAAGGGTTTATATAGAAACGAGTTGGGATTTCATTATTATTTCTCAAACATAGGGTTTGGACTTTACAATATAAAATAACAAAAACCGAAACAAATTCCATTAGTTTTGCTTACGTGTTTATCCAAATGGTAGTGGCTTTCATTATTTTATAGTTACAAGGGATGATTTAAATAAATAATACCCTAGATTATGTGGAGGTGAGTAATACTCTTAATGAAATTATTTTAAAACCATAATATATATTAATGGTTTTCGAAGATTCATAATGTATTTATAAATATTTTTAAATAAACTAAAATTATAATTATTTAAAATAAAAAACATATATTATGTCGTAGATACAATTTCTAGTATTTATTACATTAATTTCTTGTAATTTTGATTTCTTAATATAGAATGTAAATTTATACAGTATTTAAATTTTACCAAAAGAATCCAATGTCTCAGAAAGTTATGAAAAAATTATCATTGGATTTTTTTAACATTCTAATTCTAAAAATAATGTAAATTTTATCTAAATAATTTTCTATATATGTGTGTTTTATTTTCTAAAATAATAATGTAAATTTATTGATAAATGCTAGGTTTTTTTGACAAGTAATAGTTTTCGAACCCAAAGAAAAATTACATTTGACTTCATTAAAATTTGTATGATCATTTATATTTAATATAAATTTATTAATAATAATATTTTATTAAAATATGATTTACCTCATAAATCTATTAAATCATCAAAATAAGTTCCTTAATTTAATTTTACGGTTACAAAAAATATATTATTTGTGTAAAAATCATTTATGAAGTAACAATAATATGGAAAAAATATATTTATTACTCTATAAAAAATAATTTACGTACTCATATTTCTAGGGTATTTATACATATAACTTTAATATACTAGGAAATTATATATGAATAAGGTCGGTGGTCGTGAGAATTTTATGGAATGGTTCGGAATACATGGTTTGGGTGGTGATCTCGATGAGCTTAAACTTTTTTTGTAAATGGTTCATATCGTACTTATGTTTTTCGATCTCATATTGGACTTGGTCAAAAAAATATACTATTGATACTATACATCACAGAAGCTCCAATAAATGGGCTTCATATGGTCTTATCCAACTAGTTGAGGACCTCACCTCTTTAATCTGTGTTAATGGGATTTGTTAAAACCCATTATTTATACAGATATTATGATCATTGTTCAACGACTATATTATCAATTGTATCTATTCTTAAGATTCTTTTAAATTCTATATAGTACAATAAAACTGAATATTTTCATGTGTTTTCTATATCTATATTTTATAATAATACAATTAATTAAAACACAAGGTGTATTTTATATATAACATTTTGTATCGTTATAGAAATTAAAACAACAAAACCCAAAGTTTATTATATATTCAAAGTAAATCCATGGAAAAAATCCTTAAAAAGAGACGCCAACTTTAGAATCAGATCAGAGCATGTAGCCTCCGAAAAAAACCATACCTAATTGGTAGGACCTGACTTACCTTCTTAATAAAAAAATATAATAGACCTAACCCCATTACATATAATAAAGTTATCCAAAATTTCATCTATTTTTACACCCTTCCATTAAAATGAATTAAATAGAAATTATTGGGGAAAATAAGAAGAACCAATGTAGAAGGGGATTTCATCCAGCCAAGAAACCATGATCTCCAAGAAAAATACACCAAGGATAAGGGGAATAATCTCCAATCCAAGGGACAATGTTGTACATGTTGGTGGAAGAAATAATCCCCCAAAACATTAATTTTTACAAGGGGTTTTCGGTTAAAATTAACTTTTTATGTGAGCTCGGTAGGGCTACATGATTTGGCTACACTGTTAGGAAAACTAGGTCCCAATCATGTCAGTGAAACTATACACCCAAAAATAGGCTGTAAAATTACCATTATGGTTCTACATGGTTTGGAAAATAGTTCTCGAACATTTTTAAGCCCTCAGTAACATCTTAGAACATCTTCACACGGTTAACCTCATGGTAAGATAAATCATTCACTAACTAAGTCCCTTGGTCTGTATTCTTAAAAACTACCATTTCCACTCCCATTATAAGATAAATCCATGAATTAATCAAGGGATAAATATTACAGAAAATTAAATGTACTCATCACGTGTTGGGTTTCACAACTCTATATATGGAACTACAAATCATGATCCACTTCATCCTACCTCTTCTAATTCGATACCATTCCAAGCACTTGGATCACGTAGAAAAATATTTTAAATAGTTTAGGAACACTCTAAAGATTATGTGATCCTTCCTCTCTTACAAACACTCCTCCAACATTCTTTTCCTCTTCCTCATGGACATTCTCTTTATTGTGATGACTCTATATAACACTAAAAATAAAGGGAGAAAATCATGGAAAACACTAAATATACATTATCTTTGGGAAAATGATTATTCCAAAATTATTGGATATGGATTATATGTATAATTTCATTTATTTACAATTTAGTTATTCCTTTATAGATCCTATTAAAAAAGAAGGACAAGATAAATTATACCAAATTATTTTAGAATAATAAATATTTTAGAAAAAGTTTTTAAATCTATTTTGAATCTAATATAATGAAAGAAAAAATTTCTAAAAATATATTATTCATGTTTATTATCCCCACACATATCTATAATGATGTATTAATGAACTATCCATCAAAACCTTCCATGGTTTTAGAAACCTATTGGGCACAATAGAACTACATCATACATGAGGTATTTCCAATAACTTATCACTCCCAACCTCCATGACATCTCATTTCCAACCACAATGTTATTAGAAATTAATTTTTATTTTTTCCTATTCAGATCTAACAACCTTAGTCAATATACCCACTAAAAAAAGACAAAACTTTAAAATAAAAACCTAGTATCATTTTTTGGTGACATATAACTGAAATCCTACTTTCCATGTAACAATTTTGTTTTTAAATATTGTTTTAGGCACAATTTCTTCTCACTAGAGGATGAAAACTTGTGTTGAGGGCTACATTATTCATTGGGTAATGATTTAAAATCAAATAAAAAACTACATGTGACATAAAAACACGATTTTTTTAAAATACTAATAATTAACATTAAAATACCATAAAATGTTTACCAACCTAATATATTATTGTGAAAATGTAAAATAGCTATGATACAGACATGACACAATAACCTTTCCAACAACACACAAATAATTTGTATCATCTAATACATCCTCCATAGAAAAACTAGTATTTCTCATGTTTACTATGAAATTATATCCTATTATCCTTAAGTAAGTTTTCTAAGGATAAAATAACACTTATTCAATTCAGGGGAAGTAATTAGAAACAAAAAATAACTATATTTACATTTTATAAAACTGAAACCATTTATAAACATAAAAATGAACAATATGTTGCATAAATTTCACTAACTAATTCCCTAAATTTTTTTATTAAATAATATATTTGACAAAGAAAACTAAGAAAATGTAATCATTATCCCATCTATGTGGTGTATCCATGGAATAACTGAATAACTTGAATCATGGATGAGATATATCTCAACTCCAGGTAACTTGAGTATCTCACAAGCTAAAAGAGAAATATGAAAGAGAGTTATAGAAAATACATTTGGTAGGAGGATAGTACAATTCAAACAGACACAATATCATGGTTACTACATTATTATATGTTATTAGAGTATTCTCCTGGTGTGATCATGTTGATAATCATATATTATGAAATATATTAGTGACTACCTATATTGTTATTATATTTTCCATAAAATTGAATATATAATTCTACCATTCATTTCATATTATGATACAAATAATAAATTATATCTTCATTAATCTTCCACTTTCAAAAATATCCTTGTAAACATTATTCAACATTATCAAATATTTTGTCCAATACAATAAAATGTGAAACCATATCCAAAAATCCTTTTGGATATATTAAACAAATTATTTGAATAATATTTTCGACATTATCTTCTATGAAAACATATAAAAGTTTCTATAAATACCAATCTGGAACATATTTCAGAGAAACTCTTCGACATTTTTAGTGTATCTCCAGGAGTTTCATGAAAAATAATACCCATTTAGTTAACCAAAATGAAGGACCCCATGGGACTTTACATCATTTAAATAAATAGTAAATTTTGAAATAAAAAATTAATTAAAAGATAATACTATAGAAAATAATTAGTGATAATAATGCTAAAAATATTTCTAGTTTGATCTCCATCAACCATATGTATATCTATACTCTTTTCAACTAGTTTTATAATATACATGTATGAATTTACAAATTGTCTCTTCTGATAATACATCAAATTAACATGAGAAATTGATAATTTCAATATTGTATAGATTCAAAGGCATTATCTATTTTTTAATTGTATGTAGATAATGTCAATGAATACATCACATTCCATTCACCCTTAATTATGAAAACATTAAATTACCCTAATATGAATTGAAAATCACCTCAGATGTATTCTCCGTGTATGAACATAACACCCTTAATTATATATCAATCAAGGGTCCATATGTTATACTCTTTACATGAGAGGAGAGATCTAATACGTTTTTAGATGTATTAGATGAATTGATCATCAACATACCCAGTAAACCCTTGATTAGAAAAATATCAAGGATTTAATGTGAAGGGTATAAAATTATAATGTTTATTCATTGTAGGTATCTCAATAACCTCAAGTATAATGAATTTAAAATATGAAACATACACCCCTAGTATACCGTTGACATATTATACGGATCCCTATAAGGTAGTCATAGTGGGACATCTAATGAACAAAACTAATTTTATATATCACAGAAATATCTTTTATATGTATTTGACATCAAACTAAGACTGACCTTAGTATTTAATCACAATATATAATAATCCATGATGAAAATATGCTAGGGATAACTCAAATACCTAATTTGAGAGGTCAATAATTATTTCACATCATGAGTATATACAACCAACATTATATAATGATAATTATGAGATTTGGATTGTATAAAATGAAAAAAAAACTATCCATCAACTCCATTAATAATAATAAAAAAAACTACAGATAAGTGTATATCTCATCATATAATAGATGATAGACATACAAACTAGATTTATAATTTATATAAATTTAGGTTTTTGTCAAACTCATTACATATACATGAATTTCCATCAATATATTTATGTGAACATCTAATAAAAATCTACCCAAGAATACTTAAGTTAGTTATATCTATAATGTAATCCAATTTAAATAATATGAAATTTAGGAATAATAATCCCAATCTCTAACTCTTTAAATATAATATTCAAACTTGGTAACACTAAAATTCCAACAATAGTGATTTTAAAAACATATTTTTTCAACATTAAACCATTTTCCCTCTACCATCATCATCCTTATTTGAATACGTTACAACAATATTTTTCTTCAAGAACATTTTCGTAACAATATATAAAAGTTTATATTTTAATTCCCAGCACATCATAGAATCTTTTCTAACATATGCTGATATAAAGAATGTAATAGTAACTAAATGTAACCCATTACATTTCTCTTTATTAACATTCCCTGTACACTTTTAAATTATTTTGTGAAATTTATATTCCACATTGACAAGAATAATAATTTAGTTTCTAACATTTGGGATTCGTTATCTCTAAACTTCCTCCCACTAGACATTTAAAAACATTATTGTCTATAGAATTTCATTCAAAGATACAATAAGTAATTTTCATAGAAAATTACACATACTTACTCTTATGGTAGTATTAAAAAAATAAACCATTTTATATATTAATATATATTATTCTCTATGTTATGAGTGATATTATGAAAAAAGGATAATTCTAATTCCAATATTTCATATATAGCCGGCAGGATCACACCCCTCATACCTTAACAAATATAAGGATAAAATCTTTTATCCTTCCCTTATTATCTAATATGATATAGAATATGATGAATCATAAAACACCTGTATTAAATTAACAATATCATAATATTCATATTAATGTTTTTTAATTTTTTTGATTATTTAGTAGATATGAGATAAGAATACACATACTTTATTTAGATACATGTAAGATTTTAATAATTTTATATATTTGATAACATTATTAAACAAATATTTTCCTTAAAATTTTAATAAATACTATAATGTTCATCAATTGTTTCTCATTCTAGATTTTATACATAAAATGAACCTTCATAAAGTATAAATTTTCTATCATATACTCTTAAGAATAGATGAATTTATTCTATAACAAAATATCCAAAACTACTTTCCCTAGAGTTACTTAAATCCAATTAGTTTTTTCAAATAATTCCATCCATGGAAATAATTTACTACCATCTAGAAAATAGTAATCTTATGTATCAATGGCCTTGGTTGGCTATTTAAAGAAACAATTTTATTCCTTTCCACTAAGTATTATGCTTTCTCTTTGAAATTTTACACACATATCATTTCAATAAAACACATGAATATAAAAATCACAATCTCTAGTTAACACATCATCAACACTTTTAGAAAATATTGTAAAATTATACTAAACTCTTTAAAATTGCCTAAAATTTTAGATAATTATGATAGAATTAATTCTATAAGAATGAAAATACTTTATGAAGATTTTTATCACTCTAATTAATTAATTAAATACAATTATATTAAATATATGAAAGGATACAACATTTACTTTTCCTATCTTTTATATAATTCCTTTAGAACCATATGTGAATTATTATATTCCTATCGTAAGAATCTAGATTCACCTATTAAAAAACATCAATAATCGGCTGCATTGGAATTTTTTCTCTAATATATAGATTATTATTTGTTAAAAAAACATCTAATGTTTTATATAAGTATAATAAGCTTCTTACATTAAAATCCTTTTTGAATGGACCGATCCCAAATTTATGATAAATGATGATGATTCCATTTTATCTTTAACAAAATATTTTATCGTTTGACTTCCATGAATTTAATGAGGATTTTTATTAATATTAATTTCATATCTAAATAATCCACCATGACCCTTTTGTATTCATACTTCTCCCCCAAACATTCTCCCTATTTTGGTTAATAAGGAATAAGGTATTTAAATACCTAAACAATATTCTTGTAGTATTGCAATACATAGGATCTTATACCACTATTGGAAGATTGTTCCTATGAGAATATTTTCATTCAAAAAGACTGGTCACACTATTTATATAGTTAAAAATTAAATTTATATAATCAATAAAATCATGTTATAATATATTTATTTTGATTTCCTTTTATGATGTAGCAATTTTCCATAGTATCCCACTTTTTTATCAAATCCCAAAGGCCCTCACAACTACGAATATCTAGTTTAATAGATGTTATAGTTTCAGGGATTAATATTTTCATTCTCATAAATCAGACTTGGTCCATGAAAATTACACAAAAGTGTTCAATAAGTCTATCCTTTCCAACTACATTACCTCATAACACATTTATCTATTATGTGGAATCTCCAATCTAGAATTCCAATACACAGATTTCATCAAAAATTGACTATAAATGGTATTATGTAAACTATGGTTGCTACCCATATTACAAATTTGGTCATGTTTACCCAATATCCTTGATAATACAAGCATATAATTAAATATTCACAAGACTATGGACAAATTGGTACATTAACAATGATTTCACCCTAACATAGAATATGTAAAGTGACATCTTATTTAATTTGTTGAATAAATAATTTTTCTAAATGCACATAAATATATTTTATTTTATTCTTCAAATTATTGTTAATATTATTTGCAACTTATTTTATTAACTAACCATATATAGAAAAAATTTAGATAAATTTTACTGTATCTTTAGCAAGATAGTTAATTTATTTACATTATGTGATCATGTTTGGTTACCCAAATAAACCATGTATCATATAAATTAATAAATAACCAAGAATTCTAAAACTTTTGTGATATAATCATGATAATTTATCTAGTAGTGGTTTTATCTATTATTGATAAACTGAAATTTATGTTGGTGTAAATAACTCTTTAATCCAATCCACGGTTCTAGTTGTAACATTTTTTTTATTCTTTTATATATTTGAATTGATGGATTCTTCATAGTTCAGGTCTTGAACCGCCTCCTCAAACTAAAAATTTCATCCCTTAAAAATGTATACTCACTTGAAAGGAGAGACTACTAAGGATTTAGGGATATAATAAATAATCCATAGACTCGTAAAACCATAAAAAATATGGATATTTAGGATGATTCACGTATCAAAAACACTAATTTAATAATAATTATCACATTAAATGATGAAAAATATAAACAATTTAAA
Source organism: Viscum album (assembly GCA_963277665.1). NCBI lineage: Eukaryota > Viridiplantae > Streptophyta > Magnoliopsida > Santalales > Viscaceae > Viscum > Viscum album. The sequence continues at coordinate 678,122,158 of OY728158.1, read as the reverse complement.
TAAATAATTCCCATGTATACATAGTTCAGTTAATATCTATATTAATCACAAAATACAATGACTGTAGATTTGGACTTGCTAGATATCATTTGTTTTCATTCTAATAAATATATTTTTTTTGTATAAATGAATCACTGAATGAATGCATTCTTTATTTTAATATTCTATTCATATATTTATTTACAAATAATAATATTCAAATCCTATTTTCTGTTAAATAAATTATTCTATGTTAATTTTAACTTGAATGTTATTATGTAAAAGATTTTTACTCTGAACGCCACAAGTTGTGAACCTTCCAAATCAATTCAAATAGTTTTTTATAATTTATTACTTACATAGTGTGTATTTTCACTTGACATGTCATGTGTGTATAGATGTTTAGATCCTTATATTGTAAAATATACTTACATGAATTATATTACCACTTTATTGATGTTATATACATTGTTTTTAGTTCACTTGTTCAAGTCCCAATGTCTATGCAACATGTATGATCACACAACACTCTTTAGTGTACAAGGTGTGTACCACTGAAAATGTGTGCAATGTTAATGGAATGTATGAAAACTGTTATAAAATGTGTAGATATATTATTAAAATGGAAAATAATTAATAATGATATATATCCACATCAAATTACATAAATCACACTATCTGAACATGGTTAAGAATAAAATATATCGCAAGGATTGTACTACTAGCTACAATCCATGTAGTTTCTCTACAACTAAAATTATCAAGTATGTTGACACACATGACAAGACTAAAATATGTATTGATACCTTTTATGGGTTGTTTAATGTTACATAACATGTGTACACATGATTCACATCATATAGTTTAGTTTTTGTTTTTTATCCCTATTAGAAATCATTATGATACATGTAACTACTATGTGTACTTAAACTTATAAAAATATATGATTTTTAAAGGATAAAAAACATGTGGGGTTACTCAATTCACACACAAACTAAAAATTATAAAATACCTATCAAATCATGCTCCATGTTGGTAGTAAATACATTGTGTGTAATAATGTCATATACCAATTAAAACGGTGAGTTTAGATTTTCCCCGCTAGACACTTGTGTGAGTTGACCATGGAATCATAGTTTGTGATATGTCATTACCCACCATTTTCCATTTCATACAAACATAAAATATGAACCTCTAATAGGGATATATGAGTGTTATTCATACGATTTTACATGTTATTGGCCTTCTTAAATTCTATGAGAATGTTATATATTATATTTTATAGTGAACAATATTCTATAAATGATAACTAACAAACAACATAATGAAAATAATTTAAAAAATTATAAATAACTAAAAAATATAATTTTATCATCCCAATACCATTTAAAGGTTATGGGTTGTATCACAATATATGGGAGGGTTCCCAATATTATTTTTTCATCTATTTAATTGAATAAATAAAATAAAAGTGATGAACACTACAATGAAAACTACTCAAATCATGTTTTACACTTTTAATTTATAATTTATCTAGAACTAAAATTACATCTATTTGAGAATTCCTTTTGATCAAATTCCATTTTTATTCTCTTTGCCATTACTGTTTTCATAGAGAACTTGAATGAGGACTCCTCTAGTTATATCCACATATTGTCCATGAAACTACAAATAATATCCATAATATTTGGGGTTCTTGCACAATGGAACATGGTGCTTCACTTTATTCGATGTTGATAACAACAATGAGTTCCCTTGTTCTATATATGTTCTTGAGAGTATGGAAAAGATGATATACCCAGTAGGTTTTGAGGGAATTTTCTAGATATTTCTATTGTTCATGAAAATTATGTTCCTCAAAAATGATAAAACTTTGACCTTATACATAAGGCTAAACAATTGATAATTACACAAAGGTCCATTATCACTTTTTTATTCTAAGAAATTAAAATATTAGTTAATAATAATAATATTTTTATTATATTTGATTACTCAGGATTGTTTAAATATTTATTCACAAATAAATAAATTGTTTTCATTTAATTTTTTTAGATAAAATATATAATTTCCAATGGTCCCTAAATAAAACCATAAATACCCCAAGGAATATATTAATCCTTGAATAATAAAATTTTAAATAAAATAAATATAATTCATTAAATAAATTAATAAATACTATTATCACAAAACTCATGAATAAATATTAATTTCATAATCACATTAAAAAATTTGTATTAATATTAATATATTTAATACACTACTGAATATGTAAATATTTATTTTTTACCTATGGAATAATAAATTAGATAAAAAATTCAAGTTTTATATTCTAGAATAAAATATTTATTGATTTAAAATTTCTGATTATCTTTACAAGAATAAATATTTTCAAAATCCATGAATAAAATTTATCAATAACATTAAATTAAATCTAATTTGATGATATTTTTGAAACTCTTAGTGTGTGACCTTTTGTGCCTACTTCTTAGTGGAATTATATGAACCTAGATAAATTCTAATATTATTGACAACAAACATGTCATGAAACTAATAGATAATTAATTTAATGTACCAATGAAAAAAATCATTCCAATAAATCAGTATAATATTATTCATTCATCTACCAATATTTAATCAGGAAATATGTTTGATTTATCTTTTCTTGAATTTATGAAATAAAATAATTGACAAACTACCATAGTCATATATTTAATCATGTGATTCTATTTCAAAATAAGAGAATGATATGCCTTCTTCAATTAATGTCAAAGGGATATATTATTTCTTAACTTATTCTATTATTATCATTTGAATTTTTTCAAACCAATCATATGATATCTAACCAGGAAAATACGTTGTCATAAAATTCATCTATACATCAATTTATTCAATTCATTAAAATGTTTAATAACAATCAAAAGTCTATGGACCAATACACACATCCATAGACAGGGATATATAATGAAATATAAACATGTGGAATTATTATTGGATGGCTATTCCTTATGACCTACAAACTTTCATATCACTAAGTTAAAACAAATGTGAACTCTCAATTTTTTATGGTCCTACAACTCTTGATAGTAAAACATCATATATTTCCCACCATAAAAACATTATCTAGACTATAAAAATATTATTAATAATGTTCTTGTTGCATCGTTTTGCTCTTTTCATAATGGGAAACTCATATAACCTTTTTATATGATAAATAATCTAATGAAATTATTATATTAATGTTTAGCATATGGAAAATAATTATGTGATAAGATTTTAATTTTACATTTTTTAATAGAAAGTACATGGTCATTTGGTTTTAGGTAATGAATTATAAGAATGTTTTATTTTCAAAAAACACCTCCCTCATATATTTTCTTACATTATGTAGCTATTATGAACATAGATAATAATGTGGGAAATAAATTATATATTATATAAATTTAAAATATATATCCTAAAACCTCTTATGATGTCCCCAGATGAGGTGGAATGAAAATAATTACTAAAAAAGAATAATATATATTATTTATCACTAGCTATATTCCTGTGGTAAGGGGTTGCAATTTTCTAGCCTCACTCAATCAATATTTACTAGATCAGACTCATAACTGACCACATGTGCACGTCCCAATAATATAGAGGGTTTCAGCTAACATAAAGGTTCTAATGTGTCCTTATAGGGAGAATATAAAATTTAGTATATATAACCATAAATCATTGTATGAAAAATTGATATATATCCATCACACTATCAAACTGGATTAAAAGAAAACAACATAGCCATGAATCCATCAAATAGTAAATAACATACAATATACTATAAACATGAACTATGTAAATGCCATATGAGTTAAAAACACATAGTTATAATCTCTTATGGGTAGATTCTATAAAAAACATGCCAAAATATAATAAACTAATAATAACTATTCCATGGGCATGATTCCAAAACCTACCCCATATTATGACTCCAATATAGCAATCCTTCTAAAAATTATGCATCAAGTCTCAACCTGACAAGTGCCTCTATTTATGATATCAGCTCAGGCACCAAAGTAAATGGAACACAAGATTTATCTATGAGTAAAATATATAAGTCCACTGAAAATGGTTTATATATAATATCCATAAATTAAATAGTGTTGAAAATATGATTTTCAATAATAAATTAATGCACCATCAAAAATTGAAATCATAGTAACTATCACAACTACGATTTCTTTCACAACCACCATGTAAAGACCATAACTTCTTCATCTAGTACTGAGGTGTTTGGGGATATTTACCAATCCTGATGACAAGGATAAAATTTTTAATATTATATTTCACCAACAAAACTCATTAGTTCCATAAATACACTAGGTTATATTAGTGTTTTATTTTTATTTAATGATATATAATTATTTCCCATAGTAATAATGACACATGCACCTAGATATATAGCACAATATCAATGCAATATGTCTAAAATGTTCCATCCATAAGTTTAATAAGACACAATAAATAAAATAGTATGAAATATAGATCACCCACTTTTTAAGAAAAATTCATCAGTAAAACTAACTTAGAATTGTTCACACACCTAGTTCATTTACATATCATTACAATGGGTTATAATGGTGCATATAATCAACTCAATTACAAATAATTATTATAAGGAATTAGATTTGAACCCACCCTCGGTTCATGAACAAACAATTATTACACAATGATAGATTGATTATTTCCCTTAGTTTAGTCATATACAATCAATACCTCAACATGGAGCGGAACCCAACCCCAATTTAATAAAATATAATCAATACAACATGCCCAAACCCCCCCCCCCAAATTCCATCACACACCAACAATACAAAATGATGGAAACATACTCATCCCTAGTTTCATCTCATTCATCAAAATCTATAAGGTATAATGGAATCCACTAGTGGTGTTATCCCCTGATGATAGTTAGTGTGGTACCCAACTCTTCGCATACACCTATCTATAGTTGTAAATCTCACCCATGTCATTATATAATTCATAACCATATATATTTTCACGGAAATAAATTCATTTCAAATTAATTATCACTTATTAAAACACAAAAAAAATAGTCCAATTGATAAACATATATGATCAAGATCACATGGGATGACAACTTTCCCAAAAAAAGATATGCATTTCATAGATCAGACTTTATATAACACAAGAAATTTACATATTCTACTCATCTATGTATGAAATCATTCAAGTATTATATTAATAATATCTATAAAATGAAAAACCATTACAAGTATAGGGTAACTTGGAGAGTCCAATAGGCCACATCATAATTGAGAAACAACTCATTGATTCCTTTATTTTAACTCTGTACTCTAGGTTCAACATCCATCACCCATAACTAATATTTTCCCTTTACATATCATGAATCACATCATGCTTTATTAATAGAATTAGAAGACATATTTTGGAAAAAATCAAATAATGGATAACACATAATTCATATACCTTATAAAGTATAACCATATTTTTTTCCACTAAAACCCAACTTATAAAAAATCCATCTATATTTTATGACAATATTAATTTTGAAATAAAAGTGGTGGATGAATAGTTAACAGACACATTAATCAAAAATATGTGAGCCTAAAATATAAAATAGAAATTATTTTTAAATTTATTTCAAAAAAAATTATTTTTGGATTATATTATACACAACACCAAGATAATATTTCATTGCACACAACACCATGTTTTACATTGGTTGCACATATTATATAGTTTCTATAAAACTAAATATTCTTATTATAATTATTTAAAAAAGACACTTATAACCTAGAAGATAAAATTATTACTATGATTAATAGTAAATATATTTTAAATATAATTTATAATGGTTTTATAAAAAAATCATGATAATAAAATATATAATTTTTAGTAAATAGATAATATGTTTTGGAAAAACAATTTCACAAAAGAAATTCTTTTTTGGTCATTATATAAACTATAGTAAAATTATTTTTTTGATATATTATAAATTTTAATGTGGAAATATAAACTTCATTTTTTAAATAATAATGTCAAAAAAAGAATAGGATGATTTTTTCTAGATTTTTATGAAATGTTTCTTTTTTTAATAGTGAAAAAATATGAATTTTATTTTAAAACTGCATTTTCATCGAACTTATTTAAATATATAAATTTTATTTAAATTTTATTTTGTGGTATATTTAAATAAATTATCCATATTTAATCCAATTTAGTTTATTGGAATCAATTTTATTTTGAAATTTGATATAAAAACTGTAAAAACTCATTACCGGTATGGTATGTACATATTAAACCTTATATTGGTATTCTTTTTTTGTTTTAGGTAATGGTTGAGTTTGAATTGGGAGGATACCTATAATTGTGAAGTTAGAGTTTTCATGTATTTTTATCCTTAAAAAAATTATATAGACTACTAGAGTACTAGAAATCATGTAATAATACTACGCATTGTGTAATAATCTTGCTTGCAAGTCATGAACTGCTTCATGCTGTGATGGGTACACATCGTGAGTTTTCATTACACATCATGAAAAATTAAGGATTGGGTTTTAAACTCATATCATTGGGTTTTAATTCCAAATGGTTCTCATTTTTATGGTTATAACACATATGCATTTCACGACATGTATTGGTATTAAATGAAGTGTCATACTCAAAAAAACATTTTTAAAAATAGGAAGTGCGACAGAGTTTTTCCATTTTCTTCTCTCTAGTTTATTACCCCTTGACCAAAGGCTCTTCCCAAGAGTCCTTGAAGCCTTCCAACCTTCCAATATCCGTTCCTTTTTTCTTGAATCGTCATTTCTCATTGGATGTCATTCCTAGGAAAGTGTTATGTCTCACTATTCAGATTCCTTTATTTCTTCACTCTTGGGTTTTCAGTGCATCATCTTGGAATTTATGGATTAAGTCCATATGTTGTTGGATCTTTCTTTAATGTTGAGTTTTGAGGTATTATACACCTTCATTCTCATTGATGTGTGTCATTGTGTGTTTTGAGATTTGGGAAGAGGTTGGTGGTTATGTACTAATTAGCCAATGTTGATTAACTAAGATTTTATTGATTTATTTCAATCATTGATTTATATTTATTTTAATAAACTCACTTTCAATTGTTGTAATAAATGATAATTCTATTGATTTGGGAGAGATAATTTTCTTTTTCATGATAATTTGAAAATCATTTCTTTCCTTCTAATTTTTGTGTGGTTATTAAATTTGGATAATCTGAATTATTGAATTTAAATTATGCATTTGATGGAAAATATTTCGATTATATATATTGGGTTTAATTATAGAATTTAATTATGAAAATATGGAATTGGTTTTGAATATATTTCAAACCTTTAAATATCATAGTAATGATTTGATAGAAACCCAATGGTTTTAACTTATAAAAGTTTCATGTTTTTCATTAAAAACCTGTTTTGGTTTTTAAATGTAAAACTATCATTTAATATGTTAGAATGAGTATTAATTGTATTTTAATCAGTCTTAAAATAAATTTATCATTGTGTAAGAGCACATGAAATCCTTAGGTAGTTAGTGGGTTATTTGGACACACTCTACGTTGTTATAATGTTCTAAAAACAAACAAATAGTGGGTCGCATCTCTGATGTGTAGGTGATGAGTCTCCTTTGGCTAGTGTCATCGAGATGTGGGTATCCAATTTTTTTTATGTTATCTTAAAGGGTCTAGAGTCCTATAGCCTAATATAATATCATAGTTATTAAACATATGACCATGTTACTCATTTTTTATTTATATTTGAGGAAATAATGTATGCCACTTCTTTTGAAATTCTTTACATGACTTCTGAATTGACATAAATAATGTAACTATTTTACATTATGTGATTATTTTAGAAATATTAAATCATTTGTAAATAATTATGATTAATGTATATTTCCATCACATGAAGTATATTTCAGATTATTTTAGTTAAAATTAAAAATTCTAAACAAGTTTATTTAAAATTCAAATCATTTTTTGTGGGTTAATCTATTTCTATCTTTGTTATGGAATCTGTGGTGGCATCCTTCTGGGCTTAGGCTCACTCCCAAATTTTTCCATCGTGTGGTTGTATAATTTCTTCTTCCAGGTTTAAAAAAAGGGAAGGGATCTCTTAGAGGTGGATCTAGCTGTTGATATTTGGACATGGTGAGTAGTTTCATTAGAGACCCTAGGTATGTTTTCCTCTTTTACTATTTGGGTTTTAGTACTTTGTGATTTTTATGACTTCTTATTCTATGGTACTTTACTCCCATTGAATCTTAATTGTTTAGGCATACTCTCTTGTGTTTGTTTATTTCACAACATTTTATGGAAATCAATTTCCCACTTGCATCGAGTATGATGCTAGGTGCTGGTCTCTAACCTGTTGAGATCAAAAATACCCTTTGGGACATGTCAGGGTCGGATCGGTAATCATGTTACTAGGGTACCTGGGATGGTTTTAGACAAAGTGGCATCAGAGGGAGTTTCATCGTTGTCGTAAAGTATGTATGCCTTTGTGAAATCATGTCAGGACATAATAGGTAGTTCTGATTGAATTTCTTGACATATCTCACCACAATGAACCGTATTTTACCAAAGGAGGATGGGGAATGAAATCTTTTGGTTTAGTTATATTTTTGTCCAAAATTTGATTTAGATTGAGTGAAATCCAAAACATGGTTGTTCCATATATTGGGAACAACTTTTCTTATTACTCAGTTTGAACATTATTCTAATGTATTCCACATATATTCTGATGTTTTGTAGAATCATGTTATTGAAAATTAGTGAGAATCAGATCCAAGAAGAATTTACTGCTGAACCTTAGTAAGAAAATCATGTTGTGGATATAGGTCTTGTTGAGGTTATCATGAGTACTGTCCAAACACTAGGATATGCATCACTACCAGTTCCCATTCAAGTCTTATCTATGGATCCTCAGGGGCTAATCCTTGTAAATAATTCTCAAGAGTTCCTTTTTACAAGAACCCCCAGTCATCAAATGATCCACTAATCATAAACATGTTGTAGAATGGTTGGGCATGATAGAACATCTGTTTGAGTTCTTTCAGACACCAAATGAGATCAAGGTGATGTGATCCCCCTTCAACTAGAGGAAAAAATAGGATATGGTGGGACATGATGGTGACATTAGGGAAAAATGAGTGCTTATAGTGGAAAGGCATCAAGGTTCATTTGATATACTATTTCCATCCAATGTTAATGGTGTTGGCCAAGGTTGTGAAGTTTTTAAAAGCATGAGCAGGCTAAAAAACCATGACCAAGTACTCATATCGCTTTGTGGAGGTGGTGCAGTTTGGTCCAAAGATTGTATCAAATGAGACGATGAAGGCACAAATTTTTTAGTTGGGACATTGATTGGATATCCATTTTCAAGATTTCTTATATATGTTTCCCACTTATGGTGATGTCCTAGATTGGGTGTTGATGATTAAGATAGACCTGAATAGAATATCAGGGTCGATAGGAGTTCAATTTTCTCTCGGTTCCGGCATTGGTTTATTTAATGAAAAATAGAATCATGATGATTCTTGTGGAAGTTATCAATGGATGATTTATTCAAGACCTCCTACATTTCTTGTAGGAAGTTCATTGACTTTCTATTAGTGTGGAAATCTAGGATTTTATAAGAGGATTTTCACTAAGGAGCCCAAGAACTATAGTTCCTACAGATGTTCAGGGCACTTATAGATATTCTTTCATCACTTCTTTACTCTGTGTAGTAGAACAAGATCATCATATCCTCATAAAACTAAGGGGAATTTTGATGTATCATATACAAAATGGTTTTATCCATAGTAATATAGAATAAATCTTCATCACACAGTGGAAAAGACTCTAGAGGAATCAGATATGGGTCCCGTGACCTTAAGAGATACCATTCCCATAGAATCCTAATTACTAACTACATTATTTGATATAGTTACACCACATAAATTTATTTCGAACCGTATTTTTAATCTACTAAATCTTCATATGGATATTTTACCTTGTGCAATGGATATTACTACACCATTTGGTACAATGAGAGAGTATGGTCTACATTATCCTTCTAACTTCTCTCTATCTAATACAGAACTAGTTTGGGGTTTTCTAGTTCATGATATGAAGTCTCCAGATGTCATATTTGGGATGGATTGGATTATTACCAATAAATCCTAGATTGTTTGTTATCTTCGATGGGTCTACTTTAATACACCAAAAGGGTGTGTTTTTTTCTTAAAAGGATATTAGGACCCATGGTAGAGTAGATATGGACCTTATTATTTCAAGTTGTGAATGTAAAATCTATTTTTTCTTTTTATATATATTTGTAATCATTGAATAGTGATCCCCCTCCAGCCATAGTTGAGTATTTTGACGTGCTTCATTCTGATTAATCTGTTATACCACTAGCAAGGGAAGTTATGTTCTTCATTTACATATTGCCTAGTACTCAACCAGTTTCAATTCACTCTTACTGCATGGAACTAGCTGAACTGAAAGAAGTAAAGTCTCACATTGAAAATCTATTCGAGAAAGGCTATATGAGCAAGTGTGTATCACCTTGGCCATAAATTCACTTTTCTAAGAAGGCTTATGAATCTATTCACTTATGTGTCGATTTTTGAAATATCAATTGAGTTTAGATAACGAAAAAATATATGTTTCCATGGATTGCACATCTATTTTATTTTCTGAAAAGTGAAAATTGGTTTTCTTATATCATCCATCAATTTGATTACCATCAGTTGGGGATTAAATAATCAGACATTCTGAAAATATCCTTTTAGAGAACTTATGGGCACTTTGAGTACATTTCTATTCCTTTTGGTATAACAAATCATTTTATAGTTTTCATTTATTTGATAAAAAATATCTTCCATGAATATTTGGATACCTTTGTTGTAGTCTCTGTAGAAGACATCCTTCTTTAATCTAAATCTGAGCAGGATCGTGTACATCATCTGAGAACAGTATAAGTCTATGGAGAATACATCTACTCTATAAAATGCTCTCAAAATGTCACATTTGGATTCAGTAAGTGATATTATTAGGAAAAATGGTGTTTGAATAGGGTATATTAGTTTATCTGTAGAAGGGGAAGGCTTCTATGACTTGGGAGCAACCACATCATATCTTTGAGATCAAAATCATCTTGGTCTTAACCAGGTATTATTGATGGTTTGTTAAGTACTTCTCAAACATGTTTTATCCAATGAGTTATCTAACTCATAAGGGGGTACAATTCTCATGGTATGACAAATGTCTGGGTTCTTTTGTTCAGATGAAACATCTTCTTACTACTAAATTGATGTTATCTCTTTTATAGGTGGGGTTGGGCTATGTTGCCTTTTGTGATACATAGGGTTTAGGCTTGGGATTCATTCTTATGATAGGTAACCATATAGTTTCCTATGGATCTCATTGTCTTATATCAAGCAATAAGGATTATCCTAACCATGACCTGAAACATGCAGTTGTGATGCATACACATAAGGGTTGGCATTATTACTTTTATAGTGAAAGGTTTACTGTGTTTTCAGACCATAAAATACTTAGTTATATTGTCTCTCAAAATTATTTGAATATTTTACAGTGCTATTGGGTGGAGTACCTAAAATTGTTTGAGTTTTGAATAACCAATACCCACTGGAAAGGAAATGTTATTGTAGAAGTGTTGAGGAAAAAAATTCCAACCCATTCCATGAACGAATCTTTAGATGAGTGGTACCTCTCTAGGTCACTGGACCCACGCTTGGTACCATTCCCATAGATTCTAGGTTTCATCTTCTCTTCTAGAAATGATTCTTTAGTAACAAGGGCTTGATGAAGAATTCATTATAATTAAGAACTCTATTTATGGTGGGGAGACAATCACCCAATAGACCCTCTCCAAAGAGGGTGTTCTATGCTATTAGAATCACTTTTTTGTGTCGTTAATGGATATGAAGACTATGATGGGGGATTTCCATAATTTCTAGTGGGAAGTGCAATGTGGAACCAAAAAATTGTTCTATGACATGCGATGGTTGTTTTGGTGTTCATGGATGAGGTGAGACATTGCTATGTTTTTCTCTCACTTATATATGTTTCAACAGGTTAAGGGTGAGCACCAGAAACATTCGAGTTTGCATCAACCACTTCCAATCACTCTTTAGAAGTGGGATGAGATCTCTATGGATTTTTTGGTTAGGTTTCCATATACCCTGGGAAAGAAGAATGTGATATGGGTTGTAATAGACATTCTGACTATGTCAGATCACTTTGTACCCATTCATGACACAACTAATGTTGAGGAGTTGTGATGTCTCTCTATGAAAGATATTGTTAATTCTTATGGAGTTCCATTTTCTATATTCACTGATAGGGATCCTTGAATTACATCTCACTTTTGGAGAGGGCCTCAAGAGGCACTAGGATATTAGATCCATTTCAGCATGGCCTACCACCCGTAGTCAGATGGACAGACCCAAACAACTATAAATATTCATGTGGACATGTTTCATGATTGTGTTATCAACTCTAATGGGGTGAGTGGTGATCACAAGGGGTTAGTTCAGTTCCCTTATAATAATAGTTACCATTCTGCAACCAGAATGGAACATTTTGATTCCTAGTAACGATGGCCTTGTAAATTATTTTTGTGCCGGTTGGAGGTTGGTGAATGTTATTCTGTTGGACCAAGTGTGGTGCAAGAGACAAAATCTAAAATTAAGTTGATTTTTCTGGGAATATTGATAGCACAGAACCGATATAAGCCTTATGTAGATTAAAGTTATAGACCTTTGTAGTTTCTAGTTGGTGGTCAGGTAATCTTGAATGTTTCACCCTTATTGTGTGATCGATGGATTGAGAAGAAATCAATGATTTCTTAACATTTTGTGGGACACTTTTGGGTTCTCAAGAAGGTGGAGAAAGTTTCATAACATTTGGTACATACACTAAAAGTGAAATCGGTCCATATGTTGTTCCATTTATCATAGCTAAAGAAGTATCTCTCTGATTCATATCACGTGTTTGAGAAGGATTAAACTTCAGATTGAACCTTTTTTATCATTGATTGAGCAGCCAGTTAGGCTAGTTGATTATTAGACCAAGTTACTTTGTGGGAGTATGATACCTTTGGTTCATGTTCTTTGAAAGAATGGTTCTGATAGTCACGAGAAATGGTAATGTGAGGCACTGATGAGAGATAAGTGCCCTCATCTCTTTGGCATGGAATATTATTCTTTGGATTTATAGGGATAGAATATTTTAATGGTGTAGTGGATGTGTCATCCCATTACTACTTTGAATGGGATTTGTTAAACCTTTTATAAGGTTTTCATTTATTTGTTTTTGTTCAGGGTTGATTTTAAATTGTGATGATACATATAATTGAGAAGTCAGAGGTTTGTTGGATTTTTAGCCTTAACAAAGCTATTCCACAGACATCCAGGGCATTACACACCATGTAACTGTACTACATGTCTTATAATTGTCCTTCATGCAATTCATGGACTACTTCATGATATGATGGCTACATTTCATGAGTTGCCATTAATTTTTGTGATGAATTAATGATCATTTTTCAAAATCAAAGCATTGTGTTTTAATGAAAAATGGTTCGTGTTTCGACGGTTACAAAACATAAGAATTTCATGATGTGTATTGGTAATACACGTCATGTAATACCCCAATGACATTTTTAAAAATAGACAGTGTAGATGATTTTGTCCTTTTGGATTGTCTCTAGTTCTTTCTCCCTTGAACATAGGCTCTACCCAAGTGAACTCAAAGCCTTACAACGTTTTCTAATCTACAAATTTCGCATTCGATCATCGTTTAACTTACAGCGTGATGCTAGGGTAATTGTTATCTCTCAGTCTATAGTTTTTTATCTTCCAACTCTCTTGGTGTTCCAATGAACCATCATGAAATTGATTGATCTATTCCTTTTGGTGATGGATTTTCTTTCTTGGTTGAGGTTATTTTTTACTTTTTCACCTTTGTTCTTGTTGATGAGTGTCGCTGTTAGTTTGGAGTTTCAAGAAGAGGTAGGTGGTTCTGTCCCAATTATAAAATGATGATTGAGCATTATTTGGTGGATTTATTTCAACCATTGAATTAAATTTAGATTCTTATACTCAAATTAAATTAATGTAATAAAACCAAGTTCCATTGAGTTTGTATATTTGAAATGTTTTTGTCCTGAAAATTTTGAAAACCTCTAATTCCGTAGAATCATTGAGTGGTTTTGGAATTTGGAAAATTTATTTTGTTGAATATAAATTTTATATTTGATGGAAATTTGTTAAACAATATTACTTAATTTAATTTTGGGATTGAATTTGGAAATGATGTAATTGGTTTTGAATGGATTTCAAACATGTGAATGGATTAAAAATGTTTTGATTGAAACCCATTTGTTACACCTTGTGAATGATGAATGTTTTTTTATTAAAAACCTATTTTGGTTTTTAAATGAAAAATTAGAATATAATATAGTGGAAAAAGACATAATTGTATTTTAATATGTTTTAAAATAAAATTTCCATCATGTAAAATCACATGCAAGCCTTAGGTATTTACTGAGATATTTGGTCACACTCTACACTATTACAATTTTCTAACACATACTTGATGTGAGTCACATCCCCAATGGGTTGGTGATGAGTATCCTTTGGCCAGTTCCATTTGGACCCGTGTATAAATTTTTTCCTAAATTCACTTATAGTGTTCAGAGTCTTATAGCCAGATATAATATCATACATATTTGGAAGATGATAATGTTGCTCGATTCAGATTTATATTTGAGATATAAATGTACTGAAGTAATTTTCAACATCATTTTATGCCTGCGTAATTTACATAAATATTTTTTTTGTAATTATTTTACTTTAATCCATTTTTTTAAAATATTCCATCATCTTTAAAACATTTTTCTTAATTTACTTTTCTATCACATGAATTGTATAACATGCTTTTTTTAGATATGATTAGAAATGAAAAACCTATTTATCTAAAATTGAAATAATTTTTTGTTGGTTAATCTATTTCGGGATCTATTATGTAATCTTTAATGGCATCCTACAGGGATTAGGCTCAAAAATGAATTTTTTCCTTTAGGTGAATGTAAATTTGCTTCTTCTAGGTTCGACCAAATGGAAGAGATCTCTTGGAGGTGGATCCAATTGGTGATATTTCGACATGGTGAGTAGGGTCCTTAGGGATCTTGGGGATATTTTCCTATTTTAGTACATGGGTTTTTGTAATTTTTTAATTTTATTCCTTTTTGTTTTCTAGTACATTACTACCATTGGATTATCCATTTGTTATGCATAATGTCTTATCTCTTTTACTTCTTCTATGTTTTGTGGAAAATTCATTCCCACTTTCATGATGTAAGATTCTAGGTACTAGTCTGAAACCATTGGGGATCCGGAACACCCTTCAGTCTATGTTATGGATGGCTTGTTATTAGGATACTAGGGTTCCCTGGCTGGTTTGTGACAATAACCTTATAATCTATTTTTCCTTTTAACCATAAAACATGATTTTTCGACACTTTTAAGAGAATATTTTTATATTAATTTCTTCAATTTATCATAGTTTGATTATGAAAAATTGATTCCATATTAGAATCACGCTTATTTATAATTTATAATAAGTAAAAAAATTATATTTCTTTTTAGTGCAAACAGTTTAAATTAATCACAACATTTAAGATTAAAACGATTTTACTATGGGACTAAAAACTAATATTAAAGGGT
The DNA here is from genome assembly GCA_963277665.1 of Viscum album. NCBI lineage: Eukaryota > Viridiplantae > Streptophyta > Magnoliopsida > Santalales > Viscaceae > Viscum > Viscum album. Next base: position 678,106,393 of record OY728158.1, on the reverse strand, counting down.
AAAATGACCTATAAAATTTTCCAATACACATTTTTTGGAAATATATAAAACTTATCCATTATTTTATCATGATTTTACCATTTTTATTCATTTTACCTTGAAAACCCATGGGTTTAGTTCTCTATTTCAAAAATTTCCATGTTTTCCACTCACCTATCATACAAAAGCCCACCCCATGTTCCCATCTCTTAAAACCTTAAAATAAATTTTTTTTAATAAAATCCCTAAAAAATAATATATAAACTTCCCTTATATAATCCTAGATTTATTACTTTGAGAATAAATCTTACCAATGGATTTCTTTGGTGAAAACCAAAATGAAATTTCTAATGAAGATGTAACATTCATCAATGAATATTTTTTTTATATTTCATTCTCAAAACCATTTAATTATTTTTATATCATCATAATATAATAAAATAAGTATATTAAATATAATTAAATATTTTTTATTTTAAATATATGACCTATAACCTCACACAAATTTATGAAATGGGTTACAAAACTGTAATTCATGGGTACTGTGAACTAGCGCCATGCGAACCAATGTCTTTCATTTTTACATTACCACCAATCATAGGTTAAAATAATTATATACAAAAAATTTATAAATTATATTATTTTTTATGAATTTATTATTATTATAAATTTTTTATTTCACACATACCTTTATGATTTCTATTTTTGGGAATACGATAACGTTCTTCATGTTTACGGTAGACTACTCCCCCACAAAGCGATGTCATTTGTTCACTAATTACATGGAATTTATTAAGGATAGTTTTAATAAATATATATTATATATGTGACATAAAAACAATTATGTAATGATAATACCTCATATAATTTTTTTCTTTAAATCCGACAAGAAAATTTAAATATCGTTCAATTGTACATACAACCTATCATCTCCATGAACAATGTATTTCAATTTCTATTCCTATAATTTATATATTTTAATAAATACTTATATACTAAATAAGTATGATATATTTAAAAAAGTTATAATTATTTTTATTTTTTAATCCTTATTAAATTTATATGATGAAAAATATAATAAATTAAATCTTATATAAAAAACAAAGTTGTTATTACAAGAAACGTAACATTAACAAGGAATTATTAATAAAATAGTAATAACATGTCATAAGAAAATAATATATGGTATGATATAAGTTAATATTAATATATAATATATTCATAATAAAATTAAATTTATCATATAGGAGGATTGATTGGTTATGATGGAAGTCAATACTTAAGGTAAGGGATTTATGTCACACTTTCTACTTTTGTGAGACACTGTGTATATTCACCACCTCTTTCTTATATGTGGTTTATATACTGAACATGAGGTTATTTTATAATTAATATCATAATTTTTTTTTTATATCTATTTGAGGATATTTCGTTCATGGTGTTTATGGTTAACACATTACCATATCGGTATGGGAATTTTGTCTTAATATGACTTCTTATAAAAACATGTTTTGTTATGCACTTATACTCGATTAATCAGGGTATATACTATGTCGTTTACCTTTTATAACATGAATCTCTATTGTTTTAAGATTTTTTTCTTTTTTTATTGTATTATTTCATTTGTACTATGATTGTAGATACCCAAAGCTTGATGTACATGGACAATAAATTACTTTTTCGGAATACTTAATACATAACAAAAACAGACTCACAAGGATCGTAATAGTTTAGTGTCTTTGGAAACTCGTAATAAAATCTTCTAATCGTGGTGAAAGATCTTCAACATCTCCCAATAAAGATATTCCCATTTTTTTCCTACCTAAAACCATTCTTTATTTCCTAAGGAAAAGAAAACATAAAAGGGGTGAGATCAAATGCCCATTAAGGGTAAACATAGATAACATAAAACAATCCATAAACATTTGAATACAAAAACATGAACATAAAATCTAAAAATCAAAATCATGAGCAAAGACATGAATCTTGGAAGTATGTAAGGCATATATCATAAGGGAACATCAATCATGATAAAATAGCATGGGAATAAAACATGTAATTGTGGAAACCATTAAGCACATGATATGATTTTCATAGTAGCCAAGGCATTGCTGCCAAGACCATCTTAGTGGAAAAAGTCCCTTTCTGAATCGAGTTCACTCCTCGTTCCAGTCCTGTATTATTGAACTGGTTTAACTTTCCGTTCCAGCCATGTCTTTCTCATGAGATATAAATCATTACCCAATGCATTTGAGGGAGATATAGGTCCCACCCATCTCATAATTAAATCATTCTTACTTATGCCACAAAATAAACATACATCATTCATAATAACCCCATAAATTAAATGGGTTTCATAAACATCATCCCATCATCACATAATCCATATAAAATAAATTGATATCATTTCATAATGAGAAGGGTAAAACCATGTAAATCATAGAGACATGTTACTTGAAACATACACATATGAAATAATGTCATCTGAGATGAAAAATGGTTTTGATAAAACAATTGAAATGAACTCTTGAGGAAAATATAATTTCTTCTTCAAAATCATTTTATTTTCACGAAATGTCATGAAATTTTAAAAGAAAAGGATTTTTTTTGAAAATAGTCATGAAATATTTTGGAGGAAGCTTCATGAAAATAAGGCTTTATAAAACCGTAAAAATCTTTTCCTGCCGTATCAGTTAAAAATAACATTCTTCTCGTACGTTTGTCGGAAACGTCAAAAAAGTACCTCGTAACGTAAAAAAAAGAACGATTCCTTACATACCATGTAGTCAAAGTAAAAAATTGGTAAAAATGACTTCAAACATACATGAAAACAATTTTATAAAACATGGACATGGATGATATAAATAACTCCAGTAAATACTTACGAATAAGCAATATCGGATAAAAATGAGATTTGCAAAATTATCCATTACCTTATGTCCAATATGCTTTGTATGTATCCAAACCTCATGTATAATGATTTAAATAATGTCATTGACTTATTACAGAATCATATTCATTGTTATGATATCATATATGGTTCACTTATCACTTTATATTACCCGTTCTTTTGTAAATTCCATGTTAAAGAGCATTTTGGGTAAAATCGTTTCATTTGTCGTCTGTGTTTTGACTTGTAATTATTCATATGATTACTTAGACCATGATTACTTAATTCCAGAATATAAAACATGATTTATATATAATATATATTCAGAATATACATATATATAATAGATCGATAAATGGAAGGAAATACATCGTTCATGGAGACGGTAGGTCGTACGTACGCCTGAATGCTGTTTTTGTTTTCTTATTGAGTTGAATGAAATTAAGTAGATGACATCCATATATATATATACATAAACCCAGTAGCTTTATAATGTAATATATTTCATTATTATTTCTTATATATACTTTGTAATCATCCTTAAATGGTTAACATGGAGAATGAATCTCATCGCGTCGTGGAGACGGTAGTCCGTACGTACGCATGAGCGATGATATCATTTCCATAATTATTGAATTGAATTGGATTGGATGATACAATATATCAGAATCAGTATGATGTTATAATAACTATGTATAGTTATTATTTACACCATTATACCCATCCATGTAAGGTGTTGGTGGAAAAACAGATTACACCACGGCGTTGGGACGGTATTCCGTACGTACGCATGCGCAGTGATTTTGTTTTCCATAGGATGGATAGAAGGTGAAATGGGGTTGTTTCATATTTATTATAACATATAAGTATATTAATGATAATGATGTTATTACTTTATAATGAAACAACTAAATAAGAATAAGTTGAAGAAGAAAGAAGCTTGAAAAAATCGGTAGAAGAAATTACATCTTCTTCGATACGCCTCTTTGAATCCTCCTCATAGAGCACTAAGATTGGTCTTTGAAGTAGACCAGGACCTCTATAATATTTCTAGGGAATTGGAGATGAAAATTTGGCAGGGTTTGGATGAGCTTGAATGCTCAAAGTGGTGTGAGGAAGATAGGGAGGAGGTGCCCTTTTATAAGGGAGGAGAGGGGCACCTTTGGAAATCTTAAAAATATTAATTTATAATAAATCTAACCCCACTTAAAGACCTCAAAAAATAAATCATATTCGAATATTAGATGATATAGGGTTGTAATCTCATCAAAAAATAAAAGTTAGACATGTTAGGAATTTATTTTAAACATTATCAACTTGATTTATCCTTATTTAATCAATTTTATTTTATTTGTGTTAATAACGTTATAAATTTTAAATTATAACAAATAATTACCTATTTGTTGTGAATTGCCAATAATTGGATACTTTATAACATTTTATACCATATAAATTTAAATTTATAATTTGTAAATATTTTTGTGATTTTTAAACAGTTTGATAATATGTTATTTTTATAAAATAACAATAGTGTCAATTTTAAAACTATTTATTTATTTGAATTTAAATAAAATATATACAGAAGATATGTTCTAAATAAAAGCATTAATAGATTCATAAAATGTCATATGTATCTATAAAATTAGTGGATCACATTGAATAGTTCATATAATATTTATTGTATAATTTTTTAAAACCATTTATTTGGTTTATCTCTTGATAAAATAATTACTACAACATTTTTGAATAATTATTTAATATACTTATTTGTTTCATAAAAATTAAAAATAAAATCCTATGATGAATATAAATCTATTACCTTTCACAATAATACATTTAATCTAATTTATCATCTTAAAATCACAATAGTTAAGTTGTAATATTTATTAAATTATGAAGGTGACAACTTTGGTATCATTTAAAATAAAATAATATAAGTGTCATAATCACATTTATAAGGCTCAAAATGGTCAAATATTTTACCATTGTATGAGTATGGTTTAAATTTACATGACCAATAAGTTTTGGTAAGGGTTTTGTTCCTTTTAGGGTCACTATTAGTTTAATAAAAACTATATTCTTGATTTTTCACTAGATAAACAATTTCTGCATCACTATTGTGTCACAATTAATGATAATTATTTAATACCTAGAAATTATAAATAAATTCATATGATGTAGATAATTTCATTAGATTTATGTAGACTATACATGTTCGAAGTTTCAGGAAGTTTATCACTAAATTAAAATTAATATACTTATAAGATTTAAGAGAGTGACATGTTGTCACTTTCTTTGGTTTTAATAATAATTAAATTATTTTCATGGAAAAAAGTACATTAAATGATTCTAATACGACTCTTAGGTGATATTGGTCGACTTTTAGTCATAAAATAGAATTTTTACAAGGGTTAGGGTAATTTTATAATATTATTTTTACCTTTAATTGCCCGATTTACCTTTAACTATGGTAAATAAAATTTACCGTAGTTACTATTCCTAATGCCCAAAAATAAAAACTAGCTTATTAACATAATTTGGACCCACTGATTCCAAATATTGAATCCATTTTTCAAAATTCAATACACAAAAGTTGCAGAAATTAAATTAAAATAAATCCCGTTGTCGAAAGAAAACGGGTTTTTGATTAAAACATTGCAAAAGATTGAATTGGTTTATCCTACGAATTCAAGGTAAAATCAATGCTAATGACATACATTATATTAAATTGTTAAAATATATTCTATTTATACTTTGAAACCATTCAATATTATAATTTCACCATATAAATTATTACGATGAAAAAAGTTGTTTTTAATTAAAATATAGCGTTTTTACTATTCATATGAAAGTTATCAGAAAAATATCAAAACTTTATCCAATGTAAATTTTTATATCTTCATTCAAAAGAAGATGTTTATTTTGTAAAATTTAACTTATAAACATGTCAAAAACTAGATTTAATTTGGGTGCACCATCAAAAGGCAGCAAAACTACATTTTTTGAAAAATAGTTTCTTTACCCGAAAAATTTATTTTGTTCCCATAAAATGTCTTAGAAAATTTATAAGATGAATAATAAAGTTATAAAATTAAAAATTTATTTAATAATATTTATAACCGCTAGTCCATAATTATAACAATATATCGTCGTTTAGTGAAACCTGGTATTGCGTACAACACACGCTATCGAGGAAGGCCGCGATTGTATGTAATGCAAGCCAAGTCAGGGTTGCATGTTGTGCAAGACTCATTTGTTGTTTCATTATAACAGAATCCATCCATTTTTCATTTATACATTGAATATATATATATATATACACTCAATGTTGCGTAGAATAACTTCTATCAAATGAACTTGAAATTGTGTATAACACGATCCAAGAATTGTATTGTGTAAACTGCAAGCTAATACGGTGTTGTGTATAGAACAAGATAATATTGGTGTAGCATAAAACACATGACATCAAATAAATTAAAAATAATACTTATCATAAAATCTCGGGGTGTTACAATGATTTAATTTTAACATACTATTAAGAGTTTATTAATACAATCTTATCATTTGTTAGGATTATTTACGATTATGCTTCCTTTAAAGAAATATTATGTTCTATATCTAAATATTTATCATTAATTGTATTCAATTATTATTATACATTATAAAATTAAGTGATAATAAAAATTTTTCTAGTCCTTGGTAGTTAAAAATATTACGATTATTTGTACCAAAAACCAATTGTATCTCTATCATCATTATAAAATCGGCTTTCCTTTAAAACCATGTTTTATAAAAAAAATTACAAAAAGGTTTTGTTACTCTCATATAACTTTTAAAAGAATAATTTTCTCATGATTTCATTTTTTATAAAAATCATTTGAAATAAATCATCATGTTATTTTCCAAAACAATTTCTATTTGGATTTAACCAAAAATATGAATATGACCATCGTTTCTCGGTGCATGACAATATAACAATATCCTCACATCCTAATTAATAATAATATAAATACCATGACTTAAACCTGACTCATTCTAGAAAATTTTGAAATGAATTTATTTTATTTCATTCTAAAAAATATTTTAGGTCTATAGTTCTAAAAAATTAGGATTGGCTGTTAAATATTAAACCAATACAATACAAGTGGATACTTATACTCAATATCTACTTTTTACAAAATTAAATCCCTTTAAAATAATACATGATTTATTATAAAAAACATCTTTAATACATTCATTATTATTTTTTTGTCCTTACTAATCTTAACAGCTATTAAAAAATTTAAATCCTAGTATGAGAACAAATAGAAAAGTAAGGGACATAATGAAAGATTATAATTTGTGTAGTGAAAACATGAAAACACATTGAAAACCATTTCTTAAAAAGTCTTTATCCGGAATAGACTAATAAAAAATGTTAATATAGACATAATTACTATATAACTATTAAATTATTCCTTATAAATGTAATAACATTATGGTGGAACTCCATAATTGGATTACTCAACGCATGGGAGACCTATAATAAGGCTCACCCATTATATCTTGAGCTATAATATGGCTCAACCAATCTTATCTTGAAATATAATTGGGATAAACCTATTATATCAAGAGATATAATTGGGATAAATCTATCATATATTGAGATATAATGGGATAAACCCATAATTAACAATAAATATGGACTATATCTATATTATAACCATTGAAAACTCTTTTACACCCATGTGTAAAACACTTTCAAATATCAAAATACCAATTTCCTGTGAAAATTAGTGTTAAAATATATAAATCTTGCACAGAATAATGAATAAAAATTCAATGAAAATAAATGTGTAAAATAATAAAGGAAATATCAAATAAGTAAAGTGTTATAAAAGAATAAAAATTAGTTTATTTATTTTCTGTTAAAAAACATTATAGTTTATTGAAATAATCAACCCACTTTTAAACCCAATTTAAAAAAATTAATAACTTGATTTTGGAATCAATGTGTCTCATACCACATTAAAACCATTGAGTTAGATACGAAATTTATCATTTTAAAACATTCATGAGAATATAAATAAATCCATAAAAACCATTTTCAAATCACGGACTAGAATTAGATATATTTATAAGAATATGTCTTCAAACCATTTAAAATGATGTTTCAGTTAAAGAGTCCCTTACCTTAAATATGACTCATACTATACGTTATTTATCTTCTAATAAAACATAAATAGGTTAATTATTTACAAGTTTTAGAATATTTTTAATTTTATTATTTCTTTATTATAATTATTTACATATTATAAAAATTACTAAATTATTTATGTTCACATCTGATTTTTTGACGATATTCAATACTTGAGTCCAAAATTACTTTGATATGTTATTTATATTCAATTTTGTAATTCTTCCATCATATATAGAATAATATTAATGAAATAATAATAACATATATACATAAATTATTATTTTAAATAAAAACATATAGTTATGGTTATGAAAAATTAACAATGTTATAATCATGGAGACAGTAGGTCCTAAATACACTTGAGTAACATTTCCATTTTCCAATAATAATTATGGAAATCTATTAATTATTAATTTTTATTTATATAATGATCATTATATCATTAATATAAAATTAATAATTTAAATATACTTATATCTATCATCCATGTGACGTGTTTATGAAAAACGAATCACATTGCTTCATGGAGGTGATAATTCACATATACGCACAAAAAAATATAATCATTTTTATGTGCACAGAAAGATATTAATTTAAATGATATGTTAATTTATAGTAATTATAAATATTTTATTAATATCAAATATAAACATTAATTCCATCACTAAAACTAATCATGAAAGACGGTGTTGGAAAATGAAATATATCGGTTCATGGATGTGATAGTTCACACGTACGCAACAACAATTAATTGTTTTCTCATTTGATGGAAGTGGAGATTGATTTAACACATAATATTAACATAATAAATTATTAGAATATTTTGGATACTTTATTTATTAATCATCATTGTGGAATTATTTTTTAATGAATAATAAGAAGAAATAATGTAGAAATAATTATTTAAAAATGAAACCTATTCTTTAGACGATCTTATTTGATTAAAATATTAACACCTATAATGAGGGTGATATTCCTAATATAAGATATCTAAAATCTGGGTAGTGGTAGTATTATAGGATTTTGGAAGGAATTGAGTGTGAATAATATATAAAAATGGGTGCCCTTTTATTGGATAGGGGAACGTCACTAATAGAATTATTCAAAATATTAAACTAATATTAATTAATTCACTAATCCAAATGGTTCTAAACTATTTTATTTTTAATAAATGATGAATTTGGGGAAAATAATTTAATCCAATAAAAATTAGATATTTTTTGACTATTTTTTAGTCTTTGTCTTTTTGTTTTAACCCTTATTAATTCTTACCATGGTATCATATAGTTTACATTTTGAGGGTTAATATAATTAATATAAATTGCCTAAAAACAAATAAATGAGTGATTGATGAAATTTCATGAAAAATCCCAATAATATTATAGATATTTATATTTTTGTGAATTTTAAATAATTTAATAAAATATTATTTATTTTAACATATAATTAATGTTAACTTTGACACTATTCATTATTAGACTTTTTAAAAATATAGTAACAACATGATATCTTCAAAAAAATCTATTTAATCATCCCAAACATATAAATTCATTTAATTAAATTATTTAATGACATTAATTATATCAAATTATTTTTATTTAAATATTTTTAATATCGTTTATTTGATTGTTCCATTAATGATGCAATTACTATATCATCATTGTGTCACAATTTAATTATTTATTTCTTAAAAATATTAAATTAATTACTATGATGTAGGTAAATATTTTATATTTCATAAGACTATTTTTATTCAGAAAAATATTTTATACAATCCCATTTTAAAAATATTTTACTTGTAAAAACAAGAGTTTGAAAAAATTGACTTTTCAGTGAATATAATATTATAAATGTAATAATCTCATCTATATGACTTAAAAATGTTATAAATTTTTCCCAATGAGAATTGTGCTAAAAAAAACTCATCCAATAATGGTTGAACAAGTGTTAGGGTAATATTATTATATTTATAATATTATATTTACCTTTAATTACCTAATTTCCCCATAATTGTGGTAATAAAAAATGAATAAAGTTATTAATCATAATGTCTAAAAAGTAAAGTGACTTATTTAATAAATTTTGAACTTCATATTCCAAAATTGGAATCCATTTTTCAAAATTCAAAACACTGAATATGCAGAAAGTATTTAAAAATTATCTTATTAACAGAACGATAAAAAGAGTTTTAAAACTAAAAAGGTTCGAAAGTTTAAAATGTTTTTATATAAAATTTAAAATTTAAATTAAATAAAATTTCAGAAATTGAATTAAATGATAAAAAATGGATCTAACAATAATTTTAAACCATATGAAAATATTATTAACGCTATAAATAAATTTGATGAAAATGTAGTTTTCAATTAAAATGCATTATTTTTTACTATTCATCAAAACATGAAAATTATCAGAATAATACCTACAATTAAAACAAATTAAATTTTGATACCCCATGTTAAAATAAGAATTTTATTTTTAAAATCGATTTAATAAAATTTTCAAAAAAATAGATTTAAAAGATGGGTTCTATTAAATGATGGAAAAACAACTTTTTTAGAAAAATATGTAACATCCTGAGTCCGGAGGCCCTCCACTGGTGCCCCGTACCCGGTTTTCCATATGGCCTCAAATGCGTTTCCCCGAACGCCAGAGGCTTCCAACTAGCAGGGATGGCCTAGGTGAGTCGGTGGGGAAACTATGCCCTCATTCGGTAAGGTACACAAGGTAAGAAAACAACAGTAAACAACAGAAGCAGTAACAACATGCATAACAGCATAAACCCAACAACGGAAGACATTTAGATATATAACTATGATGACAAAGATGCAGCAGGTAAAAGTATCTGAGGAAAACAAAAACACAACAACGTGTTGAAATACAACTGAAACCAAGTGCAAAATAAAACAAAGTAAGACCCTCAGGATCGCGAGCCACGGCTCGGTCCCACGCTCCCCAGCTCCCGGTGCAATCAAGATCCTGAAGTAGAAGGGAACTTGCCCTTATCTATACCTGTAGTAACATAGTCTTCTTGGGCCCAAAATCATGGCCCAAATAGGGTGTGAGATACAATCCCAGTAGGCAACCACCCAAATATTTGTGCCTAACAGTCAATGAATACATCGCAGTACTAAAATAAGAAGCAGTAAACCGAAAACCACAACAGCTACATTCCACAGTTCTAACATGCATAGCACACAAGTAAGCAGCTAGCAACAAAAGTAAACAGGTAACCCTATGGGTAGCTCTCACAGTCTAACCCCTATGGTTCAACCTCTAAGTACTAGCAACCCTCTGGGAGGCACACACAGTCTCACCCCTCTAGTTCAGCTACGTAATTAAGCAGACTCTCTAGGGAAGCACTCACCGTCAATTCCTCCTATAGTCTCACATCGTGCTAAAGGCTCTCTGGGGAAGCTCTCAACGTCAATTCCCCTATAGCCCGGGTCGTAACTAAAAGAGTCTCTGGAGAAGCCCTTGCATCAATTCTCCACTTGGTCTCACATCGTGATTTAAAAGACACTCTGGAGAAGCCCTTCCGTCAATTCTCCCTTTGGTCTACTACTCTAGGTTCTCATGGTCCTGAGTGACTAAACATGCTCAGCGCGTGTGTATCATCCAAGTAAACATAAATAACTACTTGGATATCAGTTAAGGCTCCACAGTAGAATAAATCAATAGTTCCACTATCCTATGACTAGGCATGGCAACTGGAAAACGCCAAACAGGTAGAACAAGCATGGAAAAGAAAACTGAGCACAAAAAAATACTCTAATCGCAAGAAATAACCTCTACTAAATCAATCAAGAAAAGCGGGCAAGAAACAAGGGAAAAACAGGAAACACGCAATACCCCGTTCAAGAGTATTGGTGGAATTTGCAAAAAATACTCAAATACTTTCTATAGAAAGGCACAAACCACCTACCTCTATTCGAGGCGATCGATATACATGAACATCGGTGACATATTCCCCTTAGAACGACGTATATCTAAGAAAATGCAAAAAACGTTCATCCCACAATAACATGGAAACCAGGAGGAATCAAGAAACAAGGCTAAAGCATAATGAAGAACTCACCACTACGCTTCCAACGCAACTGACCGTGCTCGAATCGGAGAACGGACGGCGAGGCGATCATCCGTCGAAGATCCGGCCGTACGGGTTGCTTCAGACGGTCGAAAACTAGAGAAGAAGGTGAATATGACGGTTAGACGCAACCCCGGTCCATTTCACGAAAAAAAGTACGCGACGTGTACTTTTAGACTACATGGTGTGTACTTCTAATTTTTCCGTGCTCTGAAATAACCATCCTCCACCTCAGCCTTACACACTGTGTGTGTGGCCCGGACACAGCCAACACACAGCTTTGAGCCGGAATAGATTACACGGCGTGTACATAGAAAGTACACGGCGTGTACTTATGAAATTTCCAGAAAATTCATTTTTTTCTCAAAAACTCCAGAAAAAGGAAAAAATACCTGAAAAGAGATCCAGGTTCTTACAAACTTCCCCCTTAAAAAAATTTGTTCCCAAATTTCCCTAACGAGGCAGAGAAGGAGAAACCCCAAACAGCTCCGACAACTGTGATCAAACATCGGCCTCCCTCTCCCAGGTCTCGTCTTGTACTCTCCCGTGCTGCCATAGCACTCATACCAAAGGAACAGACCACCCTCGGAGAGCCTTCGTAATACGATTGACAATCCAGATAGGATGCTCCTCGAACGACGCATCTGCTTCAAGATCGACTTCCTCAGGATGAAAGACATGAGACGGGTCTGAAAAGTTGCGTCAGAGCTGAGAGACGTGGAAGACGTCGAGCATGGCCCGATACCTCTGAGGTAGCTGCAACGGATAGGTGACTGACCCCACTCTCTCCAAGACCTCAAACGGCCCGACGTACCATGGTGAGAGCATACCCTGTCTCTGAATCCTTTTGTGTCCCAACCTTGGTGCGACATGTAGGAAGACCTGATCACTGACCTTGAACCCTAGAGGTCGTCTCCGCTGATCAGCATAAGACTTCTGCCGAGACTGCGGTGTAGCCATCCTCTTCCGAATCAGCTCTATCTTCTCTGAAGTCTCCTGAACAAGATGAGGTCCCAGCAAATCTGCCTCTCCTTCCTCCAGCCAGCATAAGGTTCATCGGCATGGCCTACCGTACAAAGCCTCTTATGGTGCCTTCTGAATGGCCGCCTGGAAACTGTTGTTGTAGGAAAACTCCACCAGAGGAATATGCTTCTCCCAAGAACTGCCAATGTCAAGGATGCAATCTTGGAGAATATCCTCTAGCACCTGGATCGTACGCTCGGACTGGCCGTCAGTCTGAGGATGGTAAGCTATACTCAAAAGTACCCATGTACCCAAGACCTTCTAAAGTCCCTGCTAGAACCAAGAGGTAATGTGCGCATCTCTGTCTGAAACAATAGAGCATGTGACTCCATGCAGACGGACGATATCTCTGATGTAAAGTCGTCTCATATCATCGACACTAAAGGTCTCATTGATCACAAAAAGTGATAAACCTTTGTAAATCCATCGATGACAACCCAGACAACATTGTTTCCCCGAGGTGACCGCAGAAACCAGGTCATGAAGTCCATCGCAACATCGTTCCACTTCCACTCCGGAATGGGTAACTGCTGTAAAAGGCCAGCTGGTTGTTGATGCCTTGATTTCACCTTCTGACAAGTAGAACATCTCAAGACAAAACCAGCAAAATCCTTCTTCATACATGGCCACCAGTACTGACAATGAAGATCTCGATACATCTTGGTGATGCTAGGACGAACTGCCCAAACTGAGGAATGGAAATCCCGCATAAGCTCCTCACGTATGTCTGCTGGTACCCATACGCGTCTTTGGAAATTCAAGATCTCATCCTCTCCCACTATCCATCCAGGAAGAGGGTCCTCTCCTGAAACACTCTCCTGCAGGACTAGGCCTTCCGAGTCTGATAGCTGCCTCATCCGTACCCGATCATGTAGCGTGGAGGTAACAGCTACAGAAGATAGAAAAGTTTGTCCCCGTCTGTCATGCACCTCCAGATGCATCTCAGAGAACAGAGCCATCAGTTTCCACTCAATAATGGCCTCCTAAACTGCCTGAATCTGAGTTCTCCTTCTCAACGCATCTGCCACGGCATTGCCCTTTCCCGGCGTATAGGCGATCTCGAAATCAAAAGACTGAAGATACTCGACCCACCTACACTACCTCAGATTCAGATCACGCTGAGTGAAGATATACTTGAGACTCTTGTGGTCAGTGAAGACCACAAAGTGCTCTCCAAGAATATAGTATCTCCAACAGCGCAAGGAATGAACAACAGCTGCCAACTCCAGATCGTGCGTAGGGTAGTTTCTCTCATGTGGCCTCAACTGTCGAGACCCATATGCAACGACTCCATATTCCTGCATAAGCACAGCTCCCAGCCCGATACCCAAAGCATCACAATAAACAGTGTAGCTCTTTCCTAGCTCGGGCAAGACTAGTACTGGTGCTGACTTCAACCTCACTTTTAGCTCCTGAAAGGCTGACTCACAAGAATCTGGCCATAATAACATTTCCCCCTTCTTGGTCAGACCTATCAAGGGTGCTTCTAAACGGGAAACATCCCGAATGAAGCATCTGTAGTATCCATCCAGTGCTAGGAAGCTCCGTACCTCAAAAACATTCCTCGGCTGCTCCCAGGAAACTATAGCTCTCAATTTCTCTGGGTCCACAAATTCTCCTGCCTCTGAGATGACGTGACCCAAGAAGTGAATCTGATCCATCCAAAAGTGGCACTTCGAGAGTTTAGCATAAAGCCAATGCTCTCTCAGTGTACTCAGAACGATCTCAAGATGTGTGGAATGGTCGTGTCGAGTGTGAGAGTACACCAAGATATCGTCCACGAAGACCACGACGAAGGAGTCCAAGTAAGGATGGATCACTCGGTTCATCAGTGCCATGAAAACTGCAGGCGCATTCGTGAGGCTGAACGGTATGACTGTATACTCGTATAGGCCATACCTGCTCCTAAAGGCTGTCAGAGGTTCTGGTGGTCTAATACGCAACTGATGATAACCGGACCTCAAGTCGATCTTTGAGAACACCCGGGCTAATTGAATCTGATTGAAAAGGTCAACAATCCGTGACAAGGGATATCGATTCTTGACTGTAAACTGGTTCAACTTCCAATAATCCACACAAAGCCGAAGGGTATCATCTGCCTTCTTTGCAAACAAAACAGGCGAACCCCAAGGAGAAGTATTGGGTTGAATGAAATCCTTAGCCTGTAGCTCCTCCAACTGCTTCTTAAGCTCATACAACTCAGGTGTGGCCATCCTATAGGGAGGAATGGACACCGGTACCGCTCCTAGAATGAGCTCAATAGAAAAGTCCACCTAATGCTCCAGAGGCAAACCTGAAAATTACTCTGGAAAGAAATCCCTGAAGCGATCCACCACTGGAGGAAAGTTTGACTATAGAGTCCCCTGATCATCCAGATAAAGACTAGAAATATGGGCTGTCACCCCTCCTAGCCCAAGATGCTCGAGTCCCGCCCGACTCGCCCAAACGTCCCATTCACCTCTATGAAGGAAAGATTCACCTTCTGGTGAGATGAAACTGAATCTGCGGCGATAGCAGTCGAAGACTGCCTGAAAGGGAATCATCACATTCACGCCAAGGATGACATCATAGCCTGTCATCTCCAGGACATAGAGATCCTATAAGAAGCGATACCCTGCAACCTCAAGAGGGCACTCTCTACACTGACGTACAGTAGATGTCCTCATTACCAAAGGTGTGTCTAGTGTCAACAAGTCGGTAGAAGAAAATATGCAGAGTCCAAGGCTCTCCACAACGACAATAGAGATAAAACTATGCGTAACACCAGTATCGAAAAGGGCTTGACGATAAAACTGAGGCTACTAAAATCGTTCCTCCAACAGTAGAAGGGCAGGGATCCTGCTCATGATAAGTTTGCACCATAGCGAAAGACTGGCCCGTGCCGTGGCACTGCATGTCATGACCCGTCCTCGGGCCCGTGTCGTGACTACCCCAAGCCCGCCTTCCATAGGCCAGGGGCTGGCGACTAGCACCAAGGCGTAAATCCCAACAAAAAGGGAAGGCATTGCCTTTGAAAAGTAAACAAGCACCACAGAGCAAGCAAGCGGAAAAGTAAACACTAAGTAAACCTGTACAAGCTGTGCTGAAAGTAAAAAGGGGCCGGAAATACAAGCCCAACTGTAAAGTACAACTGAAAGGAAAAACAGCAACTGAAAAGGGAAAACTGCAGCGTCGAGCCATCCTCCGGAAGTCCCACCTGAAGGGTGGGTACAGATAGCCTCCTCTGCTCCTCGGGTCCACATAACCGCTCCGAGTACGTCCCGCCCAGTGGTCCACCTCCAGGTATTGTCCTGCTCCGCACGCCTCCTCCACGATCAGCGCTGTCCGTCGTCTGCAACCAACACCACGAAGTGCGGGCATAGCCCGTGTAGGGGTGAGTATAAGCTACTCAGTAGGGACCCCGAGACCCCCGAAGGTCTCCCGAAATCCACAAAGGATAATCCACAAAGGAAAGATACAATCACGAAGTAACATCTGACACGACTTAGGTATATTCCCATACATATACCTAAGTCTTCAATTCCCGTTCGGCTCCAACGTCCGAGCCCAAGCACAACCCAGTCCACACAGGAAAGCAAAACGTATACCCACGCAGGATAGAGCAACACAATCCACAAAGGAGAGTAACACAAGATTCAGCTCACACAGGTATACTTCTTCGGATGACGATAAAGATGATCATTGAACCATCTAAGTCGTCGGACCCACGAAGGATCGATAGGTACTAACCATGCATTGACCCACACAGGATCGGGCCCACGCAGGACCTGTAGAAGTTGGCTCACACAGAACCGCTGAGAGATGACCCACACAGGATCGAGTCCACACAGGACCGGGCCCACGCAAGACCTGTAGGCGCTGGCTCACACAGAACCGCTGAGCGCTGACCCACGTAGGATCGGACCCACACAGGATCGGGCCCACACAGGACCGGTAGCACTGATCCACGTAGGATCGCTGAGTGCAGTAGTCGTCGCAGTCCGTAGAGGATCTCTGCACAGTCGTCGCCGCAGTCCACTGAGGATCTCTGCACGGTCATCATCGGAGTCCACGGAGGATCTCTGCACAGTCGTCGCCGCAGTCCACTGAGGATCTCTGCACGGTCGTCGCTGTCGAAGTAGCAGTCGCAGCCAGCACTAGGGTTCCCGCACACAGCAAGATCGTTCGGGAAGGTCCGCTCCACGAGCCGAGAGGCTGATACATCAACTGACACGAAGTCCGAAGTTGATGTATCCAAAAGTTCCGTATCGTCAACAGGAACTCAACGTCGCAGACGGCGCGTCAATCGGACGCCCGGTCTGAGAGATATTGGCATTTTCGTCCCAGGGGCCCGGTTGGTTTTAAGGCAAAACCAACCCGACCGCACTCCACCTGCGTCCAAACCTCAGGTGGAGTATGCCAAAAGATCCGTCTCACATAGAGGAATTCAACAAAGCTGACGGCACGTCAATCAGACGTCCGTAGCTCAGGATATGAGCGTTTCCGCTCCGAGGGCCCGGTTGGTCTCGTGTACGAACCAACCCGGACGAACTCAAAGTATTCCGAAACCTTGAGTGCGATATACCGAAACGAGCGTCTTGATCCAAGGATCGTGTTTCCGCTGACGGCGAGTCGTTTGGAGGCACGAAGCTCAAGATACGGGCGTTTGAACGAAAATGTCCGGAGATGGGGGGTACGGGCCCGGGCCGACCCGGCCCGACCCCCCTGGGTCGACCCGACCCGGGTCCGACCCGGCTGGCCCGGCCCGGCCCGGCCAGGGCCGAGCCGCGCGGGTGGAAGCCGCGGGCGCTGACCCGCGGCTTGAGGAAGGACCGCGGCCCGCGTGCGGGCCGCGCTGTGGAGCCGCGGACGCGTTGAGCCGCGTCCGCCCGGATGAACCGGACCCGCGCGCCGCGGGTCCGTTTGGCCGCCACTGCCGCGGCTGAAGCCGCGGCGGATTTCGTCCGGCGGCGCGCCGTGGCGCCGCCGACAACTTCCGCGGGCCGCCGGCGTCGCTCCGGTGGCCCGTTTTCCTTCCCGTCTGCACCGTTGCTCCTCCCGGGATCCGTTCTTTACTGCGGGATCGTCAACCGTCCGCTGCGGCACGTTCCGTCGTCGACCTTCAAATCCGCACAAAACGAAGAACGGCGGAGGGTCGTCGGGCCGTGTTCGTTCGGCCCGCACCATCCGCGTTAGAGATAAACAACCGGGAGAAAAACGATCAACACATGATCCAACAATTTTAATTAAAATAAAATTGTTCATTGAAAACCGGCTTTTTAATTTTCAAGAACGTTCATGAGAAAATTAAAAAAGGGGTAATTTTCCAAAATGAATCCCTACCTTGATGATCGTCGTGCGCGGGCGTTCTTCGCGGAAGAGACCGTCGTGGAAGAGATCGATCGTCGCGTCGTCGCGGGGAGGTGTCGCGTCGTCGCGGATTCCGGCGTTGAGTCGGGGAGCTCAACAAATCAAGAACAACAGATTTAAATTATTAATATTTAAATCTGTGTTTCGTTTAAAACCAAAGAAAAGAACTTGAGAGGAAATCCAAAAGCACTCACCTCGAATGGTCGGTGATCGGAGATCGGAGATCGGAGATCGGAAGAGCGTCTCGGGCGAAGGCATCGTCGATTTACGGGTTCGGCGTTCTTCGCGTTCTTCGCGTTCTTCGCGTTCTTCGCGAGGGAGAAGAAGTTGTGAGGGTTCTCCCAAATCTTCTCAAGCGCAAATAACCAGAGGTTAAGCGTTGGTCTTATTTTATTATTACGCCAACGAATTTGAAAAACTGGTTAAGAAACGATCCATCAATTCGTTGAATTAATTCAACGAAAGAAACGACCCATTTAATTCACGAAAGAAACAGCCCATTTAATTCACGAAATAAACCGCCCAATTAAATGGTCTGTTAAGAATTTAGAAAACGCGTCGGTTGACTTTCATTAAGACGGGTTTTCACGGGTGCGTTTCTTAGCGGAAAGAAACGGCGGGGCTCGTGCGGGCCCCACCTCACAAATATCCTACCAAGGGGGTAGGATATTTATGGATAGCATCCTATCCAGTTCAACTCAGCTCAAGCCTCCTTTAAGTGGCTTCAAGTGGCTTCCAAGTGGCTTAAGTGAAATAAAATAAAGCTGTCGCAAAATTATTTTATTTCTTAACTTTAAGCCCGAAAATTAAAAACCACACCCGAGCAAACGCAACTCCGGAAGAGGCGTTTCTAAGCGAATACCGGCGCTGCGATTTCATCGGTGCCCTCAGAATTCGATTCCGGGCACCGGTTCAAAAGTTAGAAAAACCCGCTCGTCCGTTCACTGAACGTACCTGAGCCAAACTTCAGAAAATGATTCCGGGCACACCGGGCCTCGGAATCAGGCGCCGTCAGAAACTGCGTTCTTGTAAAATTCCAAAGAAAATTAAGAAAAAAAATTTCCTTGAAATTTACGGGTCTTTACATTACTCCCACCTCAGGACTTTACGTCCCCGTAAAGATACATCAAAAACCAGGGAAACAAATGTGGGTACTGAGCACGCATCTGAGCCTCCCGCTCCCAAGTGCTCTCCTGGAGGTTCCCGTGCTGCCATCTGATGCGCACAAGAGGAATCGATCGCCCACGTAGGACCCGCTCCTGTCGATCCTCTATCTCCACTGGGACCTCCGTAAAAGTCGCTCCATCATCCACGTCTAGCTTCCCATAGTCAATGATGTGCGTCGGGTCGTGCACGTATCTCCTCAGCTGGGATACGTGGAAGACATCATGCACCCGGTGCAACTGAGGTGGCAGAGCCAGGCGATAATCCACCTCGCCAATCCTGCTGAGGACCTGGAAAGGCCCGATGAAGCGTGGAGACAACTTGCCGCCTCGGCCAAATCTCCTCAAACCACGTCGAGGTGAGACCCGCAAGAAGACGTGGTCACCATCCTCGAACTCTAGTGGCCTTCGCCTCCTATCAGTATATGACTTCTGCCGGCTCTGTGCTGTCCTCATCCGCTCCTGGATGAGCTGGACCTTCTCTGTCGTGGCCCGGACCATCTCTGGTCCCACAAGTGCTGACTCTCCAGGGTCTGTCCAGCACAAAGGAGATCTGCAAGGCCTGCCGTACAACGCCTCGTAGGGTGCCATCCTGATGGTGGAGTGGTAGCTGTTGTTGTACGCGAACTCCACCAAGGGTAGGTGGTCCTCCCAGCTGCGACCAAAGTCGAGGACACATGCACGGAGCATGTCCTCGAGAGTCTGAATGGTCCTCTCCGTCTGACCATCCGTCTGTGGGTGAAAGGCGGTGCTCAGACGTAGTCGCGTCCCGAACGCCTCCTGCAACCCCTTCCAAAGCCGGGAAGTAAAACGAGCGTCCCGATCGGAGACGATGGTCGATGGCACATCGTGAAGTCGTACAATCTCCTGAACGTAGAGACGCCCCAAGCTCTCCACTGTGCCCTGCTCTCGGATGGGTAAGAAGTGTGCCGACTTGGTGAGTCGGTCAACAATCACCCATATGGAATCGTGACCTCTGGAAGTGCGTGGAAGTCCAGTCACAAAGTCCATAGATATCCCGTCCCACTTCCACTCCGGGACCTCCAAGGGCTGTACCAAGCCTGCTGGTACCTGATGATCTGCCTTCACCTGCTGGCAGGTGAGGCACCGTGAAACGAACTCTGCCACAACCTTCTTCATGCCCGGCCACCAGTGTTGTCGCCCGAGATCCTGGTACATCTTCGCAACTCCAGGATGTACCACCAACGGAGAAGTGTGAAACTCTCTCAGCACCTCCTCTCGTAAGGTGACTGGTACCAAGGTACGTCCTCTGAAAAGGACATCGTGCTCTGCTCCAAGGGAGAAACCATCAGGTGCCTGTCCCGTGGATATCTGTGCACGCCGCGTCTCACAGTCAGCATCCCCATGATGTGCCTCTCTGACCCGCTGAAGAAGTGGAGGAGAGACTGTGAGAGACTGAAGGAAGGCTGCTCCGTCTCTATCCACGAAGGATATCTGCAAAGCGGCTAGCTTCTCTGTCGCCTCCTCAAGTAGCTGGATGCCCGTCCTCCTGCTGAGGGCATCAGCCACCACGTTCCCCTTCCCAGGAGTATAGACTATTTCAAAGTCATAGTCCTGGAGGAACTCGAGCCATCGCCGCTGTCTCAGGGTCAGGTCCTTCTGAGAGAAGATGTACCTGAGACTCTGGTGGTCAGAAAAGACTGTGAAGCGCTCGCCCATCAGATAGTGTCTCCATGTCTTCAGGGCAAAGACTACTGCTGCCAACTCCAAGTCATGGGTAGCTTAGTTCTGCTCATGAGGCCTCAACTGACGTGATACGTAGGCAATCACGGCCCGCTCCTGCATCACGACACACCCGAGTCCGGTCCCTGATGCATCGCAGTAGACTACGTAACCAACTCCCTCCTCAGGCAACCTCAAGATAGGTGCGCTGGTCAACCTCTGCCTCAGCTCCTGGAAGCTCTGCTGACATCTGTCTGACCACACGAAGGGTTTCCCCTTCTTCATCAACGCTGAGAGTGGGGCCGCAACTCTGGAGAAGTCCGACACAAATCTCCGATAGTATCCGGCTAGGCCCAAGAAACTCCGCACCTATGTCACGCACTTGGGTGGCTCCCAAGCTAGCACTGCCTCGATCTTCGCGGGATCCACTGCAACTCCGACCTCAGAAATGACGTGCCCCAGGAAGTGGAACTCACGTAACCAGAACTGACACTTCGAGAGCCTGCCATAAAGCTGGTGCTCTCGGAGTGTGTCTAGTACAACACGCAGGTGGTAGGCGTGCTCCTCCTCCGTCGTCGAGTACACCAAAATGTCGTCGATGAAGACCACGACAAATCGATCGAGGTATGGCTGGAAGATCCTATTCATGAGGATCATGAACACTGCTGGAGCGTTGGTCACGCCGAAAGGCATAACCAAGAACTCGAAGTGGCCATACCGACACCTGAAGGCCGTCTTCTGCACATCCTCGTCTCGAACTCTAAGCTGATGATAGCCTGACCTGAGGTCTATCTTCGAGAACCACCGTGCTCCCTTGAGCTGGTCGAAGAGATCATCAATCCTGGGTAGCGGATACTTGTTCCTCACTGTCACCTGATTCAGGAGACGATAATCGACACACAGTCGCAAGCTCCCGTCCGCCTTCTTGGCGAACAAAATCGAGGAAGCCTAGGGCGAAACACTGGGTCAGATGAACCCCTTGCCCTGCAAGTCCTCCAACTGTACTCGCAGCTCTCGAAGCTCAGTGGGGGCCATCCGATATGCTGGAGTGGATATCGGGGCTGTCCCGGGGTACAGGTCAATATAAAAGTCTACCTCTCTGCAAGGAGGTAGTCCTGGAACGTCGTCGGGAAAGACGTCCGCGTACTGATCCACCACTGCAGGGAAACTGGGACTCCGCACGTCAACTACTACCAGGATGAAGCTAGCCAACTGATGAGTGATGGGCTGACCTCTCCTCTGCGTGAGTCCATCCTGTGCTGCTAAGGCTCCCTTCTCGCCGGTGAAGGTGAACCTGCTCCCATCGGTGCGCACACATCGCACCTTGCGCCTAAAGCAGTCAATCTGAGCATGGACCGTAGATAACCAATCCATGCCCAAAATGAAGTCGTAAGGCCTCGACGCTGCTACATGAAGATCCCAGCCGAAGCTCTCACCTCCTAGAGTAAGCTCACACTGCCGGCACCAGTGAGTAATCGTCGAGTCTGCTCCCGTAGGAGTCTCTAGCCGCAAGGATCGAGCCAACGGCTCTGTCGGAATCTCCGAGCTCCGAACAAGGGCAGTGGCTATGAAAGAGTGACTCGATCCTGTGTCTATCAGAACTGCAGAAAGGGTAGAATAGACATAGATCGTACCTCGAATCATCTCTGGCGCGCCGTGGTCGTAGGCCTCCGCTACCTGGAGCTGAGCCTGTCTCTGCCCGCCAGCTCCCTATGGTCGGGGCGGGCCTCCTGGTGGTGGTGGTGGCAGAGCCTCAAAGCGTCGCCCACCACCTGCTGCTCGGCCAGCTCCTCTGCCTCGTCCGCCTCCTCCCTGCGGACTGCCACGGCCGACCCTCTTCCTCTGCCTGGGTGGCCCCTCCACCGTCTGCTGCCCCTCGGTACGACGGGTCGGGCAGTCACGAGCCATGTGGCCCTGCCCGCCGCACTCGTAGCACTGTCTGCCTCTCGGAAGGCTGGCTCCGGGCCGGGTGCCCTGCACTGCTGAGCCAGCGTCCCGAGGTCGCCTGCCGGAAGGTCTGGTCCTCCTGGAACCCTGAGTCATCCGCCGGCTACCAGCTGCCGAAGACTCCGCTATCTGCCGCCTGGCGGTGGGTCTCGCTGTGGACTCAGCCAGGAAGCTCTCGATCAGGAGGGCTCGCTCCAGTACCCCTGCCTGGGTCGGGATGCTGAGGGAGATCAGCGATGCCCTGATCTCATGTCTCAAACCCTGCTCGAAGGTCTGGGACCTGAAGAAGGGGTCCCATACCATGTCTGTCGAGTACCGAGAAAGGTCGGTGAACCTCGCCGCGTACTGAGCGACCGTCAAGCTGCCCTGCTGCAGCTGAAGAAGCTCCTGGATGCGCACCGCTCGGAGGGTGGTCGGGACGAACTCTGAGCGGAAGAGGCTCTCGAAGTCCGTCCAGATGAGGGAGGCCTCATCGTGTACCTGGAGCATCAGGCTCCACCAGCGTCCGGCTGCTGCGTGCAGTAAGCTCGCCGCGAGGATCACCATGAGGTCTGCTGGCGTCCTCACTAGCCTGAAAACTCGGACGACCGCCTCCAGCCAGTCCTCGGCTGCCTGGGGGTCCGACTCCCCACGGAACCTGGGTGGTCGCTGGCGCTGGAACTCGTGCAGAGCTCCGAGGCGTCGTGGGTCGTCAGCTGCCAGTGCTGGAAGCATCGGGGGCTCGACGGGTAAAGGTACCGCCGGTGCCTCTGCTGTCAACGGGCCCTGTACCGAGGCCTCGTCGCTCGGCGGGCTGTCGTCGTGCCCTACTCTGGGAACCCTAGCTGGCTGCTGTCGTCGTGCCATCCTGAAAAGGAAACAAGTATGCCACGGTCAGAACAGTATACCTGGTGAGCTGACACAAGTAATCACAAAGAAAACTTGAAACACATATGCAGACAATGTTTTCGTACATTATGTAAGGAATCAGAAGTCAGGGTCCTGGTGTATGGATACGTCGGCCGCCGCACCAACACTGGACTCCCTGGACTGATAACCACACTCAATACACTAAACACTTTTGCTTCACATAGAAGAAAGATCAGAGTCTGCGGTAGAACCGACCACCTCTGATACCAATTTGTCACGACCCGTCCTCGGGCCCGTGTCGTGACTACCCCAAGCCCGCCTTCCATAGGCCAGGGGCTGGCGACTAGCACCAAGGCGTAAATCCCAACAAAAAGGGAAGGCATTGCCTTTGAAAAGTAAACAAGCACCACAGAGCAAGCAAGCGGAAGAGTAAACACTAAGTAAAACTGTACAAGCTGTGCTGAAAGTAAAAAGGGGCCGGAAATACAAGCCCAACTGTAAAGTACAACTGAAAGGAAAAAACAGCAACTGAAAAGGGAAAACTGCAGCGTCGAGCCGTCCTCTGGAAGTCCCACCTGAAGGGTGGGTACAGATAGCCTCCACTGCTCCTCGGGTCCACCTAACCGCTCTGAGTACGTCACGCCCAGTGGTCCACCTCCAGGTACTGTCCTGCTCCACACGCCTCCTCCACGATCAGCGTTGTCCGTCGTCTGCAACCAACACCACGAAGTGCGGGCATAGCCCGTGCAGGGGTGAGTATAAGCTACTCAGTAGGGACCCCGAGACCCCCGAAGGTCTCCCGAAATCCACAAAGGATAATCCACAAAGGAAATATACAATCACGAAGTAACATCTGACACGGCTTAGGTATATGCCCATACATATACCTAAGTCTTCAATTCCCGTTCGGCTCCAACGTCCGAGCCCAAGCACAACCCAGTCCACACAGGAATGCAAAACGTATACCCACGCAGGATAGAGCAACACAATCCACAAAGGAGAGTAACACAAGATTCAGCTCACACAGGTATACTTCTTCGGATGACGATAAAGATGATCATTGAACCATCTAAGTCGTCGGACCCACGAAGGATCGATAGGTACTAACCTTGCAGTGACCCACACAGGATCGGGCCCACGCAGGACCTGTAGAAGTTGGCTCACACAGAACCGCTGAGAGATGACTTACACAGGATCGGGCCCACACAGGACCGGGCCCACGCAGGACCTGTAGGCGCTGGCTCACACAGAACCGCTGAGCGCTGACCCACGCAGGATCAGACCCACACAGGATCGGGCCCACACATGACCGGTAGCACTGATCCACGTAGGATCGCTGAGTGCAGTAGTCGTCGCAGTCCGCTGAGGATCTCTGCACAGTCGTCGCCGCAGTCCACTGAGGATCTATGCACGGTCATCGTCGGAGTCCACGGAGGATCTCTGCACAGTCGTCGCCGCAGTCCACTGAGGATCTCTGCACGGTCGTCGCTGTCGAAGTAGCAGTCGCAGCCAGCACTAGGGTTCTCGCACACAACAAGCTCGTTCGGGAAGGTCTGCTCCATGAGCCGAGAGGCTGATACATCAACTGACACGAATTCCGAAGTTGATGTATCCAAAAGTTCCGTATCATCAACAGGAACTCAACGTCGCAGACGGCGCGTCAATCGGACGCCCGGTCTGAGAGATATTGGCATTTTCGTCCCAGGGGCCCGGTTGGTTTTTAAGGCAAAACCAACCCGACCGCACTCCACCTACGTCCAAACCTTGGGCGGAGTATTCCAAAAGATCCGTCTCACTTAGAGGAATTCAACAAAGCTGACGGCACGTCAATCGGACGTCCGTAGCTCAAGATATGAGCGTTTCCGCTCTGAGGGCCCGGTTGGTCTCGTGTACGAACCAACCCGGCCGAACTCAAAGTATTCCGAAACCTTGAGTGCGATATACCGAAACGACCGTCTCAATCCAAGGATCGCGTTGCCGCTGACGGAGAGTCGTTTTGAGGCACGAATCTCATGATACGGGCGTTTGAACGAAAACATCCGAAGATGGGGGTACGGGCCCGGGCCGACCCGGCCCGACCCCCCCTGGGTCGGCCCGAACCGGGTCGACCCGACCCGGGTCCGACCCCGCTAGCCCGGCCCGGCCCGGCTAGGGCCGGTCCGGCTCGGCCGACTCGGCTTGGCCGAGCCGCGCGGGTGGATGCCGCGGGCGCTGACCCGCGGCTTGAGGAAGGACCGCGGCCCGCGTGCGGGCCGCGCTGGCGAGCCGCGGACGCGCTGAGCCGCATCCGCCCGGATGAACCAGGCCCACGCACCGCGGGTCCGTTTGGCCGCCACCGCCGCGGCTTCAGCCGCGGTGGATTTTTTCCGGCGGCGCGCCGGGGCGCCGCCGCCTCCGGCCGCCGGCAACTTCTACGGGCCGCCGGCGTCGCTCCGGTGGCCCGTTTTCCTTCCCGTCTGCGCCGTTGCTCCTCCCGAGATCCGTTCTTTACTGTGGGATCGTCAACCGTCCGCTGCGGCACGTTCCGTCGTCGACAGTCAAATCCGCACAAAACGAAAAACGGCGGAGGGTCGTCGGGCCGTGTTCGTTCGGCCCGCACCCTCCGCGTTAGAGATAAACAACCGGGAGAAAAACGATCAACACATGATCCAACAATTTTAATTAAAATAAAATTGTTCATTGAAAACCGGCTTTTTAATTTTCAAGAACGTTCATGAGAAAATTAAAAAAGGGGTAATTTTCCAAAATGAATCTCTACCTTGATGATCGTCGTGCACGTGCGTTCTTCGCGGAAGAGACCGTCGCGGAAGAGATCGATCGTCGCGTCGTCGCGGGGAGGTGTCGCGTCGTCGCGGATTCCGGCGTTGAGTCGGCGAGCTCAACGAATCAAGAACAACAGATTTAAATTATTAATATTTAAATCTGTGTTTCGTTTAAAACCAAAGAAAAGAACTTGAGAGGAAATCCGAAAGCACTCACCTTGAATGGTCGGTGATCGGAGATCGGAGATCGGAAGAGCGTCTCGGGCGAAGGCGTCGTCGATTTCCGGGTTCGGCGTTTTTCGCGTTCTTCGTGTTCTTCACGTTCTTCGCGTTCTTCGTGAGGGAGAAGAAGTTGCGAGGGTTCTCCCAAATCTTCTCAAGCGCAAATAACCAGAGGTTAAGCGTTGGTCTTATTTTATTATTACGCCAACGAATTTGAAAAACTGGTTAAGAAACGATCCATCAATTCGTTGAATTAATTCAACGAAAGAAACGACCCATTTAATTCACGAAAGAAACAGCCCATTTAATTCACGAAATAAACCGCCCAATTAAATGGTCTGTTAAGAATTTAGAAAACGCGTCGGTTGACTTTCATTAAGACGGGTTTTCACGGGTGCGTTTCTTAGCGGAAAGAAACGGCGGGGCTCGTGCGGGGCCCACCTCAAAAATATCCTACCAAGTGGGTAGGATATTTCTGGATAGCATCCTATCCAGTTCAACTCAGTTCAAGCCTCCTTTAAGTGGCTTCAAGTGGCTTCCAAGTGGCTTAAGTGAAATAAAATAAAGCTGTCGCAAAATTATTTTATTTGTTAACTTTAAGCCCGAAAATTAAAAACCACACCCGAGCAAACGCAACTCCGGAAGAGGCGTTTCTAAGAGAATACCGGTGCTGCGATTTTATCGGTGCCCTCAGAATTCAATTCCGGGCACCGGTTCAAAAGTTAGAAAAACCTGCTCGTCCGTTCACTGAACGTACCCGAGCCAAACTTCAGAAAATGATTCCGGGCACACCGGGCTTCGGAATCAGGCACCGTCAGAAACTGCGTTCTAGTAAAATTCCAAAGAAAATTAAGAAAAAAAATTTCCTTGAAATTTACGGGTCTTTACACTGCACCCCTGGCTGACCACTCTGAGCTGAACCTCCCTACTGGTGTTGAGGGACTGGTGGCTGACCCCCACGGCCTCGACCTCCACCTCAGCCCGAACGGCCGGAAGAACTCTAGTTCCCTGACTGGTGGGGCTGCTCCTGAACGAGGAGTCATGGAAGAACCCCGGTCACCTGCTGCTTGTGGGAAAACCTGGCAAAAATGCTGAAGGTGACCCAACTTGCTGCAAGATCGGCACTCCACGGGGTCTCTCTGGCACTGCGGCCTCGTGTGCCCTGTCCAGCCACACTGGTAGCATGTCATATGGCTGCTTTATGATGCGTCTCACTTCCTCCAATCACCACACATAGGCTCCCTACGGTGATTCTTGCTGTCATATGAAGGAAAGCCAGCTCTAGAAGCAGAACCACCTAGACTCGCAGCTCCAGAGTCTCTCAGATTTCACTCCTCAATCAGTGCCTGGTTAACGATGGAAGTAATGGAAGTTAGCTATAAGATGTTCACCTATGATCGAATCTCCCTCCTAAGTCCATCCTCAAACTTCCTTGCCAAGAACACCCCACTCCCATCCTGAAGGGGTGTAAAATGCTGCAGCTCAGTGAAATGAGAGGAATAATCCATAACAGATAGAGTACCCTGCTCCAAGCTCTTGAACTCCAGGGCTCGATCGACCCTCAGGGTCTCCGGGTAGAAGTAGTCTTAAAACACGCGCTGTAATTCGTGCCAAGTCATAGCCTGCTGCTGACCCGCCTGTGAGATCCCGTCCCACCACCTCTTGGCGGAGTCTCGGAGCATGTAGGTGGCGAGCTTGACCCGCCTCTCTAGAGGCGTCTCTAGATGCTCGAATATAGTTAGCATGGCTTCCATCCATGACTCTACAGCCTGAGGTCCTACCTCCCCCGAGAACGTGGGAGGATGTTGCTGCTGGAAGAACCACATCAAGTCTTCCATAGACGAGGCATGAGGCGGTTGTCTCTAGAAGGCCTACATCATTCTCATGAATCCTTCCCTAAACTGCGCATCAACACCTGCAATTGGTACGACAACCGGTGCCAAGGCTGGCTCGGCTGTGGGATCGACAGAAAGTCCCTGATCAACCATATCTGGTGTTTGATCACTGCCCGATGATAGACGTACGACCAGAGGACGTCTCGGAGGCATTGCTCTGAAAGATCAAAAGCACGCCTTAGATCAAGAAAACAAGGACAGAGAACACAAGAGTACAAAACGGGAACAGGGGAAGAAAAACACACAAGATTGAAAAACATGACTACATGATGTGTATAAAACTACATGGCGTGTCTTTTGAAACCACTGACATTGGCGTGTACTTCTACCCTACAAGTCGTGTACACTACAAACTACACGGAGTGTTCTCCCCCACACACGGCGTGTACTTGAAAACAATTCCCCTGCCCGAGTATCCTTACATGGCTAACCCACATGGTCCGACTCAACCCGAGACTACACGGTGTGTTCGAAACAAACATAGCGTGCACTAGACAAGGCTCCAGCGGTCCATGTTGTTGAGTACATGGCCGTCTACAAGGCTGGACCTTACACGGCGTGCTCCAAACAAGAACGGTTTTCATAGGCGAAGGTGACACCGTCCAGTTTTGTTCGTGACATGGCTAGGTACCTTGGAAAGTCTACACGGCATGTTCCAAACAAACATGGCGTGCGGAAAGAAAGGTCACACCAGCCCGTGTTGGTCGTGACACGGCCGGGTACCTGGACAAGACTACACGATGTGTTCCCTATGGACACGGCGTGTTCTACCCGAGCTTCCCCGACCCGTGTTGTTAGTGACACAGCCGAGTACACGGCTCCAAAAACACACGACGTGTACCATTGGTACATGGCGTGTTCCCGAAGTTACTCCCACGACACCGTGTTCTGCTCACACAGTAAGTGACATGGCTTGAAAACTACACGGCGTGTGCCCGAGAAGTACACGCCGTGTATTCTCAGTTTTTCTAGGCAGTAGCTTAGAAACTGCACAGAATTCCAGAAACACTAAAATGAGGGAAAAGATGCCAAATTCCGATCCGTGAGGGCCCATAACACCTCAAGAACCAAAATTTGGCATTCATTTTAAGAAAGAAACAGAACAACAATTTTCTAACATAGCAGCATAGAATTTATCAAGCAACTATCACAACAGCATGCATAATCTGCACAAAGTCTATCACAACAGCATGAAATTGCTAATGCACCCTAGATGGCATGGCAAGAATGCATGAAATGTGATTTCAACAAGTCCTTATATGATGCATGAGATGGAATACCCTCATCTCATCAGGTTGCGATAGAAATAGAACCGAAATATCGAAACAATAACCACACAAGTCATGTGAATCACTCTAGGTGAAAACATATCAATCATAAAACTCAAAACCAGCAAACTGCAATTTAACGAGGTAGTATGGCCTTTCCCTGTACATGGGTTTGCTACTCCTGAGCATAGCTTAATACCAAGTACCGAATCCATCGCATCCCTCGCTAAAGTCTCCAAACAGTAAAGAAAGAGAAAAGAACTCCTCTGATACCACTTGTAATGTCCCGAGTCTAGAGCCCCTACACTGGTGCCCCGTACCCGGTTCGCCACATGACCTCAAGCACATTTCCCCGAACGCCAGAGGCTGCCGACTAGCAGCGAGGGCCTAGGTGAGTCGGTGGGGAAACTATTCCCTCATTCGTTAAGGTAAACACGGTAAGAAAACAACAGTAAATTGTGGAAGCAGTAACACCATGCATAACAGCAGAAACCCAACAACAGAAGCAATGTAGATATATAGCTATGATGACAAAGATGCAGCAGGTACAATTATCTGAGGAAAATAATAACAAAACAACGTGCTGAAAATACAACTGAATCCAAGTGAAAAACAAAACAATGTAAGCCCATCAGCATCGTGATCCACGGCTTGGTCCCATGCTCCCCAGCTCTTGGTGAAATCAAGATCCTGAAGTAGAAGAGTGCTTGCCCTTATCTATACCTCCAGCAGCATAGTCTGCTCGGGCCCAAAAGAATGGCCCAAACAGGGTGTGAGATGCAATCTCAGTAGGCAACCACACAAAGATCTGTGCCTAATAGTCAATGAATACATGGAAGTACTAAAACAAGAAACAGTAAACAGAAAATCACAACAGCTACATTCCCCAGTTCTAACAAGAATAGCACACAAGTAAGCAGCGAGCAACAAAAGTAAACAGGTGACCCTCTAGGAAGCTCTCATAGTCTAACCCCTATGGTTCAACCTCTATGTACTAGAAACCCTCTGTGAGGCACACACATTATCACCCCTCTGGTTCAGCTACGTAATTAAGTAGACTCTTTTGGGAAGCACTCACCGTCAATTTCCCTTATAGTCTCATATCGTGCTAAAGGATCTCTGGGGAAGCACTCAAGGTCAATTCCCCCTATAGCCCGCGTCGTAACTAAAAGACTCTCTGGAGAATCCATTCCATCAATTCTCTACTTGGTCTCGCATCATGATTTAAAAGACACTCTGGAGAAGCCCTTCCATCAATTCCCCCTTTGGTCTGCTACTCTAGGGTCTCACAGTCCTGAGTGACTAAACATGCTCAGTGCGTGTGTATCATCCATGTAAACCTCAAGAACTACTTGGCTATCAGCTAAGGCTCCACATTAGAATAAATCAACAGTTCCACTATCCTACGACTAGGCATGGAAACTGGAAAATGCCAAATAGGGAGAACAAGCATGGAAAAGCAAACTGAGAAAAAAAAACTCTAATAACAAGCAATAACCTCTACTAAATAAATCAAGCAAATCAGGCAAGAAACAAGGGCAAAACAGGAAACACGCAATACCCTGTTCAAGAGTATTGGGGGAATTTGCACAAAATACTCAAAGACTTTCTACAGAAAGGAAAAAACCACCTACCTCGATCTGAGGAGATCGATATACATGAACCTCGGTGACAGATTCTCCTTATAATGACATAGATCTGATAAAATGAACACAATTTTCATCCCACGATAACTTTGAAACCAGGAGGAATCAAGAAACAAGGCTAAAACAGAAGGAAGAACTCACCGCTGCGCTTCCAATGCAACTGACCGTGCTCGAATCAGAGAACGGACAGAGAGGCGGTCATCCGTCAAAGATCCAGCCATACGGGTCACTTCGGACGGCCAAAAACTGGAGAGGAAGGTGAATATGAGGGTTAGACGCGACCCCGGTCCGTTTCATGAAAAAAAGAAAGTACATGATGTGTACTTTTAGAGTTCACGACATATACTTATAATTTTTATGTGCTCCGAAATAACCGGCCTCCACCTCAGACTTACACACCGTGTGTGTGGCCCAGACACGACCAACACACGACTTCGAGCAGGAACAGATTACACAGCGTGTACTGAAGAAGTACACGGTGTGTACTTATGAAATTTCCAGAAAATTCATTTTTTTCTCAAAAACTATAGAAAAAGGAAAACATACCTGAAAAGAGATCCGGGTTCTTACAAAATAATTCTTTTATTTATTAAATTGAATTTGTTTTCATATCATGTATAGTAAACAATAAGATGAACATTTAAAATATTATTATTATATATATATATATATATATTCCATTAATAAAATCCAAAATGAGTGATTTTTTTATTTAATGGTATAAAATCTACTTTTTCACATTAAAGAAGTCTTTTAGAAAAATATTTCCTTCTATTCTAAAAATAATTTTTATTTATATATAATTAATTATCTCAAACTAATATATTATATATGAATGCATAGCCGATATTTTCATAAAATGTTTTATAATGTTTATTCTTTTTATTCTAACAACAATGTTTTCATGGTAACATTTAAATAATAATAATTAATTATTCGTTTCAAATCAATATGGCATATAATGTATGATATAGAACATAGTGTTTCCATTGAAGAATTTTGGATGTATCATTATCCCTTATTTATTAATTCCATCCTTTCAATTTTAACTTGGGATCAAAAACTACGTGTTTAAGTTTTCAAAATACCTTTGTTGAGATCCCATATCAGAAAAAGATTAATTAAACATCCAATTTTAAATAAATAAAGGGAAGTATGATGGTCACATGAGATAATACATACATGGGTGTCATATATTAAAACATGGACATGTAATAAAAAAATCTATCAAGCATTAATAGTGATTGATAGAGAATATGATCATGAGAAAGGTAACAATTAGAAAACCACAAATTTGTAATGGGTTAAGAAGTCATTGAATTATTAGTATGAAATGTAAATAGAGAATTCTTTTGTTTTAGGAGAATTTTCATAGAGTTGGGGAATTATTTTACAACTTGGACTAATAAAATAAGGAAACATACTTACTTGAAAATTATAGTTTCATCAATTATTCAAATTCAACCAAAAACTCATCTTCTTCTCCAAACAATGAGATTTCAAAATGAAATTTTCACATCTGAAGAACTCGAATCAACTTCTACATAATCACATCATTCACAAAAGAATAGTTATTTATTTTTGTTTCTATATAATGTAACCAAAACTAAAATGGTTAGTAAAAGATAATATAATTCACCAAAAATAATAAACCCTGTATGATGAAGAACTACATAAATCTCCCAAATTCAACAATAATACCCAATGTTCATCACAGGACATTAAAAGAATAACTATACTTAAAATTCCTCAAAATAATCCAAATTATGATTGAAACCCAAAATCCAGATGGTTTTATTCACATATTCTTCCAAGATAAATTTTAAGAATTATCTCCAAATATCATCAATAAATCTTAATTATATATACAAACATGTAAGTTTTTAAATCATATAATCTCTATGTATTCTATCCATTTCAATAAATAACATGAATAACATAAAATTTTATTTTCTTCTAAAATAATATTCAATATTTATAAGCCCAATAAAATAATATAGTGTTCTATTTACCTCAATATTATCAGATTCCCAAAATAGTGAACCTCTTCCAAATTAGCATTAATCACTTAATCACCAAATCATTTTTGAATCCCAATGTTTTCTGTTCGATAAAACATATGTTCCTAGAATAAACCTAGTCATCATTATATAAATCATTTAACTAAAAATAAAAATTTATAACAATCAGGACATAACGTTGGCTCGTGGTAGGTGATACACTCTTATCACAATTTGGTTGAGGGTTTGACTCTCGTAACCTTACTAGAAATGATGTGTTGTCACCCATCCTAGAGTTTTTCATTTTTCTAAAATTAAATAATTCATATAACATTGAAAAAAAATTATTAATACCTCAAAAATAACCGTAACATGTTTTAAACTCAAAGGTTATTTCATACATTTTATTTGTCATCCCAAAAGTTAATAACCTATAATTACCTCAAAAATTGAATGTCTCCA
Source organism: Viscum album (assembly GCA_963277665.1). Classification (NCBI taxonomy): domain Eukaryota; kingdom Viridiplantae; phylum Streptophyta; class Magnoliopsida; order Santalales; family Viscaceae; genus Viscum; species Viscum album. The sequence continues at coordinate 678,071,992 of OY728158.1, read as the reverse complement.
AAAATATCCTTATTCACTATAATATTTCAAAACATAAATACTCAAAAGTGTTTTCTAACACACTTAACTGATGATCAACCTTAAAATTATTAACCCCTGATTATATCCATAAATATTAAGAAAACATCATAATCTTAAAATTTGTCTAAAACATTCTCTGATAAAAACTATAAGGACCCGACTATAAACAAAACTTATTATAGTGAATTTTGACTATAATTTATTTTATTTCATTCCCAATGCCCTTTTATGTCTAGATTTTTAGATAATTAAGACAAACTATAACATAGTAAAGCTATACATTATAAGTGGATACTTATACTCAATATCATTTTTTACAAAATGGCACCCTTTTAAAATAAAACATGATTTATTTTCCTTACTCACCGTGAATAATTTTATCATGACTTATTATATCCTTGAAAATAATAAGACCTATTATAAATAATTTATAACTTGGGATGAGCCAAAAAATCTCAATAACAAACATATTGAAAGAGAAATGTTAGTCCAGTTAAAATATGAAAACCCTTTAAATTAATTTTCATAAAAACTCTTTATCGGGCATAAAAAAATAACATGGTTTTCATTCAAAAACATTACTACATCACTCTCAAATTGGCACATACTAATGGAATAAACTTATAGTCGAAACCTATCTCTAAAGTGCCCAATGGATTGAAGATACATAATGGGGCTCACACACTGTATCTTGAGCTATAATGGGGATCATCCCATCATATCTTGAGAAATAATGGGGGTCAACCCATAATATCATGGGATATAATGGGATCAACCCATAATTAGCAATATACATGGACCATATCATGAATAAAACATTTTGAAAATCTTTTCAACCCAAGAGTAAAACACATTCGGATATCAAAATACCAATTTAACATATATATTTTTTAAAATCCATAAAATATGCATAGAATAACGAAACCATTTTCATTGAAAATAAATGTATAAATATATAAAGGAAAAATAAAATAATTAAAGTGTCATTAATTTAGAAAATTCCATTTGTTTCTTTTATGTTAAAAAACATTCCATGTTATTAAAATAATCATTCCATTTTTAAAACCAATTTTGAAAAATTTAATAATGAGATTTTGGAATCAAAGTGTCCCATAGGACTTTGAGATCATTGAGTGAAATTATAAAATTAAAAATTTAAAACATTTATTTACATATAAATAAATCCATAAATATTATTTTGAAATCATGTACTTTTATGAGATAGATTTAGAAGAATACGTCCTTAAAATTTTTAAAATGATTTTGTTGTTAAAGATTCCCTTACCTTGAGTCCAACTCATCACATAATTTCATTATATTCATGGATAGTAAACTTAGGTTAGTTATTTAATATCATTATAATATTTCCATTTTTATAACTCCTTATATATAACTTGTTAACATGTTATAAAATTATTTAACTCTTTATATTCCCATTAGACTTTTTGACGATATTCAATATGTGTGACCAAAATGAATTACATATAATGTCTATAGTCAATGTGTTAATTAGTCCATAATCTCCTGAATATTATTATGGAAATAATAATCAATTTTAAATATCAATTATACTTTTAAATCATAAAATTTATTTATGGTTATAAAAAATCATAACATTATAATCATTGAGATAGTAGGTCATACATATACATGAATAACATTTCCATTTTGTCAATGATAATTATGAAAATAAGATAAGTATCAATTTATATTTACGTAATAATCATAATATCATAAATATCATATTAATAATTTTAAATATACTTCTACATACCATACGTGTGGTATGGTGATGAGAAAAGAATCATATCACTCTCTGTAGGTGATAGTTCACACGTACACACGAACGCTGTGATCATTTTTATGTGCATGGAAGTATATGAATGTAAATGATATTTTATTCTCCAATAATGATAAATATATCCTAAATAATATATATATACATTAATTCCATAACTAGTCTTCATAGATATTGATGGAAAATGAATTATTCTGATTTTTGGATGTGATAGTTCACACATATGCACATACGATTAATTAATTTCCCATTTTATAGAAGTGATATTGATTTAGGTGAAGATATTAACATAATAACAACTAATTATATTTAGGATAATAGTGTTATTATTTCTCCTAGAGGAAGATGAATTTAAGGAAGTGGAAGAGAAAATAAAATATCAATACATATTTAAAAATGATACCTCTTCTTCAGACAATATCCTTTGATTAACACCATAACACCTACAAAAAGGGTGTTATGCCTAAACTAAGATATCTAGAATATAGATAAGGATTATTGTAATATATCTGGAAAGATAGTGGAAAAAAATTGATTTTTTAATAATAGATAAGAATGGGTACCCTATTATAAGAGAGGGGAGGTCCACTCATGGAATTCTTCAAAATAGTAAATTAATATAAATTAATTTTATAATCCATGTTGTTCAAAAAAATTAATTCCAAGATATGAAATTTTTTTGATGAATCCTATTTATATAATAAAAATTAAATAATTTTTTCTATTTTCAAATCCTCGTCATTTTGTTTTAACCCTTATTAATTATTACTCTAATATCATTTAATTTACAGTTTGAGGGTTAATATAATTACAATAAAATAAAAAAAACTACTAAATGATTAATTTATTAACATTAATGCCATAAAAAATAATTTGGCCAAATTATATATTTTTTGGTGCCAAAATGGTTGATCAGGAATCTACTCAACACCTCTGTTTGGAGACGTCTTACAGTAGCCACCTCCCCCATATCTTCTAGCACTTGATCTTTCTTCATCATTTCCCTCTGCTTCATTGGTCAGTTTAGATTTTTTTTCCATCCATAGAGGATGGATGTCCTTTTTTTCCATTCCTAAGGCATCTCTGGGGTGGTGGTGGATAATTTGCAGTGGACTTTGGTGGATATGTTTGGGGACAACAAACCCCCTCTCCCCCATTCCAGGCATGTACTAATGGATGGGGATTGATTCATCCACACAAAGTCTCGATCCTAAATCTCTAGAAATTATACATCATGCTAGATTCCTGGAAAGACATCATGTCTTCTTGGTGGAAGATTCTTCATCAGTTGGGTTACTTGAGGTTCTTTCTATCTCGTTGGTCTTTGGAGGCATATTATAGTAAGAAGTGACCCCTATATTTTTATTGGATCCCTTTTCCAGGGCTTCATATTCATTTCAATAATGAATCCTTCCTACAAAGAATATGGGACTCAGTTGAATCCCTCTTTATTAATGATGAAAGGATGGTTATTATATATGAAATAATGTCGATAAGGATCTATGTGGAGGTAGATGTATCTCACCCGCTCCCAAATAAGCTCTTTCTTTGAGTTGAAGGTATGAATGAACGGTTTCAGGTTATGTCCTATCCCATAGTGTCACTCTTCTAAACACATTGTCGCATCAATGTTCACATATTGCATGTATGTCACAAGACATGCTCTAAGGAAAAAATTTTCTATTTGGATTATCCTGTTAGATCTATCAAGTTCTCATTACCCATGTCTTCCTATCCTTCAACTAGAGATAACTCTGATCTGGGTGGATGAGGTAAAGGGAATGGGTTGGTCCTTCAACTTTACTCTCTGTTGGCTTCGGCTTCCTCATCCGAGATGGTAGGTCCTTTTGAGGAGGCAGGTCCCCACTCAGATCTGGCAGGGTTCAATCAGGTTGAATCGGTTTCATATGGCTATATTTTCCTTAGATCATTTTCATTGTACCTTTCCATTCTTTATTTTGGATGGAAGAGTGTGGTCTTGCCTGAATTATCAGAGCTTCCCAATTTCCATTTTAGTGATGTTCTTCTGGGTGGTTCATTCTTCATCCCTCAAGCTTCATCCTAATCACCTGATGGTCCGCTATGGCTTTGTGACATTCCAATAGAAGTTCGATCATCTTCCATTCCTAAGGAACCTGCTTCTACCTCAACACCTATGGTTGGTTCTCCTTCCCAGAAGACCATCACCTCATCTACCAAACCACCTGTGTGTTGAAGGTCATAAAATTATGGTTTCTATGGAACCCTTAAGGTCAGTCGCTTGAGGTTTTAGAGTGGAAGATGCACCAGATCTCAATATAATGTTATGGCTTGGGTTTATACTATATTGTTTCAGATGTCAAAGGGTTTTGGGTCTGGGGAAAAATACTGGTGTACTTGTGTAAATTTTTAATCAAATTATATGGAGTTATAATGTAATGGGTGCATGGTAAAAGTCTTAGTTCATATCTAATGAATTGTGCAAGAACATAGTTTCTATGGTGTGTATTCTTGAACCTAAATAAGTGGAGTCTAATTTAAAGTATTTTGATAAAATATTAAATGTGTACGGCTTCATGCAAGGCAGTCCTTCTAATGATCATATATAGATTTTTTAGAAATATCATATTTTAGTAGAGTCCCATGAACTTTCATATCAGTATATTATTGAAAATCTCTATTTGAGTGCATTTTTTTCTTCTCCTTCATTTACAAAAAATGGGATGTACATGAATGGTAGAGTTGTGGATTTATTTAGGTTCCTCTAGTCTTCATAAAAACCCATGTATGCTGGGAGTAATTTCCATGTTGTTTCTAGTCTGGATGAGAATTAGGGAGGCAGAGCATTCCCTATAAATTCTAGTCAATATTTTGTGTCTTTTATGGCCATCAACGACTCTGTATATGATGGTTTCATAGGGGACTTATATACATAGTTTAACAATCATCAAGGATCCCTATGTACCTGGTGTGGGTTTGATCATTATTTTCTAAAAGAAATGGCACATTCCATCTTCTAGGATAATAATTATAGTCATATGGTCCATAATTTAACTGATCACTCTCTTCTTCAGGTTTCTCTGGCATCTAGGCTGATGAGAGAGGATTTATTTGACTTATACTAGGCATTGGTGGAAGAGCATAGTTTTAGTGGAGTGATTTGGGAGTCCTTGATGCATCATATTATTGTTAAGACATTTAATATTCTGCATAGTAAGACTAGGAGGATCAAAAGAAATCTTCACTGTTGGAGTATGAATCATTGTTCTAACAGACAAGATTTATATTTGATTAGTAAGGATATTGATCCCAATGAGATGAGATTAGAATTTGAATGGGATGGGAATATCATTTCATAAACTAGAGGCAAGAAGGATCAGATGTAAATCATTATTTTAAGGCTTAAATGTATATCTAGTGAGGTTTCAAGGGTTTAATGGATTCATTAGTGGGATCATAACACTGGATTCTATCATGCCTATTTTAAAACAAAACATCACTTTCAGAGTCCGAACATACTCAGGGAAGATGTTTCATATTCCAATGATCGGGATGCGGTTGGGTTTCTTGTGGATCATCACTTCAAGCCTCTTTTAGGTTGCCTTATTATTGGGAGGGAAGGTGGCTATCTGAGGGATGCTGGAAGCATATTTGGTTCCATTAAGCATTGGGTGAGTGGGGAGGTTAATTCTTTATTTCCAAAGGTTCATGGGGAAGAGCAAGTGAGGTAGGCAATATAGACCCTCAACATGGAGAGTGCACTAAGGATAGATGATATTATTGGATATTTTTACTGAGTTCCCTAGGATATTGTTATAGATGATTTTGTTTGTGATTTTAAAGATTGTTTTTGCAGGGGAAATCTTCCATATATCTATTTTGATTCCAGGATTGTTATAATTTAGAAGGTGAGTAATCATCTGTCCTTCGACCAGTATCAACCCATTAAAATGTGAAATGTTCCATATAAGGTTCTCTCAAGCATTATCAGTAAAAGTATTTCACCATACATGGATGGCTGGTTAGCTCTTGATTAGTATAGTTTCATTAAGGACATGTCCATTTACGGTGCTATTGGATTGGTGAAAGAGGTTATTAGTGAGATAAACCTCAAAACATTTGGGAGTAATATGTCTATTAAATTTTACATGACTAAGGATTTTGATGGGTTGGAGTGGGGTTCTTTCATATGGGTTCTGGATTGCATGAAATTTTCTTCATGGGTCATTCATATTCGATTCCGCTACTTTAGTTTATCTTGGATCTCCTCATCCTACTTGGGAAATTAGTTTGGTTTCATCAGATTTTATCATGGCCTCATAAAAGGGGATCCCCATTCCCATACTTTATTTATTCTCACCCTTGATGTTCTAAGTAGGCACATCAACCAAGGAATTTTATCGGGCTAGATTCCTCCTTTTTCAAAATTGGAACCTAGCCACATGTATTTCCCATGAGATGTCTGACAATGAAAGAATTCCCTTTATTAATTATAGTTGGAGATTAGTGTAGGGGATTAATGATATTTTGGAGTAGGATTGTATTTGAAGCGGTCAAATGTTTAATTGGGAGAACTGTTTCTTGTCCATGGGAAACAAGGTCGCAAATAGATGGATTAGATCCCTTAAAGGTAGTATGTGCATGAGAAGAGGTTCATTTCAAATGTAATATTGGTGAGTTCTATTATGTACCCATTCTATTCAAACTCATCTTGTTGATAGGATCATTAATAGGATCACAGGGGGCATATCTAATCAGAAGAACATGTTTTTATCTTTTGGGGGCATATAACTTTTTTTAATAGTGTGATTTAATCCATCCCAATGCATTCTCGTTCTTCAATTAATGTTCCTAAGTGTGTGGTGGATAATTTGAAATGTTTTATGGTTTCATTCACAAGGGATTGGAATATGGAAGGGAGGCACCACTCAACATCATGGATGAATCTTGTTAGGCCCATTTCAGAGCGTGGTAACAGTAATAGAAGTATTGAAGGGACCATGTATGAAATGTATGATAAACTAGAGTGGGACACTTTAAAAGGGATTTCCTAATGGGGAAGAACCATATAATTCATGTACGAGCTAGAGGAGGGAATTCATAGGTCTCAACCTTCTGTTATTTAAAAAAATGTTTTCCCTTTTGTTATAATTCTTCAACATCATTATCACTGGATTTCAGGGCAAGGGATCATCAACTTATGGAAACATGAACAGGGGAAGTCAGGTTGTAGTTTCCTATTTTTATTATACCTGGTGTTATGTTCTGTGATGCCTATCATTATCCTTAGTTTATTCAGTCCATTTTGTGTTATAATCAACGTGTTGTTTTTGACAACCTTGTTTTAAATGAGGAACCTGATAGATGCATTTTTATGGGTTCATCATCTGGTGTCTTTGTTGTTAAGGAATTTTCGTGAATAAGGGGGGAAAGGTTGATCATGATCCATGGGGGGAGACTCTTTGGAGTAGGGAGGTATTGTCTAGGATTTATTTTTTATAATGGAGTGTTAGGAATATGGATTTACCAACTCAAGAGAACGTTCATAGGGAGGGAATTCTGATTGATTCAAGGTGATGATGCTACAGGGATCCAAAAAAATAGGTGGGAAATCATTTCATCAAATGTGATTGGGAGAAATGGGTGTGTAATGAATTTGGGGTTTTTGTAGGATGGTCACTTTAGGATGGAGTTTTCAACAATTTCTGGGATAGGTTGTTCCACGGTGTTAGCGAGCATGAATCTGAAATAAAAGCTAGACCCATCCTTCTACTATCAGGTTATAGGTGCATTTGGAGTGAAAGGAACAATGATCACCACAATAACGATTCATGCACTTTCACATTTATAATTTTTAAAACCAAGAACACCATTCAAGATCTGGTTAGGTTGTGCATAGATTTTCACTCAGCACTTTTGGTTATTTCTGTAAACACATCTAGCTCATTCTTTAACATGGGGGTCCAGATGAGGCAGAGATGATGGGTTCAGTGGAATCCTCATCACTACAGTATTAAGCTTAATATGGATTAGTCATGCACTATGGGTATCTTGAATGGGGAGGAGTGATCAGGGACCATTGGGGAAGGGTTATAACAACTTTCTCATCTTTTTTTTCAGAAGAGGTGACTCATTGCAGTCTAAGGCACATTCCCTTGTTGTGGGCTTGAGATTGTTCAAAGAGAGGAATATTTCCATTGAGTTAGTTGAAAATGATTCTTTAAAAAATTTCAAGGCTCTTCATGGATAAGGAACTGGTTTTTGGGAAATCAAATATATCATAATATCTTGTAAGGACCTCATGAACAATCACATGGAGATTTCCCAAATGTGTTAAGAGGGGAACATTGTGGCTGATTTTTTTGGATTCCAAAGCATATGAGAATGAAATTATTTCATTCAAATTTAATATTGGTTCCTTTTTGGTTAATTGAATTATTTTTTTATGAATAATGGCATGGGTCTTCATTTTTGGGGGGTACTGTGATTTGTTGTATCTTTTTTAAATCCTTTTTTGTATATTCATTTCTGTTTTTAAAAAAATTGGAATTTTAAGGTTTGCTATATAAACTATTTCCAAACATGTCAAAGTCACCCCTAAAACTTTTTTTGGCATAAATTATATAAAATTATATATAATTTAAAAAATTGAATATCATTTATTTGATTCTTCCATTAATGAAGCAATTACTACATCATCAATATGTCACAATTTAATTTAATTATTTATTTCCCTAAAATTATAAATAAATTTCAATGATAGAGGTATATAATTTAGCTATTATAATACTATTTATATTTTAACATATATTTATATAACCTTATACTAAAAATAATTTACTTGTTGAAAAAAAGAGTGTGACAAAATTGAGTTTGTTTGAATAAAATATTATAAATCTCATATTGTCATTAAAGTGACATAACATGTTTATAAGTTGATGAAAGTACTATTTTGGTCGAAAACACTAATAAAATAAATTTAGGATAAGTGTTAGTATAATTATATATTTTTTGTAACATTATTTTTTCTTTAATTAACTGATTTACCTGTAATTGTGGTAATAAATAATATTACTAAAATTATTATTCATAATGTGATAAAATAAAAGGAACCTATTTAATTAATTTAGAACATATGATTCCAAATATTGAATTCCTTTTTAAAAATTTAAAAACTATATTTGGAAGAAATTAAATAATAATTAATCATGTTGATGGAATAAGAAAACATGTTTTTAAAGTAAAAACATTCAAAAATTCTCAATGTTTTTATATCCAATATAATGTGAAATATAATAAAATAAACTAAATTATATTAAATGATAAAAATATGATCTAATAATAAATTATAATTATTCAAAAATATTTTTTAAGACAATAAAAAATATGATTAAAAGTTATTTTTCAATTAAAATAAATTATTTTTTTAATATTCTTCAATACATGAAACTTATATGAAAAATACCAAAAACATCAACCAATATAAATTTTGATACTCCACATTCAAAGAATAAATTTATTTTTTCACCTAGAACTTTTAAAAGTTTCTAAATGTAGATTTAAAATAAGTGCAACATCCAAAGGTGGGAAGACCATTATTTTTGAAAAATACATCTTTTATTTATTAAATTGAATATGATATTATATATCTTCTATAAAACACATAGTATTTAATTTTAAAATTAGATGGAATTTATTATATATATTTCATTAATAAAATCCAAAATGAGTTGTTTTTATAATGATATAAAACCCACTTATGAGCATTTAAATATTTTTTTAGAAGGTCATTTCCTTATATTTTGAAAAGGTTTTTCAATTCATTTATAATTAGTTTTTCACCAAATGTTTAATTGTATTTAAAATTTTGTCCCAAATTTTTATAACTCAGTTAATACTATTCATTCTCGTTATTTTAATGTCTAGGTTTTAATGGTGATATTTAAATAATAATATTAATTTTTCGGATTAATCTCCTTGTGTAATAACATATACGCTATAAAAGATAGTGTTTCCTTTTAAAAATTTCGAAGGTTACACACTATATTAATGTTTCCATAGTATGTTTTCAAGGTTATATTCAAAGATTTAATTTTTTTTTTGTGTTAAAAATTATTTTCAAATAAAAAAGGATATTTTACATAATAAATTATTAAAATGATCTTTCAAAATTATTTCACATCTATAATGACCCATATTTGTGTTAATCATGCCTTTATAGAGATTTGATCCAAGGTATCCATACATATTTATTATCTAGATGGTTTATTTTTTGATGGAATGATGTTTATGAAACCCATTTCTCTTCCATGACTTATATACTTATGAAACTCATTTATCTTCCCTGGGTCATATACTTATGAATCAATCTTATTTTCATGTGTTATTCTCAATGGAATGGTTATTAAACCTTTCTCTTTTACTCACATTATGTTATAATGAAATTTTTATGATTCCCATTTCATTTAATGGGTTACGATATAATGTATTTTAATGATATTGTGCTACACATAAATATGTTTTTTAAAATGTGATGGGTGGAAACTATATCTCGCTTTAATTTATTGGGTAAATATTTATATAGAAAATGACATTGAGATAGATGCAATGGGGAGTGAATATGGTACAATAATACAATGCTACAATAAGGAGTGAACTCAGTACAGTAATACAGGAATTTAATGATTAGTAAACTTAGTACAGTAATGGAATATATATGATATGACAGTCTTGGTAGTGAACCTTTAACAATGTGGAAATGATTTTTTATGATTATGTGTATTATAATAATTCATGTCTCATGCCAATGTTATTCTCTCATGGATCATGCTCTTTGATTCCCATATGATTTATGTCTTATGAACTACCAATCATTATTCCATGAATAATGATTGAGATCATTGATATGTAGGGTATGGTTTTCAAATATTATGCTCATATTACTATACAATTACGTTTATGTTATGGTAATGTATCTCCATTGTTTACCCCAATGGATCATATGAGCTCACCCTTTCTTAGTTTTCTATCCCCATGTTTTGAAGATATGTATTATGTATGATTTTTCTAAGAAGGGTGTTAGTTATGAAGAATGTAGTGGGATATTATTTAGTAAACTTAAAGGCCAGTGTTTTTATTTCTCATCTTCCAAAGATAGTAAACTAATACGGTCAATGGGTGTGTGTTTGTTTACTATATTAAATATGATGAAATTTTTTTTAATGTATTTTTATGTTAATCCTGGGTCTCTATAGTTGGTATTAGATAAGACGTTTAGTTACCCTTTAGAAACTATGATTAGAAAACCTTTTTAAGAACCAAAATTACATGACTAATGATAATTATTAATGTTTAATATAATGTCTTGGAATTTTGGTAAAACAAAGATCATGTGGTATCCATGAAATTACATCATAGTCTAGAAACAAAAAATGATGTTTCTCTGGAATAGAAGTACATAGGTGTAACATCCTTGAAGACACCCTATTAATCCAGACTCGATATGGAAGTGGTGCATGGCCATAGGCCATGCTATACACATAGTTTCACTCTCTTGGGGGATATGCTTTGTTAATTCACAAAATCTTTAAAAAACCATCATGAAGGATTTAAATAGAAAATGATTATGAAGGGCCTTGGATTAACCTATGGTCTCATATATTGAAAGATATGATTTCTTGATTTAGAAATCCAATAATTTTTTTTAATGATTATGTGGTTCCCCACTAGGACTATTGTTTTATACACTATGATTTTTTGTTTTAGTCAATGGTTGAAACACAAAGGAACCATATTAATGATGACTATAATATATAATGAAATGATTTTCTTCATGTGAATCCAAATGTTTTTGGATCTCGCATAGAAAGCCTCATTGTTACTCTCACACAACATTCTAAAAATATTAATCATGGTGGACTTCCAAATGATCAAAGGAGGGAACACAATTCTATTGTGTCATTTTTGAGGCAGCACCCACCTTCTATTAGTGGGTCTTCTAATCCACCAGTTTCTGAACAATGGATCAGTACCACTAAAAATATATCACTCATTATTTATTGTCTAGATCATGAAAAATTCATTTTGGATGTCTACCATTTGGAAGGTGAAGTGGATCAATGGTGAAATATTAACAAAAATATGAGGCGACCAAATAAAATTGACTCTCTATATGGTGATGAGTTCAAGAACATGTTTTTCAATAATTATTTCTCTCAAGGTCTATATATGAATTTGGAGAAAGAGCGAATTAAGTTAAATAAAAATTATGATGAATATGTTTGTACCTATGAGTCTAATTTTACAAGACTTGTGATGTTATATTCATTTATTACCATCCAATTTGAAATTAAGGTTGATCGATTCTTCAGTGGCTTAAAAATATTTCTCTGAAGGGAGTTATCCAGAATATCCAAGAGTAGCTATGAATGTATTGTGTGTTGTGAAAACAAGGTAGAAATGGTAGTTGGTGTTTTCAATCAATCTAAAATTTTTGAAAAGAAAATAATGATATAGTTTACTGTAAAAACTAAAAAACTTGTAGAGAATAATATGTGATTTTTTGTTCTCATAGTATATAAAGAATCATAGTGGATGTTTTCATAAGAACACTAATAATGATTCATTTGTGGAAGTGGAAGTCATTAGGAAATTTATTTCCAAACTGATTGGAATAAGTTACCTAACAATATGAGTATGTAAAATTATTCATATAATGCACCTCCCCACATCAATGTTTTAAATGTAAGGAGAATTGGAATTATGATATCTAAGGCCCAAACCTGAGGGTAAATGATGATGATCCATGTTTAAAACCTCATAATCCTATGGGAAAGGGACCATCTCATATGATATATGTTTCTGATGAGGGGTGAGATAACAAAATGTTGAAATGTACACTTACCATCCACTCTAGAACCTCAATTGTCAAATTTCTCTCTGAATCTCAACATTTATTCATTTATGATTAATTTTCAAATGCTGTCAATATTCATCCAAAATGGTTAGATATATACTTTTTTTTGGAAACTCCAAATGGTATAATGATCAAATCACAAGACTATTATTCAATTGTGATTGATGTTGGTTGTAAAGTACTTCCTGAAAAATGAAAATTGTTACACTGGTTGAATTTGAGGACATATTTGGAATGGATTGGATTTCTCTACATAAAGAAAACATTAATTTTCAAGGAAGGCATTTCATGTTTTCTTTTATAAACCAACATATTATCATCTATCAATGTGAAAATAAGTATGTCCTCATGTTGGAGATCACAACCAATGTATGGGTATTAATTCAAATTCAAAATGTGTGTAAATCACTTTTGTTTGGGGAGAAACTCAAAATCAATGATATACCTAATGTTTAGTAATTGATTTATGTCCTTCCAAAATAATTTTTTTTATTCAACCAAAATTTGATGTTGGGTTTTCAATATATCTCGTACGAGGTTCTACACCAATTTCAAATACTCCCTATATAATGGTGAATATTGAGTAGTCAAAATTAAAGAATAAACTACAAGAAAACCCTTACAAGGGATTAATCCATGAATGTGTTTCTACTTGGAGAGAACCAGTTATTTTTATAAGAAAACGATGGATCGATGAAAATTTGCATTGATTATCAGAAGCTAATGAAGATCACAATCAACACAAAGTATAATTTTCAATGTATTAATTTTTTATTTGATCAACTGTTTGAATATAAATACTTCTCCAAGATTGGACATCATTATATAAGACATCAATTGATGGTTAAAATGGAGGATATACCCATAATGACATTTTATACATGGCAGGTACCCTATGAGTATTTTTTGATTTCATTCGGTCTTACCAATGAACCTACTATATTCATGGATTTAATGAATATAAATTACAGAGGTTACCTTGATTAGTTTTTTGTTGTCTTTATTGATGATATTATTTTATATTAAAAGACCATGGATGTTCCTGATGATCACCTGACAATTGTACTAATTACTCTAAGGAAGGAGAAATTGTATGAAAATTTTACAGATTTTATCTTTTAGTGGAAAAGCATTTCATCTATAATCCATTTAATCCCAACATTGTGTATATTGGTAGATCAATTAATTATGAAGGCTATTATATTTTATCCCAAACCAACCATGATGACTGAGATCTATAATTCTCTTGGTTTTTATATATATTTTCCACAGTTTGTGGGAACTTTTTAATGACTGTCTAATCATTTAAGAAAGTTAACTGGGAAGTGAAAATGTTTCTCTAGATGGAAAAATGTGAGGAGAATTTCAATGAAAATTTGATTGATACATATTCCTGAATTACCGTATAGTAGAGAAGGGTTTAGAATATATAGTGATGAATCCAAGAGGATATTTGGATTTTTTATTATATAGAATGACATAGTTATAGATTATGACTCATGAACATTAGAGAATCATTATAAAAATTATACAACTCATAATTGTGAGTTATCCATGGTAGGTTTTGAATTTATTTTGTTGAGGAAATACCTTTAAACAGAAAAATATGATATATATACTAATCAAAAAAGTTTACAGAATATATTCTCACAGAATGAGTTGAACACCATCCAAAGAAGATGGTTAGAGATGATTGAGGATTATCATGAACAATATGTTACCATGTTGGGAAATTGAATAAGGTGGATGATGATTTAATTTGGATGAATCATGGTTAATTATCCATGATTATGATAAAAAGTATCCAATAATTCTGGATTTTAAATGTATTGATCTGGAAATACTAAATGAAGGGGGAAAATATTATCATTTTAAATTGAATGTTCTACCATATATCCATGTGAATATATATTGAGCAATATAAGGTAGATGTTGAACTAAAAAATAATATTGGAAATTTTCCTATGTTTAAGATTGATCATGATAGAATAATAAGATCATGAACTGTGTATGGATTTTTTTATATGAGATTTAAAGAAGGAGATGTTAGAGGAAGCTCATAGTAATACATTTTCTATTTATTAAGAATTTATTATGATGTATAGCTTTTTGAAATAATAATTCTTATGGTATTCCATGAAGAGAGATATAAAATATTTTGTATCTCAGTTCTTAATATTCTATTAAGTTATGGTTGGAAGACATCAATCTATGGGGATGTTTCATCAATTAGCCATACCTGAATAAAATTGGGAGAACATCACCCTGGATTTTGTTTCCAGACTCCAACAAATAAATAAAGGCAAATATGATATATTGGATTTATTCAATATCCTTACTAATCAACATAATTTATTTCTATCATATAATACCTTTATCTGGATCAATTTTCTATGATATACTTTAAGGAAATGTTATCGTCAATTTGAGTAAAAAATTTCATTTTATTAGATCGGGATGTAAGATTTACATCAATGTTTTGGCTATGTATTCAGTAAGATCTGGATATATAGTGGAGTTTTATCATTTCATATCATCCTAAAAAATATGGTCAATTTGAAATTACAATTAAGAACTTATATAATAATTTTATTTCTTATTTAATGTTTTTCAATGGTGTTTGGGATCAACACCATCCTCTACATGAGTTTTTCTATAGTAATACCATTCACTCAAACATTTATATGGATCCTTATGAAGACCTATATGGAATGAAATTCAGATCCCCAATGTGATGTAATATTGTTGGAGAATGGGAGCTATTAGGACCTGATATAGATAATGAAATTGTAGAGAAGGATAAATCAATTTTATAGTATATCGAGGAAACTCAGAGTCAGTAGAAAAAATATGTTGATTAATATCAGAATGATCTATAATTTGAGGTTAGTGATGAGGTGTTTATAATTTTTTCTCCATGGAAGAAGTTGACGAGACATGGGAAAAAGGGAAAACTATCCCTAGGTATATCAGTTCATTTGAAATTCTTGATTTTATAGTGATAAAATCTTATTGGATGGTGCTACCCCTAAACCTCTCCGAAATACATGATGCGTTATATGTATCTCCATGGAAAAAGTACCTACATAACACATTAGATGTACTAATCTCAGAAGTTATACAATTGGAGTATGATATTTATTATGAGAAAAAACTAGTGGAGATTATAGATCATATAGACAATGTTTTAGAAAAAAGAACACTAACCCAATCATTGGGTTATATAAATAAAAATAGTTTGATAAATCTATTTTTGAACTTGATGATATGATGCAGCAGATGTATCCCGATTTGTTTGGGTTTGTATGACCAATTTCAAGGGAGAAATTCATTTTAAGGGGTGTAAAATGTAACACCATAAGTTTTTAAGTTTTTTTAAAGTAAATTATATTTATTTATTGTATTTAAATAAACATGGAGCCTTTTTATGCTATCATTACATGAAGCACTATGCATATCTTTCATTACACACCATACTCTGTTTATACAAAATATAATTTTATTAATATAATTATTTATAAATGATTATAATAACATAGACATTAAATTTATCTATATGAATAGTAAAAAAATAATTTTAAAAAATTATTTATAATTGTTTAGTTAGAATAAAATATATTGATAATGAAATATATAATATTTGGTTAAGTATTAATATGTTTTGAAATTATTGTTTTTTCATAAGAAAAACTTTTTATGGGTTTCGAGGAAAAATAATAACATTAAATTTTTACATGCTTAGAAATATAATTTGAAAAAATAATATTTATTTTTCAATTAATAATTAAAATACTATCTTAGGATTAATTTTTGAGATTTTTCTAAAATGTTAAATTTTTTGAAGAATATTAAAAAACACTGGATATTAATTTGAAAACACATTTTTTAATAATTTATCCATTTTATTTTAGTTTTAAATTTAATTTTGTACAATAATTCATATATTAATCCAATTTAGGTAATTCTAATCAATGTTATAATTAAATTTAATTTCAAAACAACATAAACATTTCATGATTTTTTCTTTAAAACCATATTTCTCAACAAGTATGATGGATTAATTTAAAATTAATATAAAAACATATGTGAATTAAATTTATAAAACTAGATTTCATATTTAAAATTTTCATTATTTATAATATTTAATAATGAAAATTTAATTTTTTTAAAAAATATTAGGGAAAATAATTAAATTTAATGACAACAATTAAGAGAAAAACGTTTTAGTAGGAGACTACATTTTAATATTAAGGGGTAAAATGACCTAAAAATTTTTACAACACCCATTAGATGGAAATATTTATACCTCATAAATTCGATGATTGATACTGGATAATTACTAGATTGAAATGTCATGGAATAAATATATATGGAATTCTCTATTTCAAAAATTTATAAGTTTTCCACTCACGACACTTATAAAATGCCCCACACTCTTCCCCTATCTTCACTCCATAAAATGCAATCCTATTAGAAAATACCTAACCAAATAATCTCTTGACTTCCATACTCTAATATTATAATCTTTAATGTGGTTATTAATCTTACAAACAAAGTTATTTCATGAAAATGAAAATGAAATACACGAAAATGGGGTAACAATCAGCAACAAACGTTTCGTTCGATTTCTTTATTAAATCCATATGAATATTTTTATATAATTGTTATATAAAAAAAGTTACATTAATTTAATTATTTTTTCATGTTAGTGGTATAGCCGAAAACCACATAGACATGTGTCAAATGGATTATGAAATCATCATTAATGTATACGGTGGACTACTCCCTCATGAACAGATGTCCTTTATTTTTCCATTACCAACTAAAAAGGTTGTGAATAATTGTGGAAATACTATTTTTATTTTATATTTATGATTTTTGTTATGTTATTATTAATTTATTATTTTTATATCACACATTCCTTCATGACTTCTGTTTTGTGAGAATACGATAATGTCAATTGTATGTACGCCAGAATATCAACTCGTGATGTGATGTGATTTGTTCATGCTTTACATGGAATGTATGAAATATGGGATTAATAGTAATATTTCATTTATATAAGAAATTAAAATTATTTTATTAGTTTAATACCCCATATAATTTACTTCTTTCAATTTGAAAATAAAATGGAATCAACATTCATGAGTACGTACGACAAAAAATCTCCATGAATGGTTTATTTGATTTCATATTTCAAGAATTTATATATCATTATAACGAAATATATAATGCATATATATAATATTCATATCATTTTTAGAATTATAATGATTATAAAATCTTGATTCATGAAATAGGACCATGAATATAAAAAATCAAAACATATACAACAAACAAAGAGGTTGTTACCTAAAATGTAATTCCCCGACGCCTTTTACCCTAAGATGGTGCATTATTTTAATACATTGGCATGATTACAAGGAATCAAGTCCTGAAGGACCGATCAGTTTAGAAGTCTTGGAAAATAGATTACATAATTTAACATTACACTACAATTTGAAACATAAAATAGAGCATAGATAGTTCTTTGAGAATTACATTTTTCCCTATAGCTTAACCCTGCATATCAAACATAATACACTTCTTGGAATCCTGGGAAAATAAAACATAAGAAAGGGGTGAGATCAGATGCTCAGTAAGCATACATAATTTAGCAGAATCTATAATATTTTATGTAAAGATGTGTAATAAAAAACCTTTTAAACATAAACTTGAACATAATATGGTAAAAATAAATGAAAAATTACCATATAAACATGCACAATGATATTTTACTTGTCGAATAATCAAATGTAATAACTAATTTCACAATGAATGAATCTCTAATACCGGATATCATTACCAAATAGTCAAGGCCTCGTGCCAAGACTACAAATAAATTTTTTGTCAAGGCTTTGTTCTAAGACACTAGTTTGTCTCATGAGACCTACTGATGCATCGAGGAGCTATATCGGGCTCCACCCTTCACTTACTAAGTCCACTGCATTCCTTATATGAATAGTTGAAACATAACATAGACATTCGTATTAAAACTAGCATATGAAATCTCAATACATTAACCATAAACCATGAATGGTATAAAAATATAACATCCACAATAAGAAATATCATAACTCATTCAATACAATATGGAATATTTTATTATAATAAATCAACCTCAACCAAAAATAATATCCAATAAAGGATTCTGACAAAGTTGAAAATGATGAGTAAAACATTTTGAGAGAAATATCCATATTTGTAAAATCATTTAAAAGTGAGACATTTATAAAGGAAGTAATTTAAAATAGATTTTTGAATCAAAGTGTCCCATACCAATTTGAAACTTTTGAAAAGAATTATCATTTGAAAACAATCATTTCCATATAAATAAATCCTTAAAATCATTTTGAAAACATGGACATTAATTAAAAATATTTAGGAAGATATATCTTTAATATATTTAAAATTCTGAACTTGATAAATTGTACCTTTAAAATATCCTTAAAATATTAATTTTGATAACATTTTTATGAAAAATGGACAAGGATTAGAAAAATTTCCCAATAAATACTTACACATAAACAATATTGGATAATAGTGAGATTGAGAAATTAACCCTTACCTTGAACATTCCTCTAGTCGATGGTATGTTTAAACTCATGTATGAAGATCTTAGTATGTTATTAAATTATACCAGAACCATATTAATATTTATGAAATCATACATGATTCATTTATGACTTTATACTACCCATTTAATAATAATTTCCATGTTAAATTAACATTTGAGGTAATAGTCGATTTCTTTATCGTAGGTGATTTAATTTTTTACTATTGATTGTATCACCTAGATCAAGATTTAAATACTTCTCAAATATAAAACATGATTTATATATCATATATATTTAGAATATAAATATGTATAATAGACATATATATGAAATTAAAAACACCGTTTATGGAGACGGTAGTCCGTACGTATGCATAAACGTTGTTTCCATTTTAATATCGTATTAAACGGAATTAAGTGAATAATATATATGTTAGTACATATATATATATATAGTAGAATTATTATGTCATATATTACATACTTATTAGTAATATTTTTTTATAATCGTTGACGAATGATGAACGTGGAAAGGAATCTCATCGCGTCGTGGAGACGGTAATCCGTACGTACGCACGAGCGACAATAACATTTACTTAAAGGTGTGGAATTGGATGGTATATTAATTCGACAGAGACATTATCATGTTATTTTAATTATGTATATACATATTACTCACCATTATATCTATAAAATGAATAAAATGTTGAATAACAAATTACACCAAGACGTGGAGACGGTAAGTCGTACCTACACACGCATGGTGACATTATCATTCATAACATGGATATAATAATGAAAATAGTTCTCCCATATTTATAATAACATCACAATATATATAATAAACTGGAGTTATTATTTAATAATGGAAACTACAAAGAAAGAGTAAGTGGAAGAATAAGAGAACTTGAAAGAGGGTGGTGAAATCATTAACTCCTCTTCGGGTTCTTCCTTTAGATTTGATCAAAAGGGCTCCTTAGTTTGGATTTTTGACTAATTTATGGCCTCTAGGATGAAGGTAGGATAGTTGATAGAGTATTTGGGTAGATTTTAGCGGAGCCAAAAGGCTCGGAAGTTGTGAATTAGAGAGAAGGGGGAGTGCCCTTTTATAAGAGGGGAGAGGGGCACCTTAGAAAAAACGTAAAATATTATTTTATAATAAACTAATTTTCAGTTTCAAATGGCTCCAAAATGTATTTTTAAAAGTCTAAGGTGGGTATGGGTCAAAAAAAACTCAACCAAGAGGTTTTATACATGTTTATATTACCATTGTAACCTTATCATTAAATTTAACTCTAAGATAAATAATTTCACTTTTACCGTGTCTTCTTGTATTCTTACACTATATGGTTAATAAACTTACTATATACTGCTAATATAACCACAATTGGATAATTAATATCATATATATTATTATATAAGTCTTTTGTCTGAACATTAGATTTTTAGGACCATTATATCAATTAATAATATAATATTTGTTTTAACAAATATTTTATGTCAATTTTGACACTATTCGGTATATTGTTTAAATAATAACAGCTTGATTACATCAAAAAAAATACATTGAATCAATATTAACATGTCATATTCACCTAGAAAATTCGTGGATATCATAAAAACTTTTAAATTATATTTATTTTAATATTTATAATACCATTTATTTGATTCTATCATTAATAATGTAATTACTGCATCATCATTGTGTCATTAACAAATTTCATTATTTAATCTCTAAAAATTATAACTAAAATACCATTATGTAGGAAATATTTTTATATTTCTAATGAATATTTTTAGTCAAATTTATCTTATGTATAACCCTATATTAAAAATGGTTTAGTCATTAAACTTTGATTTTAACTCTTTTTACTCTTCTTTAATCAAAATAATAATAAATGTCTTAATCTAATACAAGTGGACCTAAAGGGTAATATTTTATTTCTAAGGTTGTCTTTGGTTGAATTAAACATATCCAATAGAATTAGTACATGTGTTAGGGTAATAATAATATCATTGTTATCCTTAATTACCCTATTTACTTTTAACCGTGGTAAATAAAAGTAAACAATTACTATTAACCAAATAATATTTTTATCTTATTGACACTCATTTTACTCCTTGATATTAACTATGTATCTCGTATTTTTTAAATTCAACTCATAGAAGCGGTAAAATTATGTTTTATTTAATTTGCAAATGCTCCTAGGAGGTGGTTAAAAGACGGTAAAAGTTTGATACAATTTTTATATATCTAAAATTATTATAAATTGAATCCAATTAATTACAATTATCTTATATAGGTATTATGTATCTATTTTTACCAAAATTAAATTTAAATAAAATAAGTAATTATTTAAAAAAAATTCGGTTTTAAACGATAACTCAGTGTTTTTTCACTATTCATCAAAAATTGAACGTTTTTAGAAAAATACCAAAACTTCCCCCTAGGATAATTTAGATATTCCAAATCCAAAAATGAAGTCTATTTTACCAAATTTAAAACATATAAGTTTCGATTATTAATTTAAAATTAATTATCGTTGTCAAAACAAATAGAGTGTTTTTAAGAAACAGTAACTATCAAAAGATTGACACTTGTTTATGTGTAATTTCAAAGTGAAATTAGTTCTAATGGCCAACATTGGATTAAATGGTAAAAATATATTCTAATTATACTTCCAAAACATTAAAATGTATAAATCAACACTATAAATTATTTTGCTTAAAAAAGTTGTTTTCAGTTAAAATATAGTATTTTTTACTATTCACCCAAATATGAAAGTATCAGAAAAACACCAAAAAATTATTGAAACTAAATTCTTTTGTCTCGATTCTAAAGAAGAAGTTTATT
Source organism: Viscum album (assembly GCA_963277665.1). Lineage (NCBI taxonomy): Eukaryota > Viridiplantae > Streptophyta > Magnoliopsida > Santalales > Viscaceae > Viscum > Viscum album. The sequence goes on along the minus strand of OY728158.1, from coordinate 678,049,830 downwards.
TTTTCATATTGAATATATGAAAGTTTCAAATATTGGATTTTAAAATGTTTCTCCATTGAAAGGCGGTAAAATTGCAATTTTTTTGATAAATAATTCTTTTATCTAAAAAAATGTATTTGTTTTTAAATTATGTCTATGAAACTTCTATTGAGGATTATAAAATTATAAGGATTATATAAAGGTAAAAATTTATTTAATACTATTCATAACTACTTTTTAATGGCTAGTTTGGTAAGTTGTGGTGCGCTTGAACTCGGTGTTGCGTGTAGTTCAAGTTATTGAATTACATTGAAGAAATAACGTACTTTGAAATCTTGGGGTGTTACATTATTACCTCCTTCAATAAATTGTGTCCTCACAATTTGAAATTGTTCTTCGAAAATAAAAGGTTGAAAATAGAAAATACATTTATGGGAAAACCCACATAGGAAATTGGGTTAATAAAATTTAATCTTAATAAGATGAAAATGGGAATGAAAAGTCACCACAAAAATATGATTTTGATTAGGAGAACATTGGTGGAAATTAGAGACTCATAATTTGTGGGAAAATGTAAATATTTATAGGGAGTGATTGAGTTCATCAATCACAAAAAATTGTAGAATTATGGGTCCCAAAGCCTCAAATCTATAATGATTTAAAATACCATCGGTTCAACAAAACGTAAGGTATTAGGATAACACATTTTTTGTTTTAAGATCCCTTCCTTGAATTTTAATAATTATTTTATCAATAAAATAAGAGAGAATATAAATAAATAAATATATATATATATATATATCTGTGTGTGTGTGTGTGCGTATATATATTCTTGACAAGTAGAGTTTCATCCATCAACTAATTCCTACCACAAACTCATCTTTTACTCTAAATGATTTCAATATATATATATATATATATATATTCTATTTATCCTAATCATATAAGGTTCCAAAAATAATGAATTTATAATTCACATATAAGACCGTTTAAAAAACTACATTATTCAATCCAAGACATCATGAGGGTCAATGATAGGTGATACACCCTTGCCTCCCTTTGGTTGCGGTTTCAAGTCAGGCGGCCTTGCCGGACGTGGCGGGTTTCCGCCCGACCTCCGGGTTGTCCTTTTTATGGCAATCCTAAAATAACATTAACAATAGTATCCAATTTCATACTTAATCCATTCCAACCTTTAGAATTATCCAAAATACTTATATCCAAACTCTCATTCCAATGTTTATAAGGAAGTTAAACAAAATGAGGATCCTTTTTACCAGGTAATTACTTGTGAACTCCTTCGTAGTGTATTCTATTATAACACCGAAACATCCTCAATTACCAAAAATCAACCATCTCTTATTCAAAAGTCACTATCTCATTATCAGTACCATATTAAGGATTACCTTTTATTCAACCATTTCTTTTCGAAAAAGTGTATCTTACTATTAAGTCACTTTTCTTAGAACCATATATCTCAAATCCTCAATAAAATAGTATTGCAGTACGATCTTTATTTATCTCCATAATTCATGTAACCTGTATATTATTGATACAAAACTCAAATAAAATAATTCTATAATAATAACATAAGAAAATTTTTCATTCCTCTTCATCTGAGGTAGTATCATAACATGATTATTATCTAATAACATCATTTGCGGTATACTCTTATTAATGGGACATTGATTCGCGTAGTGTCTCAATGCCTTGCAGATGAAGCATTTTACATTTGAAATATTTTTCTTACCCTTGAAATCACGTACTTGGTGTCCTTTTTCTCGACACTTATAACAAACTCCCATTCCCTTCAATCATTTACCATGGTGATTAATTAAACATTTATCACATATTCGAAAATCCATATTTCCCTTAATCCCTTTATCCATATTTCTTTTTACCATCCTTTTCTTCTTTGGATTCCCTTAAAATCCATAGGATTCAAGGAATTCTTTACTGATCTTATTAACACATGATACTTTTTATTCATATGGTAATAATATGTGGGAGACTATTTCCTTACTAAATGTTTTCTTAATACCATGAATGATATGAACCTTCTTACTCTTTGGATTATACATATTCCTGGATTTCTCATTCTTTATACTGGGCACCATTTCTAAACAATGGCATACAATATGTCAGTTTATGAATCAAAATTCAGAATTCAAACATGTAAAATACCTAACATAAATTGAACCGTTTATGTATATAATCCATAATAAAAAAAATGTTTTCTTCAAGGAGGTATATACTCATAAATGCAGGCACCGTGGATCTTTGTACAGGGCAATGCTAGCCGATCAGCAATGCATGTGGGGATCTAAAGGCAATCAATAATACAGAAGCTGAGGAGGAGAAGTTCTATTGGGATGGGCCTACAGGTCATGTATTGGGTATGGTATGCCTCTGGGCCTTCGGGTCATGTATTACGGGTTATGTCAGGCCTTGTGCCTTGGGTCTACGGGTCATGTACGGATTCCCCTTCAACCCTTAAAAGGGGGGTTATCTATAATCAAATAAAAAAGAAGTCCTTCGGGCCATTCAGGTATAGAAAATCAGAATTATACTAAGCATATCCCCTGGGAGTGTCGTAACCAAGAGTGCAGCAAGGCCCGTTGTCGTGCACCAGTTCCCTTTCAAGTCTATCTCAAAGCGGTGTTTTCGGGTTTTACCCCTAGGTACATCTGTGCCAGAGCAGCCTCAACCTACTCGTAGGTATATGTGCTCTAATCAGAGTTTATCAAAATCTAGCTTCCAAGGTTATTGATAAACATCCTCTGATACCAACCGTAACACCCCAACCCCAGTTACCCAGAGTCGGTGCATTATTTTAATACATTGACATGATTACAAGGAATCAAGTCCCGAAGGACCGATCAATTTAGTAGTATTAGAAAATAGATTACATACATTAACTTTACATTATAATTTGAACCATAAAACACAACATAGATTGTTCTTTGAGAATTCCATTTTTCCCTGTAGGTTAACCCTTCATATCAATCATAATACGCTTCATGAAATCCTGGTAAAATAAAACATAAGAAAGGGGTGAGATCAGATGCTCAGTAAGTGTAAATAATTTAGCAGAAGCTATAAAATTTTAAGGCAAGATTTGTAATAAACAAATCCTTTTAAACATAAACTTGAACATAATATGGTAAAAATAAATGAAACGTTACCATATAAACATTCACATGGATATTCTACTAGTCGAATAATCACATGTAATAACTAATTTTACAATGAGGGAATGCCTAATACCAGACATCATTACCACATAGTCAAGGCCTCGTGCCAAGACAAAAAATAAATTTTTTGTCAAGGCTTTGTGCCAAGACACTAATTTGTCTCATGATACCTACCGATGCATCGAGGAGCTATAGTGGGCTCCACCCATAGCTTACCAAGTCCACTGTATTCCTCATATGAATAGATGAAACATAACATAAACATTCATATTAGAAATAGCATACGAAATGTCAATAAATTAACCATAAACCATGAATGGTATAAAAATAGAACATCCACAGTAAAACATATCATAACTCATTCAACAAAAATATGTCATATTGTATTGTAAAAAATCAACCTCAATCAAAAATAATATCCAGTAAAGGATGCTGACATAGTTGAAAATGATGAGTAAAACATTTTGAGAGAAATATCCTTTTTTTCAAAATCATTTAAAAGTCACACATTTATAAAGGAAGTAACATAAAAGATATTTTTGAATCAAAGTGTCCCATACCACTTTGAAACTTTTTAAAATAATTATCATTTCAAAACATTCATGTCCATATAAATAAATCCTTAAAATCAATTTGAAAACATGGACATTAATTAAAAAGATTTATAAAGATAAATCATTAAAACATTTAAAATTCTGATCTTGATAAAGAGTACCTTTCAAAAATCCTTAAAATATTTATTTTTAAATCATTTTTATGAAAAATGGACATGGATGATAAAAATGTCCCAGTAAATACTTACACATAAACATCTCAGATAATAATGAGATTGAGGAATTAACCCTTACCTTGCACTTTCCTTTAGTCGAGGGTACGTTTAACCTCCTGTATGAAGATCGTAGTATGTAATTAAATTATACCAGAACCATATTAATATTTATGATATCATACATGATTCATTTATGACTTTATACTACCCATTTAATAATAATGTCTATGTTAAATTAACATGTCGGGTAATAATCGATTTCTTTATCGTAGGCGTTTTAATTAGTTACTCTTGATTTTATCACTTAGATCAAGATTTAAATAATTCTAGAATATAAAACATGATTTATATATCATATATATATATAGAATATAAATATGTATAATAGAAATATATATGAAATGAAAAACATCGTTTATGGAGACGGTAGGCCGTAAATATGCATAAACGATGTTTCCGTTTTCATATCGTATTGAACAAAATTAAGTAAATAAGATATATATTAGTACATATATATATATATATCCAGTATAATTATTATTTCATATAGTTCATACTTATTAGTAATATATTTTTTTATAATCGTCGATGAATGGTGAATGTGGAAAGGAATCTCATCACGTCGTGGAGACGGTAATCCGTACGTACGCACGAGCGACAATACAATTTCCTTAAAGGTGTAGAAATGGGTGGTATGTTAATTTTACAGAGACATTATTATGTTATTTTCATTATTTATATACATATTACTCGTCATTATATCCATCCAAATAACAAAGTGTAGAATAACCAAATTACACCACGACCTGGAAACGGTAACTCGTACGCACGCATGCATGGTGACATTCTCATTCATTAGATTGATATAACAATGAATATAGATGGTACATATTTATAATAACATCATAGTATTTATAAGATACTGGAGTTATTATTTTATAATTAAAACAACAATGAAAGAGTAAGAGAAAGAATAAGAGAACTTGAAAGAGGGTGGTGAAATCATTACCTCTTCTTTGGGTTCTTCCTTTCGATTTGATCAAAAGGGCTCCTTAAGTTGGATATCTGACTAAAGGAAGGCATCTAAGATTAATTTAGGATAGTTGAGAGAGTATTTGGGCAGAGTTTGGACGAGAAAAAAGGCTTTGAAGGTGTGAATTAGAGAGAAGGGGGAGTGCCCTTTTATAAGAGGGGTGAGGGGAACCTTAGGAAAACATAAAATATTATTTTATAGTAAAATCATTTTCTGTTTAAAATCGCTCAAAAATGTATTATTTAAAGTCTAAGGTGGTTATGGGTTGAAAACGACTCAAACAATAAATTTTAGAAAAGTTTAGGTTGCCATTTTAACCTTATCATTTAGATTTAACTCGAAGTTAAATAATTTAACTTTTACCGTGTCTTCTTGTATTCCAACACTATATGGTTAATAAAGTTACTATATACTGACAGTCGAACCCCAATTGGATCATTAATATCATATATATTATTATATAAGTCTTTTGGCTGTACCTTGTATTTTTAGAACCATTATATCAATTAATAATATAATATTTTTTTAACAAATATTTTATGTCAATTTTGACACTATTTGGTATTTGATTTTTGATAAACTAATAACAGCATGATTACTTCAAAAAAAATACATTGAATCAATCCAAACATTTAATATTTACCTAAAAAATTCTTGGATTTCATAAACACTTCTAAATTAAAATTATTTTATTATTTATAATACCCTTTATTTGATTCTTTCATTAATAAGGTAATTACTGCATCAACATTGTGTCACTAATAAATTTAATAATTTAATATCTAAAAACATTAAATAAAATACCATTATGTAGGAAATATTTTTTAATTTCTAATGAATATTTATAGTCGAATTTATCTTACATATAACCCTATATTAAAAATGATTTAATCATTAAACATTGATTTTCACTCTTTAAACTATTATTTAAACAAAATAATAATAAATGTCTTAATCTAATACAAGTGGACCTAAAGGGTAATATTTTATTTATAAGGTTTTTTTGGTCGAATTACACTTATACAATAGAATTAGTTCATGTTTTATGGTAATAATAATATCATGTTTAGCCTTAATTTCCCTATTTACTTTTAACAGTTGTAAATAAAAGTAAAACGTTATTATTCACCAAAAATTATTTTTATCTGATTCAACCAAATTTTACTCCTTGAAATTAACCTTGTACCTTGTATTTTTGAAATTCAACTTAAAAAAGTAGTAAAATTAAGTTTTATGTAAATTTTCAGATTCTCCTAGGAGGTGGGTAAAAGACTGTAAGGGTTCGATAAAATTTTTATATATCTAAAATTATTATAAATTTACTCCAATGAATTACAATGAACTTATATAGGTATTATGTATCCATTTTTACCTAAAATAAATTTAAATAAAATAAATAATTATTTAAATAAAAATTCGTTTTTAAACGATAACTCGGTGTTTTTTCACTATTCATAAAAAATTGAACGTTTTCAGAAAAATATCAAAACATCACCCTAGGATAATTTAGATATTAAAAATCCAAATATGAAGTCTATTTTACCAAATTGAAAACATATAAGTTGCATTCATTAATTTAATATTAATTCTCGTTGTCAAAACAAATGGCGTGTATTTAAGAAACAGTAACTATCAAAAGATTGACACTTGTTTATGTGTAATTACAAAGTGAAATTAGTTCCAATAACCAACATTGGATTAAAGATTATAAATATATTATAATTATATTTCCAAAACATTAAAATCAATAACTCAACACTATAAATAATTTTGATTAAAAAACTTGTTTTCAGTTAAAATATTGTATTTTTTGTTACTCACCAAAATATGAAAGTTATCAGAAAAACACCAAAAATTTATTGAAACTAAATTCTTATGTCTCGATTCTAAAGAAGAAGCTTATTTTGTAAAATTGAATATATAAATGGTTAAAATATTGGATTTAAAAAGGGTTCTCCATTGAAAGGTAGTAAAATTACTTAATTTTTTGAAAAATAATTCTTTTATCTGAAAAAATGTATTTGTTCTTACATTATGTATAAGAAACTAATAATATGGATTCTAAAATTATAAGGATTATATAATGTTCAACATTTAGTTAATACTATTTATTACTGCTTTTGAATAGCTAGTTTGGTAAGTTGCGGTGTGCTTGAACTCGGTGTTGCGTGTAGTGCAAGTTATTGAATTACATTGAAGAAATAAAGTACTTTGAAATCATTGGGTGTTACATAAAACGTAACATCAACAAGGAATTGTTAATAAATTGGTAACAAAAATTCATAAAAAATAATTTTTTTAAAATAAATGTGTACAGATATGTATTAGATATATAATAAACATATATTTATTATACAATATGTATGAATGAGTATATATGAGGTCGATATTTTAGGTAATGGATATCTGTTTCACTTTTTACATTTTTGGGACACGCGCTATCTTCACCATCTATTTATTATATGTGGTGTATATACTACCCATGAATGTATTTTATAATTATTATACTAAAATTAATTTCTATTTAGATAACCATTCTAGGATATCTCTTTCATGGGGTTTATGTTTAAAATGTTACCAAAACGGTAAGGGAAGTTTTCCCCAATTTACCTTCATTGAGACACCATTTATGTTACGCACTTATCCGCTTTATCAATGTATATATACTACCCCATTTTCATGTTATATCTTTAATATCAGTATTTTCAAGATATTATATGTTTAATGTGATGTTAATATTATATGGTTATTATGATTCAAATATACTAATGTGGTAACACCCCATTGATACAATATCATCATTTAACAAGATTGTTTCTTATTATGCTTCTATTGATGATATATTTTGATCGATCTTGAAAGAATTATCATTAATATTAATCTTGAAATGGTTATTCATGATATCATTAATTCATTATGCCATTTTATAATCCTCGTTACATAAAAATATTAAGAAAATATTTTAGTGAAAATAGGAGTTTACCTCTAGATTCGCTCGGAAATATATTATCCTTAAAAACCAAGTTTTATAATAATGTTTCCAAAATTATTTTATTAACCTGTAGTAATTTTTGAAATAAAATTTTTCCCTTGTTTTAATTTTACACAAAATTTTTGTGATTTGAATCTTCATTTCGTTTTACAAAAAAAAATCATGCATAGATTTTACATAAAATTTGAAAGAGACCTTCATTTTTATTTGTACGACATGAGCAGAATATTCTGATGTCATAAGCAGTAATTTACTTGATGCTTCAATAATATTTTTTAATAGTTATTTTAAAAACAAAATTCAAAACTTCTTATGTATTTAAATTAATATTGAAAGAGGAAATGATATTTTCCTCAAGAAATGTTTTAAATGATATTTAAAAATTATTTTTCATATATGATGACATTTGTTGGTGCACCTAATGCATTACTGTGGATATTATCTAAGGGTACCCTTCATATTATTTCTCGAAATGGTTAATATTTTTATGGAATTATGGTTATGAAGGCCATTTGTCTTCCATGAGTTATATGTTTATGAAAAACATTTCGTCTCTATAGTTTATATACTTATGAAACTCCATTATTGTAATAGGTTATGATATAATGAAATTATTATGAAACATATATATTTTTAATAGGATAAGTGTGGTAAAATGTTTATTATTCCAATTTAATTTAATGTTTTATGATATAGTTAATGTATATGTTTTTATGTAACACATAAAAATAGATTCCATTATGTGATTGGTGGTATCTATATATACCCTCCCTCTATTACATTTTGTAATGATTTATATATCTCATTAGATATGCATGGATTAAATGGGGAGTGAACTCAGCATAGTAATACTAGGCTAGAATGTGGAGTAAAATTGGTACCATAACATTGGGATGAAATATTTAGTGAAATCAGTACAGAAATGGGATTTTTTCACTATGAAAGAATTAGATGTGAGCATTAGAAAATATGAAAATTATTTTATATGATTATGTGTATGTTTAAAATTCATGACTGATGATAATGTTTTTCTCTCAGGGATCATCCTATTTGATTCTATTTTGATACATGTCTTATGAACTTCCAATCAATATTCCATGACAGATGTTTGTAGTCTTTGATATGATGGGTATAGTTTTAAAATATTTTGATCATATTCTCATACCCTTATTTTAATGTTATGCTTATGTATCTCCCATATTTACCTTTACTAAGAATATAGGCCCACCCTTTCCTATGTTTTCTTTCATAGGGTCATGAAGATAAGTATTATGGATGATTTTTCCATGAAGGTTATTATTTATAAATAAAATTGTGGGAGATGTCAAAGTTCCCTCATGAACCAGTGTTTATAATTCTATGTTTCTATAAGAACTAAACTAATATGGTCTTTGGGTGTTTTTTTAATATAATAAATATTCATAAAAATTATTGAATTTCATTTTATGTTAATCATAGGTTTATAATATAACCTCAATTATGGTTCCATATAAGCTACCCCTATGTAAGTCATTCCCAATCCATCACTATTACACCCAAAGGGGTCTATGGGATCCTACTAAATGTCCACCATGTTCCAGTTCATAAAATAAAATCCACTATATTCAAATTTTAATGTTTTCCATTACATAAGATAATATTTTGAGTCCTTGTTCTTCAAAGGATGTAGTCTCGCCACTAGGGAATCCATACATGGTATTATTTACTTATATCAATTATAAATTAGAGAATAAACATTCCCATTAATTAAGAATATATCTAACACATTCTGCTAGTATTATAACTTATTACATGTTTTTTTCTAAAATGTATAATCCATTGGGAAATAATTGGGGACCACTTTGCTAATGAGTAATTCAATTCTTTTAAGGGAATCACTTCCACGAATTTTGAACATTGTTTACCATCCATCACCCATAAAAAATATGCCTAAACTCCATCAATGAGAATTGTAAAAAATTATAAAAAAATTATTATAATTCATACATTAAACTAATATTAATTACAAAATTAATTTTAAGATCTAAATAAAAGAATATATCACGAGAAACAAAACCATTAAATAACCTCAAAAAATAGAGTATGGTTTATTTATAGGATAACTCTGAGATTATTTAAATATAATAACATATCAAAAACATTGATTTATTAATCAATTAAATAAAAATTTGATGAAAAATATTAATCTGGGGTTGTAAATTTCCTTAATGAAACTATAGAAAAAACATTGTATTTTCATCATCTCATAACCTCCTCTCCCAAACCACATAATAGAACCATAATTAGTTTCAATATTATATAATTACCATATGGAATTAGAATCTAAGGCTTTCATTCAGCCATTCCATAATTTTTTGGGCAGGGAGAGTTTTGTTAAAGGAAAAAAAGGCTATAATCGTTTATTTTTATAATGAAACCCACCCTATATATATATCAAACTCTAATAGAGAAAAGTGAGGGTATGGGGGAGAATGGTGAGGATCTAATATTTCATTGAAAACTATATTTATACTATCCATAAATTGTCTATTAGAATAAATGGAATAATGTATATTATACCCCTTATAAAAACAGTATATTGGGATAGTTGTGGCCTAACCCTCCCAATCCTTTTAAAATTCCCCTAGTTAGGGAATCCCAAAAAAAATTAGCCAACCATTATAGAATATATATTGTCCATATAGGGTAACACACCACTCGTTGGTAGAACCAAACAAACATGATCCCGTATTCCCTATGTCATTGTATTAAAATACCACATACATCATATTGAGCCCCCCCCATCAGCCAAAGAATTTTGTTCAAACTATCATCATCATGCTGTGACACCCCCACATATTGATTAGGTATTCATGGGGCAAAAAATATATTATGGTGGAACCATTCCCTTGAATCGATGGGTTAATATCACTAGCCCTCATCATATGCTATTTTGTTCCTATGCATGCCTTAATCTACAGAATGGTTCAAAAAAGATTATAAAATATATGTTGCACAGAGGTGTTGTAGGTTTATCCTCATCTTTCATAGTGTAACCCTCACCCATACTCTAAATACCATTAATATGCAACACACAACATGTAATGACTCTTCCTAGTGTGGTGTGATAATTGGATCCCTAGAAAATAAAATCATAAGTATCGAGTACCACGATAGAAGACCATACACTATGACATGGTCTCTCTAGAATCTGGGATATTTTTTATATCATCCAACACCCACCACACTACAACTCCCCTAGTTTAATCCTTATTATTTTCATGTAGTAAAAATATATATATATCACCATAAATATTATCTATCACTCACCCAATTACAAGATACAATATCAATCTACCTCATAGTCCAAGAACACATCATAGATCAATTCTGAATATCAAAATCCCTCTCTAAGTCTCATTCAAAAAACATCCCCTACCCCAATACAAAAAGTTCAAAGATTCATTATTTTTACTAACCAATAATTAGGTTGTTCATCATAAAATAATCAACTTCATGCTTCTCTACCCTTAGAAGATTCATAATGCATCCTCCATGAATCATCTCGATCATTATTACCCAATAGAGGTCCCAGATTATATTCCTCCAATAGTTATGATTGTGCTCACACTACCCTTGATCAATCCACACTCCCTAAAATGACGGGAACCCCTAACAAAATCCCATCATAATTTTGATCATTTCTTTAATGCCACATTTTGAATCACTCCTAACAATTTTGAACAATCATGTGAGAAGAATCCTACCTGATACCCAGTCACCCACCATTTTAATAAACCCATCATTATATGTATCAGAAACATTGATTAAATCAATCAAATCCATAATAATTCATTATTACAAAAAAAATTAATTATAATATTATAAACATCATACACCATCAGTTGAAATTACTAGTATAAATCAAAATATCATTTTCTTGATGACACACCTAAGAAACACCCAACCCTTCTCATAAAAATTTTTATTCTCACTCAAGACACTATATCAATATCCAAAGGGAATACTTTGTCTTCTATGTTACACTTGAGCAATGATATTCCATGAAAAGGGTAAAACATCCAACATAGTTCCTAAAACACATATCTAGTCATTCTATTGGATCATATATAAATGAACCATTTCGTTCAGTTACCACACAACTAATATGATAATAATATTAAAACCTGATAACCATGTTTGGGTATTATCATTGCTAATCAGTAGTGACTGATTTCGTCAACTGATGAACTGATACATAACTATAACCACATATTGGTTGGCTCCACTAAAATTCCATTGTGATATAAATATCCAAAATATCCTTTAAATTAGGCTCATAATCACAAGAACCCAATAAAAATATCAACACCATTAATCCACCCTTCTCATCAATCAATGATCAAAACCATGACTAATACCCTCTACCAGCTGAAAAATGAAATTAATAAGCTCTATTCATATTTATAAAAATTATCCACACCCTAAGACCCACTCTAGATATAATGATTAGACAGTTCCCCAAGAAGACACTTTCTAACTATACTGATAATTTTACACAACTCATGTGGTCCCAATGAATTTTAGTCAATATGAATGATCATTCTCATTACCATGAAACTCTCTCATTGCTTCCCACTACATTACCCACTATGCCCTATTAGAAAATCATAATCACATCAGTTTTGAATACACTATAGGTAAAGAACTCTCAAAATTTCTTTCTAAATATGTGAGCTAATCATCCTATAGGTCATTCAAAAGTCTTAATGGTCAATCCACCACATCAATCATTATACTATCAAATTTAAGAGATATCATATCATAAATACTCTATATTAAAATTCATTAGTTCTAATTTTCTGTTCCCCCAAACAATTTCCATGAGTAAAGAATTCTTTAAGAAACACTAATTATAAAACCAATGTCAAACAAAAAAATTCATTATTTGGCCACAAAAATGTGTCTGAAAAATGTACTTCTACCATATCATATATGATTACCACCCATGTTTGATCATCCATCAATCTATTTGATAACCCATGAACAAAACTCATATTATTAGAGAAATAAATAGTACTATACCCCACCAGAACACTTATGCAACACTAATGGAGCAACATATAAATGAGTCTCAAATGACTAAACAAAAACATTATGTGATATCATATCCCCATTGTAGGATGGTGACACATGTAAATACCATTAATCTGGAGCCATCACTATAAAATCCCCACGTTATTCAGGCGACTTTTAAAAATTCTTGCTTAATATCCAAAATACTTTTCTAAAACCCATTAATTAACATGCCTCACATGTCACAAATTGAAATCATGACTAACTGACCTCAAATATTACCTTACCAAGGTTACAAATGGGTGATAATATTACACAAACCCTTAGGGTTAGACAAAATCAAACCTTTCATTTCTAGATATTGGAGGAGATGATTACCATATATTCTAATAGCGTTTAACTACAATAGTTAGTACTGGTATTTCATACTGGTTAGTGCACATGCTACCGATGCCCTAAAACAAAACATGGCTCAATGTACTATGTGTTATATTCCAATAATACTAGGCTCGTTCATCTAATTATTTAGTTTATCATGCCTCTTTTTCATGTCATTCCAATCACTAGATAATCAAAACTCATGTTTTCCATCTTTGTAGAATTCTCATTCCTTGGGCAGCTCACCACACCCTTTGGGTTACCATTATAGATGAAAAATGATCTTGAACAATAATAGGAAAATACCCCTCTACAAAATTGTATCACATAGATCACCATAATCCTAATCCATTGATCAATATTAGTAGCCTCTACCTCCTAACCTATAACTATATCACATTAGGTCGAAACACTCTAGGAAACATCCACACTCCCATAATTATACTACCATGAAACTCACAATTCAACACACCCAGTAGGAGGTTATATATATATATATATATTACTTCTCATATTCAAGCCAACTACCTTATTTATGATACAAATCCTCATCGGGAATCAATATACCTTGATACCCCCTTAATGATCACAATCACATTTTTATGCATATATAAACTAAATCACCCTAAAATGATCCATATTGTGAAATTCATATCCATGTCGATCATTTAATGATAATTTTACTAATAATTTATTTCTGTAAAAATCATGTTATTATTGACACATTAAATATCCTGAACATGTTTTCTTTTCAAAAAAAATATCACAATCACACACATGAATTAACATATCATGTGATATTATGTTCCCTACGATATACATAGAATCTCAATCCCTTTATACCACGAGGTAAGTGAAGAAAACAAAAACCAACATACTTGAAAATAATTAAACTAATTATATCATAGAAAATCATGAACAAAAATCCTAAATCCTTTCAAAAAATGGACTTCAACTTATACAGGTTATAACAATACACATGGTATTACATCTTTCCCATGTACAAACAAGTCCCACAGGATGTATTTCATATCCAAAATAGATATGAAAAGTTAATCATGATTTAATACAACTTTTCAACATCCTAGTCTTGATCAATAAATAGTTACTATACGAGAGATCCATGTGATCTCAAGAACATGTAATTGAATGCTAAAGGCTATCATATAGAAAATATGGACCAGGGTGATACTGTATATTGATGATAAATTATTCTATAGATAACCATAAATCACAAAAAAGTCAATAGAATCATATTAATCATATTTACCAACTATAAAAAATGAAAAACCTGGATTTAAAGATGGATGCTTGTAAAAATAATACAATATATTATAAGAAAATAATCTTTCTCATTGTCGCAAGATTCAGGTATGAAATATCATGATATCCTATAGGTAAATCATATAAAAACTATACCAAAATATATAAATTTCAAAAATAATATATCCATGTCTCATGTTCCTACCCTAACCCATCTCTTGGCTCCAACCCACCTATCTTTCTCAACATTATACATCAAGCCTTTTTCTTAATTGTGATAGAAATAATGATTTTTTTGGGTACCAATGTCCTAAGGACACTCAATAATAAAATGAGAACAACTCAATAATCTATCCCTAATGGTTTTTCTAACATATATATAACATACAGTGCAAGGAAAACAGGATATAATCTGAATGAGTTACCAAATAACAACTAAAAACATTATATATTTTAAAACATGACTTTTGTCCATTCACAATAGAGTTACCACACCTTTATTTTCCAATATCAATGCGTCTCTAAATATTTCACATTCTAGTAAAAATGAAAAATATATTTCCATCCCATTTTTAAAAAATATATTATCAATACCATAAATATTGTAGGTTAAAATGGAGATCACCCCTATTTCCATCATGCACCACCATTCCCTAGTTTAAAAATATTATATCCCTATGTTCTATCATAAATAATCGATACATCAAGTTAGAAATGTGATCTCCCCTAGTTCCATCCCACATAATCAACACATCATGTCCATGTTGAGCTCAAAGGTGGTTCTTTATCTTATAATCGTTACACGGAGTTGTAATGGAGCCTACCCCAAAATTCATCCCTAAGTATCATTAACTTGGAACGAATGGTACCCACCCATGGTTCTGTCACATGTCATCATCAAAAATGGTGGGAATGCAACATTTTTTCATGTATTGTCATTAAATAGTGCTGGAATAATTTCTTCCATGATTCTTCTAGATAAAAAAATCATGTTGGGTCAGATGGCTCCAGCCCATAATTCCATCTTATAAGAGAAATACCATGATTTATAATGAATCCATTCCATAGTTCCATCCCACATAATCAATAAATTGGGTTAGAAACAATTCATGTTTTAGTTATATTACACATCATCAATATAATAGTTCATAAATTCACCCACCCCTATGTCGAACTCATTTTGTTATAACATATTGGTTGAAATGGAACCTTCCCCTAATTATATCTATTATTGATTGTTGGTGTGGGGCCTAACACATCAATAATGGAAATCCATGATTGGAATTATCATTCAAACCAATATAAAAACCAACTCATTTTACCATATTGGTAGGATTCTGTGTTTTTAGTGAGGTACATATATTTTATTTTTTTTTGTTTAAAGGCTTGTTTACTTTCCTTTTGGCTAAGACCCTATGTTCGGATATCGGCTTGATGGGTTCTTTTTTTTGGAAAGAATAGGTCGAAAGGACATATATTGGTTGTAGGCCAATTAAATGATGTGTAATTGGGATACGAACCATGTAATCCAATAACACTATATGTAATGGTCTGACCCTAACCTTTCACATTATGTAAGGGTTTTCCCAAGTAAGGGAAAACCAGGCATTACATGAAGTGAATGGAAATAACACATCATCTAATTTCTGGACTATTGTTTTTTAAAACTAAGAAAGGAGCATCTATTTTTTTGATATAAGCACACTTTCCACTATATTATCACACATGAATCCATTTTGAGTCCAAAAGATATGATTTTTCATGATTTTATATCCGGACTCAGTTTCTTTCTTCGTCAGTCTCATTGGAACCACACATGTAAGATCTTGATTCATTTTTAGTTGTTCACAATTCTTCAAAAAAACTATTGTATAGTTTTATTTTGGACTAATATTCCATAATTTCTCATTCATCATCTATTATTTATATTTCCTCCAATCAAGGATGGATGAGGACTTGATACTATACGAGAACTCTATTACTGAGCTAAGGTAGGTGGTCTATGATTTTCTTTCCATTTATTATGCTTTATTGAGCTATAAACCTTTTTTCTGTCCACCGTAATTTTTGGTGCAGTCATGGTTTTAAAATACTAATGTAAAATAGATGATTTAAGACCTATTAGGTATGACCATTGGCTCCTTTATGGGCCATGGGGTTCAGTGGCCATAGAGTTTTCCTTCAAGGTTTCTTTTTGGGCCCCTTCTTGGTTTCCTATCAAAGTCCCTTCAGATATTCTACCTTATTTTATTCTTATAATTTTTATTTTTATTCTTTGATTGGTTTGTGTTTTAAGATGTTGAGGTTTCTTTTCAATGGGATTTTTTTATGGTTGGTTATTATTTTTAAGTATGAATGAATTATCATTTCTGATGTTGGTATGAATTTCCTGTCATTGATTTCTGTCATTGGTGAAGGTGTTCCTATTTTCATTTTTGGTCTAGTTCTATTTTGTTTTGGTGGTTTCCATCTATGTGTATTTCGATGGAGATGGTGATGGTTCAAATTAGGGAAGTGGTGAGGGATTCTGGAGTGATTATTACCGTCGAGCTTGTGAGGAGATCTGTATGGTTTGTTAGAGTATGCATCAACGTGAGTTGATGGGGTGACCAAGACAAGAATGTTAATGGGTTTGAATTTTGAATTTTTATTTTCCACTTTTTACTATTTTTTATCACATCCTGTGATTTTGATGAGAATCAACGGATGAGGTGGCGACAACAATAGTAATGGTTTATGACATTCAGGCTAGTGTTTTTTAATCTATTCATGGTGATTTATGAAGGTTTATTCATTTATTTATAACGTTTGGAATATATTTATTTTTATTATGATGTGTGTGGTTCCCACTAACCTACAAAGTGGATTCTAGAAAAAAAAAAGAGATTTGGAGGGGATGAACTTAGGTTCCTTGAATTGTGTTGGTGTTTGTTTCCCCAATCCAATGCCATCCACGTGGTTCTACATGAATTTTATTTGCTTTTGACCTTTGATGTACTACCCAATGGGTGTGTTATTGAGTTTTCCTAGTTAAATAAAGCTCATTTGTAATTAGAGGAGGTTTATTTACTTTTATATAATATGTTCTTCCACCTTGAATTGCGTTGTCATAATATTCCATTCCCAACATGATTAACAGCTTAAATTAAATTTTTTAAACAGGTGGTCGTACTCATTGGTTGCCTTTAGGTTTTTAAAAGGCTAATTGTGATAAATGGGTGTGTATACCCATGTGACTTGATTAAATGGGTGGGTATACACATGCAAATTGATTAAATGTGTGGGTATACCTATGTGACATGCTTGAATGGAATTTAATGTAATTTTTTATATGGGTTGGTATACGCATATGACTCCATTAAATGGTAGTGGAGTACATGAGTGGGTATACTCGTGATATGTTTTGGTTTACATGAGTGGATAGACTCATATGGTTTGAACTGTTAAATTGTATGAAATGATTTATGTTTGTAAAGATTCCATGGACAACTCTCTAGGGATTTGAAATGCGGTAGTAGATGGTTTGGCTATGTATGCACCTTCGGACTTGATTCTGTGGGATTCATCTGTCTTTTCTACCCATTATATCCTTCTTGTTTGGACTCACATAGGACATGTTGGTACACATTCTCCTAGAACTATAACTGGTGCCCATACGGAGTTTCCATCAAGATGATTGAGGGACTTGATGATTATGCCTTGGTCTTATTCACCTAGGATCTGTCCCTTAATAGTATACACATAATTATATGGCAATGATGTGGGTTTATTTTGTACCATCATTATACAAAAAGGTTTTAGATTTCTTTTGACACTTCATTATATTCCAAGATTGTGGGTTCCTCTTATGACTTAATTATATGGTATGGTTTTGGGATATATGAATTTGGTTGTGTGGCTGGGATATGGATTTATGTCATGGATTCTTTATATAGCAAGGTTGTGTAGACAAGATGTGGATGGGTCTATGGTGATGTATTATTATTTATTTATATTTCTTGTAGGTACATTTTTAGGAGATGAAACTTGTTTTATGGATCCTTGAGAGGCTGTTTGGTTTTACTTGTTTGTAGTAGTTATATTCCTTGACATTTCACATATACATTACTACATACATGAACATGTTTAGAATATTGCATCATGATTCGTATAATTGTATAGATATTTTGGTGCAAACCTACTAGGAGGTTTATTCAACACCCTGTTTAGGCCACCATGGGAACCCAAAAAGACTATGGTTGTAGATGATAATAGGGGTAGGATCCCCAACACCGGTTGTTAAGCATTTCATTAGAGTAGGGGATCATCAGACCACTCTATGGAATGCGATGGTACTAGGATCCTTTTTGTTCATTTTGGATTTTAGATAATTTTATTGTGTTTTTTTAATGTACTTGTTTTGGTTGTTTTCTAGATACATATATCATCTGAATCATTATATATGAGACACTTCTGGCTTGTTATATATTCCTATAGAGCTTTCTCATTCTATTTACTTCCGCTATTGAATGTGATTAACTTATTATGTGAAATAATATGGTAATGATGACATAGCCTCCCCAATGTATCACATAGGCCCTCACTACTAGTCAACAGATTCTAGCATTTGGGAATATTCACTTTAGGCCATGTAGCAAACTAGGATCAAGGCACGGTTGAGTGGCATCTAGTTCTGGAATGTTACAATGTGTTATCATTGGATTTATTTTCTTTTTTGACTTATTGTTTTTTATAATATATAGGGATAGGATGGAAATGGAATGTAGTAACTAGTTGTGCTCAAGTGTATCTAAAACCTATACAAGGAAATGCCAAATTTCTAAAAATAAAATTTTCATATTCAAGATTTTGGGTAATATAGTTGATTTGATCTCACCATTGGGTGACACACATTATTTATTCTATTATTATTGATATTTTTTGAGTTATAGTTATATTAAAACCCGGTGAGATGAAGGTGTACAATCTCATTCATCATATAATAACTTTTTAGAAATTACATTACATGCATTATGACATGCCATTTAGGATTCATTACATGGCACATTCTATTATGATAGGTGTTATGATATATGTTCCTAAGGAAGTGATAGACTTTGTAAAGATATTATAGGAGTGATTTTATCTTTTAATTCATAAGCTGTATAGACCCTTATGAACTCGAAAATGATGCATCATTTTATATTAAATTGTTAAAGTTAATATGATTTCTATGGATTATATGGGAATCAAATTTTCGTACATGAGGTGTTATGGGCCCTTGTGGATATTAACATGGTGGACCCTCAGTTAAATCATTTGAACTAATTATTGTAAAATGGAAATGGAAACTCGATTGATTACATAGATACTTAACCTAGACTCGACTTTTGAGTGGGAAAGAGGCAGTGTTTTTAGTTGTTTTGTGATTGTTCCATATACAGTCATGGATTTAAGAGAATGTTGTGGGTTCTGACTTGATCATAGGATGGTTTTGACCTATCCTACGAATTTGATCTATAACTCTAATATTGTTCCTTTATGAGACGTTTTTTTGGCATTATAGAGGAACGAAACCATGAAAACCTCCAATGGTATGCCAATAGGGTGGTGACAAACATGCTCTCGAGGTGGTGAGCCATGGGATACTAATTAGTCCTCCCTATGTTGTAGTAGAATACCTAAGGGATTTTCTGAACACAGGTGTTGAGTCACAATTCCATGATGGGTTCTTTCTCTATATGTAGACTTTTCAGGGAGCACCACAACCTACCTTTTCTATTGATGAGCTAACAAGGGTGTTCTAGTAGAATCATCCTACTACATTTTCAGATCATCGCGGTCCATAGGCTACTTAGATATGTCATGACACCTAGTTATCTATCTACGAGCATATTGATATGCCTACTTAGATGGGGGTAATACCCTCGACATATATGTTATTAGGAGCACAAAGTGCTAGTGGGGTTTTATAAACCAGGTTGTCAGGATCTGAGATATGAATTGAACTAATTTATAGAACCACTTCTATGATTACTTTTATCCTGGGACACTATGGGTAATGATTGTTAGTGAGTTCATGCACTGGAGCATGGCATGATGATAATTAAGGACAACTTGACCAACTTTATTAAGAGGTAGGATTTTTCACTGATGTACCTTGATGATGAGCTGTCGAGAGAGATATGTATCGAGGAAGGCCTACGACATGGTATCAAATATTAGGTCAATATGTTCAGATTTCCTTCTATAACTAGGATTATGAATTAGGTGCTGATTTTAGAGGAAAACCTAAGGTAATCTATGGGTATAGAGAAAACAATGTTGCTTATCAACCCAGTGGTTGTACATCTTCTAGAAGGAAGTGTGGTTTTGAGGCTTCCAATGAGATTACTTCTTGTTTGGATTTTAGTGATGGATGCTCGGTGCTTTTTCACCAATGTGTAAGGTAATAAAATATGTTGAATCAATGAAATTCTGACCTAATCAAGTGTTTATATTTCAGAAGAATGGGGAAGATACAACAGTTTTACTGGACCATCCCTCCAATTGTGAGTAGTAGATGGTCAGCTCTGACATGGGGTTCAGGGGAAGTTTCGTAGCACTGCATTAGGTAGGGAGTTGGAGTAGTTTTGACCTATAAGGATGGGGAAATAATATTCTTTGAAGAAGATTCCAGACACCATTTTCAACAATTCATAATAGTGGACCTACGTTGGGCAGTGAGGTTGTGTCACAAGGTCGTCGTACAGTCCAAATATTTTTTGTACTGCCTACCCTCAAAGAGAAAGGTGTCATACCATCTTCATAGAGAGGTATAATATTAGTAGCCTCTAATATTTCATCTTATCTTTTCATATATGTGTATCTTATAGTTTCATATATTCCCCTATGGTGAAAATCCTTGGGTGAATGGGATATTAGGATAGAATTATTAGTATCGTATCATGATTATGTTTACTTATATCATAGTAGGGTTGCATCAACATCACAAAATATTAAAATGTTTACATACAGTGGGTGAATGGGATATCAAGGAGATATAAGATGGACCGGATCATGATCGTCTAGAAATATGACAGCCAAGATTGCTAGTTTGTTCACATATGATTAGGAAGTGAGTAAGGAAGTCTTTTCTCTAGTGGTGGGTGATTTCTGGGATATTGTTTCTGATGATAGTCTTGGTTAACTACTAATATAGAGGTTGATTTCTCCATCGATTTAGTGCCATCAGCTGCGCTGGTATCCATTCCTCCTTACATGATGGCTATGCCGAAGTTGCAAGATATGAAGAGGTATATAAAGGAATCTGAAGTTAAGGGGCTTATTCAACCCAGTATATCTTTATAGGGTTCACTGGTTCTTTTGAGTAAAATTTTGATGGTACCCTTAGTCTTTTTGTAGATTATTGGATGTTGAATGAGATAAAGGTTAAAAACCGATATCCCTTTCAACAGACAGATGAAGTGATTGATCAGCTTTGAGGATCCTGAGTGTTCTTGAAAAGAGAATTGAGGCCTAGATATTACCATGTAAATGTTAGGAAAACATACATACCTGTATAGCCTTTATTAGTAGATATGATCTCTATGAGTATCAATTTATCTTGTTTGCTCTCAAAAATGTGCCAACAATTTTATTGGATCTGATTAACTGAGTGTTCCAGACTTACATGGACTATTTTTTGATGTTTTTTGTGGATGATATCATTTTGTATTATCACATTCAACATGACCATGTAATCTATCTATTTATCTTATTGAATACCTTAGGCATCATCAGTTATATGATAAGCTCACAAAGTACCTCTTTTGGATGGATCAAATTCACTTCCTGGGTGACATCATCTTAGAGACAAGAGTATGAGTAGACCAAGAGAAGGTGAGAGCTATAATTTCCTAGGAGCACCCAAAGAACATTTTGGATATATGATGTTTCTTAGGGATATCTAGTTACTAATGGGAATTCCTATTGTACTTCTCATACATAGAAACTCCATTGATTTTCATGACTAAGACATGCGAGAAGTTTGTATGGTTTGATGCTTAAGAGATGGACTTTTAAGAGATGTAAGGAAGGTTTACCTCAACACCAATCATGATAATTATAGAGTATGGTAAGAGCGATACTATGTATTGTGATTCATCTTTTATCAAGCTAGAAGCAGTGCTGATATAGGGGGATAGAGTTGTGGAATTTGGGTATCTGCATTTGAGGCCACACGAGAAGAATTTCAAGATGCATGATCTTGATATAGAAACAGTTTTTCTTGCAATATGATGTTGGAGACACTAATTAGTGGGGGTGTTTTTTGCTGTACACAGTCAAAAAAGAGTCATGTATATTTTTACACAACATGACTTGAATTAGAGGCTATGAATGTGGATGTATTACCTTTTTTCATTTTACTTTAAGCTTTCCTACATCCCTGGTAAAGGAAATGTAATGGTCGAATGTACTAAGAAGGAGGAATAAGATACATGTAATGAAGTAGTCCATTAGGGAGTTGTAGCTTATGGTGTTGTTCACTGAGATGCATCTGGAAGTGCATGAATGACAGGGACATACATATCTACCATCCATAGTTGTGACCTTTACCCTGCTAAATTGGGTTAGCAAGAGGTAACTATCAAATTATGGGGGCCTAGTCTTCTGGGAGGGTGTGGAAGGTGAGGAACTACCTATTGGTTAGAAAATAGGCGCGGATGAGATCTTGTATATCCATGGATGTGCCTATTTTATAGTTGATAATTGCGAGGAGTTGACGTGGTCATTTCAGGAATCATCATGGGAAGTACATCCTAGAGTCACCATGATGTACGATGATAAGCATCATCAGTATTGGTGGTCGAGTATGAAGCATGAGGTAGCTGGTTTTGTTACGAGGTGTTCCACCGATCAGCAGATGAAGGTGGAACATCAGCAGCTATGTGATATTTTATAATAATTACATATTCCATATTCTAAATGGGACGATGTCACGATGGATTTTGTGACAGGTTTATTGAGGTCACCTATAGGTGACAGTGATGCGTGGGTTATTGTTAAGAGACTAGTGAAGGTTTCTCCTTTCTTACCGATGATGAATACCTTAAGTGCTGATGAGCTCAATATATTGTACATCTGTGAGATAGAATGACTTCAAGGGGTCCTTTGAAATATTTTTTTTGAATATATATTCCCACTTTATCACACATTTATGGATGAGTTTTCAGAGGGCTATATGTACATAAATGGGTTTGAGCACAACATACAACCCCAAAGTAATGTCTAGTCAGAGCGTACAATATATGTTCTAGAGTAGATTTTGAGATCATGCGTCTTCGATTTTGGGGGATCTTGGGAGAAGTACATTCCCTAGGTTTAGTTTAACAATATTAAGAATTATTAAGTAACTATATAGTTATAACCATATGATTCATTATATAGAATGCCACGCCAATCACCCATATACTGGTTAGAGGTAGAAGATGTAGCTCTACTGGGACCATGTCTCATGTGGGAGACTTATGAGTAGGTCCACTTGATTCATAAACTGAAGACTGCTATACAGTCTCGACAAAAATCATACACCAATGGACATAGATGACCTCTAGAGTTTAAGTTTGGGGATCGGGTCTTTTTATATGTTTCACCAAGCATGAGACACTGATGTATCAGAAGACATTGTGTGCTTTTACCATGATATGTCGGGCCATTAGAGATTCTAGATAAAGTCAGTTCTGTAGACAATCGATTGTAGTTACCTTCGAGGTATCGATCCATGCATGAATTCTTGTACATATTTTTGCTACGCCATTATCAATTAGACATGTCTC
Source organism: Viscum album (assembly GCA_963277665.1). NCBI lineage: Eukaryota > Viridiplantae > Streptophyta > Magnoliopsida > Santalales > Viscaceae > Viscum > Viscum album. The sequence goes on along the minus strand of OY728158.1, from coordinate 678,025,370 downwards.
TTTATTTTTAGCCCAAGGGGTTTGAGCTATAGGTTAGTGCATTCTTTGATGATCATATGATTTGTATAGTTGGTAGGATCACGAATGTATCAGTGTGCGTCTAGTTCCTGTTTTATGGATGTTATGGAATCATGACCATTTACATGATGAGACATGAGAGTGGGAGGCCGATGTACGTGGTTAGTAGCTAGAGTTCATTTCAGAAGAATATTGAACACACTTGAGAGGTAAATTTAGTGACAATTATTTTAAGGGGGAAGATTTTAAGGTCCCAAGATTTTCTTGTGGTACAAATCTTTTATTTTATTGTAAAATGCTTTTTTACATTACTTTATTTCATATACCCTTTTTCAAACCATGGTCTATTTGTGATGTTTTTTGGAAATAAGAGGTTGGAGGGTTATGTACTGGATACATGCCAATTACACAATTTGTAATTGGGATACACACTATGTAATCCTATTACACAATGTGCAACGGTAAATCCATGACCGTTCATGGTGTGTAAGTGTTTTCCCCAAGAAAGGAAATGTGCACATTACACAATGTGAAAGGAAATTACATGTTGTGTAATTGCTCATATATTTTTGACAATAGAGGTTGGAGCCTCTATTTTTAGACAGATGAACACATCCCCCCTCTTAACGCATAGATATCCCCTTTGAGGCATAAAGTTAGGCTTTTCTCCAAGTTGTAGATTCAGATCCGGTTTCCTTCACCTTCAGTCTTATTAGAACCAAACCGGTAAGCTATTGATTAATTATTAGTTGTTCTGGTATCTTTGGAACAATGGTTATGTTATTTCTATTTAGTTACATATGCCCTAATTTCATAATCATTATATTTTCTTCAGATTTCATCCCAACCAAGATTAATCAAGACTTATTAATAGACGAGCACACTACTAATGAGATAATGTAGGTGGTTTATTCTTTTCATTCTTCTTTTGATGCTTTTTAGAGATATCAACCTTTTTTCCAAAGGAAATAATTTTCAGTGAAGTCCAAATTTTGGAATGTTAATCTGAAATAGATGAATTAGGACCTATTAGGGATGCACTTAGGTTCCTTGAGATGTTTTGGTGGTAGTTTCCCCAACTGGAGTGACCCCATGGCATGCTCCATGACTTTGACATGTATTTTTACCTTCGATGGACTACCCATGGGGAACGTTCTTGAATTTTCCTAGTTAGAGGAAGATCAGTTTTAATTAAAAGGGGTTGGTTTACATGTTTAGTAGATGTTAGACCTCATTTACTTATGTTATCACAATATATCATGCCTAAATTGATTAAATTATTTAATGAAATTTTTGAAATGAGTGGGTATACTCATCGATTGTTTTTGTGAGGGAAAATGGATATCAGTGATAAATTGGTGGGTATACCCATGCGACTTGATTAAATTGGTGGTTATACCCATTTGGCTTGTTTAAATGGATGTTTATACCTATGTGACTTGTTTGAATGGAATTGAATGTAATTGTGTTTATGGGTGGGTATACCCATGTGAATTGATTAAATGTAAGTGGAGTACATGAGTGGGTATACTCCAGAGATGATTTTTTATGAGTGGGTAGACTCATATGGATTGAACTATTCAATGGTATGAAATTTTTTATGTGTGTAAATATTCCATGGATGGATCTCCATGGATCTGGAATGCGGTAGTGGACACCATGGATGAGCATAAACCTTGGGTCTTGATTCCATGGGATGCCTCGGGCGTTGCTACCCCTTTGATCTATCTTGGTTATACTAGTGTAGGCTGTGTTGGTACACATGCTATTAGGACTCCAACCAGTTCCTATACCATGTTTCCAATGAGATACTCTTGGGAATCAATGAGTATGCCTTGGTATTCTTCAATTTGGATCTAGTTTTTGATGGTCTACACTTCATTATATGGTTTGGTCAGGGGTTTCCGTTGTCACGTTATTATACAGAAAGGTCATGGGATTCTTTTGACACTAAATTATATGGTATGGTTGTGGGTTTCTTTTTTGACGTCATTATATTTCACGACCATCGAATATATATGAAATTGGTTGTATGGAAGGTTTTTGGGTTTATATAATGGATTTTTTTATGGAAAGGTCATGTGGATATGATTTGGATGGATGTATGGTGAAGTCATGTTTTTTTATATTTCTTGTAGGTACCCTAATAAGATCTCACACTTTCTATAGAAATCCTTAAGGGAATGTGTGGTTTTTATTATTTTTCAGTAGTTGTATTCATTAGGATTTCATAGTAACATTACTTCTTACTTTCACTTTTTTATCATATTGCATCATTCTTCTTAGAATTGTATATAAATTTTGGTGGAAACCTATTTGGATATTTATCTCACACCATGTTTGAGCCTCCTTGGGGACCCGAAAAAATTTTATGGTTACATGTGATAATAGGGGAATGTTCCCAAACAATGACTATTGATTGTTACTTTGGAGAAGTGGATCATGGGACCAAGTTAAGGCTTGGGATGCGACTGGGACACTATTTATTCCTTTTGGATATTAGATACTTGTATTGTACTATTCTGACATGTACCTATTTTGGATGTTTTCTTTATACATTTATCTCCTACATCATTGTATATGAGAAACTTCTAGCTTGTTTTATATTCCTACGATGCTTGTTTATTATATCTGCTTCTACTATTAAATGTGATTTACTTCAGGATGAAACCACCATCACCATGGTATAACACCCCCTCCATTTGTGTATAACATGAGAGTAGAATACATGCATTATTGAATGATTATATTCCAATAACAAAGGGTTCATATTAAACAACCCTAAATAGACACAAATTTATACATACATTTGAGTCTCTATGTTTTGACACTCTAGTCTATGACATTATTCATCCAATATATCAATAATTTGAACATATAAAGATGGTTTGTGGTATGAATATCATTGTTCATAGAGCAACCCTCACCATTCATCCAAATATCATTGTTACATGAAAAAGTCAACATCATTATGCCTCGACTCAAAACATTAACCCCAAAACTCTAAAATTTATAATCATATGAAGCCCATGCAATGAAGAAATATGTTATAGGATGACATGGTCTCTCAAAATCCCTAAAAAATAATCACATTCGAAAGATACCACGCCGTAATACCCATAGCCATGACATGAATTTTCACTAATTGCTTAAATTAATTGAATTTCAACCCATACCTATTCTAACACACTCTTAAAACATTGATACATATTTAAAAAATCTAAAAACACTTCTCAGTGATGTTCCGACTATAAGAATTTGAATCACTCTTAAAGTATAAACATATCTTCCCCCTAGGTTCAAAAATTTAAATTTCCATTTATTACACTCTCCAGTAACATTGGAAGACATCATGTATGTTCAAAAACCCATTAAAACATTAGATAAGAGTGCATGGGTGGATGAAAGTGTCCGCATAAATAGTGGCATAAGGGTCAATACAGATGATGTTGATGATAGTGAAGAATTTTTGGGGACGTTGATTGATGAGAATCTTGGATATATTCATTACCCAAATGATTTTTTATCATATGGTATTTTTTTAATGATAAACAACTCTTAGACATGTATTTTTCTTTCATTTGATGATGAATCTAAATTCCTAAATAGTGGTGATATGATTGTTTTGTAAAAAAATAATCTAGGGTCTTCGTTATTGGAGTGTTGGATGGATAGGGATGAGTCTCAAATATTAATTGGAGTCGTAGGAATTTGATATTATACAATCATTGATCTCTAATATTAATATTTTTCTTTTCAGAATGACAGAAAAAATGTGTGGGATTTTTATTCCCTCTGCTTAGTTTTTAATGAAACATCTCTATTATTTTGACACCATGAATTTAAAACAAATCGATATAAGCAACCCTACCTCATCACCCTCCCTCCTCACAAGGCCCCTCTCTTTTATTCTATTATAATTTATTTATACATTATCTCTTCCCAAATAATCCATGTCACCACCACTCATATAAATAGGCACACCCCGACTCTTCCCACAAATCCCCCAGTCATATATATAAACAATTAGTTTACATTAATATTCTAAAATAAAAAATATAATATTTTATTATATAATAAATTTATTGAATATTCTACACATTATTGAATTAAACTATAAAAAATCAACCTGTTTTGTTTTCAATGTATATTATAATAAAAAAATATTATACATATAATAAATATTAAATTTATACCACATAAATATAAAACATTTACAGATTAAAAAAATGAATATCTTCAAATGAATTCTTTCGAAGATAATTTAATTGTTCATTCATTTTATATATTGTTTTAATTTTAATTTTTATTATTAAAAATATAAAAATATATCATTCATATAATATGAGGCCGAAATATATTTATAAAAATAAAATAAAATATATTAATTTTTTATTTTTTATTTCATATTTAATATTCTATATGGTGTTATAAATAAAAAAATCACAAGAAATTAATAATGTTGTATTTTTTTATCCTTTTTAATTAAAAAACATCTCTAACATTATATTTAACAAATTTATTTTATATATAAAATAGAAATGTTTATAAAATATAACATCACTATTTTAATCAGATTAACAATTTTATAAAAAAGTATAATTTATCATAAAGGCATGTTGAGAAAATTTTCTTTAAGAAATAATTTTTCAAATATATGAAATTTCACTCACTTTTCAGCCAAGATAATTTTTTTTAAATTATTTTAAAAAATATTATAATATTTGTGTTGGTTAAAATCAAATTTTCTCATTACTATTGTGACGGGCATATTATTAAAAAATAATGGTGTTTTTTAGAATAGATTAACTTTATCCCCTACACTCTTTTTGTTAAATTATATATAAAATTAATAAAAAATTGTTATCATTATTTCTAAAATATTTAATATTGATTTATTCCACTAAGTAAATTAGCTATATTTATATTATAATATATATATTATTATGTAAAATAAATTATTATTTTTATTATGTATATAAAATCTCTACCAGAAAGTTTAGTCAGAGGTAAACCTCCAACCATTTATTTAAAATAAAAGAAGATGAAAAGTACATCAGACAGGCACAACAAGGTAAGAACAACAATTACATATCATAAAAGTCAGACCCATCGCCAAATCCCTGATACACCATTTCCTCCGCAGTAGCATATTCCCACTCCGAACTTTCATAATGTTTCAGAATCTTAGCATACTTCCTTCTAAGATTGAGCTTCTCCAAAGAAAGCATCTCCTTAGAAGAAATCTGTCCAACCTTCCCACTAGAAGCTCTCGTAGTCATAGGCATTGGAAAGTGAGAATAGTCCTTCCGCGGCCTTCTTCGTGGTGGGTCAGTCTTCACCTTCTCCTCCACAGACACTTTATTTTTGCAACCCTCAACCATTTGACTATAGGAGGGATGAACCATACCACCATAATTTTCTTTCTCGCTATCAGAGCAGTCCCCCCATTTACCAGAAATGTGCACCACCCTATACCCGCCCTTCACACCTTGATCCTGTTGAGATTGACTGTTGGAATCCATCAGATTATGGCAGGGGGGGGTTGTCGACAGAATCACAGCCACCATGAATACCGTTTTTCACATTGCAATCTCCTACTAAGATGTCCAACATTGAACCATTGTCCATATCTACTTCAGAGCCCTTCTCAGCAATATATGTCCTCACAGCCCCCAAATCTTGATCACAAGTGCCAACACTAGCTCCCCTTGACTCAGCATCAGCACCTAAAGAAGCAGAATATTGGTCCTCAGGAGTCCTTTCAGCATCCTGCTCTTGATCCAGGACCAAATCTGCAGCCATCAGGCATTCAAACCGATTGCCAAGCTCAACATTGGTCGCCTGCCTCCCAGGTGGTGCCTGCATCCCATCTGTTGTCATCAAGGCACAAATGGCATTAGCAGTTTCCTTGACAGGGGTTTCTTGAATCCCAGCCATCTTCACAATCCCAAGCTGCATGTGTTGATAGTGCCTCTCAATCCCCTCTTGGGCAGGGGCATTAGGATCTGCAGCAACGACTTGCTCATCCTGGACCGTGACAACTGCTGCAGGTGCACTCACAGTTTCCCAGCAGAGAGAGTCCACACCACCATTTTTCCCACCCATATCCACATCTTCCTCCACAGAAGCACAACTTCATCCAACAGACTCATCTCTTTCAGCCCTATCACCCACTTCCCTTCGGGGGCTTTCCATCAAGGATGGAACCTCAGTCATTGGATTTCCAGCAATGCCTCTTTCATCCTTAACATTAGAAGAAGGCTCACCACTATCTTTCAGGAGATCAACTATCCCCAAGTCCTGCTTCAACCTGTTAAAAATATCACTGACCTTCGGTCCAGGAGGCTCTACACCGAGCTTCTTCATTTCAGCCCCAGTGCCCAGAGCCCCATTATCCACTAATTTGACCATCTCATGTCGAGGAAGCATGGTTTGTTCTTCATTCACCCCACCATCAACCGAATCCTTCCCTTGTGTCCTTAAACTCCCCACAGCAGAAAATTCTTGAGAAACCACACCATCCCTCACCCGCCCGCACACCCTCCTTTTCTGAGAGCCATTTCTACAGGCAGAGGCACCATGACCCAGCCGATGGCACACGCTTCAATAACCATTCCACGATTCAAACTTAACCTCCTGCTTCCATCAGAATTCTTGCCCATCAGTAATCCACACCTAGTCCACCGGCGTCTTGGAGACATCAATCTCCACACATATTCGAGGGCAAATGGGATGACACACGGTTTCAGTTTTGATGTCTGAGCACAGGTAGCGTCCGACCATGTTCCAAAGCATAGATAGAATGGAAGGGTTCTGGAACGGGAGAGGAAGGCCAGGGAAACGTACCCAAATCACTATACTCGGATTATCCCGCTGCATATGGAATTCAAAATTCCACCGAAGAAGAAAGAAAGGCATACCTCCACACCGTCGAGGGGCCTTAGACCATGCCCTGATGAGATCATCCATAGACCCAAATCGAATCATTATATGTCGTCGATCGAGAAGACCAATCACCGCCCGATCTTGCAGGTTCCAGGATTCAAAGACAAATCGATCAAAAGCATCAACTGAAGGACGACTTTGATGAAATCGGGCCACCAGAGTCAGCTTAAAAAGATCTGTGGAAGAGTTGAGTTCTGAAGGCGCTAAACGGAGTTGAGGCACTCCACGAAACAAATCTGGAACTTTAGGGAAAATTGAGATCCACGGGAAAGAGGGAAAAAATTCCGGATTAGAGAAGGGTATGAAAGTAGGCAGGGGCCTCCGTGACGAAGAACGAGGAAAAACTCCCCCCTCCGTTGGGGAGGGGGGAGGGAGGAACTCCATCGCCGGATCTAGGTCATCGTCGGCGGTCTAACGTGATATCAGTTTCATGCTTTTAGAATATATCATTCTTCAAGAAATATATTTCACATAATACATGGGTTTAATTTATTGTTTTTATTAATAATTACTAAAACATATTAAAATTATCTTATTCTAACAATAAATTTATATCACATCAAAAATGTGTAAAATTTAAATTTTTTAATAAAATATCATAGTATGAGAATCATTTTTCATCTCATGCATGAAATACTTTTCATTTATTTTAATAAAATTAATATTTTAGGTAAAATTAATTTCATATCATACATGAAATAATTTCTAATTTATATATCATATATACATTTATATAAAATTTATTTTATCCACTACATGTGATAAAATTCATTTTTAAGAGATACAAAGAGTACATGAAATCTGTCACATTTACAATGTGAAATAAATTTCATTTTTGTAAAATGTTTTATCATTTTTCAAATTTATCTAAATTCATATGCTATATAAAATTTAATTTTATCTGATTGTATCAATTTATAAAATTTTGATTTAATATCTTACAAGATATAAATTTATTTTTTGATGTTTCTTAACATATGTGCAATTTAATTAATATAAAAATTGAAATTAATATAAAATTATAAATGATATATCACATTATAAAAAATTTATCTTATTTCATATAAAAAATTATTATTTTTAAATATGTAACATCATTCTTGAGATTTATCTCATTTTTTATATGATATAAATTTTATTTTCCAAAATATGTTTTATTATTGTTATGAATTTTCTCTTTTGACACCTGGAAAGGTTTATTCTCTACAGGTTATATCATTATCTACAAAATTTGTCTAAAACCACACATTAAGTATATTTTATGTTTTAAAAATAGATATAGTGCATTAATTTCAACAAAAATCATCTACGAGATAAATTTCAAAAATTTAATTTTTTTTCTTATATATGAATTTTATTTATGTTTGTGCATGAGAAAAATTCAAATGATAAACTAATTTATCATCATAAAAAACATTTCATCTTATAGATTTGAATTTTTTATTACAATATACAACATAATATGTGAAAATTATCTCATCTTATAAGTGATTTGAATTTTATTTTCTAAAATATGTATTAACACTAGTGAAAATTATCTCTTATCAAATTGAGGTACATTTCATTTTTTGAAATATATATAATTATGCATGAATTATACATCAAATATTATATGGGATAAATTATATTTTTCAAAAATGAATCATTTCAGTCTTAATTTATTTTTCACCACAAATGAATTAATATCTATTTTAATCATACATCAAAACTTTCTCATCGCACACATGAGATAAATATATTTTTGAAATGATATAACACTGTACATGTAATTTATATTATATCTTACATGAATTAAATTCATTTTTATAGAGTATAAATAAGTTAAGTTTTTATTAAGTAAAAAATAAATTTATCGTAAATTTAAAAAAATTAATTTTTTATGATGATTTTGTATTTCATCAAAAATTTGGGATTAGAAATAATCATATATCAAATATTTTGAAACTAAATATAAATTTTTTAAATCTAATAAAATTTTTAGAAATAGTTATTTATTTATTTTAGAAATTGAAAAACTATTTTTTAAATATATTAGTCATACTTATACATTAATAAATGTATCACCAAATAAGAAAATTACTAAAATCTGAAAGATTTAATTATTTTAAAACGAAATAAATATTTAATAACTATATTAACATGATAAAAAATATTATTTGTAATATTTTTATATATGTATATATATAGTTATCAATAATATCTTTTTTATACATGGAGGTGGGCATGGAAATGAATTAGGTTCCCTTAAAATTTTTATTCTCCAACTGTAATGAGTTTATTTTTTCAAAACCCCAACCATATACCTAACTCATTTATTTTTTATATCATTTCTGTAAACCTACTCAAATAGATTATTAAATACCCAATAAACTACCCAAAACCATTTAATTTCCTAGTTATAAATTCAAATATAGAAATATTATTTATAAAAAAAGAATAAAATTATAAAAAATTATATAAATATATTTTTAAATTTTATTTAATTTAATAAAATATATTAACATAATTAAAATATAACATGTAATTGTAAATATATTATTTACCTAACTAAAAATAAATATATATGCTTTAAAATTTTATTTAAAATTATAAATTTATTATTTATTAATTTATAAATAATTTCATATTCATGTTTGGTTTTATGGTACCCAAAGATTAGTACATTAGTCCAACTCATTTATTATTCAGGTCTTCAGTTAGCTATATTAACCCTATTTATCACCTACCCTATTAAATAACATTATGAATTTATTCATATCTAGTTAATAGGTACTCGTTTCTATATTTATAAGGATTAAATAATATTTTATTATAACATAAATATAATAACATATTAATGAAATTATATGTAATTTTTTATATGTTTATTATACAATTTAAATTACTATTATATTTTTAAGAGGCATAATTCTGGAATATTTCCCATGTCAAGGATTGAAAAAAATGAAATGATTGTACATTTTATCCATCCGCATGAGGGATGTTTTTTAATGATGGTTTTGTTAAAAATAATTGAAATAATTATATGAAGATTATTCTTTTCAAAAAAAAAATACTCAAAGGCATGAAGGACATTCAAGCCTTTTTATTTTTTCACCTGGGTCGAATTCATTTGGCCCCCTAATTCCATTGCTCGAAATTATGTTTTAATGTTTAATGGGTCATAAGATATTTTCCCAAATAGAAGAAATATATCACAAATTACACACACATAGAAACACACACACATATATATATATATATGTTGGTATATTTAAAATATGTTTTTAAAAAAATTATTTTACTTTTGTTTATATACATATATATATATAATTAAACATGACTACGGTTATTATTATTAATTAAGATTAATTTTATAATTCCATATTAGTAATTTAATTATTATTAATAATTGTTTTTTCAATATTACTATATTAATTTTAATTTATCTTATTATTTATTAAAGTACTTTTTTATTAGTTGTAATAATATTTATATAATTTACATCATTATTGATATTTATTATTTAAATTTTGGTAAATATTTAATTATATAATTATAATTTATAAACAATGTAATAACTAACATTTATTTATAATAATATAATTAATAATATATCATAATAATGTATTTAATAATATTATAGTTAATAAGAATTATTATTGTAAATATTTTAATGTGTAAATGTTGTTTTTAATCAATTATGTTTTTTCATGTAAAAGGGATTATGTTTATTATATTAATGAAATTTTTATTTTCAATTATTTATTATATGTTAAGTTAGTTTGTCAAATTTCATTCGGATTGCCTATGCTCATTATTATTTTTATGCTTTCAATGTTACCTACTTGAAACAAAATAATATTTCTTAAATTTGACTATAAAACCATATAAATTATAATGTATAAATACAATTTAAATAAAATTTGACTAAAGTACTAAAATTATAAAAAATAATTGAAAATAAAAAAAAATCATAAATTTTTTTAATGAAATGTAATTTTAATATAAAATTGTTATTTTTTCAAACCATAACATTTGTATTGATAAATTAGTTTTTCAATCATTTTATTTTCAATTATGTTTATATGTTTATTCAATGTTCTATATTTCATTTATTTTTTAGTTATAGTACATTTTATGTCAATTTATTTTCAAATATGTAAATATTTTGTTTTTTGTAAATAATGGTTTTGTCATGAAAATTAATGTTGGTTTATTATTTTGATGAAATAGTGTTTATTATAAAATATTTTTTTAAAGTTTAAGATATGTTTTATGTTTTGAAAATATTTTTATAGTGTATATTTTTAAATATTATAAATCTAACTACTTGAAATTTAATATTATTTCATATGTTTTACAACGTTAAATATGAATTCTTATAAAATTAAAACTATATGAAGAATCTAAATTAATATTAAAATATTAGCTAAACATATAAAAAATGTTACAAATAAAAACAATTAAATAAATATAACATACAATTTGTTGTAAGAATGGGAATCCTTTATCCAGATCATTGAAATTAGTATATGGGTGAACAATAACGATCTAGGTATCATCATAATGTGAAGGAACCTCAACCGTGACATACTCCATTTGTGAATCATTGGTATAAGGTTTCAATAAGATTTCAAGAAGTTTTTCCAATACATTTCCCACTAAATTATTTAACATATCAGATATATAACGGGGTAACCATAATTCATGTATAGGGTCAGTCATAAAAGATGGTAGAATTAGAAATGAAAACTAATACAATCTCATATCAGCTATAGCTGGTGATAATTATCTAGATGTTGACAATTTAAAATGGACCTTATGCCAGCTTGTGAGAATCCAAAATTTGATGATAGACGACTGTAAGAGGTCAGAACTCTTCACGAAGAATATGTGATACACCACATGCAACACAACGTGGCCAATTTCATTACCATTAAAACTCCTTAACATCATCTGCTACTGGAGGAGGTTATTGAAAAAGAACCTCTTATCCTTGGGTAGTAACATCATCTCTTTGAGTTGGATGATCAATGATACTATTTTCATGAAACATATACACTATAATCATATCCTACATTATAGCATGATATGATACCTAGATAAATACCTCACCATCCTCTAGATCAAACATGTACATAATATGTTATAGTCATATATTCTTTAATGAGTTTCAAATTAAGTTAATATAATGAATAATAATGTATGGTATGGTTATGGATGTAAAAGATATCAACTCTCTATGCGATGTAGTGTATGATATTGAATTGAAATCAGTCTATACGAGGTATTATACGAGATATATTATGATAGATGGAATCACATTGTACACATGTCCTCGATATGAATCAATACATATCTTTCCCAGAGGTCGAAAGACATTCCTTGCAATCAGTTCCAGTTGACATCTTATCACCCTGTCTGATTTTGGGAATGAAGAGTTGTTGAATGTCTAGGTGGAAATGGAATACACTAAATATATTCAAACTACTACATTAATTTATCACATGGTTCCAATAAACAATAATAAATGGATTTAGATTCACTAAAAATGGAATTGTGATCTCCACTATAGAATTATATATAATCTATTCTAATAGATCGATATCTATAATCCATGAAATACTATCTAACATGTGACCATTGATGATGAAAACACTATTATTATTAAAAAAGGATAATATTTTGAAATTTATTATCGAACAGAAAAATGAATTTACTAACATAGCTCACTAGTAGATTGTCCAATAGGGGAAGGTATGTGACCAAATTGTGTGTCAAAGTCCAAATGAACTGTTGTTCCTAACTCCACCAAAAACATTAAACATTTAAATTGATAAATAATAAGTAATTATGTATATTCACTAATGTTAGAATTATAAATATATATATGAATTTTTATTATATATTTTAAAGGGAGAGTCATGTAGCACATCTATATAAAGTTATAAACTAGCAACAATAGGTTATTGGGGAGGGATTTTCTCCCATGTCCACATCTGAATGAGGATGACACACCCCCTGATCAAATAGATTTTATAATATTAACTTGAATAATTTTTTTTATATGTGTTCTTGACACATATATTCCCAACTATACTACAAAATAAGATCAAATACTTGCCGTATACCCAAATACATCATGTTGAAATGTATACAAGAGTGATTAGTGTATAATGTACATCCAATAATACTCAATATATATTCATTGGTATAACACATGAGATTTTTCTTATCAGAAATAGTGGGTAAATACATAATGTTCATATCAAACTAGAAAATAATTTGAGTACAACCATCTAGAGTATCATTATCCCACATAAATTTGATACCTAGTAAATGATGTGCAATCTCAGGTGTGTATCCATTGGTAGGTCCTATAACTACAAGACCAAATATTGGAAGGCTGAGTGTAACTACCATATCTTCAAGGGGAATGGTTATCTCTCCCTTGTGAGAGTAGAATATGTGAGTCTCACATATCCATATCTCAATGTGGGGTGTAATTAAATGATTATCAATGAATGTACAACTAGATATAATGATTCCATAAAATAAAACACTATATATGTATGGTATAATGATACATGGTGGGAGAATGTGATGATAATGTTGTTCTCTACACATCTCAATACTCTGAACCTTAAGTTCCACTACCACCTCATATGAAACATCCCAATACTGGTCAATAGGTTTTGTAGTATCCTATATATATTCCTAAAAATTTAAAAAAAAAATTATTTATGTGTAAAATGAAAATATAACGTTGTGGTCTATAAAATTTTATGACTACAAGAATATATGATATAACAGTTATGTAAACATCATTCAATTAGTCTATAGTTCATAAAATAGATTAGTCTTATATAATTAAATAATCGATAACAAATAAATACATTATCATTTTTCTTGAATATATAGATTGATAATTCCTTTTTTCTTAGTGAAAAAGATCTGTATTTTAAAAATCACAAATAATTATTCTTATAATAATAATTAATTTCAGGCTTATGAATTTAAAGTAATTTAATATCAAAAATCATATAAATTGATATGTCTTGATGTAGTATTTACAAAATACTATATTAAGAAGTTCTATAGACTGTGAAGTTCATGTGACTAAGTGGAAGTGATTGCACATTGGAATCTATGTGAAATCAGAAAAAATCAAGTGACTATGACTCAGTTGAGCTAATAATTTTCCATTGATCTTATTCATGGGTCCTTTTAAACACATAATATCTTACAGAAATCATATCTTTTATAAAAACTTTGATTTTAAATAACTGAATCCTAGATCATGAAATCTAAATTCATTAGACATTACATTATTTATAGGAAATACATCATCATGTATGAGAGTGAGAACTTGTTCCAACAATGTTTGAGTATCTTTTTTATGAAATTCAAATGAAAATTTATTCAAAAACATGAATTTAATTACTGAAATAAAAAATTTAAAATTATATTAGGTTGAATTTTTTGATTTTTCAAAAGAGATTAATTTTTCATTGAATAGTGACAAATAAATTTATTTAAAATTTTATTTTTTATAAACAATTTAAAATTTTTAATATTATTTTAAAATGGTTTTAAAAGATTTATTATTTAAATTATATTAAAATTAATCCAACATAGTTCATTTGAATTCATTTTTTTGAATTATGGTATAATTGTTTTTATAATTATGAATTTATTTAGGAAAACAACTTTTCTTCTCATTTGTTGTTTAATTTGAAATTAAATAATTCAACTTAAATAAATTAATTTTAATAAAATAGACACAAGATTTTGGATCATCATCAGTAATATTATTTTATAATTTCATAAAAAATTATTCATAATTAATTTTTAAGAAGAAAAATTAATTAATGTTGTTAATGTTACAAAGATGTTTTGCTTTTTATATTTGCTTATGTTAAAATTTACATTCCAAAATAATTTGAATTTTTTTATAAATTGGATTTAAAATTTTTAATCATTTGGTTAAAATTATCCAATATGTTTTATTTTTTTATTTATTATATAATAAATTAACTATTTAAAAAACTTGTTACCAGGGTGAAAACTAAAATGTTAAAAGTGTGTAACCATATAATTTAATGGAATATCATGTTGAAAACATGTTTCTTTTTTTGGTATTTGGTTACATGGATCAAAATTATCTTCCCCAAAATCCATTATTCATCAATTTTGAAAGCATTTGGATTGAGAGTGACATCACATTGTTGATTAGTTTTTGGCGTTTACAAATATTCCACTCCTTCTCACTTATAAAGTGGAACCCCATCTCCTTTCCTATGCACACATCAATAGACTTTTGGTTTAGAAAATACCTACTCAAATACATTATGTACATACCTCTACATGACTTATTTTCCGTAGTTTTATCGTACAATAACTATATTTATAATTTACGTATAATCCTCAAGAGGTTGTTTGAAGAAGATATATGGCTCAATAAGGGATTTTATTTATTTATTTCTTCTTATTTCCCATTAAAATAAAATTCATATATAATGAAATATTAAAAATGGAATATTAGATATACTATGTTTTTATTATGTTAATTTAATAACTTATATCTATCTCATCTCACATCAATTGGAAAACAAAACTGTAGATCATGTATATGGTGGACTCACACCTCACATACCAATATAAGTCATTTTCCATCACCAATCCACATGGATGGATATAATAATTTATTTGATTTGATTTTTTATACATATAAAATATTTACGAAATAATTATAAATTGTAATTATAATATTACATCTACCTTCTACATTCCAACCTGTTAAAAAATCATAATTTCAATATTGCATACGTGTCGACTACTGCCTCTAGGATAAGATGTGTTACATTTTTCATTTTTTAAAATGTATTGTAATAATAATTGATTTTATGAAAATATATTATTTATGTTATATAATAATTATTCTTCAAATGTGACTATTTATTTACTTATCTTTCCTTCTATCCACTAAAAAAAGAAAACACATTTAATATATACATACAACATTGTGTCTATATGAACAATGTAATTCATTTTTCTATATATAATATTAATGGTTTAATATAAATTAATAAATAATGAATATATATAATATGTATATCATTATTAACATTTTGGAGTTGATGGAACTAGGATTATTATACAAGTACCAATACTACAAAACCAAAACATACATGAAAAATGAAGTATTTATTACAAAAAACATTAATCTCAAAAAAATATCAATAAATGAGTGATAAAATATTATAAGTAAATAATAAATGGAATTATATACATATTTATTATTATTTAATAAATTTATAAAAAAATTACAAGTATTATAAAGAATGTCGTAACACATATATAGGATGTTGGACCTGAGAAAAGGGTCTACCTCACAATATCCTTATTATTTGGGATTTGATTTTTTTATATCTCTACTAGGGATATTATTTTATATTTATATCTTAAAACAAATAAATTTTATTCTTATATTGTAGTTTCTAATCATAATTTATTTTTCTTCTTTATGTCCTTTCTTTATTTACACACTATACCATAATAATGTTTATATGTAATACTAATATTGTTTTTCTACTCGGTCATGAATTTTTATCTTTAGTGGATATATTTACCTTGAAATGTATATAATGATATTTTTTAAATTTATCCTATGATTTATTAAATATATTAAAAAAAATTTAATTAAAAAAATAAATTTACTTTTCTAATCATTTTCCGAACGAGGTAATTTTTGACATTTTTTTCAAAAGATTTAAATGAATGTTTCTTAACATATATTGAATGAACAATATTTACAATAGTAATAAAAATTATTTTACTTTAATATTTCATTAACTAATTTAATGGTTAATTTAAAATAAAGTATTTTCATAATATTTGTTAAAAATTTTTGGGGTCAAATTGGTTATTTAAATTTCCAAAGGGTTTATTCCATAATAAATATTCCTATGATAATTATAATGTATTATTATCAAATTCAATATTTTTTTGAATCATATGCTAATTTTATACTCTAATGAAACAATCCAAAATATTTTATTGCACATTTTAGGATAATTTTAATTAGGGAAAATATTGATAATCCATATGCTAGTTCTTACAATATGCACAATTATCGATTATTAAGAAATTTTAATTATGTTATATTATTTATTAATATAATGAATGCATTGGATTAATTATTTTTAAGGTGAGTCCCATCATTACATAACATCCAATTGAATCGTTAGGTATCATGAGACAAACTCGATTGGGTTTTGGGTTGATACCTTACCATTTATATAAGGTATCTTTGAACATGGCCAAGACATCAAGTTTTTGATTCCCATTATTATGCATTCAATCATTACATAATATGTTATTTAATTCCATTTTATTATTTTGTTTGATATGAAATCCACAGATCATTTTCTTCTTCATGAGATCATTTATATATAATTTCTTTATCATTATTTATTGTTTTTGTATTATCCATTCTTTATCATCTTCTGTTGTATTCACACACTTATTGAGCATCTAATATCAACCCATTATTTTGTTTCCTTTACCTATGATTCCATAAAGTTTATTATGATTGATATTCAGGGATAATCTAAAGGGAATAATGGTGTTCAAAAATAATATATAATATTTTATATTGTTTTTTCAAATGTAATGTGAATTTCAAGTATATATTTGTTTTTTCAAGTCTATTGAATTGTTCAGTCATTAAGGATATGGTACCTTATATCTAGTGAAAATGTAGTAAACTAACAATAGGATCTTGGACACTAGGTTTGAAGTCTTCATAGTTGGTTTTACAAATATTTTATTAGACAACTTGGGAACTATTTTAAGGAAAACATTGATTATAGAATACAATTTTCTGTCTACCAATGAGTATATTTCAACGTATAAGATAACATCATAATCTTTTTTTAAGGGGTAGATTGTGTGGTTTATCTTAAAATACACCTCTATTTAGATACATAATGTCGATATGGTTTTGTAAAAAATGTATAATGGGGTAATAACCCGTAAATATTTTGTTGGTTTATATCTCGGCCATAATTCTGGGGAATGATGAGTTTTCACTTACTGTGCACCTAATTAGACACCATCTGGGTATTTTTTTTGCTAATTCATATTTTATTTTCAAACAATTATGAAGGATTGAAAAATATTCCTAAAGAGACCATTTTTATGATTCTATGATTAGTTTTGAATAAATATTTCAATTTATGATAAGGGTTTCACTAATACTAGAATTTTTCATTTTAAATCTTAATTTTAGGATCAAATATAGTTTAAGAAATTATTTTGGAATGGATATTGGTATGAGTATGGGAAATCATTTCAATCAGCATAATCCACTGAGGGATTTCCCTCTAAGTACTGATAATTTAGTGGGAGATGGAGGTTTGGCTGAAGGTGTAAAAATTATTACTATATTGGGGGATATAACTCAGTTTTTGACCAATAAACCTTCTTATGGGGAGCAACATACTGATACAAAACACGGTGTAAAAATAGTAGAACACTTTAAGTATCAGAAAAATTAAACATTCAATGGGTCTAAAAATATGTAAATATTTGAGAAATTGATAGGTTTATTAGGGAATTTATTTATCACTTTCTTATTTAATAAACAATAGAATGTTTTAATGGGATTTTATTATCTCTCTAGAGATTCAGTTCAACGACGGTTATTGATTCAAAACACTAAGGATGAAGAGGAAATAGTGAAAATTCAATGGATGGATATTAAAGATATTTTCTTTTAAAAATATTTTAATTGAGAAAAATGAAAACATAGGGAGAGAAAATTCACATGTCTTGGAAAAACAGAATAAGAAAATGTTGATATGTAAGAGGATCCCATTACATAATTTTCAAGGCATATGGTGGACTATATCTTTTATCTGAAGAGAATGATTAACCATTTATTAGATGGGAATAAGACAATCCACCCAAGGGAACTATTCCCTCATATATTCCCATCATATGAGGATATAATATCCTATTATATAAAGATATATAAATAATTCAATATGTCTAATGGATTTTATGTAAAATCCTAAATGAATGGGATGAAGGGAAAAAAATTAGGGAGATGAAGAGAATGTCAAATTTTCCTGCATATTATACATGTAGAAAAAAACTCATTGGGAAATTCCTAAAAATAAATGAATTTTCCATTATGTGTAGAGACAAAAGACATCATTATCATGAATTTAAGGGCATGAGAGAATCCATCTATTAATAGCCCATTAAGTGTAAAAATATGGGACACTATTACGAATAATTCCCTAAACATCAAGGGAACTTACCAAAAAATAATCCAAGGTCACAAGGCCAAGCTTATTCAATTACTAAAACCGACATGAATGTTCATAGTTACACAGTGGAAGATACATATATCATCCACTCCATGATTAATTTTTTTTATTTGATTTATCTTCTGCCCATTATTTAATATATTTGGAATTTTATATGGGTATTATTTATCCACCTAAATGAATAGATATTGAATTTGTAGTGAAAATTCGAATGGTAAGATAATTACATCTCATGTCTATAACTCCTATCTGATAGAAGTATAAGGGATAGTTATTTGAATATTATTATTCATTCTAAAGTTGAAGTATATTTAATTTTGGGTATTTATTCTCTCTTCCAGTGTAGATCCAAAATCTATTGTCAAGGAAGGGAAGTACAATTTGATATTTCAGATAAACCTTTAATTGTCTATTAGTGTGAGGATGAACCTGGACACCCAATAGAAAATACTTTCAATATATAGGTATTTCTATATATTCATTAAATATATTTGTCTCAACTAGTATGGGAGAAAGTCAACATTGAATGGGTTCCAAATTTTCTAGAGTATGGTGATGTTTAACTTTAATACATTTATAGCCTTCTCCTTAATCATTAATTTTATTTTTCAATAGATTTCAAACCTTGTGCTATACCATTTTAAATGACACTATATAGAATTTATACTATTGAGTTATATGAATTGAAGGAGAAAATCTATGAGAATATAGAAAACAGATTAATTCAACCTAGTTTATCACCATGGTGTGAACCTATTCATTTAGTTAAGAGGAATGATGGGTCAATGGATATTCTCATTGATTATCAAGAACCTAACAATATCTTTATTAAGAAAGTGCATCCACTACCCCATACCAATTATATTTTTTCTCAATTATGGAGAGATCTATATTTTTCCCAAAATAGATATTTGATCGTAATATTGTCAGGTAAGGATCAATAAGGATAGTATACCCAAAGTAAGCCTACATATTAGTTAGGTCATTACGAATTTATGGATATTATATTTGGACTTACCAATTATCTTGTTATCATTTTGAATTTAATGATTAAAATCATTAAAGATCACCCTGATCAGTTTATGGTAGTCCTTATAGAGGTTAATTTTATATATTCGAAGATCAATGAAGATAGTGAAGAAAATTTTATAATTGTGATGAACACCTCAATGAAGTAAAAGTTGTAATAAAAAATTACCAAATAGGAATATTGGATTCAAAATATTTCATTATTGTGTTATTTAATCTCTGGTGAATGTATATATGTGGTTCCTTAAAAGATAAATGTTATTTAATGTTTGACCACACAAACAACAGTGACAAGGATTTATTGTTTTCTTAACATAGAATGATATTATCCATGATTTTTAGAGTTTTTTTATGAATATAAAATAATCTAACCAAGTTAACATTTATGGAAGCCATGTTCCTTTAAAAAAATGAATGTGATGATAATTTCATTGAACTAAAGAGAAGGTTGGCTAGTGCTCATGTTTTTACACTACCCTTCATTTGAGAAGGGTTTTTGATCTATAGAGATGTATCAAAATGGGGACTATAATGTGACAAAAAACATAATTATATGGTTATAGATTATGCCTCATGACAATTAAAGGTCCATGAGAAAAATTATAAGGCTCACGATTTAGAGTTAGTAGTAGTATTATATTCAATGAATATTTGGAAGAATTATTAATATAGTGAATTATTAGACATATATAATGATCTTTAAAATATTATATTATCTATTTAAAAAATTTAATATGAAACAAATAATATGGTTAGAGTTGATCAATGATTAATATTGCTCGATACATTACCACCATGTGAAGGCAACAAAGGTGGATAATTCTATAAGTTGAAATACCATTCCAGTTTCCAAATAATGAGGATAAAAAAAGATAAAATATTTCTATATTTACATAAAATGGATCATGAAATCAAGATTTATGTTGGGAAATATTATCTTTCTCAAATGAGTGTTAATAAATTTATCTATTAGTGGATTTAAGAGGTAAAAGGGAAGATTTAAAGCTCTAAAGGAATATATGAAATGTTCCTGAGTTCAACCAAAATTGTGATGGAATGATAAATTTTTCAAAAGAATTTTGTGTCTCATCCATATGAGATTTTATGATGGGTATATTGGATAAGTTTTATAGTACATTATTCCCTATTCATCCAGAAAGAATGAACAATTAAAGATATTTTAATGAATATTACAAGTGGGTTAAAATTAATAGTTTTATTATATAGTATGAAACATATTATCTATTTTTCTAGTATGGAAAGGCATAAATATTTAAATATAATGGGTTTTACTACTATTTATCATACCATAATGGAAATGGGAAAACCACACCATGTATTTTATCAGTGGACTCCCAAAATGGTCAAAGGGATTAAAATATATTTGTGTTGTAGTCGATCACCATACAGAATTAGTATAATTAATTACTATTATTTAATATTTCTAATTTTATCTATATTCTATAATATACATCATAGAATTGGTATGGTTTCAAAGAGGACCACAATTAATTACATCAAATCAATATCATAGATTTACCCTAATTTTAAGGAGAATTATCTGGAAGGATATAGATACTGAGTTAGGATTTAGTAAACCTTACCATTCAATGAAAAAAGTTCCGTCTAAGAGGAAAATTCAAATCCTAGAGGATATTATAATACATTATTCTATTCATTTCAAAGGTAAATATGATTAATTTTTTCATCTAAACTAATTTTCATAAAACTAAAGTCTTAGATAAATAATTAAAATCGATCTTTATGAATCCCTATATGGAACGAAATATAAAACAACAATTTACTTGGATGGAGTTAGATAATAAAAGATATTAGGACCTGATCTGGGCGATAAAATCAAAGATAATGAGGCAACAATTTAGAAGCACATCAGAGAATCATAGAGTCGATATGAAAGTTATGATGATAATATCAATGAAATCTAGATTTCAAAGATAACGATCATGTTATTCTATAAATTTATCCATGGAATAAGGTTATGTGATTCTGGGAAAACGAATTCAATTACCAAAGTATATTGGCCCCTTTGGTATTCTTTATTGGGTAGGGATGGTAGCTTATTGCTTAACAAATCCAATGAAACTCTATCATGTTTACAATGCATTCCATATATCTATCAGGATAAATTAGATACCTAAAACTAAACATGTAAAGATATTATAGGTGATACAATTAAAGAATGATCATTTCAATGAATATAAAAGGGTATAAAAAATTGATCATATAGATGATGTTTTATAGAATAGGATTGCGGATCTCGTTAATATTATCTGGTGGTATGAAAAATATGAATAAAATCTGTGGGAAACAGAGCATGTAAAGAATTTGATATATCCTCATTTTTATATCTCATAGTAATGTAATTTTGAGGTGTAAATTAATATTTAGTGTAGAAAAATATAACACCTCAAAATTTTATGATATATATTTTTAATAAATTGAATATCTTCTTTACCTTGCGATGCATGCAACCCCGAGCCTAAATAAACCATAATATAGTATAATATCATAATGTAGACTCTGAATTGGTTGGTATGAATAGGAATATAAAAAATGGGAATATTACAGGGTTTACACTTGTATGAAATTAATTCATTGGTTCCTGAATAAATATATGTTGAAATAAAAAGATTTCAAAACTTAATGTAATGTTTTTTTGAAAAACAATATTTTTCTAAATAGATGGCTCATCACATTTTAAAAGCCTATTGAAAAATTATATTTTGTAAATTTTAGAATATTTATTTGAAAAAAGGTCTTAATTTTTAAAATGAACTTGTAAAAATATTTTTATAGTGAGTTTCTATTACTATTCCTTCAATTGTAACTCCTCCAAGACTTTTGAAAATTATAGTTTTTTATTAAAAAAATGCATTTTTATTAAAGAGACCGAAAAGATAATTTTTTTAAAGGGTTTAAAAGAAAAATTAGTTCTACTATAATATCATTTATCCAAATTAGATCATTTTTATTGTGTTTTTATTGAATTTTTATGTAAAAACGTTTTGATATTTGGGAAGAAATTTCCATTGAAATATTTTATTCATGGCGTTTAAAAATAATATTTTAACTTAAATTTTGGAAATTTTATCAACATAATTTGATAAAATGGATTAAATATATTTAATCATAATATTTAATATTAATTAATAAATTAATGTTAATTTTTTAATAATGAATAGAAAATAAAGTAGTAATTAATTACCATGGTTAAGGTTAAAATGGAGTTCTTCACGTCACATCTGTTAGTGTTAAAATTTCTTTTCCCCACACATAAGATTTTTATTTGATAAATTTTATTTAATATTTATATTTATTGGGCTAAAAATACCAAAAAAGGTTCGTTTAATTTCTGAAAATAATGGATAAATTACCTAGGTAAAAAACTATTTACCATGGTGAAACCCCAAATGGTAAAATTGAGTAACCTTAGAGGTTAAAAGAATAAAGGTTTTTAAAAAAGATTATTTTTCTGATCTAGAGTATTATATAAACCTTATATTACATAAAACACATTATTTAACAATTATTTAGACACATTTATTGGTATTTAATTCCAAATATTGAATAGTTATGGGTATTAAAAAAATGCTAATAATTCTCACTTAAAAAAGAGAACCCCACATACTCTACTCTCATTGCTTCAATAATCATTTGTATCAAAATAGAACTAATAAAATAAATACATTAAATAAATATATATGAACCATACTCCCTTTTTAATCATAAAATTATTTTATTAATGTTTTTTTAGAATCTTAAAGATGTTATCTGAAGAAGATTTCTATTTTTTAACTGTGTATTTTCATTTTATTTCTTCTTACAAATCATTAAAATATACTTAAACTAGGATGAAATAATAAAAATACTATCTCCAATACAACAATATGTTTTTTTTAGAATTGCATAACCTATATATATCTCTTAATACATTAAATGGGAAAGGTATACATCGATCATGAGTACAGAGGACTACAGTCTAACTAATCGATATAATTTGTTTTCCGTCACCACCTCTCATTGATGGATATAACGAAATATTTAATTTATATACATATATCATATTTATGAAATAATTATACATATAGAATTTTAATTTCACATCTAAATTATTTCATTCAAATATTTTGTAAAATGATATCGTCTCTTATTTGTATGTGTGGACAATCACCTCTACGAAGCGATGATATTTGTGTTTTGTTTTATTTTTTACATGGATGGTATTAATAATGGATATGATTAATATATATTCATTTTATGACATAATAACGATTCTATACAATTGAATTAATACCTACCTATCTTTTATTCCATTTGTTTAAAAATGAATACAACATTCATGCCTATTTATGGCTTACTATCTCAATATACAGTGAAATTCATGTTATTATCTTTAAATTTTATGGATTATTTTAAATTAATATATAATAAATATATATGAGAATAATATCATTATTATAATTATTATGATTATAGAACCAATATTAAACTATAGGGACTCAAACTACCGAACATGAACATACATGAAAAGTGAAGCTATTATTGGTTGGAACAGTAATTTTAACAAATAGTTTTTAATAAAAAAGGGAAACAATTATAAGTAAATATTATATGGTATGATTATTATTATTAACCTTATAAAATATATTTATAACACATATATGGTTTATTTAATAGGTGATTCAAACACATACATAGGAATTATTAAATGGGGTAAGTGTTCATGTCCAAAAACCATCATTTTCAGCATTCTCTGTGTATATGTCTCCACTTGAGACATATATAGAATATATATATTAATAATAATATATTTTATAATCATATTTTTATTTCAATAAATTTCAATTTTTTTATTCAATTTAATTTTTGAATGTACTCATCTTAAAAAAATAATATTTTATGGAAACCAATTGTTTTTACTCGTTCAAAAAAAATTATCCTTTGCATCCATATTTTCCATAAAATTTATAAAATTGTGTTTTAAGATTTTAAAAATTATTTATTGAATATATTTTTAACCATATTTTATATTTTAAAAAATGATTAAAATTAATCAATATGTCATTTTCTGAATGCGGTACTTATTAAGCTTTATAAATCTGTTTGAAATGAATGTTTTTTAATTTATAAGAAATTATACAACTTTTACACCTTCATGAAAACTAATTTATCTAAAGATTCCATAATATTTTTACGAGTTTAATTTCCAAATATTTATTTTCCTTGAATATTTGGGAATTTTTTTAGACAATAAACAAGTTATTTTAATGTGAGAAGTGTAGTTCCATCAGAAAATTATCTAATGGTATTTTTACTGTAATTTCTTTAATGAAAAATAATTTCATGAATATAATGATTATGTCATACACTGAAGAAACCAAACAATATATTTTTCTTGATTATTTTTGACCAGTTGTAATGGGTAAAGTATTTATATTCTTTATATTAGTTCTTCTAATAAGGATAATTATTGATTTTTAATACATGTTAATTAAGTTGTATTTTTTATTCATATGATGAATGCATTGAAATTTTTTAATGATAGGTGGGACCAGGAATTAAATTTCCATAAAATCATTAGTATATCCCTTTAAAGAAAAAATATTTATTTACCAAAGCCCTTACCCATCAATGTAAGATATATGGGCTTTGTGCCTCAATGGTATGATTCATATGTCTGCTATTATGCATTCTATCATTATGAACTCAGTAATACATATCCATGTGATTGGATGATTTTTTTTGATATCCATCAATACATTTATTTCTTATGTAATTATTTATATATCTATATTTGATCATCATTTATTATTTCCATATTATTCAGTAATTATTAGATTCTGTTTTGTGTTTACCTTTAATATATTTCTAAACTCACCCTTTTATTTTTTTTATTTTCCCATGATTTTAGGAAGTGTATTATATTTGATATAAAGGGTTTTTGTAAATGGAATAATTTTTTTCCAATGAATAGATAATATTTTATTTTATGATTTCAAATATAATGTGAAATTATTATTTGCATCTTGTTTTATAGGACTCTTATACTATATGGTTCTTCTATATTTGGTTCCTTTTATCTAGTGTCAATGTAACAAAGTAACCAATAGATCTATTCTACTACGTTCAAATATATTTCATGTACCCAGTCATTATCATCATCCATTTGACAAGTTAAATGATTTGACCAATCATGGAATAGATAATGTTTATAGCCAATAGATGGGATCTCCTTATCATGTCTTGTATTAGACAAACCATAAATGTTTTCCCAAAGATCTCATATGATAACAAAATCATTTTCCCATTCCATTGATTTTATTTGATTACTAAATGAATCATATTGATCATGTTTAATAACATCCTTGTAGTTGTAGAAACACGAAAACATGATTTTCTACAAGAATGACAATATTTTATCAAGATTCCAATCAGGAAAATAATATTGGAAACAATTAATGAACATATTGACTTTAACAGCAAATAAATGTGTGATTTTATTTTTGGTTTTTATGATATAACTAGGATTTCAATATTTTATAATGATAATGTGAATAATAAAATTCATATCTCTTGAAAGTGACAAAATGGGTGTCTAATAGTGCTTATTTATTAAGAACTAGTTGAAAATAGTGTTGATGCACAATAATTTCTTTTTAGGGTTATTACCCCTAGATGAAACCTTTCCAGATCCATATCCACTTATAGAATCCAAACATGGATTCTGTTTTTCGGGTTACAACATAGTCATTATTTTACCATAATTTTTGGATGATTTCTTATACCATTAAATATTTCAACAATGTTTCATAATTCAAATTATAATATTCCTAATGATTTGTTAAATATGTTATAAAGGGAATGTGAATCACCTAAAGACTATCCCTCGTGAGTGTCAAACAATGTTTTCAACAAGGCCCCTTTGTTATGGACCATGTGATGATTGTTTCAATTCCCAGTGTTCCCATTTCATGGTTATTACACCTAGGTACAATTGTTCTAGATCCACATCAACTTGTAGTGATGAGAGAGAGAGATTTCAATGATCTTATAATGAAATAATATTTAATTCGCTGATTTTTTTAATGTTTTCTTATATCCTCAACGATTTAACTAATGATTCTTAGTCCATATTTTAGTATTCAAAAATGTATATTAACTAGTCTAAAAATATAATGTACATCGTCTAAATAATACCCCCATGAGTGTGAAACGTCGTTTCTAATATGGTCTCTTTTTCATATACTAGATGACTGTGAAATAAATTCGCAATGTTTCATATTTAGGTTCATTACCTCTACGTACAACTATGTGAGAGCCACATACATTAGTAATATGTAGTCATGGAATTCATTTCATTGATAACCACACTGTCGTTACATTACCAATGATTTATAATGTTTTATTATATCGAAAATATTGACACTAATGATTAATATTGATAATATTCATATTCTCAAAGGTATCTAAAGATATTAATTAATTAAAATGTGAATAATAAAAATTAGATACCCTATAAGTGTCAAATCAAGTGTTTAGTTAGGCATATCTGACATATAGTTAGGTCACATGGATCTTAAGTTAATCCATTGTTAGTTCAATTTCAATATGTATGTAATAATTATTCAATAGAAAGTTAATCCTTATTTAACCATTAATAAGTAATTTAATATTCATTATGTGATAAGTAATCAATCCTTAGTTAAAAATTCATTAATCATTCATTAACCATTATATAATCAATCTTTAATCATTAGTTTAATAGTAATTAATCATTCATTAATTAGTATTTGTTAAGTAGATTGTTATATTTTTAATTAATACAAAAATATTAGTTAATTTATATATAATTAATAGTAAATTAATTAGGAATAATTATTTAGTTATAGCTTAATCATTAATTACTCATCACTTCCCCATTAATTCATCATTATTTAATAATTAATTAAGAATTATTTAATCCTAAATTAAAAATTACTAAATCCTACAGTAATCATTATCTAATATTTCATTTATCATTATTTTACCCCTCTTTAATCACTATAAATTCATTACTTCATCATTAGATAATAATTACATTTTCCTATGTTAATCATTCCTTAAAAACTAATTAACCATTATTTAATACCTTTTTTATCAGTATTTTATCCGTCATTAATAATTTTTAAATTTACACATATTAGGGGGTTTGTTTATAGTGAATTGATATTAAATTATCATTACACAATTATGTAATGATTTTATTAATAATTACATAATATTAGTTATTCATTAGTTAATCATTAATTAATATTAACTAAATCAGTAGTTAAGTATTAACTAATATTAAGTGGATCATTACTTAATAATTCATTAATCATTTGTTAATTACTCATTAATCATTAGTTAATTAATAATTATGTATCAAATTTATAGTTATTTTTTATTAATTAATAGTTAATCATTAATAAATTACCATTTAATCATTAGTTTATCATTAGTTCATCATTTGTTCATCATTATTTGGTACTATGTTAATCGAAAATTATTCCTAAGTTAATCATTATAAATTATTAATTATTCCTTAGTTAATAGATAGATAATCATTAGTTAATAACTACTTCATAATTACTTTATCCTTAGTTGATCATTTTTTAATCATTTTATATTTAATTATTATTAAAATATTAATTTATACATAATTAACTATTAATTTGTAGTTATTCATTAGTTAGTTATTGGTCAATCAATATATAATCATTAGATCATTATTAGTAAATCGTTGTTTAATCATTATTTGATCCTTAGTTATTCATTATTTAATCATAAGTTATTCATTAGTTATTCATTTCGTAATCATTTTTTAATTATACGTTATTTAATATTAGATTAATTTTTATTTATTATTTCACTAATATTTATTCATCAATTAATTAATATTTATTAGTATTAACTATGTTATTTCATATTATTTATTTATTAGAAAATTTTGTATTCATAATGATTACATCATTGTTTATCTATTAGTTATTAATTATTTAATGAATATTTAGAAATTACTAAGTAATACTAAAAAAATAATATCATAATAATATATCCATTACTAAGTGTAATTATAAATTAATTTCTATAAAATTAATTATAAAATAATAATAATTTAATTACTAATATAAACTATTATTTACAAATTATATCTAATTAACTGAACAACTATGATAAAAATATATTATAATATAACTAAAAATTGAACTTCTAGAAAAACATTTACCATTAAATTAAACTAGAAATCATACCTTGAAATGATGCTTCACAAATCTCATAATTCTATATGGAAACCAAAATAGTAACACAGATAAGAGAAAAAAATCCGGGAAATTATAGAGAGAGATTGAGTGTGGTTTAGAGTGGGGGGGGGGGGAATTCGAGTAAAGGAAGTGGGGGGGTATTGTATAAAAGGGGGCTAAAATGTCTAACTACAAAAAAACATCGTTCACCTACTGTTATGTGAAATGAATTTTCACTCCCAATGCCTTCCACATAATAAATGTGTAAGGTGTTTTCAGAGATAAATCCATTTCAAGGTCATCAATCCAAGGAAAATGTGTTATGTGTCTTAATGCCTTTCGAATTTATCAGGAAGGCGGTAAAGAGGTTGATTCATTTTATATATATATATTTTTTAAAAAATTAATATTTATTTATTTCCATTAATATTTTTGAAAATAATTATATATAAAATATGTGAAAGGGTTTCGAAAAAGAAATTAAATAATTATAAAAAAGAGTTTTATTATATGTTTTAATGGTGTGGGTATGGGGTATGAGAAAAAGATGTCAAAAAATATTTTTATTGAAATTAATATATCACATTTATATTCTTGGACTGTGAAATTTGAACCATATATTTATATGGAAATATATTAAAAAGACAAGAAAAAAACTAAATTTATGCCAACATTTTTTTTGTTTAAACATTTTATGATCATTTCACATGGATTTTGGTAAAGTATATACTTTTTATCCACATGCATTACTCATTAAAATATATTTATATAATGTTTACATATATTTTCATAATTTGTTAATATTTTTTGCCATTATTCTTCATATATGTGTGACACATCTAAAAGGAAGATAAACCATGTATTAATTAAATAAAAAAATACCAAAAGTTTTATATAATAGAAAAATTAGGTGATAAATTTTTTTCATAACCATTTGGTAGGATTAATTATAATCATGAATTTTATTAGTGAAAAACAATTATATTACTCCCCATAATTATTTTTTGGGATAATCGATACAATAAAGTCTTACCCATGCAAACACCAACAAAAAAAAATCAAATCAAAAAATCTATAAAATCTAGTGATTCTCTCCCTAAAAAACTAATTAATGGATTTATTATTTTGGGAACAAGGAGGATATCAATTTTTATATTATTTATCAAACATGAAGGCTTGTTTTTTAATCACTAATCCATTTCTGTTTCATTACAATAAAAAATAGTGCACCATAGATAGTATTCACAAACTGAAATACGTTTTAAGAGAATAATATAATCATCTTCAACAATATTGGAATATTTTTATGTCATTAATTTTTGAATATCAATCCATTTGATTCAATATTTTATATTTACATTCACCTTTTATAATTTAAATTATCTTTATTTAATCATATACAACCAATGGTGGAACATAAGAAACATTTTCAATAATTGATTTTATTTTTCTATTGACCACGGTTTTTCTTCCCTATATATGACTTCTATTAAATTATTTCACAAAAATACTAATAAACTTTATATATTTTTTTTAAATTTTTTGATAACCATTTCCCACTATTATCATTTTAAAATGGGCAAGAAAAGGGTACCAATTTTGAGATCATTTTTCCCCGACAAATCATTTTCTTTATCGTTATTTTACTCATAGATAACGAATACCGTTCATGATATATTTATATGATTATTTTATAAAATATGAAATATATTTTTAAATAAAATTATTTTATATAATTACATCCTATTATATATATAACTAAAATTACATGTTTATATAACTATATTATAATAATATGACATATTTGTAAACATTTATTAATACATGGATCATATTTCATATTTAAATTGGTATATTTATTTTTATATCATAAGATTTATAATTATAATTTTTTTCATGATTATATTTATATATAATTATAATTATAAATCATTTTATAAAATATATAAATTAAGTAGATAATATTTAAACAAAAAACATGTATTTAAATATATAATCAATAATTGAATAGGAAATCATCACTAATTTTATTTATATAATTTATCATCAAAATAATAATTAAATGATATGATTTAATAATTATATTTTATAATATATTTTGATACATTAGAAATATTTATATGTGAAAATAAAATATCTAAAATGTATATAAATATTATATATATATATATATTAATTTTATTACATTATGAAATAGTATATATATATTAAAATATTTTATTTTTTTACATCTATGAATGAATATATTTACCTGAATTTATATATTATAGATTATAATTATTATAACAATAAAACAAATTTAAATATATTTCTTACACATAGACTTATATAAAAACATAATATTACATAAAAACTGGAAAGGGCTCTTCCGGACAATGTGTGGAGAGTGAGGATTGAATTTCACACCTTCTGAATTAATTCCAATTTTCTTAAGTTATTTTGGGTGGTGTGACATAGTATTATGAGCTGTGTGGATGTCTCTAAATTCTCTTTATATCTTACTTTTATACCAAGATATAATTGTAATTATTTTGGAGCATATATTAGTACTATAATTTAGAAATGATAAATGGTTCTTTATATCATTATTAATAAGTGTGATAATTATCGTAACCATTTTTATCACTATATTAACACTAATAAAATTTCATATCTATTATTGGTACATGAATCATCAGTTCATTAAAAGTTATAATAATATAATTTAAAATCATTTATAGAAGGCCAAAATCTAGTAGGGTGAAGTTCCCCTACTAAACCATAGAAAATTGGAAAACCAATATCTATTATTATTAAACTTTGTATAACCTATTTTATAGGTAATCATGTTTTATATGTATATATAAATTAAAATAATTTTATTTTATTTTTCAATTTTATCAATTTTTTAATATGTTGTAGATAAATTTAGTAGGTAAATTGTTTTGGATTTTTTAAAATGATGTTGTTGATTTTATCATTCCATTCGTTAATATTGATTAAAAATGATCATTCAATGTATCAAGAATAGGATTATTATTATTATATATAATATCCGAACACTAGTCCCCTTATAGAACTAGAAAAAACAATAATAAACAATAGAAGAACACACCCTAAACTAGTCCTCCATTTGTAAAACAACACCAGAAAGTCAATCTAATTAAAATTTTGGATTCTAATTTTTCAGAAACCCTGAATTCAAAATGTCATATTCATCATCCACCATGAAAAAATGGCACTCTATCTTAGCATTCTCCACACAAGATGTGATGTCCATTTCACCTTTATCTTTAACATAGAAACAAGGAACAAGAAACTAATAAATAACTATAATCTTTTCCACTTTTTAATCACCACACTCTATCACATGAACCTACCACAAGCTATCCATCATATATGTTTCAAATATTAAGAAATACATATGATGAGTCATCATTTTCAACTTCCATTATATCTCTGAAATCCAACACACAATATTTTTCATCTACAAAACCAAAAACAAATAGAATAATCGACCAAAACTGAAAGTTGTCATAGACATATAAAGCCTCTTCAAAACTATTAAAATAACATATATGATACTAATCGAAACTAGAAATAAACTAAACAGCATAATTAAAAAATATATAAAAACCCACTAAATTATCAAAACAAAAAACCCTAAAACCAAACA
This sequence comes from Viscum album, assembly GCA_963277665.1. NCBI lineage: Eukaryota > Viridiplantae > Streptophyta > Magnoliopsida > Santalales > Viscaceae > Viscum > Viscum album. The sequence continues at coordinate 677,992,116 of OY728158.1, read as the reverse complement.
ACAGAAACAACTTCACCTACAAAAGTGACACTCCCATGTTGTTTGTGGTATTTAATATTTGTTTATTTTGGTTTATTTGTAGTTTTTTTTAGTTTACTTTTTTTGGTGTTTTCATATTGATAATTGGTTTTTAATTGGAGGTGGATTCACCAGAACATGGTTCTCTGTTGCTAGGAAATTAATTGGGAATTTCTCACGTCAATTTCATATTTGAAAATGTGGTCGGGGGGAATTCCATTTTGGGAATTCCACTATATGATTTTTGAGTGATTTAACCTTTTTTTAAATAGAAGGATTCACTATTCAATCATCCAATCCATGGTTGGTGATAAAATGATGAGAGTTGCATGGCTTTGGCCTTGTGGCCAGTCATGTCGAGTGATTTCTATGGGCTTCCTAGAGATTCATCATGTCACGGTGATAAGGTTAACACTGTGTCGGTTCCCAATTTATCATTTCAAATTTTAAAGGTTTACTACATTAATCCATCCTTTTTTAATGTTTTGGACTTTTTATTCCCCCTCTCTATCATGTATTTAGAACTAATGAGAGATCATGGAGATATCATTTCATTTCCCACCTCCCCCATTGATTCTGCTATCCTTTACATTAGTTTAAACTAGACCATTAATGTTAGTTCCATCTCCATTCTTCTCTCCTCTTCCCCACCACTATTTCTATTGTATACCGTTCCCCATAAACTCTTATCATTGTATTGGTTGATTTGAATAATTTGGTTCGATTAAATCATTAGGGTTCAAATATTTAATGGTTATTAAGTTCAATTACCATGGTCCCAATAACCTCCCATTTGTAATTTTTATTGGCTAAGAGATTTCAATGGGATGTTTGGGTTCTTTTTATCCCCTAAAATTGTCCCGTTTATTTTCATGGGTACAATAATCTATTGCATGGTAAAACTATCTTTTCACAATACGTGTTTTCATTTTATGGTCAAAAATTCCCTTCCCACAATAATATTGTTGTCAAATTGTTCAAATTTTATTCTCATAGTCACTCCAATTATCTCATGATTGAACATTCAAGTATATAGTTGTAATTTTTTACATGATAAGAACTTATCTTCTCACTATCACACTTTCAATGTCACGATTTTAGTTTTTTTACATAGTCTAATATTTCGTTCTCATGGTTTCAGTTTTTTCACATATTCAGACTATTTATTCACACAGTCATAGTTTGGCCTCATGGGTTACATAATTTATTCTTATATTTGAAACCATATATAATCTCTTTAATAGTTTAAATTGTTTTACAGTTCATAAAAATGATTTTATTTTCAAGAATATAATGAATTTTCTTAACATAAAATTTGTAATTTTAATCTAAAAAAATGTTTTTAAAATTAGCATTGTGGGGATTAAATCTAGGAATGAAATTTCCTAAATAGCAGGTTTTAAATTAAAATAATTTATAATATTTTAATTAAAACTAAATTAAATAATAATTAAAGAGATGTTTTGGCCTCATTAAACTTCATGTAACCCATAGATGTCTTATTCAAAGAATGTAAAAATTTTTATCACTTAATTTATTTATTATCATTATTTTCGGATGAACCAAAAAATTATTTTTAAACCTTGATGTGTCATCTATAGGCACTCGATGCCTAACTATTTTGGATTCTTGGTTTTCTCAATATGTTGGTTTCTACTACATGTTTACAATAGTGTCTCAAGTTTGGTGAAATTAAATCATCTTATATTTTCCTCATTTTTAGAGAATCATGTCTTAGAACATCCATTCTAAGGAGGGGAACATTGTCCTATCTATATTCTATGAACATGTTCAATTAGATTGATTTTTTATATAGGTACTTTTGTAGATTAACTAATAAAGATAATTAATAAGTAAAAATTAAATTAAAGGGGATGTGTTTTTCTGATGTTCTTTATATGGAGTTTAAGATGATATTCTTAATGACTCCTTCCCAAAAAAAATTTATTTCTTCTATGATTTTGTAACTATTTAACATTCATATCCCTTTCATTGATTAATTATTGAACACACCAGACAAAAAAGGTTATGCATATATATATATACAAGACTAATGAATGGATTTTTTAAACTAAAACCCAAATGTGAAAACCTGTACATTAGTGGATGATTTAATGTGAAATCCCCACTAAATAATTTACTATAATATATGTGGCCTGGTAATCTATTTTGGTGTACTTTTAGTATGTTTTTATTTTCCCTTATGGTTGTTTTTCTTTGTGGTGTCAGTGAAATTCTATAGTAATTAATTTAGATGTTGGATGTGTTGTGACCGTGGATATGATAAGGTATATTTGTTTACTGTCTTGATGTACTATCTTGGTAGAGATGGAATATGAAATTTCATTCTTAAAAGAGAATTATTACATGATATTTTTTCAAGAAAGTGTACTATAATATTATGCGTGGTGTCTAGAACAAAAATTGACTATTCATGAAAAAACCAATTAATGTAAAAATATTGAAAATTGAACTGATTAGTAACAAAAAGGTAATCAACAAGATAATACTGAGAGGAAATAATTAAAGGTGTTGGATAGAATGTCAATTAATAAAATATAGACTCAACTAGAATAATAAAGAGAGGATACAATTTATTTTTATGAAAGAAATATATGTTGTGTGTGGTTGTTCACAGGATGGGTTGCATTTAGTTAGTTCCAGTGCATGACATGATTCATGTTCTGAATTTGATAACCTGATGGTTATGAAGTATTTATGTAAAAACCTACAGAGAAGAGTATGTATCAACTTTTTGAATATCTATTTATTCTTGTATCTTCCACTAACATATATATGCACCCTAACCACATTAAGTACCACGTACTAACTCATCGATGTCATGGGGGTGTTTTCCCCAACATCTAGATGATGAGATTTAGATGGCTGATTACCCCATCTTCCCCCCTCTTCCCTCAAACACAATATTTTTCAATTTCAATGTTATTGGTTGATCCTAACTCAAGATGATGGCATAGTTGGTGGTGATTCATGTTGATGAAAGTATGTAGTATTTTGTGTGGGTGTTTTATAGTTGGAGGAGGGAATGAGGTTTATCTTCTTAACATTCATGATACCCTATAGTATTTGTTCATGATAAGTGTGTTATGTTGATGTATGATGATTTGACAGTGGAACGAGATAGGTTTATGATGTAATTGACGCCATCATAAAATTATGGGTCCTATGCGAGGCTATGGTAGGTATGGTTATAATGAAAACCACATTATAGATGTCTTGATATATAGTGATAATGTGAGATAGAATGGATGAGAGTACATTAAATTTGATGTTGTGGTGTGAGAGTTGACCATCAGTGGGGAAGTATATGTGGGATGAATTTGGTGATATTTTCTTATTATAATGATATTACATTGTGTTATATAGAGACTTATCCATTGTGATGTTAGGAATGACAGTTAGGTTGTTTCGGTTCTAATGTGGCCTATGTTTTACACACTTTTGACATATATTTTTGTGAAATAAACGTGTTTTGGGGTGAAATTTAGTGTATAATGGAGTATGCTTTAGAATAGATTTATTTTGAAGAAAAATTTCATTACTTAAAAATTATCATGGAAATATGGAAATTAGGTTTTAATTTGGGTAATGTATTGATCATGGAGTTCAATATTTTATATAATTAATATTTTTTATTGTTCTGGTGAATTTTTATGTATCATATTTCATTTTGATATGGTCACGTGTTAGAAGTAAATTATATCATTACTTAATGTTCATATTTTAAATATATGATCGATTAAATACATTATTTTATAGAAATATTATATTTTAATCGATCATGTAATTAACTTTCTAATTCTAGAAATTGTGTCTTTAGTGAATTGAAATTAAATATGTATTTCGTGATTAGTCTTAGGGAGTAAGTCATCATAATTATTTGGTTTAATCATATTCACAATTTCATAAATTATTTTTTTAGGAAATTTTTTATTTTGTATATTTTTTTCTATTGAAGTCATTTTATATTTTTCTTTAATTAATTTAACTGAATAAATTTTGGGTGTTTTGGGTTGGTTCAAAAAAACAATTCAAAAGAAAATTTATTTGGTTATTCCCTATAGATCGATAACATGAGTAGTTGGAGTGAAATTTTTTTTTATTTTTTTGAAATTTAATCTATTGACCGTATAATAATTATGGTAAATCTAAGAGGATATTTTACAACCAACAAATTGGTTGCAATATTAAATGATAAACTATAACGACCCGTAGTTTACATACGTTGTCATTAATTCAAAATTGAAGCACACTTATTACAACATATAACAAAACCATGAAAGGGTTGTATACGTATAGTGTCTTTAGAAACTGGGAAACATAAACAACTGGTTCATAAATCATCTACACTGTTTCCCTTTTATTTTATCATATCTAGAGTCCCTTTTGGAATATCTTACTTAATTCCCTTCTTCCTGACCTGGGAAAAAGAAAACATACAAAAGGGTGAGCTCAAATGGTCAGTAAGGGAAAACAAAGTAAATATCAATCCTATCATGTTCATAAGAACATTACATTTTTAAAATCATAACCTGTAAAAGAGATCTTAATATCATAACGTGGGATAAATCATGGTAGTGAAATGTATCCCAATAATCATAACATAAAACATGAAACTTTGTGTCATACATACATAATCATAAATAGTCATTTCATAGTAGTGAAGACTCATTTCCAAGACTATCCTAGTAGACAATGTCCATTTCTGAACTGAGTTCACTACTCGTTTCAGTCATGTATCACTGAACCAGATTAACCTATCGTTCCATCCATGTCTATCTCATGAGATTTAAATCTTTACCCAATGCATTAGAGGGAGATATATCTCCCACCCATCTCATAATGATACCATTCTTATGTGTTCCACAATATCATAAATCATACATCATTGTATAACCCATGTAATAAAAATGGGATTATTAAACATTTTGCCATCATAACATAATCCATATAAGATAAAAGGACATCATAAAAATAACGAAATAATAACATAATAAAATCAATGTAAAAATAGGGATAGAAACAGAACCCTATATTATCTTAGATGCAATATAATTTTGATAAAACGCTTGAACTCCATTCTTGAGGAAAATATACTTTCTACTTCAAAAACATTTTTTCCATTCGTAACATGTCGTACAATTTTAAACTATAAGAAGTTGATTAAAAATAAACTTGAAAACTTTTAAAGGAATATTCATGAAAACAATATTCTATGAAATCATAAAAATCCATTCATGTCGTATAGGTTAAAAAAACATTTTTCTCGTACTTTTCCTGGAAAAGACAAAAAGTACCTCGTACTAAAAATGACAAAAGAATCCTTTCATATATTTGATTAAAATTAACCAATGAGTAAAATTGGATTTAAACAATTTTAGGAGGATAAGAATAATATTATATATTGAGAAAACATGGATGTGGATGATAAATATTCCCCAGTAAATTCTAAAGTATAAACAATCTCGAATAAAAATGAGATTGCGAGATTTTCCCTTACCTTAGGTCTGATATGCTTTGTACATGTCTAAAACTCCTGTATAATGATTTAAATAATGTCATTGAATTATTAAAGAATCATATTCATTGTTATTATATCATATATGGTCATATTCTTTTCTTCTTATTTGTAATATTTGATTGCTACTTGTTATTCGGGTGCTCATTGCTTTATGTTCTTATGCATGTCTTGTTGAATAAATTCTTATTATTTTTTTAGGTTATAGATGCCTCACTTCCAGAATGGTATTCTTGTAACATATATCATATTTATTCATTAAATCCATTTATATAACCATTATTCAATGAAGATCGTGTAGAACGAGTCACATCACATCATGGAGACGGTAGGCTGTACGTACGCACGAGCGATGATATCATTCCCATGATCATGGATTTGTATTGAAGTGTATGTATACTATTTCAGAATAAATATCACTTTACAATAATCATATATAGTTATTATTTACACCATAATACCCATCTAAGTAAGGTGGTGGTGGAAAAAAGATTACACGAAGGCATGGAGACGGTATTCCGTACGTACGATCGCACGGTGATTTTGTTTTCCGTAGGATGGATAGAAGGTGAAATAGGGTTGTTTATTATTTATAATAACATATTATTATATGAGTGATACTGATGTTATTACTTAATAATGAAACAACTAAATAAGATGAAGTAGAAGAAGAAATAAATTTGAAAGAATCGGTAATGAACATTACCTCTTCCTTGAAGCGCCTCTTCTTAATCTCCTCTTAGGGAACTAAATATGGACTTTTAAGAAGACCAGAACCTCTAGGATGTTTCTAAATAAGTGGAGAAGATAAATTGGCAGGGGTTGTCTGATCGTGAAGGCTCATAGTGGTGTGAGGAGGAGAGGGAGGAGGTTCCCTTTTATAAGGGATGAGAGGGGTACCTTAGGAAAAACATAAAATATTATTTTATTATAAAGTCATATTCAATTTTTAATAACTTAAAATTGATTTATTTCGAATCTAAAGTGGGGATAGGTCGAAATAATCTCAACCAATATATTTTAGAAAATTTTAGGTTACTATTTTAACCTTATCATTTAGATTTAACTCTAAGTTAAATAATTTTACTTTTACCGTGTCTTCTTGTTTTCTTACACTATATGGTTAATAAACATACAATAAAAATCCAAAAAAACACAAATTTGTTCATTATTAATATATATAACCTTATCTAAGACATTTGGCCAAAGATTATAATTTTACGAACAAAATAACAATTAATAATATAATATTTTTTTTAAAAACTATTTTATGTCAATTTTGACACTATTTGCTAATTGATTTTTGTGAATATTATAAAAGCATGATTAGTTATAAAAAATTTAATTAAATCAATAATAACATGTCATTTTAACTTGTAAAATTATTTTAATTCATAAAAAGTCTCAATTTACATTTATTTGGGTATTTATAATATCGATAATGTTAATATTTCACTAATAAGGTAATTAATGCATAATCATTGTGTCATAAATAAGTTAAATTATTTAATGTCTAAAAATTATAAATAAAATACAATTATGTATGAAATCTTTTTATATTTCTAATTAATATTTATAGTCGAATTTATCTTATATATAACCCTATATTAAATTTTTTTTATTTATTAAAATTTGTTTTTAACTCTTTTAACTCTTCTTTAAATAAAATAATAATAAGTGTCCTAATCTAATCCAAGTGGACCTAAATGGTCATATTTTATTCCTAATGGTGTTTGTGGTCGAATTAAACTTATACAATAGAATTATGACATGTGTTAGGGTAATAATAATATCATTTTTACCCTTAATTACCCTATTTACTTCTAACTGTGGTAAATTAAAGTAAAAAGTTACTGTTCACCAAAAATTATTTTTATCTTATTGAACCACATTTTACTCCTTGATATTAACAATGTCTATCTGATTTTAGAAATTCCACTCACATAAGTGGTAAAATTATGTTTTATGTAAATTTTAAATTCTCCTAGGAGGTGGGTATAAGACGGTGAAAAGTTCAATAAAATATTTATATATCTAAAATTATTATAAAATTACTCCAATGAATTAAATTGAAATTATATATATATTATGTATCAATTTTGACCTAAAATAAATTTAAATAAAATATATAATTATTTAAATAAAAGTTGGTTTTTAAATAGTAACCCAGTGTTTTCACTATTCATCCAAAAATGACTGTTTTCCGAAAAATACCAAAAAATTCAGCCTAGGCTAATTTCGATATTCTGAATCCAAAAATGATGTCCATTTTGAATGATAAAATTTCAAAAATTGGGTATTACTATTAATAACGGCTTATTTATATAATATCTTAATAACATATCATTGTTTAGTGAAACTCTGTATTCCATACAACGCAAGCTATCGATGACGGTGGATCTTGCATGTAACGCAAGCGAGGACAGTGTTATGTGTAGTGAAAGATTACATTATACATAAAAACAAAATTTCTTTCATAAAATCACGGGTGTTACATAATACCCCCCTTAAAATGAATTTTTCCCTCAAAATTCGTCACTTTGTAACAAATAGATGAGGATACCTCTCCCTAATCATATCCTCAAGTTCCCATGTAGCTTCTTCTAATTAGTGGTTGCTCCGTAAAACTTTCACCATGCGAGTGGTCTTGTTCCATAGGACTTTTTCTCTACGATCCAGAATCTCTATCGGTTGTTCTTCATAAGAAAGATTTTGCTCCAGCGGTACAACTTCTGAGCTGAGTACATGTGAAGGATCGGGTATGTATTTTCTCAGGAGAGATATATGGAATGCATCATGAACTAGAGAGAGATTTGGTGTAAGATCTAATCGGTAAGATACCTTCCCAACAAGATCCAGTATTTCAAAAGGACCAGTATACCTAGGGCTCAGCTTGCCCTTCTTTCTAAATATCATTTTTCTCTTCCATGGAGATATTCTCAAGAACACTTTATCACCCACTTCAAACTCTAGGTCTTTTCTTCAGTTGTTGGCATAAATTTTTTGTTGACTCTGAGCTGCTCTTATGTGTTGTTGGATAGATCAGACCTTTTCTACCATCTCATCAACAAGATCAGGTCCTAATAGATTTTTCCCCTACTTCATCCCAGCAAGTTGGAGTTCGACGTTTCTTAATATAGAGAGCTTCATAAGGAGCCATATGAATACTGGAGTGAAAGCTATTATTATAAGAAAATTATACCAAAGGTAGGTGTTGATCCCAACCACCTTTGAAATCCATAGAGAAATCTCTTAACATATCATCTAGAGTTTGAATTGTTCTCTCAGACTGACCATCTGTGTGAGGATGATGAGCAGTGCTGAAACTCAACTCTGTATCTAATGTATGCTGAAGACTTCTCTAAAACATCGAGGTAAACCTCAAATCCTAGTCAGATATAATGTAAAGTGTTACTCCGTGTAATCTTACCACTTCCTTTACATATATCCTGGCAAGCTGATCAAGAGAGAAATCTTCTCTAATAGCAATGAAGTGTGTCAACTTCATAAGACGATCAACTATAAACAAGATAACATTATTGACTTTCGATGTTTTAGGAAGTCTAGTGAAAAATCCCATAGTGATGTTTTCCCATTTCCATTCTAGTATGGGTAATGGTTGTAACATCCCCTTAGACTTCTGTCTCTCAGCTTTAACTTGCTGAAAAACCAAGCATCGAGAGACATATTCAACAACATCTCTTTTCATTCCATCCCACCAGAAGTACTCTTTCAAGTCCCTATACATCTTTGTGCTTCCAAGATGAATATATAATGAAGAAATATGAGCCTAATCCAGTACATCCTTCTTCAATTCTAGGATGGGAGGAACACAAACCTGAATCTTGAACCTTATTATCCCATCACAATCATGGTTGAATGCAGGAAAATTTCTCACCTTATTTTATAACTCTACATTTTCTTTTTATGCCTCTTTAATGGTCACATGTATAGATGGTTGAACATTAATTTGAGAAAGAGAATATTTTTCCCCTTCCATTATAATACCAAGATCCATCCTTTTTAAATCCATAAATATTGGATCTTCTGTGATCCTAATCATGGATAAGCTAGCATGGTCTTGTCGACTTAATGCATCCGCCACCTTGTTTGCTTTCTAAGGGTGATAATGAATTGAGAAGTCAAAGTCCTTAATCAACTCCAACCATCTTCTTTGGAGCATATTCAGCTCCTTTTGTGTGAAAATATACTTTAAACTTTTATGATTAGTATAAATATCACACCTTTCACCATAAAGGTAATTTATCCAAATATTTAATGCAAAGATTTCCAAATCTAACTCCAAATCATGAGTTGTGTAATTTTTCTCATTAATTTTCAACTGTTGTGAGGCATAAGCTATCACCATATCATTTTTCATGAGAACACACCCCAATCCCTTCTTTTATGCATCATTGTAGATCACAAACCTTTCTCCACTACAAGGCAGTGTGAGCATATGTGCACTAGATAACCTTATTTTTAACTCCTTGAAATTATCTTCACACTCCTCCATCCAAAGGAACTTAACTCTTTTTCATGTCAACCTAGGGATTAGAGTATATAAATGTGACAAATCTTTCACAAAAAGTCGATAATATCCATCCAAAACAAGAAAACTTCGGATCTCAGTTACTATTGTTGGTCTCGACCATCTTTCGATAACCTCTATTTTTTTTGGATCCACAGATATCCCCTCGTTTGAGATTATGTGACCCAAAAATGATACTTTTTGAAGACAAAATTCACACATGGTAAATTTGGAATAAAGCTTCTTCTTTCTTAGGGTCTTTAATACAATTCTCAAGTGATCTTCATGTTCTTCCTTTCTCTTTGAATATCAAAGATTAACATCTTTAAAGACAACCACAAACTGATCAAGATAGTCTCTAAAGACTCTATTCATCAGATCCATGAAGATAGCAGGGGTATTAGTAAGGCCAAATGGTATCACTACAAATTCATAGTGTCCATACCTTGTACAGAAATTTGTCTTTGGTATATCCTCCATTTTGACCCTTAATTGATGATAACCTGAATGAAGATCAATCTTGGAAAAGTATTGAGCTCTGCATAGTTAGTCAAATAAGTCATCAATATGTGATATATGATATTTTTTCTTGATGGTGATCCTGTTGAGTTCTTGATAATCAATGCAGAGTCTCATTAATCCATCTTTCTTCTTAAAAAACTGAACAGGTGATCCCCAAGGTGATGCAATAGGGAATATGAATCCCTTATCAAGATTCTCTTGGATTTTCTTCTTCAATTCCTACAACTCAATTGGGGACAATGTATAAGGTGTCTTTGAAATAGGCAAAGCACCCGGTACGAGTTCTATTGAAAACTCAACTTCATGATTTGGTGGAAGACCTGGAAATTCCTCTGTAAATACATCATAAAACTCCCATACAATGGGAATATTCTTAATCATGAGTTTCTCTATAACCATTTGAGATAAATAACCTTCATTTAGTGGAATTAAGACCCATAAGATGGAAGATATTTCCAATGGAAGGTTATGTTCATCCTTGCATCGATAGACGATCATAGATTGATCAGGAATATAAAATGTGACTTCCCTTCTTTAGAAATTGATATGATCTCCATATAAAGAAAGACAATCTATGCAAAGAATCACATCAAATTACACTATAGGAAGGATCACAATATTTTCATGAAGCACTTTCCTACAAACTTAAATCAGAGAAGAATTATAAACTTTTGATACGATTGTTGTGCCATTAGGGGTTTTCATAGCCAACTCAACATCTAATTGTTGAGGTAATATGATGATACCCTTAGAAAATTCTTCAGAAATAAAAGAGTGGGTGGATCTAGAATCAAATAAAACATTTGTTACTTTAGAGTGGATGGTAAGTGTACCTTTCACCACTTAGTTATCATACTCCACATCGCTGATAGAAATTTCATGTGACTTTCCTTTGTCTTTAGCCTTAACATTTTGTTGACATCAATAATAATCAACAACCCTTGGATTAGGGCATTGATTAGCATAATACCCCATTTCTATACACTTGTAACATTAAAGTGTAAGAGGTGCACTATGTGTAGCTTTTTCTTTGTTCGTATCACTAGACATCTTCTTCCCATCATTGCGGCATTCAAATGCCCGATGACCTTCTTTTCCACATTTGAAACATTTACTTGTCCCTTTAAGACAACTCCCTCCATGTTTCTTTCCACACTTTGAGAACAAGGGATAACTCATCTTCTTTTCAGTGTGCTCTTTAGATTTTCCTTTGAATTCCATTTTTTTCTTCTATCAAATGCATATGACTGATGGGTTACTCCAATCCCCATCACAACCTTGAGAGCACATCGAACGATTTCCTCGTAGATATTGAAGTCCCTTATGGATAACACCCTTCAAAGACTTGGTTTTAAGCCACTAATGAATAGATCAATTTTACTCTTAGGTTGGATAATAATTCTTGAAGCGTACCTTGCAAGTCTTGTAAAAGTTTCTTCGTAGGTACCAACAGATTCATCAACCTTTTGCTTCAGTTCATGAAACTCCTTCTCCATATTTTTTCTAAGAATACAAGGGAATTACATATTGAAAAATAAGTTCTTGAACTCATCCCATTCCATGGAATCAATTTCATCTCTTGGCCTCATATTCAAGATAAGATTCCACCATTGATCAACTTCACCTTCCAACTAATATACTACTAAGATGACTTTATCATGATCAGAACATTGATGAACTGAAGATATCTTTTCAGTAGTAATGATCCATTGTTTAGCAACTAATGGATTAGTAGACCCGATGAATGAGGGTGAACGCTTTCTCATGAGAGATTCAACAGAATGTTGCTCCTTCCTTTGCTCGTTTGGAAGTATTACATGATTCATAGCTTGAGAGCGTTGTGTGAGCATGGTTACAAGATTTTTCATTCCTGCACCCATAACTTTTGGTTGCTCAGGGGGGACAATCATTGCATTGCCCATCGCATTCATCATTAACATGGTTCCATCAGGTTCCGTACATTGACTAAAACCAATAAGCATAGTATGAGAAATACTAATAATAATGGGAAAACCACATAATCAGGAATAAAATATCATGCTTAAGGTCTTATCATAGGTTGTTCATGTCCCTTTCTAAAACACTAAGATTGTGTTCTATGATTAGACTTATCCTTAGGGTTCTTACTAAGGCTTTCACATCCTAGTTTCTAAAGGCTGACTATACCATTCCTCTGACACCATATATAACGAACCATAATTTATATACATTTTTATTACTTCAAAATTGAAGAAAAATTATTACAACATATAACAAAACCATGAAGAGACTGTATAGGTATTGTGTCTTTAGAAACTGGGAAACATAAACAACTGGTTCATAAATCATCTACATTTTCTCCCTTTTATTTTACCATATGTAGAGTCCCTTTTGGAATATCTTACTTAATACCCTTCTTCCTAACCTGGGGAAAATAAAACATACAAACGGGTGAGCTCAAATGCTCAGTAAGGGTAAACAAAGTAAATATCAATCATATCATTTCATAAGAATCTAAAAGTTTTAAAATCTTTACCTTAAAAAGAGATCATAATATCATAACATGGGAAAATCATGGTAGTGAAATATAATCCCAATAATAATAACATAAAACATAAAACTTTGTTTCATACACACATAATCATAATTTATCATTTCTTAATAGTCAAGACTCATTGCCAAGACTATCCTAGTGGACAAAGTCCATTTCTGAACCAAGTTCACTCCTCGTTTCAGTCCTGTATCACTGAACCAGATTAACCTGCCGTTTCAACCATGTCTATCTCGTGAGATTTAAATCTTTACCCAATGCATTGGAGGGAGATATAGGTCCCAACCATTTCATAATGATACCATTCTTATTTGTGTTACAAGATCATAAATCATACATCATAGCATAACCCATGTAATAAAAATGGGATTCTTAAACATCATGGCATCATAACATAATCCATATAAGATAAAAGGAAATAATAAAAAATTCCATCATAACATAATCAAAATAATGTAAAAATTGGAATATAAATATAACCCTATATTATCATAGATGGAAAATAATTTTGATAAAATGCTTGAACTCCATTCTTGAGGAAAATATCCTTTCTACTTCAAAATTTTTTTTCCATTTATTAACATGTTATAAAATTTTAAACTAAAATATGTTGATTAAAAATAAACTTTAAAACTTGTAAAGTAAGTTTCATTGAAATAATGTTCTATGAAATCATAAAAATCCATTCATGTCGTATAAGTTAAAAAACTTTTTTCTCGTACTTTGGCTGGAAATGTCAAAAAGTACCTCGTACTAAAAATGACAAAAGATTCCTTTCATATATTTTACTAAAAATTTACCAATGAGTAAAATTGGATTTAAACAATTTTAGGAGGATATAAATAATATTACATATTGAGGGAACATGGATGTGGATGCTAAATATTCCCCAGTAAATTCTAAAATATAAACAATCTCCGATAAAAATGAGATTGCGAGATTTTCCCATACCTTAGGTCTGATATGTTTTGTACGTGTAAGATCCTCCTGTATAATGATTAAAATATTGTTATTGACTTATTACAGAATCATATTCATTGTTATGATATCATATATGGTCATATAATTATCTTCTTATTAGTAATATTTGATTGCTACTTGTTATTGGGGTGTTCATTGCTTTATGTTCCTATGCATGTCTTGTCGAATAAATTCTTATTCTTCTTTTTAGGATATAGATTCCTCATTTCCAGACTTTTATTAGTGTAACATATATCATATTTATTCATTTAATCCATTTATATAATCATTATTCAATGAAGATCATGTAGAACGAGTCGCATCACATCATGGAGATGGTAGGCCGTACGTATGCACGAGCGATGATATCGTTTCCATGATCATGGAATTGTATTGAAGTGTATGTATACTATTTCAGATTCAATTTCACTTTATTATAATCATATATAGTTATTATTTACACCATTATACCCATCCAAGTAAGGTGGTGGTGGACAATAGATTACACCACGACGTGGAGACAGTATTCCGTACGTACGCACATGCGGTGATTTCATTTTCCATAGGATGGATAGAAGGTGAAATAGGGTAGTTTCATATTCATAATAACATATCAGTATATTAGTGATACTGATGTTATTACTTCACAATGAAACAACTAAATAATAGGAAGTAGAAGAAGAAATAAATTTCAAAGAATCGGTAATGGACATTACCTCTTCTTTGAAGGGCCTCTTCTTAATCTCCTCTTAGGGAACTAATGATGGTATTTTAAGAAGACCAGGACCTCTAGAATGTTTCTAAGGAAGTGGAGAAAATAAATTTTCATGGGTTGGCCTAACTTTAATTCTCAAAGTGGTGCGAGGAAGGGAGGGGGAGGTTCCCTTTTATAAGGGATGAGAGGGGCACCTTATGAAAAACTTAAAATAATATTTTATTATAAAGTAATATTCAGTTTTTAATAGCTCATAATTGATTTATTTTTAATATAATGTGGGTATGGATTGCAATCATCTCAACCAAAATATTTTAGACAAGATTAGGTGACAATTTTAACCTTATCATTTAGATTTAACTCTAAGATAAATAATTTTACATTTACAGTGTCCTCTTGTTTTCTTACACTATATGGTCAATAAACATACCATAACAAGACAAAAGAACCCCAAGTTGTTCATTATTAATATATATAACCTTATCTATGACATTTGGCCAATACATAGATTTTTAGGAATAATAAAACAAATAATAATATAATATTAGTTTTAAAAACTATTCAATGTCCATTTTGAAACTATTTGGTAATTTATTTTTGTGAAACATATAACAGCATGATTAGTTAGAAAAAATTTTATTAAATCAATACTTACATGTCATATTAACCTATAAAAATAGTTTAATTCATAAAAAGTCTCAAATTACATTTATTTGGGTATTTATAATATCAATTATGATAATATTTCACTAATAAGGTAATTACTTCATCATCATTGTGTCATTAATAAATTAAATTATTTAATGTATAAAATTTATAAATAAAATAATATTATGTGGTAAATCTTTTATCATTCTATGGAATATTTATAGTCGAATTAATCTTATGTATAACCATATATTAAAAAAAAATTAGTTATTAAACTTTGTTTTTTACTCTTTTAACTCTTCATTAAATAAAATAATAATAAGTGTCCTAATCTAATCCAAGTGGACCTAAATGGTCATATTTTATTCCTAAGGGTGTTTTTGGTCCAATTAAACTTATCTAATTGAATTAGGACATGTTTTAGGGTAATAATAATTTCATTTTTACCCTTAATTACCCTATTTACTTTTAACCGTGGTAAATAAAAGTCAAAAGTAACTATTCACCAAAAATTATATTTATCTTATTGAACCACATATTACTACTTGATATTAACTGTGTCTCTCAGATTTTTGAAATTCCTCTCACAGAAGCGGTACAATTTTGTTTTATGTAAATTTTCAAATTCTACTAAGAGGTGTGTAATAGAGGGTGAAAAGTTCAATAAAATTTATATATATATAAAATTATTATAAAATGACTCCAATGAATTACATTGAAATTATATAGGTATTATGTATCAATTTTGACATAAAATAAATCTAAATAAAATAAATAAATATTTAAATAAAATTTGGTTTTCAAATAGTAAGTCTGTGTTTTCACTATTCATAAAAAATTAAAAGTTTTCGGAAAAATACCAAAAAATAAACCTAGGATAATTTCGATATTCTAAATCCAAAAATGAAGTCCAATTTGAAAGATAAAATTTCAAAAATTGGGTATTACTATTCATAATGGCTAGTTTATATAATCTTTTAATAACATATAATTGTTTAGTGAAACTCGGTATTGCGTACAACACAAGCTATTGAGGAAGGTTACTCTTGCGTGTAACGCAAACCAAGACATTGTTGTGTGTAGTGAAAGATTCCATTATACATAGAAACAAAATATTTCTCATAAAATCTCGGGCGTTACATCAACCATAATGACACTGTTGATTTACACCATCATTTTTAGTTGGTGGATCTTGTGAATGTATAATATATCCCCATACACAAAGTCATGATATTTAATGACTCATATTTTCCATGTATTATTTTTGGATATTGTGTGAATTAATTATTAGACCAGGCACTGAGATATAATGGGAATCTGAGGCCTAGTGTTCCTAGAATAAATGTTTGAAATATATTGAATATATTAAAAAGAATACATGCATGGTTTTCCTAAAAAAGTAAAATAACATATAAATGGGGGACCAGAACAGAAATATCAGGGAACTATTGAGTTCAGAATGTAGGGTTTACCCTTAATGTGACATAAACTAGTGTGGAATAGCGAGTTTGGGGAATATTCATCGCGGTCATAAAATAAATAACATATTTAAGAAAGTTATTTTATTTTTTTGTTGACTCAATGACTTAATTTTCATTTTCATGTATGTGCTTATGGAATCATTTCATGGTTATCTACATAACTTTATAAATTTATGAGAGCCATTGGATATGTTGGAGGAGATCATGTTGGTGGATGAAATTTGGGTCAGATATTGATGAACAATGTACGAAGGAATCAATAGATCTCACCAAAGATAAAAAAAATAAACATAATTCTTATTTAGAAAATGATCAAGATTGAGGTAAGAATTTTTTTATTATATTACTTCTCATTCATAACTTCTTTATTGAACACAAATCAATCGATGAATATATTAACTTGTAGGTCAGTCCTTTTTCTAGATGGGTTAGACTGGATAAAATTTAGGAGAATTTATTAATTATTTAATTATAATTTATTAATTTATAATTAGAATGACAATTAATCAAGGTCGATAAAAACACCAATGGAGGTACATTTATCTAAATTTTTCTCATTATTTTCTCTTCCAATTTTTCATTCATCACAGGTGTTCTTTATTTGGAATGTCATTCGACGTATCCTGTTAAATTAATCCCTAAAAAATATTCATGGTGCAACGATCCAATATTGGAGATCTGGGACCAAAGATATGGTGGTGTGAAGAAGGAAAAGATTATAAATTGGATTGTTTCTGATACCATATTTAAAATAATTCAACAATAAATGAATAACAATGCATGATTTTGTTTTCCAAATAGATTTGATGACCAAAAACTATTTTTCGGCAATGAAAATGCTCTTAAGAGACAATATCTTGATTTTCGTGGAGAGATGGTTAGTGGATCGAATGAAAGAGGTAAAAGAATATATGCAGATTCCATATCATATATTCTAGAACATTTTCACTACATGACATTTAATGCAAAACCACATGCCAGGTGGGACAATCTCAATACTAGATAAGGTTTCAAATGTAAATAAGTATCACATATCATGTGACCCTTGTCACATGGAATGTAGCCTCACCCCCATGGTGTGTGGTGTATCTTGAAGGGTAAAAACATGAGTTGGAGTACATGGGCATGATTTCACTGTGTTCTCCCACATGGACACAACTTGGCCATATATACAATGGAATACCTATGTACTGGTACATGGTAGAGTACATGGACATTCGAAATGTCGTGTACTATTATATGGACATAGACATATGATACAAGGAGTTTATATAATCAAGACCTACGACCAAAGGGATATGGAAATTAACCCTATAACATGTTATGTACTCATTAATAACAATGATTGGAGCCTTTATTCTCTTTATCATGGACATGTTTCATTAGTGTGTGTTCTCCATATCCATTCCATAAGGTTTAGTATAAAATTACCCCCCACACAAACGATAGTGATCCCCTTAACATGAAGTCTTTAATATTGTTTTTTGGAACCCTTTTATGAGGCTTGGAGTGATATCCTATATTCATCTTCATTCATACGGTGGAGTTCTTGGTATCATCCCAACCAATAGTATTTGGGTGTCGATCCTCTACATAAAAGGTTAATCCATTTTTTATTAGTTTACTCAATGTACTTAAGAGTAATCGTTAACTTTGTATCATATCATCTTGGACATTCAATGTGTACCTCATATGGAAAGACCCGACAAACACTACCTCTTGGGCGGATGTCATTAGTGTTATAAAAATTAGGGATATTTTCTCCCAAAAAGGTTCTATGTGGAACCTTTAATATAGAAACCTTGGATGTAATTATGGTTGTGTCTTACCTATAGAATATGTGTGTTTGTTGTTAATATCTATATATTCTTATTATATATGATTTATACTTATAATTTTATAGATCCTATATTACTTATTTTGTATAAGGTTTTTTGGTTTTGAGGTGTCCTACTAGGTATTTTTATACTCACTCGTGCACTATATTTTCTTATATGTTTAATGTATTAGGCATATGATTAACCCTTTCACAGAGTCCTAGACAGACCAAAACTAGAAATTTCTTAGTTGAGATTAGACAGACTGTGGAGTGTTCCAAAGGTACTTTGGTAGCTGTCTCAGTTTTACTTTCAGGATGGACTTTTATTGAGACTCTATGTAGTGGGGTTTTATTTGGACCTATTTACTTTCCTTAAGATCCTATCATAATATAGTTTTGGGATTTAGATGAATGAATGAATGGTTGTTCTTTTTTTTACATTTCATCCTTTTATGGGATTGGATATGTCTATGTGAGTATAAGTTTTTAGGATAATGTCATCCATGTTAGTGATATTCCTAATTATAAGTAGTCACTACCCACTTACTATTAGAGGTGGGATTGGGGAGTTTTATCACATTCCATGTAGGGATCGTTCATGAAAGAGTGGTATCATAGTAGTCAATTCTACCTTAGGACCAGAGCCTGTGAGATTAGTATGGGAAATTTTTTTTTAAGTGTTTCAAGTTTGGATTTCTGTCTAGCGAGTTTAGTGCTGGTGTGGTGGAAAACATATCTATTCAACAAGACACTGATCTCCCATTTTTCGACTCGATACCTCTTATCATGGGATATAGGGAAACCAATGGGAAATGAATCATATAAGAATGGTTTGTGGTTTCCATGTAATTATTAAGTAATCCCTCCGGATATACTCATTGACATGTAACATCTTGTTTAATTTTAGGAAGCCTCCACAAATTATTTTAGCAAGTATATAGAATCTGGATCTCTAAGATGATCCCCTTAGTGATGAGGTGACAATATGGGGACCATTTCCAGAGATGTTACCTTCAGGTGGTGCACCAACTATACAACCACCTATAGAGAATCCCATTTTAACAAAAATACTTGCAGATGAGGTGTGTAATCTATGCTAATATCATGTGTTCCAGTGACAAAGACCCCTATGGTTCTAAGGTGAGCCTGACCCATATGCATCTGTGGACTGGCTTGAGGTGGTGACCTAATTTTTCCATCTGGTATGGACACTAGCAGTTCAAATGGTGTTCTTTGGTGTGATCCTTCCCCATGGCTCAACAGGATGATAATGGGGGTTAGTGACCATGTCATACTATAAGGTGACTCTACCATTTTCAAAGTTTTAGAACAATTTTAGAGTGGATCACTCTCTAGCTATACTGATGGATGTAAGTATCCATGGTATATTTATCTCTTGTAGGGCATCATGACATAACTGTGTATTCATCCAGGTAAACCAACCTCTCTATATAATCAATAGATATGCTTGATAAACTACTATTTATGGATTATATCATCAATTAGGGTCTGTATAGAGGCATATGAACTAGAGTTATACCTCTATTCATTCATACTTATATGGGGGTTCTTGAGTGAACTATCGTGGTTGAGAGTTTCCTGGATCAACAGAAAAAGTCAGTGGTTTCCAGAAGTCGTAAAGAAATAGAAGAGACCTCAAAAGTAGGGATCTGATGTTAGTCCCAGTGACCTGGACATGAGATAGGTTTCAGGAGGATATCTTATGATAGAGGATCTATGGTTCAAGGGTCACAGGTTGGGTACAATTAGCCCAGGGAGAGACAGATTTACTTAGGTGATGGTTGAGTAAATCCTATAGGATATTTTCGACCTATCATATAGCTGATAGTGAGACCATGGATGGACTTCCAAGGTAGAGTTAGCATTTGGAGAATAATGTTTCTAAAAGAAGAGGATTTGGTAGAGAAGTTGGGAGAGTTTTAAGAGGTGTTAGATGATTTTAATTATTACCAACACCACCCCCATGTGGTGCACACTAGTCTTAAGAAGTTTGAGGATATGGGTGAGGACAGTTGCGTGCGGTCGAACCCTGCGACCCAGAATCAATGGGAATGATTAGATTAATGATCTGTGTCATTTCTAACTTAGTACTAGTACTAATAGACACATGGGTTAGTCATTTAATTCATTCCACATGTCATGTTAGAGACCTAAAGATTCTAGTAAATCATTTGGCTCGACCCTTGCACATGAAGGATCCTACTTGAGATGAATCATTATTTCCACACTTAAGCTGGAAATGTGACATAACTCTTGGAGTCAAGAGTTTTTTTTGGAATATCTTTTTAAAATATATGATGACCTAAAATTTAGTTTAAGATATCAAATGGTTATCTATAGTTCATGGCCATATTTAGTTTTTGATATGGATGATTAATTATGTCTTCAGTGAAAAAAATATGTTTTCCTTTTTGGTGTAAAGGAAACTCTGGTAGCATATGATGGACTTATTCAAAGGAGGGTGTAGTCAATTACTCGTCAATTGTCTTTCCTGACCCATGGGGTGTATATGTTATGAGTTTTTGTTACCTTAAATAGTGTTGGATTATGAGGATGTCTTCCATGAGTATATTTTATATTTATCTCACATTAGAGAGATAAACTTCTACCCTGATCTACACCCCAGCACAACAACGATATCTATTCCAAAATCTCGGATGGCTCATATAGAGATTCTTGAACTGAGGGTGTAGTTGGAGGACATACTGAGGAAAAAATTGTTATACTGAGTTTTTCACTATAGGTAACCCTAATATTGTCACCAATAAGGTGGATGAGAGCATGAGGTTATGTGTAGACTACCGACACTTGAACCAGTTGACTATGAAGAAAAGATATCAGTTTTCAAGGACCGATGTCCTATTTGATTAGTTGATATGGTCTTTATGGTTCAAAAAGGATGACCTTGGATCAGGATATCACCAATTATTAATACAATATGAGGATATACCAAATGAATGATTCATAAACCAGTTTGTTCCAGAATTTTTAGGCCAGTTCATGGTAGTTTTCCTCAATGAAATACGTTTTTAATTAGTATCAAATGATTAGAATGTGAGACTATTGTGGTTGTTATTGGATGTGCACTGAGAGAACCAAATATTTTGGAAGCTCTCGAAGTTCCATTTCTGGATCCAGGTGGTCCACATTCGGGGGATCATTCATTCAAAAGATGGAGCAGTTTTGGATGTTTCCACGACCAAGATAGTGTTTGATTTGGATCCACCCAAGATCAAAATGGTTGTGCGGAGCAACCATGGGATGAAATTATATTATGGGAGATTTATACCTGATTTTTCTAGGATATCAACATCCATGATAGATTTAACCTAAAATGGTCTTTTTTCTTATGGATGGAGAGGTGATAGTTTGATTTTTCATCATTTGAGGAAATGATAGACGATAAATCCCATCTTGAGATTTCTAGAGGACGTTGTTGAGTATATAGTGCTCTATGATGCATTTGGAACCAATCTCAGTTGTGTTCTGATGGAGAGGTAGGTAGTGATTACCAATGGTTCACAACAGTTGAGAATACACGAGAAAAACTACATGACCCAGGAACTTGAGTTAGTTGTGGTAGTCTTCACACTAATTATTTGAAAAAACTACATGGTGAGAGAGAGGTATATAATCCATTATGATCAAATTAATCTCAAGAATTAATTCTCATATAATTATATTAACTTGATATCGATGAAATATCTAGGGTTCCTTGAGGATTATGACTTCTAAATTGTATATATGCCTCAGAAGGGGAATATGGTAGGAAATTTTATCATTATAAGATCTTATTCATTGTTGATGAATGATACATTAGAGAATTTGGATTAATTTTATTCATCATTTGTCAAAGGAGATGGCACAAAATACCTCCCAGAGATGTTTATCACCCCTCCACTCTTACAGCATGTCTGGGAGGCACAAATTGGGGATACCAACTGTGAGACCCAACATGATGAGATATCCATTAGACATGCACATGATGAATTTTATAAATGTGAGGATCATGTCACCCATTTCATAGGATGCATTATGGTACGTATGAAGTTTTCAGTGGAGGTTCTATGGGAGTTTTATACATATATGTTGGTTGTACATAAATGCATAGAAAACACATACCAGAAACTCCAATGTGAGTTTTGGTGGCCAAGGATGAATGAAAGAGTTGCAGAGTTTTTCTCTTGATGAATTACTTATCAGAAAGGTTAAGCACCAGGTTCCAGTGAGATTAGATCGACCCCATTATGTTCCAAAGTGGAAGTGGGATGGGAAATCCATTGACTTCACAATGGGATTACAAAATTCATTTAGGGGACATGATTCCATCTAGGTGATCATAGATAGACTCACCAATTCGTCTCTCTTCCTAGCTATTCGGGAGTATAGTCCAGTATAGAAA
This sequence comes from Viscum album, assembly GCA_963277665.1. Lineage (NCBI taxonomy): Eukaryota > Viridiplantae > Streptophyta > Magnoliopsida > Santalales > Viscaceae > Viscum > Viscum album. The sequence continues at coordinate 677,968,930 of OY728158.1, read as the reverse complement.
TTGGGATGCCTCTATATCCAGGATATAGTCCCACTCAAAGTAGTCTCATTGATGATTTTTTCTAACCAAGATTATCACTTCACATCCAAATTGTGGAATGGATTTCATGAGGTGTTTTTGTCTCATTTACTCTTGAGTATAGTGTTTCATCACCAAAATAATTGAAAGAATGTGTGAATCATTCAATTTTTGGAGGATATGTTGTGATATTTTATGTTGGTCTTCAACCGTATTTTGGATGATCACCTACCCGTAGTAGAGTTTTTGTACAATAACTACAACCATTCCTCCATCAGTATGAAACTATTCAAGGATTTGAATGGTCAACACTGTAGGTCACCACATTTCTTGACCGACCCAGGGGATTTAGTACTCATGGGCACTGAGTAGGTGTGAGAAACTACAGAGAAGGTGAAGATCATCTCTAATAGGTTGAAGACAACATAGATCCATTACTACTATTATACTGATAGATGACGAAGTCCATTGAAGTTTGATGCGATAGACCATGTGTTCTTATGGGTTTCACTTTGATATGGAATACAATTATTTAGATGATGTGGAAAGTTAAATCTAAGAATTATTGGCCCTTTCATATACTATATTGAGTTGGAAAGGTGGTGTACTGTCGAGCTCAACCATTATAGTTTGACCAAGCACATGACTTCTTCCACATGTCGCAGCTGAGGAGGTGCGTGTGTAGCTTATCACACATTATCTAATGGGGAAAGCTAGACATGGAGGATAGTGATGCATGTTCAAAGTACTTTGTAGAGATTGAATATCAGTAGAATAAGATATTTCATGGATGAGTGGTTCCTTTATTGTGTTACTGGTGGTTGCATCAAACGTTTTATGAGATCGCAAGGGAGTAGGAGGCTCAGATTCGTACCGAGTAAAAACATCTATTTTGTAGACCATGTTATGGATTTATATTATGTAAAGACCCAAAGTGGAGAGAATTTATTTACTAATATTTTTAATATATTATTTTTCAATATTTTATGGATTATATTAGAGATATCATGCTATGACATCCTGCGATTCCAATACCCTATGTGTACATAATAAATGTTTGAAATATCTTAAATATAATAAATATCATGACCGCACGGGTTCCTAAAATATTGAAATAACATATAAACGGAGACCTAGATCATAAATATAAGGGTACTGTTGAGTTTGGAATTTGGGGTTTACCATAATAATGACATAACCTTGGTTGGTGCAGAGAATTTGTGCATAAGTAATCATGAGCGTAAAATGAATAAAATAATTAACTGAATTATTTTATGTGTTTGTTTACACAGTGTATTAATTTATTGATTTAAATAAATTCTTTTGGAAAATTTTTATGGTTATCCACACAACCCTATTAATTGATGATATCCATAAGATCCATTTGGGGAGATCCAGTTGGTGGAAGACAACTAGATTATATATAGATGGCTGATGCAGGACAGAATAGAAGGATATACCCCATGATAATGACACATCTTCTATTAGGCCCCAACCTTAAACATTGCATAATCTTGAGTTAATTTAGTAATTTCAGATTATTTTACACTTACATTAATTTATTGTTTATATTTTTATAGAATTAGGCCATATCTCATACTTACCAAAACTGTAAAATAAAATTCGACACTTCCAAATAGTTCCCATTTTTCAAAATATAAAACATTTAAAAGAAAAAATGATTTCATATTCATGATAATATTCATAACGTTCATCTTGAATTCCTAATATTTAATAACCATACATATACCCAATGAAAAAAATTCAAAACATGGGATGAGCACATAAAGATCGGCATTGGGAAAATGAAAGAATATGTTAGTCTAGAAAAAACATGTAATCCAATAAAAACTTTTTCTTAAAAACCCACTAGCATATATAGAAAATTTATCCAAGTTCCCTAGGAAGTCATTAAAATATCACCCATACATTCCCCCTTACAATTGAAATAACCTTACGTTCATCTTAAATATACAGATTACAAAACTCATTAGAGATCAATAATGGGGCTCACCAGTCATATCTTGAGTTATAATGGTCTCAAACTGACACATCATGAGATATAATTAGGATCTACCGATAATATATTGAATATAATGGGATAACCCAATAATAAAAAATTTTCATAGAACATATCAAGAGTAAAAACCTTGTAAATGATATTAAACCAATGATCTAAAATGTTTTAGATATCAAAATACCCTTTGTTGGAAATCAAATTTAAAATATCAATACCATGTACGTAATAATGAAACCATTTTCATAAATAAGAACTATAAAAATTTATAAATAAAAAATTAATTAAGTTTCATGAAAGTTAGAGGAACCACCCAATCCGTATAAGTTAAAAAACATTCATCTTTTTTTCTTCTAAAAAGAGATTAATGAATAACTTTAAAGGAGCATTTAAAATGAAAATCCATTACCCTCAGTCTAACTAATCATGTAAAATCACTGGATTCTTAAAAAATATTGGTTTATTATTTAATTTCTTGGGATTCTGTTTTATGTTTATTATGAATTTTTATATAACTTATTTCTTTATTATAAGAATTACTTAATTATTTAATATTATGTTAGATTTTTTGTCGATATTCAGTACCTAAACAAAAAAATAATTAATATGTTGTCAATATTTAAAGTGGTTATAATTCCATCATATCAATAATACTATTCAATAAATAATAATAATTTTTATGCATCAATTATAATTTTTAATACAACCATTTATTTGTGGTTATGAAAAATGAACGACATTATAACCATGAAGATGGTAGTCTGTATATACGCATGAGTAACGTTTCCATTTTTCATTGATAATTTTTGAAAGGAAGGTAAAAATTATTTTCTATTTCCATAGGTATAATATCATTTATATTATATTAATCATTTATATATACGTATATATATCATCTATATTATTTTGTGAATAAAAAATAATCACATCGCTTCATAGAGGTGATTGTTTACACGTACGCGCCAACGATGTTATAATTTTTTTGATCATGGAAAGGTAAGAACATAATTGATATATTATTATCTCATAATTTTTAATATTTCTTGAATATCATGTATATTAATAAATATCATCATTATAATTATTCTTGAGAGATGAGGATGGAAAATGAATTTTTTTGGTTCGTGAGGTTATAGTATATCAGAAACATGAGTGAATAATTCATTTCCTATTTGATGTAATTGGAACTTGATTTATTTGATGATATTCAGATAATATAATCTCAGTATATTTATTATATTGAAGCTATTATTTTATCATGGATTAAGAATATTTTAAATAATTGGAAGATGAAATATAATAGACGCACATAATTAAAAGTGATACCTCTCCTTCGGACGAACTCCATTAATTAACACATCAACACCAATAAGTTGAGAGTTCTACTGAAAATGAGGACTATTAAATTTGGGGAGGTATTATAGTATGTTATTTATGTAGATACCGAAAAATAAATTATTTTAGAGTGCATTGAAATTAGAATAATGTGTTTAATTTTATAAGAGAGGGGAGGAGCACTCATGAAATTCATCCAATATAAATTAGAAATAATTTTATTATTTTTCTAATCCTTATCACTTTTAACCCTTATTTAACCTTTTTTATTTCTCACCATGATACAATGTAATTTACAATTTTAAGGTTAATATAATTACTATAAAATACCAAACGACCAAGTAATGTGTCATTTATGACATATTACTTCTTATCCCAAAAATTCTGTCAAATTTTTTATTTTTATGAATTTTATATCATTTAATAAAAATTGATTTATCTAAAATGTCAATGATGCCATTTTTAACACTATTCATTACTTGATTATTTAAACTATCATATTTGAATGATAAATTTGAACCAACCTTTTTAAGGAATCAATAACATTTCAAATGCATCCATAAAATATTTTATGACATTATTTATGTCATATTATTTTAATTTTAATTTTTTGAAATCATGTTTTTAATTTCATGATTAATGAGTCAATTACTATATCACCATTATGTTAGCAATTAATTTAAATATTTCATTCCTAAAAAATATAAATAAATTAACAAAAAATATATAATTATTTTATATTTAAGTGGACTATTTATATTATAACAAATCTATTATATAACCCTATATTAAAAATAGTTTACCTAATACAAACATGGGTGATCCAACACTTTTATTCACTTTAAATATAATATTATAGATGTCTTACTCAAAAAAAATTTAAAAAGGATATAATCTCAGACTAAGGATGATTTTGGTTGATAAAAAATTAACCAATTAAAATAATACATTTTTATGGTGATTTAATATTATTTATAATATTATTTGTACCTTTAATTACATGATTTACCTTTTGCTGTGGAAATAAAAATATTACTAAAGTTACTATTCATGATGTAAAAAAATAAAAGGTGCCTATTTAAATATTTTGTACCATCTGATTTTAAATATTGAATCTATTTTTATAAATTCAAAAAAAATTAGTGGAAATTAATTAAAAATTAATCTCCTTGATGGAATGAGAAAATGAGTTTATAATGTAAAACTTTCAAAAGACCACATAGTTTTTAAATCCAATTTCAGAATGAAATTGATGTTAATACCCTAAAAAGGATTAATTGATAAGAAAATAATATAATTATACATTAAAAAATATTAAAGTATAATCTAACTGTATAAATAAATTACAAAAAAAATTATTATGAATTAAAATTCCGTATGTTTCACTCTTCATTAAAGTATTAAATTTATTAGATAAATTCCAAAAATTTTAAAAAAAGTAAATTTTGATATTTCACATTCGAATTAGAAGTTTATTTTTTCAAATATAATTAAAAAAAGTAGAAAAATGTATTTAAAACTTGTCTTTCAATTAAAATGGTGAAAATCATTTTTTAATAAAATGTTTTAACCATAAAACTAGTTTTATCATATGTGATATAGAACATAGTGTCTATTTTAATTATTATGTAATTACTAAATGAAAAATAATTATTCAAAAATTTCCAAGGTTTTTAAATTATTTCCCTTTATTTTGAAAATGTTTCCTGGAATTTTTTTTCACATATTAAATAAGTGGGGATATCTTTCCCCCCTTGGGGTTTTAAGACTCCCATGTTGCCTCTTCATCCATATGGTTTTTCCACAAAACATTAAAATGATGAATCATCTTATTCCACAATAATTAATATCTATGGTCAAGAGCCAAAAATGGATTTCCTCTACTTCCAAACATAAAACATGAGACATATCGGGCATATGCCTTTTTTTAATTTTAGAAAGAGAAAAAACAATAGTATGAACAAAGTCATGTCTTGGGGAAAATAACTAAGGTTGAATAAAATAATTCATACCAAGCTGATCCCCTATAATCATATAAACTCCCTCCTATATGGGATGAAGAGTATTAAAAAAACAAACTATATGATAAACTTGATTGACCAATTCCATGGAGGCCAGCTGATCAACTACATTGTTGCCCTCACGCCACATATGCGACCCTTTGATATTGAAATTGATAATGATATATTTACATATCTAAATGAAATAAGAAACCTAATAAGGATTTTATTCTTTTACTTTCATGGAATCAAAAATAATCAGGGAATATATTTCCACCTAATTTATTGATATGTATTTCTGACCACATAATCTCAGTATTGTATGCATCGATATGGCCTCTAACTGTATATATCTTCACCTATCATAAAAGGTCATAAAAGAAAGATGAACAATACCCCTTAGGCTTTTGATCCACCCCTCTATCTCGCATCATGCCCGAAATACAGAAGACACATAATGCTTGTTTGAGACTCATAGCTAGGGGAAACCACTTCACCCAGTGCCCCCTCTATCATGATATTTAGGGCTACAATACTTCATCATTCTTATATAATTCTCTCAAAGAGGTAGCCTCATACAAACTATCAAACCCGAAAACCATGTCAATAAGGATAGGCTTTATGCTCTTAATAACCGACCTACCAATGGGCAACACCCCTTCAAATCAAGACATGTTTTTGTCCTATCGTATGCAACCACACCCTATATTAATAATCTTTGCACTATACATCCTTTCCTATGCCAAGATGTTTGACCCATGAAACTATATTTCCATGAAGGAGGACCTAGGAATATAGGTAGCAAGAAGAACTATAAAATCACCAAAAAATCAAAACATCCATAGCCTATTCACCCTAAAAAAAGAGGTGATTGACACTCTCCTCCCTGTTCTCCATGCTGGAGTAGAATCTAGAAACCATGTTGAAACTCATCATAATCACATTATAATATGTGGGTACCACATGGTTTCTCACCCTCCAAGTGATAATTTTGATCTTTTTTGGATATTTCTTACACCAATCTACACTATTCCAAATATCCCACATTTTAGGGGGAATTGAAATCCTGCGAAAGAACATTGAAGAAAAACATCCAGTATTAGAAGCAGTTAACATACATATATATGGATCTTCATTAATAATGATATGGTCTAATTTCCCTTGTGTTTTCTTATTCATAGCTGCATAGGTGAAGCAGGGATGCAAGCTAACCTTCCTAAAGGAAATCGTAGGAGTGGGGTATCTCAGGAAACCAATTACCAAGCCCACCCAGTTCTGAAACTAGAATGAGATGTTGCTCTTCCCCATTATCCATTGGGTTTATTGGTGGATAGTTGGGATGATGTTTAGGAGAATAAAATAGAATGGATAAGTGTGAAATCATTCCTATTCTTTCCCTCCTACTTGCATAAAAATGAATGTCTGTTAATCCTATGTTCCTCTATAACCTCCCATGCAAGCCTTGCATGCAAGAAATGAACAGTACTTACTAAGCTCCTCGTGTTGATTCCTCCATTCTAAATGGGTCTCACCGACCTATCCCATGATTCCCATTGTTATTTCCCCTTTTATTGGGTGTCCAAAATAAAGTTATACAATATTCTATTGATGGATGTGATGACCCCCTTGGGAACCTTGGTTGTAAACATAGAAAGTATAGGAATAGTCTAGAGTATATTGTTCAGAAGAGTTATCTGACCTCCAAAGGAGGGGTAATAGTTCTTATAGTTAGAAAAATGACTCGAAATTTAATTCACAATAAGATTAAAGCAAATAATATGTATCCATCCATGGAATATGGGAATCCCATGATAGTCAAACAGGAATGAACCCTTGTGTGTGCCTAATTTAATGAACCGAGAGGTGACCTTTGGAGTTCCACATTTGTTTGAGATAAAGATACTTCTCTTGGTTTTGTTGATAACATGACCTCACAAAAAACAATATTCATTGGTTATTATAATGAGAAAATAAACAAATCTATTATTGGAATTGTTAAAGATGATAGAGTCATCAAAAAATCACAAGGTTAGAAATAGGAAGTCAGATTCTATTCAAATGAAATGGTTGAAGAGCCCCCCCAGGAAAACATTTTGTTAATGAGTCAACTGAGGGTGTCTTGGAAGATTATGAAAATTGACATGGATAATGGATCCCCTTTCCAGAGTCCGTGAGTAGCCATGAAAAAAATATGGTTTTCCCTTGGAAGGAAACAACCAGCCATGCAGAACTGAAGCATAAAAAGATAATACCTTTAACCCATGGAGAAAGACAGAATATTAATAGAATCTTATGGATAGATCCCTATTCCATTCTATAATAAGCCTTATTCATATCCAGTTTATAAGACATATTGGATCCATTGGATTTGAGATTGATATCCCTGAGCATTTCTTGTGCCAAGGAAATCCCCCTAGATTGACCTATCCTTAAAAATGACTTGTTTCCCCAAATATATCCAATGGAAAACATTAATATATATTCTATAATTAAAAATTATAGACAAAATCTTATAGGGAAAATTACACATGCTAACCATCCTCTAGTCCTAGATAGAAGATGGGTCTCTAATCTTCTAGAAGAGAATAAGGGTAGTTTCTCTAGAAACTCTAGGAATCAAGCAACCCTGAATAAAAATATTGAATGTATGAGACAACATAATCTTTTATGACATCCCATAACCCCATGTAGAAATATCCTGTAAAGCCATCGGGACCAGGGGCACTCTTCAGGATGAGGTTCATCATCACATCATAAACCTAGTTCTACTCAAGAACTGCTTCCAACATGTCATTATAAAGGATGGAAATCATGTTAAGGATCCCTAGAAACAACTCTAAATTCACCCTAGGATACCCTGATGCCATGTTCATGTTAGGTTCACCCAGTAGGTTTTTGAAAAAAGAGTTGGTCATGCCTTTGACCACGTCCCTATCATCCGAGTATGAATATTCATCAAAAAATATATTTTGTTTTACAAACCGACTTATTTATTTAATGCATGCATGGAGATTTTCCACGTTCTTGTCACCATAAAAACTAAATTTCACCCACACATCCTCCTAATCCCACAGTTCCCTCATTAGAATAATATCTACCAAAAAATATTATTTTTCACAATGTCATCAAAAACTAATTCCTCCCAGGCATCCTCAAAGTTGTGTTCTAGATGTTCCACCTCCCTCTTGAGGATTCTAGGGTCCTAAGAAATGGGCTGAATACCCTTATTCCACCCTATATGTTTTTGTTTTAATCACCTTAGTTTGTTATGAATGACGACCCAAGAATAGCCATTGGCCAGATCCCTCCAAGTATTGTCAACCAGCTAACGATATCCATCCAAACCGACCCATTGGGCATGAATACTAAAGTGCCCACCACCATCCTACCTGTGGTACATGGATATATGAAAATTAGAATGTTCTGAGATACCCTAGAAAAGATATTTCACCTTGGCATAGGGGAACCTAGAAATTCCACGTATGTTCTCAAAACATATGTCGACTCTACTCCAACATCTACGAATACCTTTATTATTTTTTCACCCCACGAACTTATCCCAAAAATATCCCATTTTATGTAGACCCTTACCTTCTAGAAACTGCATGAATATTGTTCTAGAGGCATGAGGGAAGGATCACATGCCTTTCTTCTCTCCTAGGTCCAAGATCATGTTGAAGTCTCCACCAACTATCCAAGGGATGTCCTCTAGGTCAAAAGAAGAAAGATCCTATAATATCATTTCCCTAATCTAATAATCATATATTTCATAAAAAATGACATGAATAGGGAATATATATCCTTCATAATTTTACCATGATATACTGGTCACTGACCTTGACCATATCCTCTAACAACTCATTTTTTCAGAACAACCATATATTCCAATTAGATGGGTCGACATGCATGTCCCCATGCATACCAATTTTATGAATGAACTTTCCAATCCTTGCATGGATCTTTTTATTCTCTAGGAACACAAAAATACATTCCTTGTGCATCTTAATTTCCGAATATAGAAAGCGGATCTTCACCTGACCCCCTAAGCATCGAGTGTTCAAAATGAGGACTAGAATCCTGGAAAAATTAGTGGATTTTTTTTGACTCCAAGCACATTAGTATCATTCATAGGGGAAAATACACATTCTTTGAAAACTTTTCGATAATATCTTGTTCAAACACCCACCTCTAGTGTCGATTATAACTTAGCTAGAGAAGTTGATAAAGAATTATTACACATGGGAATCCACTTAACATTTCCATGAAGGGGATTTTTGCGCTTGATGTTTGGGAAAAGGATACTCTATAGACCCATGATTATGATTTTAAACAACCTTATTTGGTGAAGTATGAGGTTAAGGAACTTCCAAAGGAGATAACTCATCATTACCTTTTAACATCTGCACTTGTGGAGAGCCAAGGACAACTGAAGAAAACCCACCTTTCTCATCATCCAGGAAAGCATATGATGAGGCCGAGAGATTTGGACATAGAGTAGATGGCACCATTGACCTAGAAATATGTGACAAAAACACCCAAGATAATCGCATACCAGAGGGATTGAATGTTTAAATGAAGAAAAACACATATAGAATTAGAAGTTAGGAGGGGAGAGGGGATGGTGAGGAACCTACCTTTCTTTGGACGTTCTTAGAGAGACATGTTCCTAGGAACAAAAGTTGTCCTGATCCTAGGAAGCAGGCACACCAAAACATGAAGAGGAACCTCTGAGAAACTAATTAGTACTAAGGGAAAGGTCATTAAGCTAAGGAATGACCTGCCTGGTGGAGAAACTAGGTTGGTCCTGGGTTGGGACCCTCATAGAAAAATGGAAAGGAGGTGTAATAAGCCCTTAATTACCACCCAAATAACACTTTCGGAGAATATATAGAGAGTGGCCCTAAAGGGAACAGAAAGAGCAGTACTTGGGAAGTATGGGGTACATGGGATAAAATAGAAAGAAAATCCTATCAATAGGAAACTAATCCAACTTTATCAAGGATTTCATAGTTTTCTATGTACTGTGGGCACATCTTCCCCTTCTAACCAAAACACATCACACATTTTTATGGAGAAACATTGAGATAGTCTAGATCACATACTTCAGGGGAATGATCATTCTTTCAGATATCTACTTAAATTTTCTGTGTGCTCTATGATTTTCTCATGTTTTAATGAATCAAATGAACTTTCTCTATCATTTCCTTTACAAAATCTAGTCCCATCATCTTCCTTTCCCCTATATCATCCCAAAAATAAATAGTTTGACACTAATTTTTATATAAATACTCAAATGGTACCATCTGTATATTGGAATGAAAACTATCATTATAAAAAAACTCAACCCAAAAAAGTTTTTGATCCAAATTTTCTTGGAACTCCATTGAAAAAGAACATATTATATCCTCCATGGTCTGCATTGTGTGTTTTGACTTCCCGTATGATTGAGGATAAAAAGATATACTAAAATTTAATTTAGTACCCAACGACTTTTGAATTCCTTTCCATAAGTTATAACTGAACACATGATCCCAATTTGATAAAATAGAGAGAGTAACTCCAAGTTACCTCACTACTCTTTAATATAAAAAAAAATTATCTATAGATAGAGTATTTCGAATAGGAATAAAATGAGAATATTTTTTTAATCAGTCTATAATAACACAAATCACATTGTTTCCTAGATAAGTCTTCAATAATCCCACTACTAAGTCCACTGATATATTTTCCCATTTTCAATCTAGATCTGGAAAAGACAGAAGTATCCTATTCGGCAACTATCATTCTTTCTTAACTTGTTGACAAGTCAAAAAACTCATGGTAAGGTCACCGATATTTCCTTTAATTCCATCCCACTATTAAAACTCTTGAAGGTTCCTATACATCTTAGTGCTTCCAGGATGAACTAAAAATGGGTAACTTTTAGCTTTACATAAAACCTTTTTATTCAATTGTGAATCATAAAAATCACATAATCTCATTCCAAATCTAAAAAAAAATATTTATCGATGTTAAATTCCAAAAACAAAACCTTTTAATCCAATTGTACCTTTTTCTTAAACTCGTAGTCTTCCTTCTATTCTTTCTTAATCCTTTGTGATATATAGGATTTTACTGAAACCTAAAATAAAATAGTTGGATTTTTTACACCAACAAATTCTGAGCCAAAATTCATCAAATCATTTACCAAGGATTTTTGTTTTAAACTCAAAATGGTTTATATAGAATTAAATTTTTAAAACAAAGCATCAGCCCCATTTTTTTCATTTCCAAGACAATAATTAATTGTACAATCACTATTATTGATTATTTTATCCTTCATCTCTATCCATTTTTAATTCATTTTGAGTGAATAAATACATAAATCTTTAATGAATGTTATATATTTCACATTTTAATCCATACTAATGACGCCTCCAAAATTTTAGTGAAAAAGAAAATCTAATTCTATATCAAGTGTAGGATAATATAACTTTTTAGGTTTATACCGGAATAAAGAAAAAGAAATTACATTATCATTCTGCATTAGGAAACAACCATTTCATTTCAAAAAATCATCACTATATATGAAAAATTGAATAATTTTGGAAGGAAAGAATAGAACTAGAGCATCCACACTAATCTTCTTTTCAATTATTAAATAAAATCATTACATTTTATTTGTCAATATGAACTTAAAATTTTTTTATGTTAACATAGTCAGTGGTCTAGATAACCATGACATGTTTTCAATAAACCTATAGTAATAGCATTCTAATACAATAAAACAAACAATCTCAGTTATATTTGTTGGTCTAGTCCATTATTTAATAAATGTTGTTTTAAAATTATTAAAAATTATTCCTTAATTATAAATAATGTGACCAAGTAAATAAATTTGTCACACACCAAAACTCACACATTCTGAATTTCAAAAATAGTTTTATTACTTTTACAGTCTTTAAAAAACCCCTTAAACGTTTATGATGTTCTAATTTAATTTTAGAATATACCAAAATGTCTTCAATAAACACAACCAAAAACTTTTCCAGGAACTCATGGAATATTCTTTTTATAAGATCCATGAATATAGTCAGTGCATTAGTCAACCAAGAAAGAATGACTAAAAATTCATAATGTTCATATATAGCACTAAAATTAGTATTCATAAGGCCTACTTCCTTTTCTTTTAACTGATTGTGCACCAGCCTCATGTCAACATTCTAAACAAATCTCCCAAGATTTGCTCAAACAAATATTTAATATGTGTAAAAGGATAGTGTTTATTAATAGTGATATTATTAAAGGCTATCTAATCAAGGAAAAGTATCATTAAATCATCTTCATTTATAACAAACAAGACAGGAGTACCCCATGGGACATGCAAGGTTAGGTGAAACCACAATCTAATAAATCCTACAATTTATTTGTCAACTCTAAGATTTTCATTTGATACATCTAATAAGGGGGGTTATAAATTGGCTTAGTATCATCAAATGAGTCAAAAATAAAATAAACTTCTTATTAAGGTATAATTCTTGGTAACTCTTTAAGAAATACATATGGATACTCATTCAACTCTGACACATCATTAATCTGAATATTTACTTTGTTTTACATAATATGTGCATGATAAAATTCATTTACATATTTTAGTAGTTTCTCTAATTAAATATACATTATTAATGGAATGGTTTTATTCTTGTACACAACCTAAAACACTTTTTGAAAAGAATCTTCTTTAGCTCTACAGTCTATATAGCATGGTATACAGAAATCCAATCCATTCCTAGAATAACCACATACTCTAGAAATGAAAAAATGACATGGTTTTCTAATAAATTAATTTTACATAAAATAATAGGAATTTTTATAATTTATTTTGGACAAAAAAATCCCCTAATAGTTTTTACAATAAGTTCTTCTTTTATTTAATGAGGTGGAATTTCCAATTTAATAAAAAAATCAGAAATGAAGGAATGCGTAAAACCTGAACCAAAAAACACATTGGATAAATCTATGAAACAAGATATTCACCAGATACCATTTCTTTTGATGGATCATCGTCAAATTTTGTAGTTGGAAAGGATTTTTCTTCACCCTTAGTTTTCCAATCTTACTGTCCCCCATTGTGATTGAATAAATTTGGACACACATAATAAAATGACACAACTTCTTTTAGTTAAAGCATATCACCATCAAATACTTGTTATTTTTTATGATCATTTTCCTCTCACTTGCATGAAATGTCTCCAAATATTCGACATTGTTATCACTTTCCAAAATTCACAAGACATTATCCGATGTACTTTTTACTGCACTGTTCCCAAGAAGATAATTTTATTTTCTTACCTATAGATTTATATAATGAAATAATTACCAATTACTTCCAACCTGACCACTTCTTATTTTTTTCTCACGAGGCACATAAATTTCAGAAAATTCTATATCAAATTTTTCATCACAATGAATAAGTTTATCATAGCTTTTAAACTCTCCTGAAGCCAAATCACATCATAAAAAATTATTTAAACTAGAGGAAAATCTATTATTTATACTATAAAATTCATAAATAAAATTCTGTATATACCTATATAGTCTCATAAAATAGGATTCATGCAGAACCACTGAATCATAAAATAATACAATTCTTGAGTTTCAATATCACCATTTTCTCAGGTGTTATTAACCATTGACCACCATTTATTAGATTCACCTTCAAAATGGTTAAAATATATGAATAACATTTGGTGTTACAAACATACCATGACTTCAAATAACTTTTCAAGAGTATTGATCCATCTTTTAGCTACAACAAGATATGAGGATTCACTTAATTCTAGATCATGTTACCTCATGAATATCTCCACTACTGAGATATTACTATGTGATTGATATTGTTGATATTATTCATGGAGTCCACCGGTATTTGAAAATAAATTCCACCAATATTTATTTCTAGTGTCACTGAGCCATCACAATAACAAATTGTTCAGTTCTGAGTCTGACTATCTCAGGATACTGATTTGGAAGGATTTTTTCCTCTCGATGCCTTCTCACCATAGCCAGCAATATTTATTTCAAGTGTCACTGAGCCATCACAATATTTACGCAATGTTTTATTTAATCCTCTACTAATTGCATTCTAAACTATGAAACTAAAAATCTCAGTTAAATTTGTTGGTATCAGTTATTGTTTAAAAAATATTATTTTAGTAGGATCAACAGTTATGTCATATTTAGAGATAATGTGACCATGGAATTAAATTTGTCACAAAAAACACACACTTGTTTAATTTCCCATAATATTTCATTTATTTTATGGTTTAAAAAAACAACTATCAAATGTCTTTCATGTTCCTCTTTACTCGTATAATATACAAAAAATTATTCGATAAACACAACCAAAAAACAAATCCAAGAAATCATGAAATATTATATTCATATGATCCATGAATACAGAAGGTTCATTATTTAACCCAAAAAACAAAACTACAAATTCACAATGGTCGTATCTAGTCCAAAAATTAGTCTTTAAAATGTATTATTCCTTTAAAATCAACTTATGGTACCCTGACCTCATGTTATCCACCAAAATAATTTTTTCCCCAAGGAGATGATAAAAAAAATCCTTTATATGAGGAAAATAATAATTTTTCTTAAAATTGAATCAATTAAAAGTTGAATTATCAAGGAAAAGTCTCATTGAACCATGTTTCTTTTTAAAAAACAAGATAGGAGAACCCCATGATGAAGTGCTTGGTTGTATGAAACCTTTATTGAATAAATCATGTAATTTATGTTTTAACTCTAAAAGTTCCATTTTATCCATTCAAGAAGTTGGTTTATAAATTTTTTAGCATCATGAAATAAGTCATTTGTGAAATCAACTTCCCTCTCATGTATAATACATAGAAATTCAGAGAGATAAAATCCAGATACTCATATACCACTAAAAACATCATTAATCTAAATTGTTCCTTTTTCCCCAAAATATGTGAAAGATAATAGTCACTTCTATATTTTAATTGATTATCATCTTCTATATATTCTATCAATTACATGTGTTCAATTTTGAATAAAAACTGAATTTCTTCCTCAAAATAACCTTCTTTGTCTCTACAGTCTGTCATATATTGGTACGTAGATAGTCAATCCATTCCCAGAATAATATCATAATCCACTAAATAAAAACATAAAAAATTTCATGAATTAATTCCATATATAGAGATAAGAAGATTATATTAATTTCCTTCAACCTTAATTTTTACCCCAGTCATTTTTACCATAAGTTATCATTTCATTTAATGAGGTGTTATTTAAAATTAAACTAAAAATTTATCAAACATGAAGAAATGTGAGAACATAAATAAAACAATAAATTGTTGAAAAATAAGAAAAAGGGAAATGTTCCTAACCTAGTTCATTTGATCGCACAAATTCTACTGATGTAGTTTCAAAAGATTTTTCCATTCCCTTGTATTTATAATCTTGCTGATTTTCCCCATTAGTTACTAATTATATACTCATAAAAGAAAATATAACCAACTCCATACAGTTAAATCATCTCAACATGGGCTTCGAATTATTTTCCTGATCATTTTCCATGTACTCATTAGACATGTGTCCATGTAAACCACATCAGTAGAAATTCCCGGAATTCACAAGAAATTATTTGGGATCCTTTTTACCAAACTATTCACTAGGGAATTTTATTTTCAAACCTATAGATTTATTTAATGAAATCAACCCTAATTACTAAAAAAATTGATATATATTTTTCTTTTCATCATAAGGCATATACATGTCAAAAAACACCATCTCAAATTTTTCATCACAACAAACAAGTTTTTCATTGCTTTTAAACTCTCTTAGTGAAAAATCTCATTGAAAAAATGGTTTCAAATGAGATTAAAATATATTAATTTTACTATCAAGGTCACGAATAAAATTTGGTATGTAATTGGACAATATATTAAAATTTGTTTCATACACTATCATAGAATAATAATCTTTTTCCTATGTAACAAGAATTGTTTCTCTATTCTGAGTCGAACAGTCTTAGGGAAATAGTTTTCCAGAAGAAAAATCATAAAATCATACTATTCCAGAGTGTTAAGATCACCATATTCTTAGGAATACATAACTATACACCACTGTTGATGAGATTTACTTTAAAAATGATAAATTTTTTTGTAACCTTTTGACGTTATGAACATTATATGACATCAAATATCTTTTCCAAAGAATTGTTCAACATTTCTTCTACAACTGGATCTATGGTTCTATAGATATCTGGATGATGTTGCCTCAATAAATGATAAAATACCCACATATTCCTATATGGTTGATCTGGTTTATATCACTAATAGATTCCACCTCTTTTTATATCAGGTGTCAATTAGGCTATCATAACAACAAACAGTTCAGTTCTGGTTCTGACTATCTCAGGATGTTGATTTTGGTGGATGTTTTATTTTCAATGCCTTCTCACCACAACTTGCCTATTTCCTCTATAGAAATTCACTTTTAAGAAATATATATTATATTAAAATTCATGTTAGTCTTAAAATAATATATATTTTTAGCTTATCAATAAGGTAAAACTCATTTATCGATATTCTCTTAACAATATCCAAACCTTAAAAGTTATCTAAATAAACCATTGATACAAAATATAAGGAACTAACCTTAAACATTACAAAATCTTGAGTTATGTAATGATTTGTACCATATTTGAAATTGTGAATATTTTCATGTGTGCAGTTTATGATAATTAGGCCATAACTCATACATAACAAATCCAAGAAATACAAAGTGGAAACTTCAAGAAAATATCAATTTTTTTCAAAATATAAAACTTTTAGAAGAAAATGTGACTTATTATTCATGAAAATATTAATAACCTTCATCTTGATTTTCATAATTTTCGTATACATCCTTATACCCTATGAAAAGTATTTTAAAACATGGGATGAGAAAACATAATATCAGTACGGAACAAAAGAAGGAATTCATTAGTGTACTGAAAACAAGAAAACCGCTAAAATAACATTTATTAAAAACCTGTTATCATGCATATAAAATCATGAATATTACTTGGTACATAATAACCATATCTACCATACATTCACCATTAAAATGGAATAACATTTCAGCCATCTTCCATCTCTGGAGTACCAAATGCATTGGAGAGCTATATAGGAGATCACATGTCATATCTGGATCTATAATGGGATTAAATCAACATATCTTGAGCTATAATGGGGATCAATACATAATAAAATGAGATATATAGGGATAAACCCATAATAAACTTTTTTAAAGTAACATATCATGAATTAAACCATTGAAAATGTTTTTAAACACATGATAAAGACACTTTCAGTTATCAAAATACCATTTCTTCTCAAATCATTTTAATATATAAAAACCATTTACATAATAATGAAACAAATTTTATTGAAACATTATATGAGTATTTATAAATAAAAAATTAATAAATTGTTATGAAATCAATATAAACCACTAATTCCATATAAAATAACAAGTCCTTACTTTGGTCTTATAAAAATAGATGAAAAATGAACATTAAAAAGTGTTTAAAATGAAAGTCCATTACCCGGAGTCTAACTCATCGCGTACAATGTTTTTATTCTTGATTAATAAAATTAGGATAATTATTTAACTTCCTGAGATATTTTTTCCAGTATATTATTACTTTTTATATCACTTATTTTCATATTATAATAATTAAATAATTATTTAAGATCATGTCATATGTTTTGTCAATATTGCATACATAATTCAAAAATAACAGTGGTATGTTGTCAAAAGTTAAAGTGGTCATAATTACAACATATGAAAAATAAAATTCATCACATAATAATAAATTTTATACATTAATTAAAATTTTAAATCAAATAATTTATTTATGGTTATGATAAATTTACAACATTATAATCATGGAGACAGTAGGTTGTATGTACGCATGAGTAACGTTTCCATTTTTCATTGATCAATTATGAAAGGCAGGTAATAATTTTTTAATCTTTAAATAATAATTATTATATAATTAATATCATATTAATCATTTAAATATACTTATATATATATCATCCATGTGATTTAGTGAAGAAATAAGAATCACATCGCTTCGTGGAGGTGATAGTTCACACGTACACACAAATGATGTTATCATTTTTATGTGCATAGAAATGTATGAAAATAATTTATATATTATTATTTAATAAAGATAAATATTTCATTAATATCATATATAATCATTAATTTCATAAATATAAACATCCTTGAGAGATAATGATGGAAAATGAATTATTTTGGTTCACAGGGTGGTAGTCTGACGTACACATGAACGAATAATTTATTTCCCATTTGATAAAGTTGGATATGGATTTAGGTAATTATATTAACATAATAATATATAATTATAATTTTTATATTATATTTATTATTTCATCATTGATGATGGTGATTTTATTGAAGTGGATGAGTAAATAAAATAGAAACACTTAATTAAAAATGACACCTCTTCTTCAGACAACTTACTTTGATTAACACATTAACACCATTTAGGTGTTTTTTATGCCCCAAATAAGACCTCTAGAATATGGGGAGGGATTATGTAAAGTTAATTTTATTGATCTTGGTAGAAACAAAATTGTTTTGAAATTTTTTTAATTGAGAAGAATGGGTGTATTTTTATAGGAGAGGGGAGGGGAACTCATGGAAGTCTCCAATGTATTAAATTAATATAAAGTAATGTTATATTAAAAATAGACCCACACTTATTTATTTAAAATATAGGATGATTATTTTTATAATTAAATTCATCCAATAAAAATTAGGAAAGTTTTAATTTTTTAAATCCTTGTCTTTTTGTTTTAACCCTTATTTAACCATCTTAATTCTTATAGGGATATGATGTTATTTACTCATTAAGGGTAAATATAATTACTATTAAATGTAAAAAAGACAAATTAATTTATCATTTATGTCATTTTTTGTTATACGAATCCTTTGGTCAACATTTTTATTTTTACAAATTTTAAATCATTTAATAAATTATTATTTATCTTAAAATATGAATAATGTCAATTTTGACACTATTCATTACATGAATTTTTTAAACTACCACAACAACAATATAAATAAGAAAAAAAATTCGTACTTCAATAACTTTTTAAAATATCCAAAAACTTTGTGGATAAAATTAGCTATATCAAATTATTTTTATTTTAATATTTTTAATATCATTTATTTGATTATTTCATTAATGAGAACATTATTACATCATCATTTTGTCACCCATTAATTTAATGGTATAATTCCTAAAAATTATAAATAATTAACTACAATGTAGATAATTATTTTATATTTAAAATTAGTATTTATAGTCTAACATATCAACTATATAAACCCATATTAAAAATACATTTCTTGATAAAAATAACAGTGAGAAAACATTTATCTTCTATTTGAATATAATATTATAAATTTATTACTCAAACCCAAGTGGATTAAAAAATATATAATCTCTTCCCAATGATTTTTTTGATCAATCCATCCTGAAAAAACTAATCTAATACATGTTTGAGTGAGATTTTATATTAGTTGTAATATTATTTTTACCTTTAATTATCATATTTACCCTTCGTTGTGGTAAAAATAATATTACTAAAGATACTATTCAAAATTCCCAAAAATAAAATAGGATTATTTACAAAAATTTTACCTTATGATTCCATTTATTGAATCCATTTTCTAAATTCAAAATACATAATTAATATAAATTAATAAAAATTTAGTCACATTAACAGAATGAGAAAACTTTTTTAAATGTAAAATGTTCAAAGATCACATATTTGTATATCTAATATCAATATTAAATTTATTCCAATGAAATACATTGGATTAAATGAAAAAATAATAATTATACTTTAAAATAAATTAAAAGGATAATCTATCTATAGTAATAAATTCGTTGAAAATGTAGTTTTGAATTGAAATGTTGTATTGTCACTATTCAATGAAATATTAAATTTACTTGAAAATTACCAGACACTAAAACAAATTAAATTTTAAAATTTATATTTAAAATAATAAGTTTCTTTAAAAATAAATTATAAATGTGAAAAAATTAGATTTATAATTAGTGTTCCATTAAAAGGTGGTAAAACTGTTTTTTAGAAAAAATGTAATGTTTTAATTGTAAAACTAGTTTTATATTATATTCTATTGAACATAGTGTCTATTTTAATTATTATATAATTAATAAATGATAAATAATTATTCTACAATTACGTAGGTTATTAATTCTTTATTCTTTATTAGTGAACAATCTAAATCTTGGTAGGATATTTCTTTTCAATTGACTCTCCCCCATTGTTAATTTATACGAAGAAAACACATCAATAAATGAAGGGATTGACATATGGTTATGTCATATTGTGGGTTGGGTTAGATTAAGATATATTTGGGAGAATTTCATTGTGATTTAATTATTGGTTCCACGCTTGTAATTATAATTGTATTGAAATGAGGTCGACACGAACACTAACTAGGGTATGTTTCTCTAAATTTTGCTTGGGATTTTTTCACCAAATTTGTCGTTGATCGAGGGTGACCCTCCATTCGCCCATGTTTTGACATATCCTAGTGAAAAAATTATTGCACACATGTTTCATAGTTAAATTATATGATACAATAGATCTATAATTAGTATGAAATGGTGGTGGTGTGATAATGGATGTGGTTATGGATCAGGTGTTTTCTAATACATGCTTTCATGTTCTTCAACACACAATGATTAAAGGATCATGATTCCATTTTTTAAATGAATTTGATGATTAGAAAATATTTCTCATAGATAGTGAGGATCAAAGGAGAAGAAACATTTTTTTTCGTATCCAGATGTGCACTAGATTGAAGGCCAGATGTATTGGAAGAAACATGGATTCCAGATTTGTGATAATGGAAATTTCTACACTACATAGCAAGTCACGTGGATCCACATGTTATGAGGGACCTGAAAATTTTAGATAGGGTTTCATATGTATATAAGTATCACATGTCTAGTGACTCCTATCCCATAGTGTGTGACCTATCCCCACTATCTAGATATGTACCTTGATGGGTACATGGACACAGTCTAGAGTATACTATCATAGGAACATCATGTACATCCACAAGGACATGGACTATCCTAGTATACATGGGAATACCTATAAACTGGTAAAGAGGTAGAGTACAAAGAAAACTAACACACCGTATACTTTTACCAAGACATGGAAATGGGACACAATGCTTTTACAAGAGAATGACTAAGGGGAAATGGGACAGGGTGTGTAACCCTTCCACACACCGTGTACTCCATAAAACATGGAATCACTCCATTTTCCTTTTTATCTAGGACATGTTTTATTATGGAATGTTTCCCATATTCATAACCTAATTGTTTCTATAGAATTGGAACCCATAAACAGAACATCAATCCCTTTTAAAATAATTATTAGAAACTGTTTTTGTAATCCTTCTGTGGGCCTGGAGGGAGATTATATATTCATCTCTGCACTCAAGGTGGGGTTCCTAAGATCTTAGTGTCCAACACTATGCGATCAATGATCTTCTACTTAGAAGATAAATCCATATTGATTTGTTTGTATAGCACATGGGCATGGGAGTATTCCTCATCTATGTATCATTTTTCTTCATACAATCATCATGTACTACCACAGTGAGACCCGACGAGCATACCTCTTTGAAAAACATCAACAATGCTATTAGACTTAAGAATTTGATCTACTAGACAATTTATACGTGGAACCATTGAGCTGGAATCCTAGGATGTAATAATAGTTATGTATTACCTATATAACAAATGTCTTTGTTGAGTATATCTAGATATTCATATTATATGTGTTGTAGACATATAATTATACAGAGCTGAATGTACTTTATTTTTTGTATTCATTGTTTTAGGTGCCCTACTTGATAATTTTATACTCACTACAACATGGGATTTTCTAGCATGTGTCATTTCATGAAAAGATGATGAACCCTTTAAAAGGTCCCTAGATGAACCAGTTTCAGATGGTGCTTAGTGAGAATGTATAGACCAAGGTGTGTTCTGGTGGTAATTTGGAAGTAGTCCCATATATATATTCAGGTTAGACTTATTTTTGGACTATTTTTTGGTGGGATTATATTTTTCTATGTTTATATTCCCTTTATTCCTTTAGTACTCTATTTCATGGATTTAACTGAATGTTTTAATGGTTGTATGGTTTTTTTTTACATTTCAGCATTGTATAGGCTAAGTGATGTGTTGTGTGTGTACATGTACTTAGGCTAAGGCCTCCCATTTTAGCGATATTCCTAATTTGTGTTAGTCTCCATCCCATATCATATTGAAGGGGTTATTAGGGATTAACAGCACAAGCCCCATTGATAAGGTTCATGAAATGAATGATTAAATGTGGCTTGGTATAATTTATTTATTGGTTGAGTTATATATGGTCATGAATTTTATATAGATTGAATATGTTCAAATATGAATTTTCAATAGATGTTTCTAGAGACCAGGTTGACATTCTTGAAGAAACTACCTATGTGAAAAAAATTATATAAGGCTGGGATTTGAGTTTGTGCATCATCTATGGAATAATATTACATTTCAAAATTGTAATTTGTGGAAGATAATGAAAATAATCAACTAGGTTCACATGATGTAGATTTAAAAATAGAGGGATACTAAATATAAAATTCAAGAAAAAATTGGATATTGATTCTTAATATAAACACTATGGATTAAGATGATAAACATGAAATTTGGATATGAAAAAATGTGCCAAGGAAGAATCTGAGGGCCATTCTTACTCTGAGAAAGCCAAGAAACTATTAATCAAAGGCCATATGATGTGACATACCTTATTTACATTAAACCTAGTTCCGAACAAGATATTCAATAATATTTTGTGAAATTTATGAACATTATTTGAATAAGAGATGATGTCACCCAACTACTATAGTTTCAATGAAGGGGATATATTTCAATTTCCAAATCAATTACTCTAAATATTATATGATGAGTCGAAATTGATGTTGCACTTCAAATGGATTAAGATAATTTTCATTGAATTATGATAAAATAGGGGCATTATAGAGATGCATATGTGATTGATCTCATGTTTATTTTTCTAATTCTAGGCCTATCTAATTAACTATGTGGCCTTTACTCCAACAACATTATGACATTAATGATTTCTGGATATGTGTGAATTATTATGAAATGTATTCCACAATAAAATGCCCAACTAAATCATCATATAATAAATAAACTAATATGTTCTTATCTTATTAGGTCATGTGGTTTTTATGAATAGAATCATTCTACGACATTTAATGATTCATTATCATATTTATAGTGCTATAAGATTGATCACTTAAAGGCACTCATAAATTGGATATGAATATCATAACCATAATTTTGTAATAGATAAATCAAACTTCAATGAGATATTAGTGATGTTTTGAAGACCAGTAAACTAGGATATGGAATTTAATTTGGATGGAACCACACTAGGCCCATAAAATGGATTTTTGGGTTGGGCCAGAAGGTATGATAAATCCAAAAAAAATAAATTTAATTTTCAGGAGACTGGAAGTTTTTAATTAAATAAAATTGATGCCATAGGGAAACCAGATTTAGTTATGATAATTTCAAAAATTGAAATAACAACATAAATTCCAGGTTTTATATTTTCTTCTTTCCTAATTTAATTATGTAATATTTTTAGAAGGAAATGTAGATTGTAAGAACACAATGAAAATTTGAGATCCTACCCATTTATTTTCATGTCCTTTGAAGGTTCCATAATGGTTCGATCTACATTTTGAAAATAAAAGAGACTAAATTTAGTTATGGGATACTTGATTATATCTTAATAATATATAATTTTATATAGTGAAGGTTCCACATAGATTCAGTAGAGATTTTTCATGGATGTTACAATTCTCTAAGGGAGTGGTATTAACACATGATCTATTATTAATAGTAAAAATGAATTTATAACAATGGATTTAAACCATGGGGGAATAGTGTCCTATAGAAAAACTAACAGGGGAACTAGAGGGAAAACAAGGAGTAATTAAAACATGAAATAGATATTAAAAAAATGAATAACCATTATATTCCCTTATGTTTCTTATTTCTCCATTTAAATTATTTTTCTAGAATAAATATCTAGAATCATTATAGATTAAAATTAATTATTGGATAATACTTTTCTATGGCATAAAATTGTACCTATAATTTTTAATTAATCACTCAATCTTGTTTTTTGGATGTTTCTCTCTCATTTACTTACGTTCAAATTCATTTTTAAAAACATCAAATGTTAAAGAAATTATATCTTGATTGAATTTAATTAAAACCATATTTTCAATATAGAGCTCCATTATAAGACTATAAAATTAAGTTCAATGAAAAATCAAACATAGATAAAATCGATTTATCATTTTTTGGTTGATTGATTCCTATAGCATAATAACTATAGTAATCATTTGATCTTAGTTTAACATGTAAAAAGCTAGTAAGTCCCTTTTAATTGATCCCAATTCACTTTATATCTTTCAAGAACTAATAAAAATATCATTGATAATAGACCAATAAAATTTATTGACCCGATGAACTATTTTTTTAAATTTTTATTGATCCTCATTCTCAACATTAATTATTAATTTGTATGAGTACTCTCATTTAATCATATGATTTTCACTCCCACAAATATATGACCAAAATTACTTCTTCTTGTATCTTTTTGTCATATGTTTTAATCTATTATTATTCAATCATTCAATTAACAAATTTTCTATAGATATTTCACCTACATAAATTCTATAGTTGTTTTATATAGGGGTTTAAACAAATAACTTTAACCAATCCTAATCAAAAACCTATGATTAGACATCATATTTTTGGTATGATGTTCAAAAGGAAATTGTACTCATTAGAAAAAAATAAAGATTTGAGACCCTACCCTTATATTTATTGAAACCCTAGAATGTTCAATGTGGCTTTCGTAAAAAATTATAATTTCAAGTGGAATGCATCTAGTTATGAGATATTAGATAGTGTAACTTTAAAGAAGAATTTAAAAAGTTCTAGTCCCATGTAGAATCCATAAAAAATTTTATGCCATTTAACTATTTACTCATAGTAGGGAAACGACAAATGTTATGTTATTTATAGTTATGAATAATATAGAAGAAATATGGGAATACAATGGAGGTATACAGGATTCTAAAACAAATAATATAAGAGTTGAAGTGAAATCATAGAGTAATCAGTTCAATGATAAGAGCTTCACAAAAGATAAGATCCTTATTCTTATCTTATTTTTCTTATTTTTCCATTTAATGGATTTTATAATAATGAATTTTAAAAATATTACTAAAGTAAAATTGAGATCAAATAATTTTTATGGATGGAATAATATTGTTTTATTAATTTTTAATACTCCATCCTTGTTATTTTGTTGGAAGATTCTCTCTTAATCACTTTTTAACTCGTTTTCAAAAACAATTAATGGCAATAAAAATTTTCCTCAATTAAATTTAATTAAAATATTGTTTCCAATGTGGAGAAACTTCTTGGGAGTATTTTATTGAGTTAAATGGAAAAATCGACTTATTGAAAAATTATTTATCATTTTATGGTAGAGTGGGTACTAAAGGTTAATATTTGTAGTATTTATATAACCTAAGGTTAAAAAATTGATAAGTTATTAAACATATTTTAATTAGTTCTATATAGAATAATATATTTCCTGACTAAAAGAATTTTTTTTTGGTATTTAGAAAGCCAACTTCTATGATCTCATCAATTTTTTGTCCATGCACTCTTATTTATCTTTCTACTCTCCTCTGATTTTTCATGTGTCTCGACACAATCATTTACTCATGCCACATTCCATTTCACTATTGTATCACCATCATCACTAATTATCATTACTATTTTCATTTGTTTTATTTATTTTTACAAGTCACACTTATATAACATGCCTTAGTTTTGGATATAACACCACTTTTACATTCTATTATAATCTTAAATAGAGTTTTTAATAATTAATGTTTATTAATACATGTAAAAAATACACTTTCTTATGTTAGGTTCCTATTGGTTATGCTGTTTGTTAACCAGTACATTACAATTCACTTTCCACCTTTACACCAAATATCTTGGGTCTGATCCTCATGATTTTACCTATTATCGAAAAACAATGTATGTTATCTATTTTTTCTAGTTTCCAAGAGAGTTACAAGGATCAAGTTTAGAATTACTATATTGGAATTTTATTGTTTTGGTCTTACTAACTAATCATTTATTTGGGTGTTATTTAGAGTGTATTATCTATATTTTTTTTTGACTTTATTCATATATTAAGGGATGTTTTGGTTTCCATTTTTATATTATGTTGTGGATTTATTTTATGGCGGTTCATCCCATATTCTAATCTATATAATTTATTGTGGGTAATACCTTCTATATGAGATATTTTCATATCCAAGGTGTTAGTTTCCATCTTGGGGAATACTTAATGCCCGACTTTTAGAGATATTACCTTTTTTCTTTGACTTTAATCCTATGAGAGAGGGGGTCCTGAATGAGGCACATCAAAGAATTGAGGTTGAGAGATATAATTGAATTTGGAGTTAAATATTTTGAGGATTGAGTGGGTTGGTTGGATGGTGACATTAATTGATCTCGGTTTGTGACATAGGCCAGGGGGCTATGATGGAAAATGAAATTTGTGGCCCTTTGTGTTCTGATACAAGAGCCCTAAGTCTATAAAATTACAATGTGAGGTAGTTCAACATAGAGTATAGATTCATTTAATAGGTTCATTCATTATGATTGTATGTGTTTGGGTATGAACTGGGTAATATTTTGGGATTTAAAATGATATTAATTAATAAATATTAATGATTTCCAAGATACTGGGAATATGAATCATTCGTCATGTATTTACATAGATGGATCATAGTAATTATTCTTGTACTATTTATGAGGTTATTTTTCAGTAGGATATGCCGAATTTTACATCAATTGATCTATATGATTGAGATGGATAAGGTATAATTGATGGATTTCCCTTCATTCTAGTGTTATAGTATGTAAATTAAAAAAGGAAGTGCTACTAATTTATGGATATATCTTTGGTGTGATGAGTTGGATATTTATATAATTATGATTAGATCCCTTGATGGGTACTAGGTTCCATTGGAATTTAGTATGATATTAGTAGTAGCATGCCAATGTCATCCATTGTGCCTTAGGGAGTGAATGGATTCGGTTTGTTCATGGAGAAAACTTTAGAAGGAGATTTATCTCGAGTTTTTTTATTAATGATAATGATAGAAAAGGGGTAACAGTATCTCATCATTCATCTAGGGATTATGATTATATAAGAACATAGTATTAGGATGGTGTATCTATAGTGATTTTATCATGATCAATTGGCTAATGAGATTTCTAGGAAATGATATCTTGAGGAGGTGTTGTATCTAGAAATATGATATATCATCACCAATGAAATATTCCTACTTATATGATTGAATAGAGGACATAATAAGTGATTGAGTTCATTCACTAACAGTGAAGAGTTCAAAGAGAAGGTGGTTCATAGAGTTTCACGATGAATGGGGCATTAGTATCTTGATCATGAATATTAGGATCATCTAATTTATAATCACCAAGGAGCTGATTGTAGTAGTAGTCTACATGATCTTCTGGGGTCAGTGTCCCATGAGAATATACCTAGTGACTTCATTTTTCTTTCAATTTTTATAGAGTCTATGGAAACTATCAGTCTCATTTCTCAAACACTCATGAAATTTGGTTTGGTTTTGGTTGTCGATCCCTTAATTAAAAAAATTAGAAACATCCATAATTATTTATTAGACGAGAGGAGATAGAACAGGTAGATATGAACCCTATGATAGACTTAATTCTCAAGGAAATATTCAATATCATAGCCACTGGGGTCTTCAATAACACGTTAGATGAGTTGGACATGTGTAGGTGTATGCTATAAAATTTTAGAAAATATGACAACTAGAGGTTTTTAGCGTTATGATTTGTTTATTTCCTACCCTAGTTTCTAGATAATTCTATTTTTTGGATCTTCTATTAATTCCACAAAATATAATTCAAAATGTTACATCTATTTAGATGAATATTCAACACAATAAGAAAATACTAGCATAATGAATGTAAACATTTAGTGTCTTTAGTGTCTAGATAAAAAAACATTTTATTTATTGAGATATCATCAACATATCCCACAAAAATCATCGCATTTAGTACTCTTCATATACATACCCTACTTGAAACCTATCTTCATAACCTTGGTAAAGGAAACATAATAAAGGTGTACTCAAATAATCAGTATTGGTAAACATAGGATATATCCATTGATGATCATTTAAATTCATAAGATAAGGAGAAGGGTATGGTATCATGAATATAACATAAAAAGTTCACACCCAATATGTGAAATATCATAAACCTGAGTCATGTAAAAAAACATAATATTTTTAGAATACATATAACATGAGAGTAAGAAATGATT
Organism: Viscum album; assembly: GCA_963277665.1. Taxonomy (NCBI): domain Eukaryota; kingdom Viridiplantae; phylum Streptophyta; class Magnoliopsida; order Santalales; family Viscaceae; genus Viscum; species Viscum album. The sequence continues at coordinate 677,939,927 of OY728158.1, read as the reverse complement.
ATAAATCAATCTTAAATAATAATTTCATGTAAAAAAGTTTGGAATCATCAAAATTATAGAAACCAATTCGTATGTATAGGTTTACTACCAATTCCATAAAATCATGATTTTTTAGGTATAAAAACTTATTTATTATTGTATATAATGTACAAAGACTATTTTCCCAAAACATATTTTGTACATTGACTCTTTTCCCATAGAGGATCAAGCACGTCGACTTGTTTCCCATAACGGACCAGACACATTGACTTGCCTACCATTATTTTGACATGAAATATAATAATTTTACAAATAAATTGGAGGAATATATAATTACATGGACACCCATAAAATAATAAAAACTATACATATTATTTTCACAGGATCATAAAATATTCATCATAACATCATATAATATCTTTTCCAAAGAAATTTTTTTTCATAAAACAATCATAAAACCATCATAGAATAACCCATAGAAAAGAAATGGGTTCCATAAATATCTCACAATTTTAACCATAAAACCCATATAAAATTAATAGGTATAGATTCATTGAATCATATCCCCAATAAAACATATAAAATCTCAAATGTTATTGCCATTGATGAAAAAGAAGCATGCAAAATATTTTTGAGGAAAATACCCATTCCATTTTGAAATAAATTGTTTAAAATTTAAAAATTCAAAAAAATATGGATAAAATCATTAAAAATAAATATTGAAACGTGTAAACTAAACATAAAATCATTGAGTTTTCTGGTCGGCATAAATATTTTTTAATTCTTTATACGTTATTATAAATCATTCCTTTCAAATTTTTAGTAGAAAAGTCCAATAGTACATCATTTGAAAAATGAAAATATGTTCCATTTTATTCAATTTTTAAAAAATTAAATCATTGTTCAAAAAATTAAATAATAATTTAACAATATTAATGTTTTTCTTGAATTGTTTTTAGAAAACCTGGGATTGGAAATGAAAGGCTCCCAACCAAATAGTAAAACATGGTGGGTTTTCCAAGAAAAATATATCAGTATCTTGTGTAATTAAATTAAGTTAAATAACAAAAAAATATGTTTTGTTAATAAATAACCATAGGGTAATAAAAAAACTTATTTTTTGAGTTATTTAGTATATAATTTTATCAAATGAAATTAAATTATAATAAATCCTTAGTACTATAAGATTGGAACATAAATCAATTACCATTGTTGAAAATTTTTAATCATAAGCCCCATGAAAAATATGATTAAATGACACATTAAATATCATAAAAATAAATAATTTAATTTATATAATATTAATATGGGGCTATATATAAACCTCATAAAATAATATAGGTACATTGAATAACATATGACCGAAAGAAGACAATTTTAGATGAAAATCTGTTACCACATACCTCACCTTTCCTCATTCACGTTCGAACCATATCAATAATAAATAAAAATTTATTATACAATTTAATACATATCCATAATCATATATATCATATCTTGCATGATTTAATAAATACATATTATAACCCATTTATTGAAATTTTTTATAATCGTAGTTCTAGGGGATAACTTCTTCATTTTCAAGCATTCTTCAGTATGCCAGCCATGGTCTTTATACATTAACCAAGGTTCAATAAATTCCATAATTGTAATCATGATAAAAATTATATATATATATATATAAAAATATTTATTATACTTATATTTATTATAAATATATTTAAAATCATATAAAAAAGTTATAGAGAGAAAAATGAATTACACCGTTCATGGAGATGGTTTTCCATAGTTACACATGAATGTTGTTTCATTTTTTGACAGATGGAACAAATTAATTATAAATAAAAATTCACCATTAAAAAATTTATATAACATATAAAAAATATATATTAATAAAATTAAAATATTTACCATCCCTATAAATAAGAGATGAAAATTGAATTTCATCACTTCAAGGATGTAGTTTTCCACACATACCGAAGATCGATATTATCATTTTCCAACGGTTTAAAAGGTAAGATATTAGATATGATATTATCAAGAATAAGAATAATTATGTCATATATATCCTATATATAATTTAAATACATCGTAATACTCTGACATAAAATAAGTTTTTGAAAAATGAATTTTATCACAATGTGGAGATGTTAATACGTATATACTCACGAGTAATACATTCATTTCCACATAGATGGAATACATGATGGGTAATTGTGGTAATATAAAAATAATAAAGTTTTATCAAATTTAGTATACTGAATTGTTTTATTTAATGAATAAAATAAAAAATTTATAAGTGGTAAAAGGAGAGTAAAAAAGAAGGTTATTGGTTAAGGTGATTACCTCTTTTTTGAAACAATTCCCTTAGATATCATATGAAGGACCATAGGGTTGGAATTTTTGTAAGAAAAGAGTCTCTATAATGTTGATAATATTTTATAGAAGATAATATTTTAGTTATTTTCTAAGAAAAAAAGATCAATGTGATGTGAATATGGGAAAGGAGAGGTTCCCATATATAAGTTAGGTGAGGGGCAGTCATAGAGTTTCATAAAATATTAAAATATAATAAAGTAATTATGTTTCCCAAATGCCTCAAAAAGAGTACATATTTAATGATAATATATATAATTTAAATCAATTCCCATAATAAAATTTTTATATGTTAAGATATATATTAAACCTACTCATTTTGTTTAAACTATTAGTTAACTTGTTTTATCATTAGCCAAGGTAAAATATTTTTCACTCTTAATCTGATATATTATAACTTATGAGGTAAAAAATGGATCATAAAATAAAAGAGGGTTACATAGTTAAACATATAAATTCATCATTATCCTATTTCAATTATTTATTATTTTTAAACAATTTTAAAAAATGTTATATTACTAAAATATCATCAATGTCATTTGATAGTATTATTTTAATTTAAAATAATATAAATAAAGATAAAGTTTAAATTCAAATACATTCATTTAAATAAAAAATAATATGTAATATTAATTTATTAAATACATGTAACAATCTAAATCATTCAAAATATTTTACTTATAATATTTTTAAAATCATTTTTTTATTTTTCTTTTTATTGATGAATTACAATGTCAGCATTGCTTAAACAATAAAGAAAATTATATAACAACAAAAACAATAAATAAATTCACATCAAGAAATTAATTTCTTATTTCTAAACATATACTTTTATAATATTTCATAAATTTCTATTTTTCCTATTTGGACACATGATAGATATTTATAACAAAGACAATAACATTTTTTAAGTTTCATTAATTTAAATGTTATACATGTGGTATTTTTGAAACAATATCCCATAAAAAATTTTCATTCAATTATAATGTGATAATGATTGAATTAAATTCCTCAAATAATAATTAAGATGAAAAATTATATCCTTATCATATAGTTTTAATCAATATTTTCTTGATTTAACATTTATCGATATGAAACAATTTACCACAATTACAATTCATAATGAAAAAAATGGGCCATATTTAAAAAAATTTAATAGCCTAATTCAAAATATGGAATCCATTTTATCATATTCAATTTCTATAACTGGTTTTCATTTATTTTAGTATAACTAATAAAAACATGAACAAAACCACTTTCTAGAGAAATATATTTTTAAGCATATTACTGGATTTATTATTAACCCATATACAGAAAATATTATATAAATTAATTTTTTTTTTAATATATAAAATTAATATTTCATTAAAAAAATTCCTTAAATGTTATTAATTTACTTAATTAAGACAAAAAAATTATTTGCATATAAAATTACAACATTAAAACTACTCAACTATTTTAAAATAATTCTAATTGTCACATCTAATTAGTTGATAAAAATTTAATTTATTTATTAAATAAGTAACCAGAAGTTTAATTATAATTAGATTATTCATATTCATACCCACCAATCAAACATCTTAGTGATAAATATCACATTATAATATTTCAATTGTATATGGTTGATTTCCTAAACTCGCGGTTCTATGTCAGGAAATATATCAAAGAAATCAAATTTATTAATAGAGAACAATTCCAAAAAATCTCATGTCCTAAAATTAAAACACCATTAATTGGATTTTCATTATTAATAATTGTTCACTCTAATACAAATAGATGATCTCAATTCTACCTCATTACATCCTCATATCCCATGTTTCTTCCTCACACTTGTGGGTTTTTCATAAAACATTGACCATATGAGTGGTATTGTTTGGTAGCATATTCTCCATAATGTCATGATTCTTCTTTGATTTTTCTTCATAAGATAGATCTCATTCCAATGGAATGACATGTAGTTCTATACATTTGAAAGATCAGGTTTTTAGTACCTTAAGTGAGATACATTGAACACATTTTCTATATGAGTGAAAATTATTAGAAGCACAAACCAATATTGTTACCATACTGATACGATCATACATTCTGAAGGGAATAATTTTTCTAAGGATAAACTTTCCCTTCATTAAAAATGTAAAAAACCCCTTCCAAGTAGATATTATTATTAATACCTTGTCCCAAAATTAAAAATCTATATCTCACTGTTGATTTCTAGTATAAATTTTCTATCAAATTTTTTCTTACAATAAGTGTTTGAGAATGTATTTTTCCTTCCCTAGAATTTCATTAATTTTCTTAGGTCCCAATAGTATTCTTATTCCAACTTCATCCCAACACATTGTATTTCTACACATCCTTCCATATACGGCTTAACTAAGAGTTATCTTATACCTCGAGTAAAATTAATTATTCTAAGAAAATTCCTAAAAAAAAGAAGGTGTTGATATCATCCACTTTTGAAGATGATAGAGAAATATATCAACATGTATTATGGTGTTTGAACATTCCTCTTAGACTCATCATATGCATTTCGAAGAAAATAATTATTTGAACATAGATTTTTAACTAGGGCTAGTTGAAGAGTTCACTATATCTTCAAGGTAAGCCTTGGATCCCTATCTGATATAATGGAATATGGTACTCTAAGGAATATTTACATTTAATTAACTTATAAGAGAGAGTATGATAAAGGTAGATATTTTATTTGATGTAAATAATTTTTACTGACATCATTAGTATATTGAATACATCCCATATTATACATTTCCCTTTAGATATTTTGTGGAGTCTGATGATAGAAAAAATGTTGAGGTTTTCCCATTTCCATTTTCTAGGGGTAATAGTTTTCAAATAAGCTTATACATAGGTATGTTTTTATTAACATACTAAATTAAAAATAATCATGTAACATACTAAAACATTTCTCTTGTCATGTTCTTCAACCATAAATACTCTTTTAAATATCTATAAATCATTGTACCTATAGGCTGAATATATATTGAAGAAATGTGAGATTTATCAAACAACACTCATTCATATCTAGCATTAATAGGACACAAAAACGGTTCTGTTACATTATTATTACATCACAATCAATGATGAATTCAAGAATCTTTATTACCAATATTTTTAGTTTCACATCTTTTTTCATTGCCTTTTTATCCTCACGTAGATATATGGATGGAAATTTATTTGAGAGATATTATATTTCTCCTTTTAAATCATGAATTACATATATATCTTTTAAAATCAATAAATATTTTATCTTATGACGCTTATCATATATAATATGGAATCAACTATTTTGGCTCAAATCATCAATCACCACGTTCTATTTCTTAGGGAGGTACTGTATTAAGCAGTCCTAGTATTTAATTAACACTAACCAACTTTTCTAGATAATATTTATCTATTTTTGAGTAAAAATATAATTTAAACATTTATCATAAGTATATATATCACACCATACTATGTAATTATTACCCCTATATATATTTAATTCAAAAAAATATTAAGGATTACAAAAAAGTGATTGTTCGTTAATTTTTTTCATAAACATTCAATTGGGGTGAGTCATAAGCTATAAACATAGCATTATTAATGATAACACATTCCAAACCTTTCATTAATTCATCAATATAAATTAAAAATCCATGCCCTCTAGAAGGTAGTGTAATAATAGGAATGATAACAAAAATTCTCTTTATCTCCTTGAAACTCTCATCACATCCATCTGTTGAAATAGAAATAGAACCCTAATGTGTTAACAAGGATAACGAACTAGATATTCATGGAAAAATATCCATAACACATTGATAATTTCCATACAAATCATGAAAAATATATATCTCAGAAACCATGGTTGGTGAAGGACATCATTCAATGCCTTTTTTCTTCAAAGGATCTGCTAATATACAATCATATAAGACACAAGAATGAATCTTTCTGAACCAAAAATTCTGACATGGTAAATTTTTCAAAATGAATCTTTTTTCTCTGGTCCATTTACAATATACTATATTGATATTCATGATATTTCATTCCATTTTAACATAAAATAAAATAATCTCTAAATACAACCCCAAATAGATCAAGGTAATTTCTAAATACACTATTCGTTAAATCAGTGAAGACAATGTGGGAATTATTATGATCCAATGACATTAATATAAATTCATAGTTTCAATAGCTAGTAAAAAATGTTTTATTGTGAACTTAATCCTTATTGGACATCAACTGATGATACCTAGAATGAAGGTTGATAAAATAAATTTATTTAAATCCATGAAGTTTATCAAAACCTTCATCAATATAGGGTTGAGGATACAAGTTCTTGATTTTGATCTTGTAAAGTTCACAATAGTCATTTAAAATCAACACTAATCCATAATTATTCTTAATTAAAATATCAATTTCACCCCATAGCGATTCAATTGGTCAAATTAATCTCTCATCAATATTCTCTATGAGTTTATTCTTCATTTTCTGTAACTGAATCAGGGCCATTCTATATGAAATGTATGATTTATTTGTGTAAATATGTATGAGTTCTAATGAGAACCCAATAAAAACATTAAATAGAAGATTATGAAACTCATCTAGAAAGACATCATCAAAATTCCCACTCAATAAAAACATCATTTTCATTGATTTTCTCTCAACCCATCTTCAATAAACACCCTTTTTAATAGGAATCATGACCCATAAAATGGATGTAACTTCCCTCATATGTTCATTTTTAACATCATACCTATAGAAAATTATAGGTAGGATCATAATATGAAACATAAATTCTATTCCTCATCATTTGATGGGGGGATTGTGTTGATAAAGCTAATTCATCCCCCAAATAACTTTGTGTTCAACTAGTTGAAGAATAATGAGGCTTTTTTGAAGAAAATTTCCAAAAATATGAATAAAAAAAGAATCATATACTTGTAGTGAAATCATCATACAATTATAGGGTTTCAAAACTAATAAAAAATATAATGGTTGAGTTTATGAATTAACATTGTATTAAAAATTTTTAGATATACGATATTTCATAAACCCTGGATTAAAAGGGGTACTTCATTATTATATAATATCTATTACCACCTCAACTTCACTCTTCTATTTTCAATCCCAAAAATTAACAAATATGGTTAGTATAAACATATATTATTAGTTATGAGAGTGATAAATCATGAAAAATAATACAATGGATAAATAAAAATTGAATACTTCCCCTCAATTTATGACAAATTAGCTTTATCCATGGTATTATATGGAAATCCCCAAGACTTTGAGATGTTATCCTATACTTTTACTTCTTTACAACATAGAAGTTCCCAATCCTAATCTCTAATTACTGACAAAACCATGATCTATTATTGACTATAAAGGACCAAGCATTTAATACATAAATATTATATCTATTTAGATTAATATTCAACACATTTCATAAATAAACCCCTAAGGACCATAAAGGATTAATATCCTTGGAGACTATATACATAGTCTTCTTATTTCATTAATGATATTCAACATATCCATAAAAATATATTCTCATTTAATAATATTCATAGACATTCCCAAATGAAAATCGTTTCTCAAAAACTTTGTAAAAGATACATAGGACATGGTGATCTCAAATGATTAATATGGGTAAACATGTGAGATATCCTTTGATGATCATTTGAAAACATAAGATAATAATAAGTTCATGAGATCATGGAAATAATATACAATTTTCATACCCAATATATCAATTATAACAAACATGATTCATGGAAAATAGCATTATTATTTCTAAATTCCTGAATTACCAGAGTAATAAATCATCAAAAAAAATCATGAAACATATGTTAATGCCGTGAAAGTTAAAAATAAGAAAATATTAAGAAAATATTTCATATGTCCTGGTTAACTACCAAGACCGTCAAATATTAACATATTCATAATCAACATTTTTTTCCCATATTAAATCATATACGTTGACTTCTATCATTAAACAGATCAAGAACAACGACTTGTTTCCTATAGTGGATCAAGAACATCACTAGGTTTACCATAGAAGATCATGCACATATAATTGATTCTCAAAATTGATTCATGAGATATATTAATTCACACAATTAATTAAAAAGATATATAATTCCATTACCACCCATATCTTAATGAAAACCATACTTATGTCTTCCATAGGACAATTAAACATTCATCATAATACCATATCATAACCCGTGTAAAGAAAACGAGTTTAATATATATTTAATAAATCCTTCATATGTAACCCACATAAAATAAATGGTATTCATAAAAATATCATAATCAAAATCATAAACCATACCCATAAATAATGAATATGTACAATTAAATCATCTCGAAATATAAATTTTTATTAAGACAATAAAAGGAAAATTTGGAAACCAAGGTTCACAAAGAATAAATTCCACAACATTATGAAATATCTCACAAATTGATTATACAAAATTCAATGATTATTTTAATCGGACCCTCAATATAATTCCTAGTAATGTGTTATGACCATGGTGTCTATATCCTCATTGATATGATCTTCATGGTGGCATCCATTCTTTCCATTATCTGTAGGAATTCCTCATATTTTATTTTTCCTTGGTTAAAGCCTTGTTCTAGGATTAAGTATTGTTTGTCTAACTATGCTTTATAATCCTCTTCAGTTTAAAATAGAAACCTAATTTAATATATTCATTATGTATCCTTTGTTGAGTATTAACCCATACATATTTTTCGTGCATTTTTTCCTTGGAACAAAAGATGATCTTCAATCACTCTCCTTACTCTTCCTTCTCTATTCCTATTTTCTAAATTTGTGATTCATATTTCCTATTATTTTAGGATTTTCTTTCCTTGTTTTCACTATTCATAGTCAACCTTGTTTCCATCGGTTTAAGAAAGTGTGAAAAATCTTTTCATCCATTCTTTTTATCTATTTGACCATAATAAATTTCCCTAAGTCTTGACTTAATTTTTGATATTTCTTCATTCTAGGTTTGTGACAACCATTACCTTCAATTCCTTCCAAACTATACACTAATAATTGGCTATAAATGTCATCACTTGAGTCATCCTCCAATTAATCCATTGTTGGTTCATGAACATTCATGCCTTTAAAATCGTTTCCCAACTCAACCACTAGGCCATCATTGAGGGAGCTCTACCAACTCAATGACTTTACCTTTCTTACTTCATCCTCAAAGGAAGTCATATTAACTACACTCATATCATTAATTTGGGGAGATGATTTATAAAAGAGAGTGTTCGGGTCCAATTCCCCCAATACATTCACCTCATCTAGCCTCCCTTTTCTTAGATGTAATTCTTTAGCAGACAATAATGAATCCTCTAGAAATTTATTTCCAGATGGCTCGGCCTCCACACTGTTTCATGAGGCCCCTAGAGTGATTAACGAATTGTCCCTCTCAATAGTGGGGACACTAATTGAGACATTCTAATCAATACTGATTCATCCAAGTGGTCCATGGATCATCTCCACTTTAGCACCTGGAACCTACAGCTTAGTAAGTACACCCATGTCCTCTTTCAATCGACTATACATATCTTGCACCTTTATATTATAACATACCTTCTATAGTAACACAAAATAGAAGTCAAAGTATCATTTATCCATTGATCCTCTTAAAGGATCTTCCTAGACTGGTCCTCAACCAATGATTTAGGGGCCTCCCAAACCTAGACAACTGAGGTCACCTCTCTAGGGAATGGCTGCGGAATAGGGAGTCTCATACCTCATAAGACATCCCCACACACCTTCTTGATCCCGTATAAAATGGTATCTCAAACAGAGGAGACAACACATAAACCATTCTCATAAGGAGCCATAGGTCCTTTGGGTTGCTTAGGGGGGTCGACCAAAGACCCACCCGAAACCCTTTTACAATATTCTACGAGATAGTGGCCCTACCTATTGTAGACAGAGAAAAAAATTCATCAAAGATTCATAAAAAATAGGTTGGTAATAATTGTATTCTCCTAAAATCATGATCAATACAATGTGTTATGGGGAATTTGAGAGTTTTATTTTGACACAAACACATTCCACAATAGGATGCTTCAATGTAGAGGTCCTCTGATAAGTGAACAGGTAGCATCAGATGGAGATGCCTATAGATAGGAGATTACGGTTAAGGAATGGTAGTGGTACACGAGGAAGTTAAGACCCAATTACCACAGTAGATTTATCCCGATTCATATGGATGTAGAAATACCATTGAAGAAGATGAAAATGGAATCCATGAATAGATCTTCCAAATCAAGGCCAGTCGAGTGTTATATCTTCCTCATCCACAAAATGAATAAGGATCTGTTACGGCCTATAGAGCCCAAAAATCTCAGGATTACATAACACCAATTATTTATTCACATACCTATAAAAAAATAAATAGGAGGTTTCTACCAAACGAACATGGCCACCAAGGAAAAATAGAGCATAGAAGAATCTTTAGAGAAATCATGCAGAAAAATTGAAACCACCAGTTAGACATGAAGGAACCCTTGGACCTTTATAGATACATTGATGCTAAAAAAATATCAAGAGGCTCTCGACTAGAGAAAATAGAATAAATTACCTAACCCTACCCTAGAAACCTTGATGAAGTGCACCACAAGACAAACATTGAGGTCATTATGGAAATAATTTTTTGAATATAAAAATTTCCATAATATCATTGAAAATGATTCCATTGAAATGAACTATGGATACTTGTCAATTAATCTTCAAATCATTAATAATCCATTATGGAATGAAATTTTGTTCAACATTAATAACTTAAAAGATAATAATCCTTTCACATTTTTTATAAAAATCTGAAAAATTAACTTTTTTAGAAAATGAAAGGAATATCCATTTTAAAAAATTATATAAAATCAAAAATGTTTGAATTTTCATTAATTAATTACTATTTGATACTACAATCATTGAAGAAAACATTTTTAGAATACATATAAATATAAGAGAATGATTCTTAACAAAAAATTAAATTATAGATGGTTTTATTTAAAAACATTATTTCAGTAACTTGTGTAGTTAAATTAGGAGAGAATAAAGAAAAACATGTATTATCGAGAAATAAGAAGAGGGTAAGAAAATTTAAATAGATTTTATGTGGTAGGTACCATATAATTTCAATAATGGAAATTTAATTTTAAAAAATTCGTATTAAAATAGGATTGAAACAATAATCCATTACTCAATTAGTCTCTTTTGATTCATATGACAAAAGAAATAATAACCATAAATGAAACTAAAAATTTAATGATAATAAATAATTGCATGATATAACATGTCAAATGGGTTTTATAAACTCTTCATAAAAGAAGATAGGTGGAGATCATAACTTATGTCCCAAAGAAGATAATTTCAGTGGAAAATTCATTACATCAAGTGTATCATTTCCACATTCACATTAAAAAATATAATATAATAAATATTGAATTATCATTAATTATTCTCGGACCATAATCATAATAAGTAAGATTATGATGCAGGAAATCCTGATCCTATAAAAATTAATTAACAAATAATGGAAGAAAGATATACATTACAACGGGTCTTTACCAAAATCGGACATGCACGCACTTCAACCAAAGTTGAAAAAAATATGGCATCACAAAATACTATCTTTAATTGATCTCCATATTTTCTTTTTGGGGAGAGCATCAAAAATCTATTTTTCTTCCACGTAGACATGGGTAACATCAAAGAACATTCAATAAATAAGACTAATATAATCAATCATGAAAGGTAACATTATCTATGGGACATTTAGAAAATGTTAATTAATAATTTCCACTACCAAACATGAGTCAACTTCCAACCATAGAGACCACAAAACATGATGGAAATAATAACTAATGGCCTTGATCGTAGCCCAAATCTTAGTATCGATTGCATGATAATTTCCAACCAAATGGTAAAAACAAACCTTAATGAGGCCCCAATGAGTACAAAAGATACCACCACAACCTTAGGGACATAAATATCATACTTTTATCCCATAAATTTTAAAATTCATCCACCCATAGCTGGGAGATATATATCTAATAGAATTTTCCACTAATAGTTTCTTGACCCTACTACCAACACCAAAGAATCTCAAGATAACTATGTCATTAAAAACATTATTCATCGATCGAGTTTGGATTTTGGTGGCAGCCATAATTTCTCTATGAGTTATATTAACTATAGAATAAAAATATCACTCGTTATCATCAAAGGACCATCCATTAAGTTCCCAACATACACAAGAAATAGTACTAGATATAGCTTAAAATAATGGTGCATGTACATAGTAACTACAAGATTAATTTCATATGGAAGTTATCAGCACATACAAACTCCCATAATCAATTTTGAAACTGAAAATGTCCTACACATACATCCAAAACCTACATTTAAAAATAATGTAGAAAACCATTTGATAAAAATTCCCCTCAGCTTGCAGACAAAAATATCAAGAAGGGTCAAGATTTATCCCTACACGTTGGATGATTATATGTACATTTAGTTTATATATATATATATTATAAAGAAGATCAAAGGACACTGGTGAAATGAAGGCATTCTTAAACCACCACATCCAAGAAGGAATCCTGGAAGATCCATCACAACAGTACCTATAGAAATCCCTAATGGTGAAAACTCTAATCAGATTCGATGTCCTAATAAAAATATCCTGGTTAGGGTAATAACCACTGTTATAATTCATACTAATTTGAGATGGTAGCAACTCAGGAGCATTTATTAAAAATTGTATATCAAAAATTGAGAAATATTTCATTGAATTAGGAACATAAACCACCTCATTTATTGTACTTGAAATCCATAGAGTACTCCAATAATTTAAAGAATATTGAGTATATTCCAAACACCTTGGGAATAGATTTATTTCATCATAAATCATCTTAATATATCTCCAAATAGAAGAAGGAATATATATAGAATATCCATTCTATGATTTGGTGATAATTATTATTGAAAGTAACTCAAATGAAGGATCATCAGAGGAAACTAGGCTTCAGGTTAAAATTTTACGCACTTTGTCATTGAAAAGACTAATATATCTTATTCTCATTCCTCCCATATCTAGGGGTTATACAAAATCTTTCCAAGAAACTGTTAGAAACATCATATCATGTATTTTTACACTCTAAATAAAATTAAATATCATGATATACAACTCCTTAATGAGAGTTCCAGACTATCTCTATAATGTGAAAGCATGGACAAACAAAAATCTTATCAAAGAATTGAACAAAAAAAATCTACCTTCCTGGTAAATATCATTCCCTTCCCATGGTTCCATTTAATTGATTATTTTGGAATATAAACCCTCCACATAGAACATTCTTACCTTTACCTATAAAAGTGGTCCCCCAAGATAGATAATGGGAAGGGACCCTTTCTTTAAACCAAGATCCCTAGCCACTCAGTTTTCCATTAAAATTGGTAATTCATCCCCAAAAAAACATGGATTAATTATTCCAATTGAAAACATAACATTAAACTTCTTCAATGTTTCCAAAAATTACATTTATTTAGGAGATGTAATTTTCTTCATTATTCTAAAACAAAAGAATATCATTTGTATGTAGAAGATGTGAGGGTGAAATGAATCCTCTTCCAGCATGTATTTTATTATAAATTCTGAAATGAACAAGATCATTAAGGAAACAACTTAAATAATTGTAACACCTCAATATTTATTAAATTATTGTTTTTTGAATTAATTTTACCTTTTTAATATTTTAATTTTAGGTAACACTTAAAATAGTTTATTTTATATTAAATTTCAATTTTTTTCATAAGTTATATGAAACACCAAGTTAATAATGCACTAAACACAACATAAATTTTCTATTTCTTACATAGGAAATTGATGTCAGATCCAATTATAAGAAAAAACGACTTTCCTCATTGCTTGTGTAACAAGAAAGGACAAATTTTATCGAACACCAATATATCATTAAACTATTATTGTTTAATATCATAAGATATAAACTATAAATAAAATTATAGGTTATGAAAATTATTAAATAATTTATGAAAATATATGGTTTACAAAAATATAATGCAAATTCATATGTTACTGATTAATTATAAGCGAATAACAAAACTTATTGAATATAAAAGGAAATATTATTATTTTTAATTTCACGAAGCTATTTTACCCTAATTAATTAAAATAACTAAAATTAGTGAGAAATATAAATATAATATATATTTAATATATTCAAATAATTATTTTTTATATTTATTCAATTGATTTTATAGACATAATATATGAACAACCCCAACTATTTTATTAACCCCTATATTTTTAATAAAAGGATTTTTACCTCCTCTGATTGGAGAACCCATTATAAATAACCTTTTTGGAACTTTTATAGGTTTAATACGTAAAAATAAACATCATATTTGGAATGTATACAAAAAATATGGTTAGGATAAATTTTTGGTATTTTATTATGAAGTTTCAGTTTTTACTTAATAGTGAAAAATAATGAATTTTAGTTCAAAAGTTATTTTTCTTATAATTTATTTATAAGGATATATTACATTTTGAATTTTATTTAATTTTTTTAAATAATATTTTTATAAATTAATAAAATTTAGGTTATTTTAACTAAATTGACATTGAAATTGGATATAAAAACATAGTAAACATTTAAATGATTATACATTAAACCCCCACATTGTCAACTAAAAAACATGATTAAATTTAAATAAATTTCTTTCGCTTATTTGATTAGAATTTGGAAAAATAGAATCCATATTTTCAATCATAATAATTCATAATTTATAATAAGTTCATCATATTATTTGACCAAAATTATTGGTAAATCTAATTAAAATTAATTACATCTAATAATGTAAAATTATGTTTAACTAAGGACTAAACATTGAATATAAGACCCAAGAAAATATAAAAACTTTAAAAAGATCCATTGGCTTTCCATATTTAGACCCTATAATAACTTTTATGGACTTTGGACTAGTATTGGATCCACTTTACAATAGAAAAACTTATTTGGAATTACATTTCCCAATATTTACAAGAGTATCACTCCTCCACTATAAAAAGGAATGAACTCTACCCCTTCCTCGTACCTCTCAGGTTGCTTTGGATCTACCAAAATCCTCCCAAATAGATACCCAATATCACTCAATTCCCCCTTGATGCCTCTTCTGGGTTATAAATAAATCGAATGAACCCTTTTGGAACCAATGAAAATGATTTACCCAATTAAGAGGTTGTGTCTTCTCTCACGATCCTTTCTTTTATTTTATTTCTCCACCCCATACACATCTTTATTCCATGATTTTACAATATTAATAGTATATTAAATAAAATAGGATGTTTAAATACTATTTTTTAGACCTACACTAACTCACACATCCTTCTAATAGGAAACAAACATAATATTTATATGCATGGAGAACTACATTATAACGCCCCGAGCCCACTCTTCTGGACTCGGTTCGTGGAAAATGCGTTGTATTTTTTTAAAAGTAATTAAACAATTACAGAACACATTAATGAAACTAGGACATTTTTCTGGTCTAGGTTCTAGAGAATTACACAAAAACATTACATTTATCAGAGTTGGAACAAAATTAAAAAAATGAAAGATCAACTCCACTTCCACATGCGCTACAATAAAGATGATCAACTCTAGATTTCAATGCAACCTGTGAAAAACATTTTGAAAACATAGGGTGTGCAAAAAAGGTTCCCAATAAGGGGTTTTGAAAACCTTTGATAAATCCCATAAAATGTTCTTCTGAAAATTCAATTACAAAAACTTTTGTAGAACACACTTTACAAAATACTATAATTCATAGAATGATAATTATACTTCGAAAAGGCTTTTAAAACTAGTCAAGTGATTTAATTGAAAATATTAAGCAAGCTCTTAAAGCCAAAACAATTATGGTCACTTGAAACTCTAAATTCTATCTTGGGCCTACCCACTTGAGAGATGTATTCACTATCCAATTCCCTATCTTGTTTACAAAGTTCAAGTACCAGTTTTCATAAAACATTTTTGTCTTAGCTTTCCTTATATATATATAATTTTCATTGGTGTTTTATTTTTGAAAATATATTTAAAATCATTCTTGGAACAAATAAATACTAATATTTACTGAAAATTATATATTTGACTTTGTTTGATCATATCTCATGATACATGACTTTTGATAAATTTATGGATGTTAAATAAACATCAATGCACTTGAAATTTCAAAGACATGTTTATTAAATTTCTTTTATGCATGAATGTATAAGCTAATAAAAATATAAAAAATATTTTTAAATCTCCTTAAAATTAATCAATAATGATAGATAATCTTGTGTCGCAAATAAAAAAACATCAAAGAAACATTTTTTATTATAAACAATAATCCTTTTCATATGCACATATGTTTTAAGGAACATAATTTTATATATATATATATATTAATGTATAAATGTAACAAAATAATTGATATATGGTTATAATCTCGAATTTTATATGTCATGATAAAATTTATAACATTCTTAATTTACAAATTCATACGTGAATTACTAATTTATTCAAAAAAATTATATATTTGACCAATTATTACATTCTTTATATATATATATATTATTTACAAGATTTTATATGGGAAGAACCTTCATAAATAAATAATCATAAATTTAAATATAATTATTCTTTTATTAAAGGTATCAAAACATTTTACAAAATTTATCAAAATATTTCAAAGCTGCAAACATGCTGATTTATTTTTAAAGTCGACAATAAACAATATTGGAGTTGAAATTATTATTATTATGATACCAAAAACAATATAATATTTTCCATAAAAATTAAATAGAATTTTCTACATTACGCTAAAATATATTTAAACATAGTTTTGATAAATTAGAAATAATCGTTGAAGCCTTAATTGAAGAAATATCTTACTAAAATAAAAAATTGAATTGCAATGAAATTGTATTTAAATCCATTTAAAAAACACATTTAATTAATTTCATTAAATAATGAATAAATATCAAACCTAACATACACTGAAATATTTGCAGTATGAATGACCTGACTACAATTTATCAGTGTTTTGAAAAACATGTTGATTTTGTTTGGAAGAAAATGATAAGAAAACATGAAAGAAAAAAATATTTTGACACAATAAACATTAAAATCCAATACTAAAAAAATAATGGAATTGTGTAAAATTAGAAAATAAAAATTATAACATCAGATAAATAGATAAAGGTCCCTCACACAAAACAAGAAATCATAAAAACTGTTATATTTTCTCATAAGAAAATTGAGAGTAAAAAATAAATATTCCCTTACAAAATTATCATGTAGATGTGTTTTTAAGACTTCTTCTCCTTCCCAAAGCTACTTTTTACTCCAAGTATCAAAACCAGAAAAGAGAGAAAAACCAGGAACTCCATATTTTCTTCCCCACGGAATCTCTAAACTCTCTTTTTTATACTCATATTAGGAAAATATATGTGATTTATATATTATATATTGCCAGGATAGTTTATATATTGGATTGGTTTGTGGTGAAATCTAATCGATATAAACAGAAAGTGGGAAAACAATAATACATCGACATATAACAGTGGGGAAATTGATAAAGACATATAGCCTGGGAGTTTAATGAGTGAAAACAAAATATTTAATTGTATGAAAAGGATTGATAACAAAAGTAATCAAAACAGATTGATAGACCAAAAGAAACATGATTATTGTAAAACTTGGACAAATCCAACATTTAATATAGAAAAACGAACAAAACATTAAATCAGTAGAATCCAAACTATATCAAACATTGAAATTTGATGAAAAATACAAATTTAAGATAAATGTAATCAAATAAATCAGTACATAACCAGGTCCATACATTGATGATGAGTGCTGCAAGTGGCTGAATATCGACAAAAAGGTCATTGGTAAATGATTTTATTAATATTTGGACTCCGATAAAAGTAAACGAACTTATCTTGAGCAGATCTGCAAACATAGATGATGTAAATAAAGAAGATAAGCTAGTATATCAATTTTAGTTTAGATCTGGAATATTAAACCTATTTCCATCACCTGATTTGAATTCTCATTAGAAAAATAAATCCCTAGCTGTGATATAGATCTGACCATCGGAAATTTCATCGGTGGTCGAACCTCTCGTTGTTCAACATCGACCTCCTACGAATGGATTCGAATTCACCTGGAAACTCTTCTACACATCGACTTTGATGTCAATGAGATGATCTCTCTTCCCAATGGCGCTTTACTTCATCGTCTCTAGACTGAAACCCTTGTGAACCTAAAACTTAATTATGTTCTCATTTTCAATTTTTTTTAATCTCGTTTTCATTTGTTTTTTTAAACAAATTTCCATCATAATTTTTAATTCAATCCAATGTTTATATTCATAATATCATTATAAAATAAAAAGTAATGTTTGATTACAATTCCATATTTATTTATTAATAAATCCTAATATTAAAAATATATATATATATATATTGAAAATTATATTAATTTATTATTTCATATAAATTAATAATATTATAAATTCATATAAAATCATACTAGTTCATTTAGTAAATTAATATCATTAATTAAGTTAAATTTCTTTAATAAAGCTCTATTTATATGAATATTAACACAATAAATATATGTGTATATAAAATAACTTCCAAATAAATTGGTCTTAAATAAGTTCATTTGTTTATTTAAGACATTATATTTACTTAAGTATTTAAAAAACAATGATTTCTCAAATACATCATTTTAATTTAAAAAATATTCTATACACAATTTATAGTTATAATACCAATTCATAAATATATACTATATTGAAATTATTATGGTTCTATAAAAAAATATGTTACATTTAATATTAATTTTTATTATATTTATTTATTAGAAAATATCATGTCAAGATACAATATTTCTTAAATGTATAATTAATATGTCGTCGTGTATTTAAAAACTGATTTTTTTAAAATACTATTATTCAAAGAATCAAATTTATTTTTAATTAAATGAAAACACATAAAAATATTTAATAACATTATTTATTATAAATAATTAATTTATTACTAAAAATATCTGGAATGTTACATTCTCCCCCCTTAATTGAATTACACCCTCACAATTCTTTCATCAGACTTAAAAATATTATGAATTTCTATATTTAGAATTAAATAATTTATAAGGGGACATAACTATCCAAAGAAACAACTAATCTGTAAATCATTTTTCTTCAAAATAAAACATCTAATCTCCAAAGTTTTCTAGACCGTTCCTCTAATGCCAATTATAACACCCTGAGCCCGCTCTTCTGGACTCGGTTCTTGGAAAAATGCTGTGTAATTTTTTTATAAAAGTAATTAAACAATTACACAACACTTTAATGAAACGAGGACCTTTTACCAATCTAGGTTCTGGAGGATTAGACAAAAACCATACATTTATCAGAGTTGGAACAAAATTAAAACAAAATGAGTGATCAACTCTGCTTCCCTATGTGCTACAATAATGATGATCAACTCTGGATTTCAATGAAACTAGTGAAAAACATTTTGAAAATGTAGGGTGAGCACAAAATGTCCCCAGTAAGGGGGTTTGAAAACCTTTGATAAATCCCATAAAATGATCTTCTGAAAATACAATTAGAAATACTTTTGTAGAACACACTTTAAAAAATAATATAATTCATTGCAAATTAATTATACTTCAAAAACACTTTTAAAACTAATCCAGTGATTTAATTAAATTTATTAAGCAAACTCTTAAAAACAAAACAACTGGGGTCACTCAAAACATTAAAGGCTGTCTTGGGCCTACCCACTTGAGGGATGGATTCACTATCCAATTCCCTATCTTATTTAAAAAGTTCAAGTACCGGTTTTTATAAAACATTTTTGTCTTATCTTGCCTTATATATATATTTATATAATTTTCACTGGTGTTTTATTTTTGAAAATATTTTTAAAATCACGCTTTGAACAAATAAATACTAATTTTTGATGAAAATTATATATTTTATTTTTTTTATCATATCTCATGATACATGACTTTGCATAAATTTATGGAAGTTAAATAAACGTCCATGATCTTGAAATTTCAAAGGAAGGTTTATTGAATTTCTTTTTTGCATGAAGGTGTAAGCTAATAAAAATAGAGAACATATAATTAAATCTCCTTAAAACTAATCAATAATGATAGATAATCTTGTGTCACAAATAAAAAAACATCAAAGCAACATTTCTTATTATAAATAATCATCTTTTTCATATGCACATAAGTTTTAAGGAACACAATTTTAAGTATATATATATATATATATTAATGTATAAATGTAACAAAATCATTGATATATGGTTATAATCTCGAATTTTATATGTCATGATAAAATTTATGACATTCCTAATTTATAAATTCATATGTGAATTAATAATTTATTTAAAACAATTATATATTTGAACATTTATAACATTATATATATATATATATATATATATTCTTTACGAGATTTTATATGGGAACAACCTTAAAATATAAATAATCATAAATTTAAATATAATTAATATTTTCTTAAAGGTATTATAACATTTTACAAAATTTATCAAAATATTTCAAGGCTGCAAACATGATGATTTCTATTTAAATAAGAAAATAAACAATATTTGAGTTGAAATTATAATTATTATGATACAAAAAACAATATAATATTTTTCTATAAAAATTAAATAGCATTTTATAAATTACACTAAACTAGATTTAAACATCATTTTGATAAATTAAACATAATCATTGAAAAAATAATTGAAGAAATCTCTTACTAAAATAAAATATGGAATGGAAATTAAATTTTATTTAAATCCCGGTCAAAAATAAAATTAATCAATTTCCTTCAATAATGAATAAATATCTAACCAAACATACACCGAAATATTTGTAGTATGAATCATCATACTACAATTTATCAGTGTTTTGAAAAACATGTTGATTTTTTTTGGAAGAAAATGATAAGAAAACTTGAAAGAAAATAATAATTTGACACAATAAAAACTAAAATACGATACTAAAATAATAATGGAATTGTCTGAAATTAAAAAATAGAAATTATAACATGAGATAAACAGATAAAGGTCCCATATGCAAAACAAGAATTCATAAAAACAATAATATTTTCTCATAAGAAAATTCAGAGTAAAAATAAATGTTCCCTTACAAAATTCTCATGTAGATGTGTTTTTACGAGTTCTTCCCCTTACCAAAGCTACTTTCCACTCCAAGTATCAAAATGAGAAATATAGAAAAACCAGTCCCTCCAAATTTTCTTCCACATGGAGGATCCAAAATCCCTTTTTTATACTCATATTAGGAAAATATATGTGATTTATTTATTCAATATTTTCAGGATTGTTTATATATTCGATTGGTTTACGGTGAAAGATAATCGATATAAAAAGAAAGTGGGAAAACAATAATACATTGACAGATAACAGAGGGGAAATTGATAAAGACATATAGCTTGGGAGTTTAATGACTAAAAAATATTTAATTGTGTGAAAAGGACTGATAACCAAAGTAATAAAAACATATTGATAGACCAAAAGGAATCCAATTATTGTGAAACTTGGACAAATCCAACATTTAATATTTAAAAATGATACAAAACATTAAATCTGTAGAATCCAAACTATTTGAAACGTTGAAATTTGATGAAAAATACAAATATAAGATTAATGTAATCGAATAAATCAGTACATAACACGGTCCATACATTGATGATGAGTGCTGCAAGTTGATGAATATCGACAAAAAGGTCACTGGTAAATGATCTTATTAAGAATTGGACATCGATAAAAGTAAAAGAACTTATCTTGAACAGATCTGCAAACATAGATGATGGGAATGAAGAAGATAAGCTAGTATATCCTTTGTAGTTTGGATCCAGAATAAAAAACCTATTTCCATCACTTGATTCAAATCCACATCAGAAAAAGAATTCCCTAACAGCGATATAGATATGACCATCAGAAATCACATCGGTGGTCGAACCTCTCATCGTTCGACATCGACCTCATACGAATGTCTTCGACCTCACCTGAGAAATCTTCTACACATCGACTTTGACATCAATGAGATGATATTTCTTCCCAATAGTGCTTGAATTCATCGGCTCTCGATTGAATCCCTTGCGAACCCGAAACTCAATTATGTTCTCATTTTCAATTTTTTTAATCTCGTTTTAATTTGTTTTTTAAACAAATTTCCATCATTATTTTTAATTCAATCGGATGTTTATACTCATAATATCATTATAATATAAAAAGTAATGTTTGATTATAATTCCAAGATTTTTTTAATAAATCATATTATTTCAAATATATATACATATATACATATTGAAAATAATATTAATTTAAAATTTCATCTAAATTAATAATACTAAAAATTCATATAAAATCATACTAGTTCATTTAGTAAATTAATATCATCAATTAAGTTAAATTTCTTTAATAAAATTCTATTTATATTAATATTAACATAATACATATATATGTATATAAAATAACTTCTAAATAAATTGGTCTTAAATAAGTTCATTTGTTTATTTAAGACATTATATTTACTTAAGTATTTAAAAAAATAATGATTTATAAAATACATCATTTTAATTTAAAAAGTATTCTAAATACAATTTATTTTTATAAAACCAATTCATAAATATATACTATATTGAAATAATTATGGTTCTCTAAAAAAAATATGTTACATTTAATATTAATTTTTGTTATATTTATTTTTCAGAAAATATCATGTCAAGATACAATATTTCGTAAAAGCATAATTAATATGTTGTTGTGTATATAAAAAGTGATATTTTTTGAAAAATATTATTATTCAAAGCATCAAATATCTTTCTAATTAAATGAAAGCACATAAAAAGATTTAATAACATTATTTATTATAAATCTTTAATTAATCTCTAAAAATATTTGGGATGTTACATATATCCTCATTAAATGATGATTGCCCAATTTTCCTTCACCACGTATAATGGTGGAAATTATTATGGAAACTCTATTTACATAAGTAATATTTATTATTTATTTAAGATTATTTAATACTTTTAAAAAATATATCTTTTTATGATTTTTTTGGTGTAAATATGACAGTATCGTCTGAGGATGTCTGGACTACCGCCCCATCAATGTGACGTGATCCATTCTCACACTACATAAAATGTATTAATGATTTTTTTCGTGAAATTATATTATATATATAACATTATAATGTTACTATAAATATTTTATATATACATACATATATGTAATTGTCTTTCTTTCTTTTGATATGACAATAAAAACCGAAATAACATTCATGCGTACGTATGACTTACCGTCTCCATGAACGATGTATTCCATTTAAAACTAACATATTCCATAGATTATTATAATATAAATATTATAGATATACATGATATTTATATCATGGTTTAAATTCTGTAAATCACTATATTAGTAAAAGTAACAAGGATATAACATATTAAAACACATGTGAAGAACGTAATGAATATTACGTAAAGTGAAACCTTAACATAGGATTCCTAATAAGTAGGTAATATAAGGTAATAACCAAACCATATATGGTATTATATATAATAATATGATTTTGAAAATATTTATAACACATTTATATTTATTATCCAGTTGTTTTGAATGAGTATAATGAGAGTCAAGACACAAGTGAATAGAATTTCATCTCACTTTTCATTTCTCTAAGATACATGCTTTATTCACCACACATTCCTTTGGAATGGTGTGTATTATACCCATGTATTAATTATATAATTATTTTAAATAAATTAATGGTTATTCAAATAACTATTTTATGATATTTATTCATGGGTTTTATGTTTTAAAAGGTATAAAAATTTGTAATGTAATTTTCTTTTAATTTTTATTCTTTCAGACACATACCATGTTATGAAACTATATTATTTTTTTGAGGTGTATATAATTAATTTAAAATGTTAATTAATGAATATAATTGTTTTCATGATATTTTAAAATTAATTTCATTTAATTTTCCTAAAATGTGAGTGTGGTTCGAATTTATAAAGTGGTAAGAGTTTATTAAATCAATCTCATCAATTTGTGGGATTGTTAATGATTGATCTACCTTTGATGAAATATTATGTTCCATATCTCAATAACATTAATGAATTCTCATATCATATGGTTATTCAAGGATTATTCTTGTATTGGTGTGATTTCTCTACACTTTGTTATATAATAAAGTTAAGAAAGTTGTTTTTAAGAAAGCTTGACTTTACTCTCTCTTTGGTCTAAAATTTGTGTTCCATCAAAACCAAGTTTTCTATAAAGGGTCTCAACGAATATTGTACTACTCTCATAAAATATTTTTAAAAAAAATTACATTTTTTTTATTTTACCAATTTTTTCAAAGGAATGTTATTTTCTATTTATTAATGAGGCATTTTTCTAATTTTTTTACTATGGAAAATGAATGTTCTTTTCACCTCGTATGACATCTACAGATGTAAACACCTTCAATTATTTGTTGATTCATTTTAATATTTTAAAGGGTAATTTTTTAGGAAAATGTTTTTAAAATATATTTTGAATGATTTTTTTTAAAAAATAACATTCTTTTATATGTTTTTTCGGAAAATGGTTCTCAAAAGGTTTTATGTTTTAAAGATCCTTCTTAAAAGAAGATAGGATATTTACTACAAGAAGTTGTTTCAAAATATCCTTCCATGTTATTTCCCATCAAAGTTGACATCTTTTGATGTTACTTAGGAACATCTTATAAATGATACAATTCTTCCATTCATTTAATTTCTTTAATGGTTTACGATTTAACGGAATGATTCTTAAGACACTTGTTTCACATAAACAAGTTTTATGCTTTTGAAACCCACTTCATTTCATGGGATATGATATCATGAAGTGGTTATGAAACCTATCATTCTTCATAGGTTATTTCATGATGAAATTTTATTGATACCCATTTCATTTCATGAGTTATGATTTAATATTTATAAAACCTATCTATTTTATGGGTCATGATAAGATGAAAATTTTATTATCTGGGGGAACTTGTATGAATGATTTTATTTTGAGATATGTGGGACCTATATCTCCTTCCAATGCATTGGGTAATTATCTGTTTTATATTATCTCAAAGTGTATATGGGATGTATCCCAAGCCTAGAAATAACATGGTACATGGTTTGTAACCCAAACCCAAAAAATAAGAAGGTAGATGGGTTATAGACCAAGGGTAAATGTAATAGGGTACATGCGTTGTATCAAAAGACTATAAGTACGAGGGTACATGGGTTTAATCCCAATCCCAAAAAGAATAATATATAGTTTTTCTATCCTAGTCCAAAAAGTAATAGGGTACGCATGTTGTTACCCCAAGCTCAAAGTAGGTACAATGGTCCTAGTCCAAGACAACCATTCTATAAAGGTCTTGGTATGTATCCTTGACATAAGATTATCTATTTTTATATTCATGCCCCAAATTTTATGATTATTACCATGATATGATTTCATGGCTCGTTATGTTTGTTTCAATATGATTCGTGTCATATGAACTACCAAGCATTATCCCATAACTCATGGGTAAGATATTTGATATGAATTATATGATATTCTAATTTTATGATCACATAATCATACCCCTAGGGTCATGTTTATGATTATATGTCATTATTTATTACCATTTATGGTCATCTAAGATCACCCCTTTTATTTTTAAATCCCTGTGTTTTGAAGATATATTTCATGTATGATGTGTCCAAGAGGGTTATTAGTTTTATAGAACCTATTGGAAGAATATATATCTCACTTATATTCAAATGTTTACATTTCTATGTTTCCAAAGGCACTAAACTATTAATTTATTTGGGTGTTTGTTTGTAAAATGTTTTTAAGTATTCCATAAATGGTATGTCATGTTAAAATAGGAAAATTGAGTGTCTCTATAGATGGTATTATCGAAAAGTATTAGTTAACCTTTTGAAATTGTGATGATATATCTTTACTGAGATCTTTAGTTAAATTTATAAGGATCTGTTTTGGGATGTATCTAAGGTTAAGTATAAGTATGAGTTAACTTTTAGGAAAATGTACTGGAATATTGGTAAATGTTAGAGTGAGTGGATTATGATAAATACACCCTTTTATAGACACTCCAAGTAGATGTGGCTCTAAAACTAATGTACCTTGGGGTAAAAACTCTAAAAATATGTCTCAGGCCTAACTCAGGGTAATCTTGTACATGAAAATGAGCCTTGTTGGACACCTGGTTTGACTTTCTCAGGGGGTTTTCTTTAGGAATTCAAATGTTCTTCATGAACCATCATGAAGGATTTAAACGAAGGATGACTATGAATACCCATGTATAAAACAAATGTTTCATTGATTAAATAAGTATGAGACATTATTTAGGCACCCCATAAGTAAATTTTCATGATTATATGGTATGTTAATATGATAAATGTTTCCTACACCATACCTTTTGGTTTTAGTCAATGAGGATAGAACAAAGGAATATAGTTCATATTTAATGTATAAAATGGGAAATGTATGAGCATTATAATACTAGATTTCCCATTTAGAAATCTCATAAAGGGAATCAAGATGTTTTTATGAGTATTGGTTTTACATATAAAGATCAATAGACCTCAAATTCCATGTGAAATGTATGTTATGATTTTCAAATTTTGTTTATATTAAACATAAGAAGCATGATTATACTGAGGTTGATGAACGATAATACATGACTCTTATTTCATATTATTTGATAGAGATATTAAGGTATAAGTTTGTTAAGCCTAAGTAATGGCTTAAGATAAATGTTGTATGAATGAAATATTTATGTTTTGGAATTCATGGATTACATTATATGAATCATGAAATATATGATTATTTTCATCATACATTTACAATAATTATTGAAATGGGCATGTTGAATGTTTATGAAGACATATAAAAAGGATTTTATCAAAATGTGATATTTTGATTAAGGTATGGAAACCCTTAATTAACTCACGACATTGAGAAAATGATGTTTGAGTAAAGATATACTGGGTATGAATATGTTAATTTGATTGTATATATTACCCTGGAACTGTTTATTGACAAACTATTCTATATCATCAAGGAACAAGTTTACAACTTCATGGATATAAGAATATCTCCTATAATCATATGAGTAAAGAAGCATTATTTTTTTCCAAAACTATTTATAATAGATAGATTTATTACCATGTTTCAAGAGAATATATGATAAAGTTATTCAAATGTTTAGAATGTGAGAAAAAAGTTGTACATTGTGATATATGGGGGTTCAATGTTAAGTCGTATTCAGGAAGTTCCGTCAACAACTTTGATTTTTCATCTATTAGAAGGTTTATAAGGGTAACAATTTATGGAATGGTTAAGTTAAGATTCAGATGAGGTCAGTAATATTAATGTGTTATATCTCCATTATATGATTTATACATATTGGATACACTGCTAAATTTTTTTTGTTAATGATAAAAGTTGAAAAATCAGGTGACATGTCATGGATCTCACGATATGTAAGTACTTTAGGAATGAAAAACTCACATTTTTTTTTGGAAAGAGCTGATGTGGATCAACAAATAACAAAGGGTGACATTCTAATGAAATCTTGAAAGTCTTTTTTTTCATGAAAATTCATCAAATTTATGAAAAAGGATCTTGAAAAAAAAATTGTTTTTTCGTGCCTTTTCTGAGGAATCAAATGGACCCTAATATAATCATATATGTATGTATTTTTTATTGTTAAATTTCTCATGACTACATTCTCTATCACACTCCTTCAGAACATTATAGTTATATTTCTCTCCCATATCCATTTTCACTTCCCACATATTTTCTCCAATGTGGAAACCTATTTATATGTTACTTTGGATACCTTTTAGGGTTCCATATTTCAATTTTTAGGAGAAGATTTAGTATTTATTTTTATGATGTGGATTCTAATTAATGGAACTTTCATGTATTAAACCATTCATATCCTAGACAAATTATAATGGAAAAAATCATTTTAAGGGGGTTAGAATGTATAAAACTATGATTTTTTGATATTTTTTTATTAATTTATCCTTATTGATATTTTCCATTTCATGCAACACTAAAAATATTTTATTTTATATGAAATCACTATGTTTTGATTGAGTTTTATAAAAAACCAAGTTAATCATGCACTACACACAACATAACTTTTAGATTTCTCCACAAAGAACACCAAGGTAATCTTGTGTTATATGAAACAATGACTTTCCTTGAAGGATTTTGTAATATTCAAGATCAGGTTTTACTAAACACCATTATATCATTAAAATGTTATAAATTAATATAATAAGATATAATCTAGGAATTAAATTATACTCTAAAAGCCAAGGAACCGGTAGAAACTGGTCCTAAGAGATTTATTAAACAAAAATACAAAAGAGTCAGACAAACATGGGATTATTACAAAACCAAGAGTGCAGGACACCCAACATATCTGACTCTACCATTGAGACACATTAATCAGGGGCCGTGAAGGACCACATCATGTGCATCTCAAAAATCACCATCTTGGACAAAGAATCGGCCACCATATTTTGTTCTCTATAAGCATGTGAGACTACAAACTCGAAATTACTTACCTTGTCGAGGATTTCAACCCAGTGAGGTAACATTCTTCTGGGAACATTTCACATTCTTGATTCCAAGGAATGAATCCCATGATTATAATCTGATTCAATTCATAACATGTTCCAATAATATCAGACCTCATACCTAACTACATGAATTATCGCCCAAATTTAAGCCTCGTAGGAAACTACAACATTAGTAAAGTGGTAGAAGCACCCCTTGAAAAAACCACAGTATGTGTAAAAAATGCCACCGTATCTTGATAGTCCGGGAGCACCACAAGCAGCACCATCCATGTTTACCATGATCCATGGACTGATCGGAGGTATCCATCTTATGTACTTAAGAACCAGGGGCTTCCGAGACTACCCGAAAACTCCAAGAACTCCACAAATATACAACTCAGAAAAGAAGTTAGGCATTGGAACTTTTTGAATCCATGAATTAGTAAGAACCTCCTTATGGATAGCTTCCATGCCACTCTAAATAGAGACACTCTTTCCGTCAAAGATCAGGGCATTGAGAGCAGCCCATGTGGCCCTGATCAGAGCTGCAACGGCCACAGGTAGGAGATTCACAACCTGTGTACTACAACGCACCTTGTACATCCCTATTAGCAGATCTTGAAGCAGTTGATTTTCATCAAACTCCATCCCGAAATGGATTCCTACATATTCCCACAGCATCCTATCATAGATGCATTACACAAAAAGATACTGAGCATTCTCCTTGGTAGCCATGCATAGGTAACAAGACGACACAAACTAAAAAACCATCCCACTTGATCTGCTCATGAGTAGGAACTCGGTTTCTCCAGATTCTCCAAATTAGAATAAATCTACAAGGCTGAATAAATGTAGTCCAAAATATTAATATCCATGAAGGTGCATGGCTGGTACCTCCACAATTCATCTAATAATCACCCCTGCTCGTGAACTACCCGTTGCAGTTATGCCTCCATATCACCGTGTCATGGTCCATGAAAGTGTAACTTTGTACTTCCATCTCCACCTAACGTTGAAATATTCTTCTAGAACGTTGCTTGTAGGAAAGAAAATCATTAATGGAAAAATGAATTTCACTAGGGGGAACAACAATAATTTCTTGCAGAGGCCTCTCGAGCCCTGTCGTACTCTAGCAGTTGAGATGTGAATCCCTACAAACCATCCACTTAGTGTCATGACTGATTTGCATGAATGATTTCTCGAGAGATTTCCAAAAAAATGATGCAATATAATACTTATATTCACTAAGAAACCTTCCTCTGAATCTGTTTGTTAAAAAGCCACTAGACCCATCCATAGAAATCAAACACCATGTGAATTTTCTGATAATACCATTATTTAATGTATGGAGATCCTTGACTCCAAGGCCTCCTAATTCTACCGGCTGGATACATTCCTTATAGGAAAAATTAACAATTTTCATCTAATGAACTGACCCCATCAAAATGATGTTTCGTACCATACTTTATAGATCCTTTATGAGACCCATAGGCCATCGATAAAGAGTAAAGGAATAAAAAAACTTAGAGGTTATCACATAGTTAACAAGGAATACCCTCCTAGCCATGGACATCACCTTCCCTTTTCAACTAGTAAGTTGATTCACAATCCTAAAGGATACTCTTTCAATATGTTGCCTCCTCACCATTCCTAGAAATTAGAGGACCCCTAGATAATAGAACAGTAGAGATCCCTTTTTGACACCAACACTTTTAATTATCCTATTCTATTTACCAATCGTTAATCCATTACTAAAAACAATAAAAGGCTTTTCCCCACTGATTTCTTGGCTGGACCCCTCTCCATAGTTTTCAGAGAGGGCCTTAATGGAATAGATTATTCACTTTGAAATTTGACAAAGAAATAGAATGTCATCAGCATATAACAAATGAGATGTGGAAAATTCATTCATACCAGCCTCGATTTGATTCTAAAAAAATTTGAGCAAGGTCATTGATGCATCAGCTGAGGTATTCTTCCGCAATAGAAAAAAGAAGGCCAGAGAGTGGGTCACCTTTCCACACACCCCTGGTGCAGGGAAAAAACCTCTATATGTTCCATTGATACGAACGGATAGCCTTGATGAACAAAGAATAGTATTAATCATCTTGATGAAATCATTGGAGAAGCCTTACATTTTGAGTACATCTATGAGTAAAATCCATTTTAATGTTTCAAAGGCCTTTGAAGTGTCAATTTTCATTGAAATATTCCCTACCGTCATCTTTTTTCTAATAATATTTATACTCTCTAGAGCAGTGAAAAAGACAGTCCTGGATATTTCTTCCAGGAATAAAGAAAAATTAATTGATAGTAATCATGTCACCAACCATTAGTCCTATTCTATTCATGAGTATCTTGCTTATGATCTTAGGGATAGTGTTTCCAAGCGAAACTGGCCTAAATTCCTTGATATCAAGAGCATTACCCTTCTTGGGAATTAGAGTAATGAAACATGAGCTCATCCCATGCCACATGTAAGAATGAGTAAAGAAATCATTTATATCTCAAGTAATATCATCCTGCAATACACCCCAGTTGTATATGAAAAAAAATTTAGTGAATCCATCTGGGCCAGGAGCATTGTCCACATTGATAGAGATAAGAGCTGCTCGAATTTCCTCATTAAGAGGGTGGTAACACGATATTAATTATTATGCTCCTCAATGCTTGGGATTATGTTCCACACGATTTTTTGAGTGTTGAAATGCCCATCATTAGAATATAACCCTTTTAAATATTCCACAACCGCCACCGAAATATAAATGTCAGAAGTATATAAATTACCATTGATACTAATTGCCTTATCTCTAGCTCAGAATCTATTCTAATTATGCAGTCTATTAAAAAATTTATAGTTCATGTCTCCTTTTAAGCATCTAACATTCAATTGATTTCTAGGCAACCTTTCCCGGATCATAAGTATGTCATCCCGCTTGTTATGAGCCAAGATTACCTCTCAAGATGGAGCTTAATTCTTCTTATTTTGATTCTAAATACGAGAGAGATCTGTCTCAATATCTTTAATGTCACAGTACAGGTTATAAATAGATTTCTTACTCCTATCCTTGAGAAGTGTCTTAAGATAATTTTTCTTCTCAGCGAACCTCTAGAGGGGGCCTCTAATGGGTTCAAGCTTCCATGCTTCCAACACAAGTTCCCTACATCCATATTCCATAACCCAACCATTATTGAACCGAAATGGGATCGGTCCTGACCATTCCAATTGGGAATTGAAATCCACAACAAAAGGTTTGTGATCAAAGTGATGTTTTTTTATTATAAATCCATAAATTCCATGAGTAGAACCTTGATCAACCAATTGGATAAAAACTATGTCAAGTTTGATTGCATGTTTCCCAATCCAAGTGTAAAGGAATCATATGAATTCAGCTCTAACAAGTGGTACCTCAACAAGATTACATTTTTCAAGGAAAATAGAGAAGTCAGAGGCCACAATCCTATTAAAGTCACCTCTAGTTTTTTTCTTAGGTTTTGGTAAAATATTGAAATATCCAAGATATATCATTTTTGTTTCATCTTCCCAGAAACCTCTTTGAGCTCCTCCCATAACTCCCTTCTCCTAATATATAGGTTGGATGCATACACAAAAGATACTGAAAAATCATACTCATCTATGCTTCAAGAAATCAGAACACTCTGAGACCTATTCAAACAAGACTTAATTTGAATGGATTCATGCCGTAGCACCCACAAATGATCCATATCAGAGTCGTGCAAATCACTGGACACAAAATGGTACCCAATGGAGCCCCAATTGAATCCATTATATATGCTAAGAAAAATATTTGGCTCACCAATAACAATAAGAAAGGGCTTATGGGCCATGATAAAATGCTTAAGGGCTTTGGCCGTTCGGGAATTTCCAAACCCTTGATAGTTCCAATAAAATATCTTCATTGCATATGGGTTATTTCCCATGTCTGGGGATCACCCATTGGTTCCATTGTCAATTGGACCATCCCTTTATTACCTCTACAATTTTTTCCTTTCCCTTTTATGTTGTTGTGTACCCCAGAGTTCCTAAGGGGTAAAGACACAACATAATTCCTCTCAGAAGCCTGCTGTGAGTTATCCACAACATGCTTGGTATTCTGAGTATAATATGGGAGAGCCAGTTCAAGGGGGACAACCGCTATAGGAATAGGGTTCACAATTTCATGAGATTTATCAGTGAGAGAACCTTCCCTAGTCTCAAGAATATCAGCTGGGTCAGGTGGTTGAGAATCATCAATATCATCTGACCAAAAAACACCTCTCAAGGGTGAAAACTTGTTCTGTGATTTTAGGTGTGAAGGGTCACTTCTCACTTGTATTTTCCTTCTAGAATCCTTGGAGGGGAGTGTCTGCATAAATTCCCCTCCCCCCGGGTCATTTGCAGCCAAGGCCTTTCCATTCATGATTTCCCCTCCATAATCATGAGGAATTAGAACAGGTGATTCAGCTTGCTCCAGTGGCTGAGTTGTGACATTCTCTATAGGGTTATCTGTACAAATTATGTTAGCGGCCCCTAGATAATAACCTTCCTCACCATTGAGAATCATGACCCCTGAGCCTGTGAATTCCTGAGCAGAAACCATTTGTGGAATAATGAAGTATTCTTTCACCAGTGCATCCACCATAGGGTCAGAACAGATTGAAACCATAGGTGCTTCCACCACACAGAGTCATCTGCAAAACCTGGGTTAACGGCCCCCATATAAAAACATGCCTCACCATTGAGAACCATGACCCCTGAGCCAACAGATTCTTGAGCAGAATCCATTTGTTGCATAATGTAGTCCTCTTTCTCCTGTGTCTGCCTGTCAATCGAAGGCTGTCTAGAAGTAGATCCTAGATGATATTCAGACAAGACAAGCCCATCCATCACCTTAGTAACATTTCCATTCCTTCGCTGATTAACATAGGGGATCTAATCCTTGTCCTTCTTCCATCATCATGTAGGATTATCATGTACTTTCACTTTTCATACACTGCATTTTTTGTCCCTTCTGTACTAAAAATCCAGGTATACCAAAAAGAATGCACATCAAGCAGAATTTCAGCTTTCTTTCATAAACAATCTCCAACTTCATACTATCATCTCGTGTTGTTAGAACAATTTCCTCAACAAGGGTTCTTGACATATCCACTTCCACTAGTATCCTGGAAAAATTTCCAATCCTCAGATAGTTGTCTGTTGATCCAATAGAATTGGATTTCCAATAGTTGAGGCAATGTCCCATAAGATCCTTGGATACCAATAGAGACAATTCAGCTGACATATTTGAATCCATATCTGAGCATGATTGTTTTGAACATTCATAGGATCCAAATTCTGGTCCCATTCCTGAATGTTCACGAATCCAGGTTTTAGAGAGATGGTGACCTTACTCCATGCCCTTCTCTTGTGCTAATTCGGTGGTAATATTACATGTTATTATCCCTTTCCCATCGAAGTCATTTTCTAGTCATCAAATCCCCATACATCAACAATTATTTTAGTCAAGTCATTGAATGACCATAGATTCACACCATTGGGGACAATCACACAAGAAATAATCAAGAATTGGCATAAACTAACCCATTCCTCAACCAACTCCTAATTTATCAACACATGAGAGATCCTCCCCTTCTCTATCAGCCGACCAGGTGGAGGCGCATCAAAAAAGAAGGATGGCTCAGAGACTGCCTTGACCACATCCGCAAAATTCCACTTCATACCACCATCTTCAGGAATGAAAGGTCCCAAAGTACCAATGATTTTTCTGCAATCGTAAACATTTCTAAGTGACCAATACATTCAGCAAGATATCTTGAATGATTATCTTTCTTTGATGTTCTCCCCAAATTGTTCGCCACTCGATCGTCTGGATCCCCTGGTTTAGTGTTTTTGCCCACGTCCCCCTGTGTTTCCATCCTCCTCCTCCGAGGAATTAAATTATAGTTTATGATTATTATTATCAAATTTATGAAAGTATATTGTTTTCATAGATATAATATTAATTTATCTGTTTTTTATTAATTATAAACTAATATGAAAACGGATTGGACATAAAAGGAAGTAATATTATTTTTATGGCCACAAAACTATTTTACCCTAATAAATAAAATTAAATACAATTATTGAGTTAAATTAATGTGCTATATATTTTATATATTCAGAAAAATATATTTATATTAATTTAATGTATTTTATAGACACAATATAAGAATAAAACCAATTTTATTCGTATAAAATACTATATTTTTTGTAAAGTTATTTTTACCTATTTTTAAGGGAGAACCCATTTTAAATACATTTTCTGGAACTTTTCTATATTTAATATGTCAAAATAAAAATTAAATTTGTAAGGGAAACATAAAAATTAGGTTATGATAAATTTTTTTTATTTTATTGTGAAGTTTCATTTTTTTAATGAATAGTAAAAAATACTGATTTTTTGTTCAAAAAAACTTTTTTATTTAATTAATTTTTAAGGATACGTTGAATTATTCATTCATTTAAAAGTTTAATTAGATAATAGTTTTACAATTTAATCCAATATATTTCATTATAACTAATTTCCCATTTAAATTGGATATAAAAACATAGCATATTTTTGAATGTTTTTTCTTTCAAAACCTGCATTGTCAACCTGACTGTAGGATTAAATTTAAATTAATATCTACCAATTATATGATTGGAATTCAAAAAAATGGATTAAATATTTTGAATAATAAAAATTTATAATTTATAATAATGTAATCATAGTTTTGGACAAAAAATATTACTGAAAGTAATTAAAATTAATTACATCAATTATGGTTAAATTATACTTAACAAGGGACTAAACCATAAATTCAAGACAAAAAATACATGGAAACTTGTAAAATATCCATTGGATGGAAATATTTCTACCCTATACTAAATTTTATAAACC
The DNA here is from genome assembly GCA_963277665.1 of Viscum album. Taxonomy (NCBI): domain Eukaryota; kingdom Viridiplantae; phylum Streptophyta; class Magnoliopsida; order Santalales; family Viscaceae; genus Viscum; species Viscum album. The sequence goes on along the minus strand of OY728158.1, from coordinate 677,903,870 downwards.
TCTTACCATTATTGTATCAACATTCCTTATGAAAAACATGGTGGGAATTCCCTTTCCCAAAATTTACACGAGTGACACTCCTCTATAATAAAAAGGATACCAATCTACCCATTCCTCACACCACTCTAGTCAAATTGGATTGACCAAACTCTTACCAAATAAATCCCAAAAATCCTTCCCTTACTCCTTGAAACATTTAATTTTTAATAAATAAATACATGGAAGCCTTTTGGCATAAACCAGAAGAAGTTACCTAATTAATAGGTAATGTCTTCTCTCAAGCTCCATTAATTTACTTTATATCTCCATCCCCTACACTATATTTATTAAATGATTTTATTAAAACAAGAATAATAAATATAATATGATTTTTAATGATATTTTTTACACTTACACTTACAAACTCATCCATCTAATGGGTAACAAACATACAGTTCATGTGTACGATGAACTACAACCTCACTAAATGACAATTGTTCATTTTTCCTTTACAATCTCTCATAGTGGGAGTTATGATGGAAAAAATATTTATATATGTCATATGTATTATTTATTATTTCATTAAGCATATTTATTAATTTTACAAAACATATCTTTCTTACTTTCCATTTGGTGTAAACATAATAATTTCGTTTGAGGAAATGTGGACTACTGCCACCTCAAAGCGATGGATTCATTCACAGAGTACAAGGAATATATTAAGGATGGGTTTAGTGAAATTATATAATATATATAAAATTATTATTTTACTCTTATTATATTATATATATAAATACATATATTTCATTTTCTTTCTTTCTTTTAATATGACAATAAAATGGAAATAGTGTACATGCTTATGTACAACTTACCATCTCCAATAAGGATGTATTCCATTTTGTGATTCTATGTTATATATATTAATATAATTAATATATAATCTATATAAATTATATTTATATCATGTTTTAAACTCTGGAAAAATGATATAAGTATAAGTACCAATGATATAATAAATTAAGACACATGTGAAGAACACATAGAATATTACCTGAAGTGAAACCATAACATAGGATTGTTAACAACTATGTAATATAATATCATAATAAAACCATATATGGTATTTGATATAACAATATGTTTCATTAAATTATTTATAATAATTTTATATTTATTATATATGTGTTTTCAATGAGTTCCATGAGAGTCAACAGACCAGTTAAGAGAATTTCATCTCGCTTCTCAATTTTGTGAGGTACATGCTTTATTCACCCTAATTCTTATTGAGTGGTGTGTATACATACCATGGATAAATTATACGATTATTATATTTATTTTTTTTGGAATATCAATATCTATTTTAATATATTTGTATCTTGGGTTTTATGTTTCAAAAGCTATCATATCATTAAAGTAGTTTTGCCTCAGTTTTTTTCTTTGTGACATGTGCCATGTAATGCGCCTATCTATTTACATGAGTTATATATACTAAATTTTATATTCTATAACATGATTATAATTATTTTAATTATATTTTAATATTCATGTAATTTAATTTTTTTTAAATGAGAATTACTTTTCGAAGTTTCTATGTTGTAAGAGTTTATTGTTATAGTCTCATTTTTTTAGTGATTGTTTATGATTTTTATTCCATTGATGAAATCTAGTGATCCATCTCTCAAAATAATTCAGGAAACTTATTACATTATGTATATTCATGAATTATTCATGTATTAGTACCATTTTTATACACTTTTTTACATAATATATTTAAGAAAGTGTATTTAAGAAATCCTAACTTTACCCTCTCTTTAGTTAGAAATATGTGCTCCAAGAAAACCATGTTTTCTAAATAGGTTTTCAATGAATATTCTACAATTTTATTAAAATTGAACAAAACAATTTTACCCTTTTTCCTTTTACCAATGTTTTCAAAGGAATATTTTTTTCACGAGTCATTTATTTATCATTTTTACTATGAAAAAAGATTATACTTTTTACCTCATACGATATGTTCAGATTTACTAGCAGTCAATTATTTTAAGAATTATTTTTTTGTTGAAAAGGATAATTTTTATGAAATTTTATTTAAATATATTTTAAATTTAATGGTTTTCAAAAATATTTTAGGATTTAATAAATTTTTAAGTAAAATGGTTTTCAAAAGGATTTATGTTTTAATGATCCTATTTTAATGTAGAAAGTATATTTACTCCAAAATTGTTTTCAAAATATCCTTCCATGTTGTTTTACATCTAAGATAACATACCTTGGTGTAACAAATTTTCTTAAAAAAATTACCCAAAGGTTTTATTAATATTCTTTCTTGAATAGATTATTTTTTGATGGAATGATTATTAAGAATATCATTTCACTTCCTCCTGTTTTATGCATTTGAGACCCACTTCTTTTCATTAGTTATGCATTCCTAAAGTAATTTTGAAACCTATCTATTTTATTATGTTGTGGTGTGATAAAAGTTTAGTGATACCCATTAAATTTCATGGGTTATGATTGATTTTTTATAAAACCTATCTATTTTTATGGGTCCTGATATGATGAAAGTTTTATTATATTGTTCCTCATGTATGAATTATTTTATTATGAGATGGGTGGGACATATTTCTCCCTCTAATGCATTGGGTAAAGATAATTTGTATATGAACTCAAAGGGTACATGGGTGGCATCCCAAGCCCGAAAACTAGATGGTACATGGGTTGTATCCCGAGTCTAAAAACAAGAATGTACATGGGTTATAGTCCAAGCCTAAAAACCATAATGTAGTTAGGTTTTAGCCAATGAATAAAAGTAAGAGGGTACATGGGTTGTAGCCCTAGACCTAAAACAAGAAGGAACATGGGTTGTATCATAATCTTGAAAATAGCATGGTAAATGGGTTGAATCACAAGCCTATATGTATTAGGGTTAATTAGTTGTTAGCCTCATATTGAATTAGGTATACAATTCGTATCCCAATCCCAATTTAGGTACACGAATTATAACCCAGTAATAACATGTTATAAAGGTCTTGGTTGGTAGCCATGACAAAATATTTTCTATTCTTATATGCATCCCACAAATTATAAATCTTATTCCCTAATTAGGATTCCATGGATTTTGATGTTTATTTCATATGAGTCATATATTGTGAAATTTCTTACTTTATCCCATTAATCATGTTGTTGGTATGTTCTTCTAATGAAATGATCACATTCTCATTCCCTTATGTTCATAATTATGTGGACATTTCTCCATCGTTTACCCTTACTAGGCATATGAGCTCACCCCTTGTGATGTTTAATTCAACAAATTATGAATAAAAATTTCATTTATGATATGTCTAATAGGGGTTTTAGTCTTAGAGAACATAGTGGGAGAAAATGTACCTCCCTTACGTACCGGTGTTTATGTTTCCATGATTCCAAAGGAAATAAAATAATACCATCTTTGGTCACCGATTTCAAAAATGTTTATAATTATTTCACAAAAGTTATGTAATGTTAATTTATTAAAATCAAGGTTCATTATAATAATACTCAAAAATAGAAAAGTGAACCTCGAATAACATATCTCCTAGTCATACCCCTATAGAACATAGAAAGAAACCCCTTGATGACCCATTAACAATAATAGAGATTCGATCACTCTTGAGGATAAAACTGATCAAGTTAATAAATTTGTAAATAAACCTATGAATTATTAGAATAAAATTATATAGTTCTGATTAATTGTGTTAAAAACTAAAGAGATAATAATTTTCAAAGGCATATTACCATCATTTTCCATTTTCCTCCTACTGATGACACATTCTGATGTAGTATAAAAGTTGTTCTAAATTCTCATTCCAGTGAAAAAATCTAATTAGTTTTCAGTGATAAAGACTTTACAAATATCTACCATTCTAGAAGTCTTTATTTATCTAATCACTTTCATAATTTAATTCTAAATAGAAATATTTTGTAAGTCCTTAATATCCATATCACTCTCTTTTTTAAGAATCAACATAATAATGTTTGAATTAAATTTATATGGAATAACTAAATGATTAAAAAATTCTCTTATAGTATTTATAACCTCAAAGTGAATAGTTTACAAGTTGAAAATAAATAATTTATTCGAAAAATTATTAGCTCCAACAATATTTTCAAAATTGAAATGGTTGTATTAATTTTCTCTTCACTGGGGACCACCAAAATCTTTCTATTTCAGATGATCATCAATGCTAGGAGAAATATTATTAATCATTCCATGTTTGTTTTTATCCCATTTTTCTATATACAATCCCTAAAAATAGTTGGTCACAACATTTGAAAATTCAATTTCAGAACTAAAAAAAGGTCCCATGAATATTGAGGTAAATGGGCCCTTTTATGGCCTTCTTTTTACAATGCATGCAGTGCAATAGTCTAGAGTTCATATCTCCCCCATCAAGCAACTTGAAATTAAATTTATTTTGATTAATATTCTCCTTAAGAGATAGATATCATTAATCATTGAGAGGGATTTTATTTCCTCATGAGAGGGAACTTTTGGGACCTGATTAATTTCCTAGCAATGATTCAAGTGATTATCCTCCTCTTTGATGTCAAGAAAAATATTATAGATGGATCATTTTCTCTATTATTTGATCCTTTCCTTAACATTTTTCATCTTAGAGGCTAGAGTTTTCAAGGTACATCCATAAAAATCAACATTTGAAGCATCCATAATGATATTCTAAGTTCCAAGCACAATAATTCAAATATTATTGAACTAAAAAGGAAAATGGGATGACCTTGATTTTTTTTAATATAGTCAACAAAAATAAAAGTATTATAAGGAGGGTGTAATTTGGGTAGAGAGAGACTAGATATATCAATAACATTATTCCTTTATTCCACTTGTAAAAAAGCATATATCTGGTTTGATAGCTTGTATTCCATTTTGTGTGTACCTAATCCATGTCTAACCAGCTCAAACAATGGGAACCTCATCAAAACCATATTTATAAATATATGAGGATAAATAATAGGTAGTTTTCCTACAAAAATTTCATCTAGTTTTGTTATCTTATATTAACACAACATTGAAATCCCCCACTAAGATCCAACCCTGACACATATTCTTAATGATGTACTCTATAATTAAATGAAGAACTCTTCTTCATGTATATAGATTAAAATCATAAAAAAGGACAAAATGAAATAAAAAACATTCATTATAATAGAAACAATAATGTAATGATGATTAATACCACTAAAATTAAGAGTAATGTTATCATTCTTTAAGACCTGATGAGACTCCATAGTGACTTGATACTAATTATGAGAAATAAAAGAGTAACCCATGAAATTCCATTTTAATTATTTCCATCTATAAAATCATATTCTTGGTCTGGTAAGACAAATAATAATGGGTTGTTTGTCACAATTATATTCTTAAAGGATTTGAAAGTGATACAGTTCTCAATCCCTTCGTAATTTTATAAGAGAGCCTTCATTGATTAAGGGATATAAGCCTTGTTTGAGGTCCATCGTGATGTTTCATCCATAGTTTTTCATCATTTAATTAATCATTTTTCATATTTCCATTATATTTTTCACATTCAACAATACCAAAATAACTATAAACAAAAAACATCATTCTAAAATTTTTCAAATTGTTATGAATCCTCATTACCTTTTACACAAGAAGCACCACTTAGAGGGTGGTACATATTAATCAATTGGATATATTAAAAATTAAAACTATCATAAATAATTCTTATTGATGTTTTAGATGATATAAGATATAATACCGGACCCTAAATTTCAATATGATATTCAAAAAGGGAAGGTAAATCTATAATATTTCCAATCGAATAATTTAATTTTCTTTATTTCTCAATAGTTCATTCCAAATTCTGACCAACACCAACCTTCACATTGACATGCTAAATTTCAGCAGTGGCCATCCCAATTTCAGGAGAAATTAAAAGGTTGAAACCAACATGGACAGATGAGGGGGAATGATACACACATGAATAGCTCAATGAGGAGTTAATACATTATCCTTTCATGATAAATAATCATTCTTAGAAAAAATTGGAGGAGGACCACCCAGATTGAAAACCATAACATTATCAAAAATGAAAATATGAGTAACCTTACTAGTATTTTTATCACCTTGATAAACAACACCCTTATCATTATTTAATAAAATAAAGTATTCTATTTCCCTCCAACAATCATCTACATATCCTCCCTCAACTAAGAGATATGATTCAAAAATTATAGGGAGACTAATTGACACAACTTTAATGGATACAAAAACATTACAATGAACCTCATCATTCAGTTCCATGAGTGAAGGTAGAAAATCAAAATTATCCAATTCCTCATTCACATGAATTTATTCTGTTAAAATACAAACATCCCCATCACTAGATAGTCGTTGCTTGTGTTCATGAGGTATATAACTAGTGATCTTATCATTCCCTTTCCATCTTTTATAGGTGATATCATCATGAACCCTAATTTTACAAAACATTCACACTTATATCACTATTATATTTAATAGTTGCATGCCCAAAAAAATAAATTCAAGAAAATATTTTTACATCATTTTAAACTTCTATATTGATGATATCATCCATATTAGTCAACACAAAATTTTCAAAAAAAAAATCATGGACATATCAATATCCATAAGTATTGTGTCATAATTGCTAAATCTTTGATTTTCTATCTATATTTCCTTTCTTTTGGGGTTTTCAATAGAGGAGGAAATATCCTATAGTATTTGTGGGTATTATTATATCCGATTAATTTTAAAAATTAGAATCCATTCATGAGTTTTAGTGTTTCTATCATTTCCAGGATCAAAATTTTTAATTCATTCCTAAATCCAAGGAAACCAAGGCTTCAAAGAGACTGAACCTTGACTCCAAGCATGCATATTTTATTCATCATAGGGAATTACTTCATGATAAAAACCACATCCCATAGTCGTAATCTTTTATTCATCAATACCCTATATCTCTGTGATCCACTGGGTGAGCGCATTGAATTTCCCAAACCATAACCATTTTTGAATCAAGACTTACATAATTATGGATTACATGTAAAGGTTCACACATTTCTCAAAACCATATTTATTTGTAAAACAATCAATATTTTACCTTTTTTTATAACTCTTATAGGTGGAAGAGAATTGATATCTGAGAAAGAGAGGTTCCCCTATACTTTGACCAAATCCACAAAATTCCACTTAGATCTAGGATCCTCGTGGAATAATGTTTTCCCCACTTTATATTTTTTCCCTCATAGAATATAAAAACTGTCTTATAAAAAACATGATCAATACTATCAATAACCACCACACAATCATCATTCTTTATACAAAAATCTTGATCCCCATATTTTGGGATCACATTTCTCCCCCACCTTTCTCTTTAATCCTATTATCATAAAAATAATCATTATAATATCATTAAAACCATGTATTATTTATATATGAAAAATTGTCTCTTATATATTAATAATTTTATATCCAAATCACGGTTCTATGTGATAATTGCTTCGTTATACATGTATGTTTTGGTTCAGAAGTATTTTTCTTTGTACATTGATCACTATTGTGTCTTTTAAATAAATTTATTCATGTTATAAAAATAATATATATTATATATATTTATATTTATATATTTATCCATAAAAGTTATGGATAGAAAAATAAATTACACTATTCATGAAGATGGTCGGCCATACGTAAACATGAACATTGTTTTCACATTTTGATAGATGGAATGAAGGAAAGTTAAATAAAAATTCACATTTATGGAATATTTATTATTTCAATTACAAAAAAATGTATTCATAAAATTCATTATGTTTACCATACAAGTATACAAGAGATGAAAAATTAATCACATCGCTTCGTGGAGCAGGTAGTCAACACATTTACACAAGTTTTGTTACCTTTTTAAAATGGTTTGGAAGGTTGAAAGTTATATATTATAATATAATTTTAGATTCATTATTATATTTTAAATATAATATATAATATTAATTACCGATATAATACTCATCCAAAAAAAATTGTTTGGAAAAACTAATTGAATCACTATTGGATACAGTAAGCCTTATATACACATGGTCAATACGTTCACTTCCCTTTTGATGGAAATGTTGGTGTATATTGGTGTTTTCATAATTTTAATAAAATTTTGTATATTTAGGTTACTGAATTTATTATTTAATTATGAACATAAAAAATATATAGTAGGTAAACGAATAATTAAAACTAAAGTGTTTGGTTTAGGTTATTACCTATTCTTTCAAACAACTTCTTTAGGCCTCTTATTAAGAACCTTGAGGTTATACTTTAGGGTTGACCAAAATCACGAAAATATATCTATGGGAGTCGATAAGAGAATTTTTTAGGGGATGTTCAAGCTATAAGGATCGATGTGGTGTAAAGATGAGAATGGATATGTTCCCTTTTATAATTTATGAGAGTGTCAATATTCAAATTTCATAAAAGATTTAAAATATAATAAAGTTTTTATCATTCTAAAATTAATCTAAAAGCCCAAGGATTCAAAAATATGATAAGGTTGAATTTAATTCTGATATAAAAATAATTTTTATAGTTTTATATTGTTTTTAAACATTATCATTTTATCTTAACCATTAGTTAACCTATTTTAACCTAAACAACAATAACATATATTTTTAATGTTTAAGGATTAAAATTTTAATTATATGTTGAAAATTGGATTAATACATGACTAGGGATGATATTTTATATCATATCTTTTTTAAAATTTCCACTTTTATGATTCTTATAGATTTAAATAATTTAAAACATTATTTTTTGTAAAATATTATTAAAGACAAGTTTAATATTATAAATTTAATATCACTTGAAATAAAAAATACAATGTTTTAATTCTAGTATAATCCTTTTAAAAAATAATAAAATTTCATATTATTCTTTATATTTCATGGAACACCATAAATCATTCAGATTATATTACTTTTAATATTTTTAAAATCTTTTTTTATTAGTTTTTATATTACATTGTCGATGTTGCATAAGCATTAAATGTAATTATATACTTACTAAAAATTAAAAATAAATTTAAATAAAGGTAATAATTTAATTTTTCTAAAAATATTCATTTAAATTCATTAATAACATTATTTATTAATTTTGTAGACATGTAATGGATATTTAAAAATAATAGAGTCATATTTTGTATCCTTATTTGATTTAAATGTGGTATAATTAATTTTAATGGAAAATTATTTCATTAAATATTAAATTTATTGAATATGGTTATTAGGGCCAAATAAAATTAATATAATAATAATTTCAATGAATATCTATGGCCTTGTTGTTAGTTATAAACTAGAATATCCATATTGACCCATTACCGATGTGATAAAAGTTAACAAATTTTCTACTCATAATTCCTAAAAATAAGAGTGTCATATTTAAATCATTTGAACAATATGATTCCAAATTTAGAAAAACATTTTTAAAATTCATTTCTATATTTTTTATAAATTAATTATAAACTATGACTTCAAAATATGATGAAATTTTCATTTTTGAAAAAATAAACATTTAAACATAAAAATGGATGTACTCTTTTCCCATTTCTAAAAAACAATAGACAAATGATAATTTATTTTATTTAAAATATATTAAATAAACATATTAAAAATAATTTAATGTAACTAATTAATCTGTCATATTATGATAAAAATTGATTGTATTAATAAAAATAGATTTTTAGAAAAACATCTCTTGTTTTCAAATTATTTTTATTTTCATTTGTGATTATTTCAGAACCAATAAATTAAATTTATAATTATAAAAACATATTTTTTAATTTAGTTAGTCATATTATAACCCTCCAATCAAATTTCTAGGTGATAAATGTCATAAAAAAATATTTTAATTGCATATAATAGTTTTTTAAAACTCCGTATTGTGTGTAACAAAAGCTATCAATGAAATAAAATTTATTCTTAGAGAAACATTTCATAAAATATCAGTTTGTAACGATGTCAAAAAATTGATTCTCTTAATTTTTTTATTTGTTACTGGATTCGGATAGACATATGGTCACCTGGGTTTTATTCGCAGTAGTGGAATGTCAAACCATTTTGTTTGAGGTGTTACACGGATGCAGACTAGTGATCAAATAACCCCAACATGTGGTGGATTTCTTCTAACAATAGATATATCTATATAATTTTATCCTTTAAATGTATGGACTATATTTTTTTTGTGTATTGATCATCAAATTTTTTAAGAGATTTTTATTTTTAGTTATAAAAGGCCAAAGATTTTTTTTATCTATGACTGGAGTTATTAAATGGGTGGCATGAAAGTAGAGCATAATATAATAGTATTGGTGGGTGTATTAGTGATATATTAGGTATTAAAAGTTATCATAGTTCCTTAGGAGTTCTTGATGGTTTCTGAGATTTTTATGAGTCATTACCCCATCAATAAGACATCAACTTTGGAATATAGTGTAACAACCCCAAACCCTCACTCCTTGTTTCAGAGAAAAAAATAAACATTATATTTCATTATATTATAATAAAAGGTGTGACCTAATGTTTTCTATAAAAAACATAAAACATAAAAGGAAATGATGGACCAATTAAATAACCAATGACCTTTTACATATATAAATTCAAGGAATTTGAAAAAAACTCTTACTTAAAAAACACGCATGACTTCAATATAGTATTTTTTCTATTATACCTTGATTTTTATATTACATATTAATTTTTCACCATCACCTACAGGATCCTTAAATCATTTAACTTTTACAAACACAAATCAATTAACAACATTATTAATAACCAAATGAAATAGGAAACATAATATGGGGGAACTAAATTCCCTATATAGATAGGTATTTTAATTAAAACTAGAATGTAATATCTGAGAATAAGATGAGGATAATGGTATAGTAACATAATCAATTTTTTTGAGAATAACATAATTGAATTCATACCAATAAATACCAATATCATCGATAATTAAAAATTTCAGAAATAATTAATAGAGAAATGATTCATTATAATAACTAATCATGCTCAATGTAATGTTAATATTGATTAAATGAATTATTAAAAACCCATAGAAAGCATGAAGAATGCTTGTTGGTATCTATGAAAATTATTTCTATAAATTTTTTAAAAAAATGTCATAAATAACATGAGACTATAAAAATATATATGATAAATACTTCGGTAACTCCCTCCATCATTCCTTCAAACACATGGAACATCACCCAATTAATTAGAGCACAATCTTAGAACACCGATCATATAAGATATATCGAGCTCACCTTTTTTTAGAAGAAATAATGTGGATTGAACCATAATATATAAAGTTTTAGTATCCTCCTCCTTTCACCAATAATGACCATGTAACATTCATAAATAAAACATTTATAACCTTTATCTTTATTATTATTATAATAATCATTTTTATTTTATTACTTGATTATCTCATAGAAAATAAATGAGTACCATGTCAACCACATAATCTATCTTGTTAAAAGATAATTATGGTATTTTTATGATGCATACCTCTTTTATTTTATATAACATAATGTTTTGTTTTCGTATATGAATAGAAACATAAAAATGACATTAATAACATTATTTATGAAAATACCATTTTTATTTTGAAAATTATTTTTACAAACAATATTTTGGTAAAATAATATGATGAATATTTAATTTAAAAATAACCATATAAAAATTAAAAGGAATCTTCAATGTAAATAATGGGAATGATGGGGAGAAACTCTATTCACTTTATAAATTCTAAAAATAACCATTTCGATAAAAAAAATTTAAAAAGGACTCTAAAGTGACCCATTTAGAAAATGATAAGAAATTTAATTTTAAAACCATTTAAAAGAATCTGAAAGAATATGTTAAATATATTTAGGATATTATTTCTTTTTATAAGATACAATTTTTTAAAACATCATAGAAAATATTGATATGGAAGGGAAATATTATGGGTTAAAAAAGAGATATAACATCAGTATCACATACAAAACAACATTATTGATGATTATTTTTTAAATAATTGAATATACTAAAATTAAAAATATAATCCCAATTAATAACCATAGGATAATTATAGAGATGTTTTTAAGAAAATAATATCATATGATTTACCCCATGTAACCTAGAACCTAAACAATCCATAAAAGAAGTAAGATCGTGAGGTAATGTTTTTTCCACTTTGGTAACTTTTAAATCATTATTTCATTAAGGAATAACATATAATAAAACTTTTAATAACATGAACATAAAGAGATTCGTTATATATCTTATAAATGGTGAATTTTATACTCCTAATAAAATAATATAGGCGAATATCATAATCATATGTACCCAGAAGGTGAGTTTAAGAGGAGTAACCCCCTCAAAGATCATATCATTGGATTATGAATTAATCAATGCATACATTATGTATAAATATAAATAAAAAAATTATTAAATATAAAAGAAATAAATTTATATATAAATTCAATGATAATCATGGAATTATAGTATCAATGACGAAGAGTTATAACCCAACAAAAAGAAATTCTGAAATAAAACGTTTTAAAATATTGTAACATTAATTCCCAATAAAATTGGATTAATTAATTTAAATTTAAACATAAAATAAAATAGAGTAAGTAAAAATCATTGTAAAAAATTTTAAATGGTTATTATATAAACCGTATAAAAGAAATTAGTGGCATATTAATAAAATATGCGTCAATGAATGTAAATTGAGTTGAAATCCATTACCTTAAGTCAAGATATTACATAAATTTATTGATGTTAAAGAACACTAATCCCTTTATAATATTTATGACCTATTCAATAAACTATAAGGATCCAATTGGTTATCAAGTATCAATTTTTTGTGTATAATCCCTTAGATTAGTGTGAGAGTTGAGGAAATTCTAAAGACTAAATTTATGTGCATGTGTGAGAAGATAAAGTTCAAAAACATGCATTTTACTATCATACAAGTATCATATTTGTTTTTAGGGAACATGAACATGTTGTTTAATTAGTTTTTAGATTATTTTATAGACATATTCATTTTTTAAGTCATGATATACTTAAATTCATAGGTGGTACATGTCGATCATATCAGATATATATTACTGGTTCTTCAACACCATCAGCTATATAGAACGGTGTCCATGTCTGAGTTTTGGATATAGGGTTTTCATTTCCTTGAGAATATGATGTCATCTATAGGTGTGGTTGTGGACCCCATAAAGACCGAGGAAGTTATTTCTTGTGCAGCACCAAATAATATAGTAACGTTTCAGAGTTTCTCTATTCTTATGGGATATTAACATTGGTTTTATCTTATTTGTCTTTGATTTTATTCTGATTAACGTACTTGAATAATGGTGGAATTTATATTATCTGGACTACTCAGTTTTATTTATTTTATGACTGCCTAAGGACGATACTAATAGGTGACCAAATACTTTGGTCCCATAAGAAGGATATGATGTTCAAGGAGTTTTGAGACACGTCTTATCTATTTTTTGTATTTTTTTGATACTGTATATGGTGCTGATCTCTTATGGACCTTTGTAGTTATGATATAATGAGAATAATTACTACATCCATGACCTAGAGTTGGTATAATGTTTTTTTTCTGATGTTGTACCGAAATTTCCTCATCGATGATCGCTTTTGGTTCATCCTAGGATATAAGATCCTAGAAGGGGATAGAAAAGATTACAATAATGGATCTCAATATTGAGGATGTTTGTGGAACAAATGTCTCTATTAGATGATGGGAAAATCTTCTATAATGTTAAAGGTGGAAGTGCCTCATTGGGGAAACTCATATATGGAGATGATTTGAGACTATGTTGTTCATGATGATACTCTAGAGTGGTTGTCCAAGGATAATCATATTTGGATATTGTTTCAAGGTAGGCTAATTGTTTTGATGGAAATAGGCAATAGATATCTCTATTTATTTCACACCTGAGTCATGGTAGTGAACTGAAGTATATATTAGATGTGCCATGGTATACATATTTTACTTTGGTGTCCTGGGATAAAGCAGCCACTCAGAGAATTTGTTTTGTAGTTCCTAGTTTGTCAACAACTAAAAATATAGCCATGTGTTCTTAGAGGATTGTTCAATCTTTTAGAGGTAACCAATTTGATGTCCTAGGATATAAATATAGACTTAATTATAAAATTATTGAGGTCATAATGTGGATATGATTCCCTTGTTTAGTAATAGATCATATTATGAAGTGAGTTCACTCTTTATAAATCTAGGAATCAAGTGTAATAGAAAATTTTATAGGAGGTATCTGGATAAACTTATAGAACAACGTATATTTACATGGTATGTCATATATTATTGTGAAAATTGTATTTCCACATGATTTTAGAGTATATTTTTAGTGTATATGGAACTTAGTTACACTATAGAACTAAATTTCATGAACAAATGGATGGGAAGAATGAATGAACCATCTAGATGTTAGAAGAAATACTTCAAGCATGCATCCTGAATTATATTGTTTTATAGTTGAATCATTTACCCCTAGTTTAGAATTACTATATTTAGTTATATCTATAATATATTGTCATGATGATGTTTGAGTTGTTTTATAGATGACCATGTTGTCCTCTGTTGTGTTGGAATGAATTTACGGAGTTATATGTCCTTAAACGTGATATGGTTAATTGTATAATTCAGAAGGTCTAGGTTGTTAGTGAAATGATTAAGTGGGAATAAGAACATTAGAATTATTATTTTTTCAATAGATGATTCCATTATATTTTTATGTCAGAGATTATTTATTATTTATATTTTCTCCTCATCAAGGTTAATATAGGTTTGGTTGTTGGTTTAATAATTATATTAGGTACATTTGGGATTTTGAGGTGATAGATCATGTTACTGATAAGGTTTTTCAGTTTTCACTCCAACTACAACTTCACAGAGTTTATGAAATATTCCATATTTCTGGGATTCATTTTTATAATATTTAAGACTCACTTGAAATTTATTGGGGAGAGTATAACATTTATGATAATGTGAAATTTATGGATTGGATGGTGGGGAAAAATTATTACTAGGTAAATGAAGTGTGTGGGAGATTCATCAATTTGGATAATGTGATATAGAGGTACTATAGAGTGGGGGAGAGTATAGGGGATCAATAGTCCCAAATCCATGCCTAGCACCCAATTGGTTTAAATGGTTTACACATTTAACTTTTATTTATATCATTGTTTAAAAATAAAATTTATACATGAATAATTCTCTACCATTGTCAATAATGTAACCTGACTAACATTTTTTCATCTTATGTGTGGTGGTATTCTCAATATAGAAAAATAATCATGAGGTATCTCACATCTGATGGTTTTGAAACATATTATCCCTTTCCTCTTATGTAATGTTTTAATTCATAGGGACAATGAGAATTTTAGTTGTATCAGATGTAATTACCCTATTTTGAAAAACCATCCTTTTCTTGTTTTATTAGGATCAAAGATCCCAAGGGGGTGTTTTCTGTAATTATATCCCCTTAAATTTCATTTTTTGTATTCTTGGTCTCACCAAATCTTTATCACACTCATTATTTATATCATACAATCACAATTTTATTTCACATGGTCAGACATTTCATTCTCATGGTAATAATTTTTCTTTAATGATTATATCATTCCCACCAATGATCATATTGATCCTTCCTACAATCACACATTCTGTCACATGTTCCCATTTCTATTTACATGGCTAGACCATTTCATCTCAGGGTTTAACTTTACTTCATCTATTCATAGTTTCGATCAAACTATCAGACATTTCATTCCCACAAATACAGTTTTCTCTGATGTTTATATTATTTAATCATATGGTTTTTGGTTTTTCTTATGATCGAAAAATTCCTTCTCATGGACTAATCCTTTATTTGTTGATCCAATATTTTTAAAAAAATCTAGTTCATCCAAATTATCATATTTTAAAACATAACATGAATAAATATTTAACACAAATTAAGGAATTTAAGTCTTAATAATTTTTATAAAAATATTCATTCTGATAATTAAATATTGGAATTGAATTCCTTAAACCTCATGGTTTCAAAATGATTAATTCCATGTTTTCTAAAAGAAACCAAATTAAAATGGAATTAAAGAGTAAATTTGATTATGTTATCATTAATATATACTTATTTTTCATATTCAATGTAAATAAAACATCCATACTAGCATAGATCTAGGGGTTACATTATTACATTGGAATATGGTATAAGTAATAACATACCAAATGACCGAATAGTTTAACATTATTTGTAAACTAAATATATACATGAATCTAAAAATAATTTGAAAAAAATAAAATATAACAATGCATTCATATTGAGAAAATAATTATTCACTATATTGTATCCTTTTGTATCAATAGTATTTAACTTATATAAATCACAGGTAAAAGAAAAAATAAGGTTCGTCTCAAACACTCTGTAAGGGTTATGTGAAATATAATATTTCTTAACTAAGTAAATAATAATCAACATGACAAGGTAAATAACTAGAAACAAATTCCATTTCATCTATAACATGATGAAGAAGATTTATATGGTAGGAATAATTAATGAACAAAAAATGATATATATAAAATAAAATGAACATGAAGAAGATACATTGTTATCGAAAATATTAAAATAATCAAATATATGTCAATAACTAATTTCATAATGAAGGAATAAAGTATTCAAAACATCTAAAAAATCTCATCGTTTCCTTGTTCCTAAAAAACATAAAAAAATGGTCTTTGTGCAAATACAACATATATAAATCTATAAGGCCTCATCCAAATACCCAAAAAACTTCATGAGACCTTCCTCAATGTACTACATAATTATGATCCACGCATTGGACTAAAATAATATCCAAGAGTTTATAGATGGTGAAAGGGAGGACCAAAACAACACCCAATGACCAAAATATCATTAAAGTACTAATAGACATAGTGTATGAAAGTAACAGCCATGGACTAATAAATAGAGATTAGGAGGACCAAAATAACTTCCACGGGCCAAAATAACATCAATGGACTAATATACACGGAGTACCGAAATAAAATCCAAGGACTAATATATATTGATAGAGAGCATGGTCTTGAAAAATTCAACACATGGTCTTGAGAAATTTAATGATCACAAAACAGTAAACCATTAAGGGTTTAAAAAACCATCAATTCATTAGAAATGAAGGGAAAATTATAACATTTTTATATCATAGTCCATTTGATAAGTTTCATGGATTTATTGACTATCCTAATATATAACATATGATATTTAATTAATTTATTTCTTTCCATTTTATAATCATAATTTCATCCTTTCATTTTGATTTTATGGATTTCCACTTCACCTCCTTATCAAAGAAATGAATATTAACGAAAAAAATCTGATATGAATAACTAATGTTTTTTAATGGATCATTAGATCCTTAAAATAATGGAAATTAATTACTTCTTTCATTAAATATTTACCTAAACCAAAATATTTATCATGTGTTATATAATATGGATCTCTAAAACCTAAATAATAAAACAAAAAGTTCAATATAATCCATTATGTATAACATTAAATCTAACAATCCTTGAAATATTTTAGACCTAATTTAGAACATCAAAATTAAAAAATATGATTACATTTTATTAAAGATAAAGCTAACAAGTATTAAAAAAATCACTCACTCGTAATGTTATATAATAACAATTTATATTTCCTAATAAAATATTCCCCAATATATTCTAAACTTTTATATAAATATCAAACATCACAATATATCTATAATAAAATAACGTATTATCCCAGAAATTAACTTCATTTTAATTCCTCAAATTATGATTACCTTAATCATATAATATTCCTAATATAGTGCACAATTCAATAGTCACTTGTTAACCAAATATGTTTTCAATCGCATTGTAATCTATAGGTTATATTCACATAAAGTATCAACTCTTTTATCCTGATCGACCATAATTACCTATACATCAATGATAATATTAACCCTATATGTTACCAATAATGTAATACTTATTTATAAAAAAAATAAAAATAATTATTCCTAAAATAACATTTTCACTAAAACATATACTAAACCAATGTGTTTTATTCCCATACATGACTCTAAACATATGTATAATCTTGTTAAAATCTCATCACAGAACAACTAAAATGGGGATTTGATGCCTAAAAAGTATTATCTTCTATAGACTTCTCAAAGTAAGAAACTTTAGGTTTGTCCCACAAAATAATGAAATATCATAGGTCTCTATGGTTTTTATTCTCTCATTCATTATAATGATTCTTAAATAAAAATATTAGTAACCCTACCATATCACTCGATGTGGTAAACTAGGTGTCTATAAAAGGAAAATTATTTGTGAACTAGAATGATGGAAGATATATATTTGACAAAATCATATTGTAGATATTACCCCTAGACGAATCTGTTCCAAAACATTGTATGGTTATAGTATCCAGAAATGGATGCATTGCTAGGAAAACCACATTATCTCAACTATTGAAATATCATTAGAGTATTATACTATAATTATACATATCCATATATTTTTTATAGAGTTATGTTACCTAATCTTTATTTTCCAAAATTTATTCCACATGGTTTGAAATAAGAAAATCTCTAATTTCAACATTATAGACCTCGACCCCTATAACCCGGATATGGTGGTTACATATTTAAAATGTCATAAGATTCTATTGATCAAATTCTAAAGGACCAAATAGTTTAGTTCTCATCATAAACATGATATACACTATAGCCTTATATACATTTGATAACATAAAATATGAAAATGTATTTTCTTTGAGGACTTCATTATTCTCTCTAGCATATCTTTGAATATAAATCATTGTACACCTCCTAAAATCATAGGAAAGAAAAACATTACAAGGGTGATATCAAACGCTGAGTCAGTATTATTTATAATAGAATATTTTTTGAGTGATTAATTAATAATAAACATCAAATGGTAAATCACTAAACAAATTTCGTTTAATCAATATCTTGATCTCAAATAAGAATATAGAAGAAATTAAAAGTTTATTAAAAAATTCCATACAAATAATAACATGAACACGAAACATATCCATGGATATCATAACTATTAAAATAATCACCTAAAAATAAATTTATAATTGCACATTTTTTTAACTCATAATTTTAAACATCAAATAATTTACTGTTGAAGCCTTGTAAAAATTCTAAAAAATCAAACCTTCAAATCCTTATGCATGTACATTTTACAAGTTTGGGTAAAGAATTTGAAAAATATCAAACCCATTTTATCTCTTGAGACCTAGCAAATCATCATTGGTATATTAAATTATCCTTCCCACTTTCACTTAATAAGTTAAATTTATTCATCATATGAATAAATGATACAAAATAATCAATATGCTTTAAAATCAATGATTTTTTATATTTGATGAATTAAAATATAGAATTTTAATCGTTTATCAGTCATACTGATCATGGAAACTCAATATAATGAATAGTAATGGAATCATTAAAACATATCCACCATTGATCAGGAGTAAATTAATTTTTTTGTTGATGAATGAAAGACTAATAAAATATCCTTATAATATTCTTAAAGAAAATACCATTTTCCCTTTGAAAATAACATTTAAAAGATAAAAAATTGATAAATATTTGGAATTAATTTTTTTTAGAAAATAATCATGGAAATATGTTATGAAAGCTTCAAATAATTTTATTTTAATGAAGGAGTGATATTATATTCACACTCACTAGACTACAATATATATTTATTTTAAATTATAAAAATGAAATAAAAATATACATTTTATGGAAAATGAAATGAAGATTATAATGAATAATTTTTTCATAGAGTTCGGAAAGGGAACAAATTACTATAAACAATCATATTATATTAAAAAAATTTATTTTCAAATAATTTCAATGAAAATATAGAAATAAATGAAAAATATTTCTTGACAAATAAAAATTAATGTCTGTTTTCCATGAAACATCTTATCAAACATTTGAGTATACAAAAGAGGAAAATGTAAAAAAAATTATTTTTAATAAATAACCTCATAAGAAGAATATAAATTTTGTTTAAAATATAAATAAATTAATTAAACATAATGTAGAAACAAAAATAAATAATCATGATTAATGATAAAATTGTTAAACAAAACCCTAAAATCCTTGGTCATCACTGAATCAAAACCACAAGAAAGAAATAAAAAAATACAGGTTTTTAAATCCCTATAATATTCATTAAAATATTCATACAATACATTCATTTATTTAATATAATCTATTCAATAAATATAAGTAGTAAATATTTCATATGTCGTAGAGAATAAAAGTGAAACAATGAAAGCAATAAAAAGATTATATCATTGATGTGAGAATAAATCAAGTAAATGATAGAGTATAAAAAAATTAAATTGAAATAAAAAAATTTAATACATTATAAAATAATCAAAGTTCAATACACCCATAATCAGGGAATAACATAGATAATAAAGATGTTATATTATTTCATGAAAAGAAATTGAGTGACAAAACCGTTCATCTCATGTCTAAATTTTGTTATACATGTTAGAATAACCTTTATAATACTATTATATTTATTGTAAATCTATTAAATCACTATAATGATATATATCCAACTATATATGATTTACTTATTACCTTTTTCACCTGTTTGTTTAAAATTTATTAAGAAAAATACTATTTTATTTGATAATTGCTTCATATTTTAAATAATATTTTCTTTATTAGTTTTAAACCATTCACATTGATAATTAATACATAATTAGCATAAATTTCAACATTATATAAATTTCCTAAATATTTATTATATAAATATATAGAGTAATTGATAAATTATAGAGATAAAAATGAATTACACCATTCAGGGATATTGTAGACCATACAAACACATGAAAGTTGTATTAAATATTTGACGGATAGAAAAAAGTTAAATAATAATTAAAAAATAAATATTTATTATTATATCATATATATATAATACATATTAGTTAAATCAATACTTATTACCACTAATGTAAATTATAAATGTAAACCAGGTTATATCGCTTTACAGATGTGGTAGTCCACACAAACACATTGAGTGAGGATATCATTTTTCAACATGTTCTAGGGTATGAAAGAAGATATTATATTATAATTATAGAAGAGTTATTGTTTAATAAATACATATATAAATAATAAAACCATTATAATAAACATCTATGAATGAAATTGATGGAAATTAAATTGTATCACTGCATGGAGGTGGTAGTCCACACGTATACACAAGTGATCCATTCCCGTTAAAATTTAATGGAAAAAATTGTGTATTGTCACAAACCAACCAAGTTTGACCCTAAACCGGTCACCCAATCCAATCTGTGGAAGATTTCGGAAGGCATTCTCGATCCTCACTAGCTAGTAACAAGTGTTATGGCATCAACAGAGTGCAAATGGGAACAATTTCACCCATTGAAATTAAACTATGTAGAAAAAATAAATAGAAAAATGAAAACTGAATAAACAATAAGAAAAATGAAAGGATGAACTAAATCACAACTAATCTATTGAAGATTAAGACTATAGATTACCCCATGGGTTACTCTAAAATACTAATACTGAGCAACACCCATGGAAATATGAACCATGCAGAAACCTACACCAAAGCAAAAAAACAAGAAACATTATGTAGTCTTGAGTATTAAAACTCAGTAGGCTGGCCCATCTAATACTATCCCCAAATAAAATCCTTCAAAATAAAATAAACACCATTTTCATGTTTAGCCTATATATTAGAAAAATAGGTTTTACAAACATTGAGTTTTATAAACAAACAAAAGTGTTTCATTTCCCTTATGAAAGAAAACGAGGCACTAAGGGAGAATGAAGGGGGAGAAGAAGGAATCGTATATTTTTCATTAAAGTTCCAAATGAAATATTTTTTATTTGTTAAAACATTTTTTTTGAAAACAATTTACGAAATCCACACCATTAACATTTTACAAAAAAACAACCAAATTATGTTAATGGAGGATTTCATTAGATAACAAGTGAAACAATAATAATTTCAAAGGAAAATTAGAGATCCTGGGAAATCAGAGGAGTACAAGAACAAACTAATACATGTGACTCATCTTGAAGGAATTTCCTAATTAAAGATTTCATAATGAACTCACACCTAACCCTTTCTCTACATGTCCTGGTCGAGGGGGCCAATCTCATAGAAATAATAACAAAACGTCCCCCCTGTAATGGGACACTATCCAAATCATAATATAAACTTTTTCAGTAATCATTCTTAGTAAATATATTTATTATGCTAGGTTCCCATTTTATTTCAAAATGGGGTGTGCCATAGCATTCAAAAATCATGTCATATATATATAAACACACACACCATGCAATCTGGCACCACCACGACCACCTCAAGGTCAGTTCATTTCATTAAAATAATTACCATACGTGGGAGGTCATGTACTGAGGATGCTCCCATCTCACCATAAACCACTAGGAAGGATAACCAAATCAAGTGGAGTTTTCCAACATCCATTTAAAAATACCAAATGTGTATTAGAACATTTTTTACAAAATAATCCATTTCATAAATATCCCCACTTAACCACATATTGAAATCAAAACCATTGTTCAAACGAAAACTCATATAAAATTACATATGGACATATTATTAATGAAAAAAATTCATTTAAAAATACTAATCAATAATTTTCACATCATAAATACATTTATAAAATACAAACCATGTATTTAGGAAACATTAATCACTTAAAAGTTCCAAACGGGCAATTTGACTAACACATGGTATGTGCACCCCAACAAAAACCCAGGAAACACTAAAAACAACTTTTAAAATCATGTTCATGTAAAGAAATTTTCAAAACTTAATTCAAACCATTCATATTATTAAATAACCCATTTAAATATTTATAAAAATATTTAAAAGTAACCCATGACTTTGTACACACATAACCCACACGAAACCCTCTCACAAATCCAATGCACAACAAAACAAATTAGAAACACCTTTCGTACATTTTATAAAATCACATCCATAATTTATAAAATACATTAACGTATTATTCTAAAGGGGAACAATTAGAACCAAACCCATTTATTTTTAGAAGAACCAAATTTAAGTCAAAATTCTACATGGAACGCATTTAAGGATAATTGACCACCGCATTAAATTTAGAATACATTTATAATCGCCAAAAAAATATTTAATAAATATTATTAAAACATTTTAAAAACACATTATATGAGTTTACACCTTAAAACACCCATTTATATTACATAAAGGTAACTTAAAAACCCAATGAATTAAGAATATGTTCACAGAAATCAAGACCTGCCTCCTATAAACCTCAAACCTCATGAAAAGATAAACTAGGAATTTCATTAGAAACAATGAATGAAAATAATTACATAACTATTATTTTATTAATACTTAACAAGGTATACAAACGTTCATGCTATTGAACCATGTCCTAAACAATGAAATCTGTGTACGAAGGATAACAGGATAATCTATGAAACATATAGGGTACATATTATCAACAAAACACTTATGGTTATGACAAATAGGAACATTAAAAATCATTTTCACACCACAATTACATAATATAAAGATCATATAAATATAAATATAATTATAATTAATAACCAAATAGGGTGAAAAAATCAAGAAATAGATTAATCTTATACTTTAAGGAAATGTGAAATGGTAACATACATAAATCATTGAAAAACAGCCCAACACTTGTGCAAAGCTTCGTTTTCACCTCAACCGCACCATTAATGGTCAAGAACAAACCCTAATCAGGAAAATTGAAATCTAATTTTAAGATTTATCCAAAAAACACTAAACCTAGAACAGACAGAAGAATATAATAGCAGTGGGGGAGGACGAAGGAAGGCGTCAGATGAGAGGTATGGCGATAGTAGCATGTTGGAGGAGATCGTGCGGGCGAGGGACAACCAGTTGAAGGTTACACGACACTGGTAGGATGGGGAAGGAAATTTTAGTCTCAGGTTTTCTGTAGAATGAGTGGTCGGCTTCTATTTGGGTGGAAAACATGAGCTAGATGGCTAGAGGATGGAGGCTAGCCATAGTTGGGTTAACGTTCATGGGAGGAAGAGTTCATGTGTGGTACGGGCTGCACTACGAGGCTGAGGGGTCGGAGGGATGTGGGGTTACTCCAAAGGGGGAGGTTAGGGTTTTTCTTGTTTTTTATTCCATTTTAAAAAAATAAAACCAACATGTATAAAAATAATAATTAAAATAATTAATAATAAAAAATATAGTATTCAAACAATTATATTAATAAAAATAAAAATAATAATAACATAATGAAAAACTTATTTATAACACATTTTTAATAGTATTAATTTTTTATAACAATTTTAACAATTGTAATAAATATTTATAACAAAAAAATGATTAATAATACTTATAATTATCCGCACTAATACTATTTTTTTAATACATAAAACGTTATGTTAATTAGTTTTATTTGTATCACTAATTTAAACATTTTTTCATTACCCTTTTAAATATTTAATTTATTTTCAAGATTGGGCGGGCCGCACGGTCTCCAAACTGTGCCCTACCTATGCGCCCAGTTCCTCAAAGACCAAAAA
The DNA here is from genome assembly GCA_963277665.1 of Viscum album. Taxonomy (NCBI): domain Eukaryota; kingdom Viridiplantae; phylum Streptophyta; class Magnoliopsida; order Santalales; family Viscaceae; genus Viscum; species Viscum album. Next base: position 677,879,117 of record OY728158.1, on the reverse strand, counting down.
AATTATATTTAAATAAAATCTCAAAAATTTAAACAAGGACTCCACAAAAACCCAACCCAATAAAAAACTGAGGATAAAATAAATGCAGGTGTGACAATTCTCTCCACCATAATGCTTTCCGCCCCCAGAATTCCATAACAAAGATGGACCCCAAAACAGAAATCATTACACCTTAAAAAGATCATGTACACTCTCAAAGAACAATAAATAATGTTGTCACGAAACACCTACAATCAAAGAAAGGATAACAAGAATAACATAGGAGACTGAGATGGACTCCCTACTAAGTGACGCCTACCCAAAATATGTTTAAACACCGCTAGTTGATCAGTCCAAAAGACAAATAATTTCCACAACATGAGATCATGTCTCAAAACATTATCATCCTAGACATCACCAATGGGAACATGTACAATCCATCTAAATAGGTAAATGAATGAAAACCCCATCCCAAAAATACATTTATAACCTTATTCTAATCAAAACCACTGGAAAACTCTCTTCTCTACATTTATAAAAAGGGGGAACTTAGAGTTAGGTGGTTCCCCACGAGAGCACCCACTATAAAACTGGTACTTGGAATGAAAAACCAATACTGACATGGGTAGGAAAGAACATACCCCCCATGATAAGGATTAGTCTTACACAAAATGTCATCTGTCTTCACAACTAGGACTTAGTGACAACAGAGACACCCTCCCTTAACATGGTGATAGGGTCATATCCCACCCAATACCACCAGTTTCCCGGCAAGCAAGCATTCCTCACAATAGGCCCCACCCACATGCTCGAACATGCCATTTGATTAATTAATGTCCCCATCCGTAACCACATTTCATTTCAAGTGTTCTTCTCCCTGACTCACACACACCTTGGGAAACTCCCAAAAATGACTCTCATTCTAAACAATACTCTAGGCCAAGCACACTTAACTGTGGATTTATAATCCTGTAGTCTCTTGAAAAGGAAGGTGAACATTTTTTTTGATCATGAAGGAAATGGAACCCCATTTTTTGTTATTAAAACGTGATGTGTGGAAAACCGATGTTTAAAATATGTAGTTCAAACTTGAAATTAGTGTTTCTTTTACTTTAAACGATGTGATTTGAGAATATAATTTTTTGGGTCTACCTATTAAGATTTAATACTCATTCTTATATCCATTTTCTTATCTCAATCTTTGGTGAAGTATTAAACTTGGATCAGATCATTTTGGGAGATATTTGGTTTCAGTATCAGTGAATAACCCATAGAGTTATGTGGAGTCTTAATCGTGGATAGTTTAATTGTGAAATTGTTCTCCCATTATTATTTCCTATCGTTTATTAATCTTTCATCATTCTATTTTTTTCTTCTAATTATATTTATTTCATTGGGAGAAATTTTTCACATTTATACTTTTTTTATGCCATGTCATTGTCGCCAGCCTAGGATGACAGGAAATGTTTCTCAGGCCTTACCACATATCGACTCGGGTGACTGGTTCAGGGTCGAACAAGGTTAATTCATGACATGTATAATGGTTCTATCATAATAAGAAAAAAATCAATATATTTTGGATGCATATTTTTTATGTAATGGATAATATTATAGAATACATGATGTTAAAATAAAATTTAAAAAAATGTAGTCAGTTTAGGTGATAACCTCTCCTTTGAAATAAAATCTATAGATATCCAATTAAGGAACCATGTTTATTATTTTGGGAAGATCATAACCACTAACATATTATTAAGGATTTTTTAAATGGATGTTTACATGTTATGGTCACGATTAATGGCTCAAAACTGTGAATATGTTAGCAGAGGGTGGTCCCTTTCATAATTTATGAGGGTGACACACATGTAATTTCTCAATGTATTAAAATATTATTATCTCACTTTCCTAGACTAACAACTCAAAAATGGCTCATATTGGAATGTGATAATGGTATAGTGAAAATAAAACCAAATAATGGATTAAAAAATATGGGTCATATAAACCCTTATCATTTCAGATTAACACCTAGAAAACCTATTTTAACTATAACCACTATATGGAATTTTTCAGTCTTATAGGATTATAATTTCAGATATATGATAAAAATTGTCTCATAAGTGTCCAAGGGACTAATTTTTTAAGGAATTACCAGCTTATTTGTCCCCTTTCATGGATTACTAATAATTTAATATAATAATGTTTTTCATAAAAAATAATTAATGTCATCTTTTTACATTGTTCATTTAATTTTTCTATAAATACATATGGAATTAGATTGAATTATAATATAATCCTTTCACACATCCATAATATTTTATATTAATCTATATAAATTTTTAAAACATAATAATTCACTAAATATTTAAAACGTTTAATACTTTTAATCATTTATTTTATTTTTCTGATATTTGAATAAATACTTTTATGGTGTGGAAAAATAATTTAAGGTAATTTTTATGTAAAAACAATTTAAAATAATTCTAAATGAATACTATAATAAATTATATTTTAAATTAACAGTTTTAACTGAACAAAACATATTTGTATCCTTATGAGAAAATATTTGTGATAATACAGTCAAGAGTGTGACATTTTATTTTTATTCCATTCCTAAAGTAAAATAAAATTCAAAATATATGAAAACTTATAAGGCCCCAACCTTAACCCTTACTTAATCTTGAGTTATTACAAGATTACACATTGAGGATCTTTTCAGGTTTAGAGTTTTAGGGAATTAGATCATAAAACTTGCATTACATTACACATTTAAACAAAGTTGTTACATAAAGATAGTATTCATTTTTTTCCATCAACGGAACATATTTAAAATAAAACATGGATTATTTCTTCACACTTCCTTGACACTATCATCATATCATGTACCTTTCCCTTGAACTGTAAAAAAAAATTTCAAAAAAACTTGGGATGAGCATAAAAAGCTCAGTATGGGTTATAAAATTATGGAAAGGAAACATGAGTTCATATATACATAAGAATGAAATCATACTTTACCCATAAAACAGAAGCACTTTAATATACCTCATCAAATCATGAATAAATCATAGAAATCATAAGACATAAAGTTAACTTGAGGCATTCATAACATTCTTACGTAGGAAGTAACCCTCTTGGTTACTTTTGGAATACCCATCACGGTATATTCCCTAAATCGCTTCGGAGAAACCTTAACGATTCACTAATTCAGGTTACCCAATGCATTGGAGAGCTATATCGGGCTCACCCACCCTTAGTTTATCCCAGAACCACCCATCTTCATAATAATGCCCAAGAACCTCAACCTAATCGTATCACATAAAACATGCATAAAGGAAATATAAAATTTCCACCTTTCAATCATAAGATATCAATACAACACATTCATATAAAAACATTATGAAAACCATTTTCAATACCAAAGTAAAACATGGTATTTATTTTTCTTTTAAAAAAAGGTATGGCTTGTAGAGGAAGCCGAAACTCAAATAATGGTCATAGTGGCGGAGAAGTCGGTGTCACCACATACGTAAGACAAAAACATTCCCTTTTGTATTTTAGTAAAACACTTCGTAAAAGTCAAACGGGTTTATACACCGTATAAAATAAGGTTGTGTATAAAACAAAATATGCCTCAATGAAAGGAGATTGAGACGAAGTCCCAAACCTCAGGTCCGACTTGACTCAGTCGTTCTTTAATCTCCTGAATAATAAACTTGAGTTACTTTCTACTTGTTTAAGAACCTTTTTAAAGTTCATTATTCCTTTCATATCACTTATTTCTATGTCATGAACACTATGTAATTGTTTAAGTTAATAACGGTCTTTTTAACGATCATTGGTACTTGAGTCAAAAATAAACCCTTTATAATTACCAGTTGTCCATGTATCCATTATATCTAGAATTATAATCATGATTTATATATCATATATATCATATATATCCAGTATATACATGCATTTATAATATTACATAATCATTTGGAGGTAAGAAATGAAATGCACCGTTCATGGAGATGGTAAGTCGTACGTACGCATGAACGCTACTTTCATTTCTATTTCGTATTTTATAGAATGGAATCAAAATGATATAAAGGTATATTATAATTCCAGTGTAAAATAATATATAATATCATAACTTCATCCTTTATACGTCCCACATATGGTATTAACGAATCAAATCACTTTGAGGGGGCGGTAGTCCGCACTTCCTTAAATGAAGATATCGTGTTTACCCATAATGGAAACCATAAAGGTATGCCCAAAATTAAAAATACAAAATCTTAAGGAAAACATAAACATATTATATATCATATATAAATATAGTGTCATCTTAATGGCCACCTTTGAAGGTTTTAAAAGAATGTTGAACAATCATCATTTCGGGAGGCAGAAATTCGCCATCCACGGAAACTGTATGTTCTTTAACAATTAGATATAGGTGTGTGTAGGTGTAGCTAGAATCCTTCTTATAACAACATCCTATTATATTTAAGATACTGGAGTTGTTACAAAAGAAATGAAAAAAAAAATTAGTTTAGGGGGTTGGAGAAGAAAAATAAAACAAACGGACTCAAGTGAAGACATTACCTTAAAATCCGGTAACTCCCTTTGGTTTGAGCTCAAAGGCTTCCTTGGGAAGACTTCTGCCCAAAGTGAGGCTTCAAGGAGTAAGACGGGGAAGTGTAGAGACAAAATAGGCAGGTTTTGGCCGAGACAAAGGCTTTGGAAGTGTGGGTAAGGAGGTAGAGGTGTGGGCCTTTTATAATAGGAGATGAGGGGCACTCTTGGAAAGTAAAGAAATGTTACTTTATTTTAAAATGAGTTTCGGATTCAAAAGGTCCCACATTGATATAATTATAGGGTAAGGTGATACGGGTTCGAAATCGACCCATCCAATAGGTTTTGGACATGTTTACGTCATATATTTTACATTATCTTTTCGTTTTATTTAAATCCTTTATTAATGAGGTAATCGCTGCATCATCATAATGTCATAAATAATTTAATTTATTTAATGTCTAAAAATTATAACATAAATATCATGATTTAGGAAATCCTTTTATCTTTCAAATAAATATTTATAGTCAAAAATCTGACTTGTATAACCCAATTTAAAAATTATTTTAGTAAAACATCTCTTGTTTGTGTCATTTTTACTTTAACATTAAATAAAAAGTTATTTATGTCATTTCTCAACCAAAGTGGCTCCATGGGGTCCCCAAATAGACCCATGGATTGTCTTGGACGGCCATGACACATCAAATAAAGGTAGGACATGTGTCAAACTCGTCTCATATTATTAAAACATTATTTTTACCTTAAACTACACTAATTACCTCTAATCGCGATTAAGAACTTAAAAGTTACTATTCACCAAAAAATTATTTTAATCTCATTGAACCACATTTTACTTCTTAATGACAACCATGTATGTCGGATTTTTGAAAATCAAATCATAGAAGTGGCAAAGTTTCATTTAAATGAAAAATCAGTTTCATTAACTACCACTTAGTGGTTTCACTATTCATAAAAAATTAAAGTTTTTCTGAAAAAATCCAAAACTTCACCCTAAGCTATATTTAATATTCCAAATTCAAAATTTTTTTCTATTTTACAAAATTCAAAACATATAATATGAATTAATTAAGTTAATAATTAATCCCCGCTGTCATGACAAATAGCGTGTTTTTATGGAACCTTAAGTATCAAAAGATTGACACTAGTTTAAGTCCAATTTCAAAGTGAAATTGATTACAATGACCACCATAGGATTAAATGGTAAAAATATATTCTAATTTCACTTTAAAACCAATTCAAAAGATAATCTAATCATATAAGAAAATTAGATTAAAAAGTGGTTTTGAATTAAAATACAACATTTTTCACTATTCATTAAAAAAATGAACATTGTCAAAAAAATACCTAAAATTCAAACAAAATAAATTTTTACGTCTCAATAATAAAGAATATGTTTATTTTGACAAACATTGCTTATAAAATTTTCAAAATGGTTTGCCATCAAAAGGCAGTAAATCAATATTTTAAAATTATTAGTGTATTCCATGCTTAAGATTGGATTTATTTTCATTTTAAGACTCTAAAACACTATCTAATTCATTAATAGGCATAGATAAAAATATCTATTATTCATTACTTACTTGGGATGTTACATCCTTCCCCACTTTAGAAAATTGCGTCCCCACAATTTATTTACTTATCGAATAAATGAGGGTACTTATCCCTCATTGCATTTTCAGATTCCCATGTTGCCTCTTCCATCATGTGGCTTTTCCACAAAACCTTTACCTGATTAATCACCTTATTCCGTAACACTTGCTCCATGTGGTCAAGAATCTAGACCGGTTGTTCCTCATATGATAGGTTCTCTTCTAGCTAAACTACCTCTGGACTCAAAACATGAGATGGATCCGGCATGTACTTTCTCAGCATCGAAACATGAAAAACATTGTGTACTTCTGATAAACTCGGAGGTAAAGCCACCCGGTATGAAACTGATCCAACTCTCTCCATAATTTCATATGGTCCAATGAAGCGTGGTCTCAGCTTACCTTTCTTACCAAATCGCATCACACTTTTCCATGGTGAGACTTTGGGAAAAACATGATCACCAACCTCAAAAGATAGATCCTTCCTCTTGTTGTCCGCATAACTCTTCTTCCTCGTCTGAGCTGTTCTCACGTGTTTCTGAATCAACTGAACTTTTTCTACCATCTCTTCTACCAATTTTGGTCCTATCAGCTTTCTTTCACCCACTTCATCCCAAAAAGCTGGAGTTTGACACCGCTTCCCATATAACGCCTCAAATGGTTCCATCTGTATACAGGAATGAAAACAGTTATTATATGAAAATTCAACCAAAGAAAGATGTTGGTCCCAACTTCCCTGATAATCCATCTAACAAGCTCGTATCATATCCTCCATGGCATGAATAGTTCGTTCTGACTGCCCATCTGATTGAGGATGAAAAGCTATACTAAAATTTAATTCAGTACCCAACGACTTCTGAAGGCCTTTCCAAAAGTTAAAAGTGAACCTGGGATCACGTTCAGATACAATGGAGAGAGGAACTCCATGTAACCTGACTATCTATTTAAGATACAAACGGGAAAGTTGATCTAGGGAAAAAGTATCTCGTATAGCAAGGAAATGAGAAGATTTAGTCAAGCAATCAACAATAACCCAGATTGCATTATTACCTCGAGGGGTTTTTGGCAATCCCACAACGAAGTACATGGATATATTCTCCCATTTCCACTCTGGCACTGGTAAAGGCTGAAGCATCCCTTTTGGTAACTGCTGCTCTGCTTTAACCTATTTACATATCAAACACTTCATAGTAAAATCAGCAATATCTCTTTTCATTCCATCCCACCAGTAATACTCCTGCAGATCTCTGTACATCTTAGTACTGCCAGGATGAACTGAAAATGGAGAACTATGAGATTCACATAACAACTCTCTCTTCAACTGTGAATCAAAAGGCACACACAATCTCTTCCCAAATCTCAAAACACAATCATTATCAATGTTGAATTCATGCAACTTACCTTTCTGAACCAGCTCTACCTTTTTCTGCAACTCACTATCTTGGTTCTGTGCTTGCTTGATTCTATCTGATAGAGAGGATTTCACTGATACCTAAAACAAAATAGAAGAACATCTTGTACCAACAACTTCAATGCCAAAGTTCATCAAATCCTCAACCAAAGGATCACATTCCAAATGCAACATTGCTAATGAAGCATTACTTTTTCGACTCAAAGCATCAGCAACTTTATTTGATTTTCCTAGATGGTAATGAATTGTACAATCATAATCCTTGATTAATTCTAGCCATCTCCTCTGTCTCATGTTCAATTCTTTCTGAGTAAATATATACTTTAAAATTTTGTGATCAGTATATATTTCACACTTTACTCCATACAAATGATGCCTCCAAATTTTTAAAGCAAAAACAACTACAGCTAATTCCAAATCATGTGTAGGATAATTTACCTCATGAGTTTTCAACTGTCGTGAATCATAAGCAATTACATGATCATTCTGCATTAGGACACAACCAATTACTTTCAACGAAGCATCACTGTAGATAACAAACTCACGATTCCTGGAAGGTAGTTCCAAAACTAGGGCACTCACCAATCTTCTTTTCAACTCCTGAAAACAATCATCACATTCTTTTGTCCAAATAAACTTAACACCCTTACGAGTTAGCTTAGTCATTGGACTAGATAACCATGAAAAATGTATAACAAACCTTTGGTAATAGCCTACCAAACCAAGGAAACTACGAATCTCTGTTATATTTGTGGTTCTTGTCCATTCTTCAACAAACTTTGTTTTTGCAGGATAAAAAATTATCCCATCTTTAGAAACAATGTGACCAAGGAAAGAAATTTGTTGCAACCAAAACTCACACTTGCTGAATTTCCCATACAATTTCTTTTCTTTTAAGGTTTGAAAAATAACCCTTAAATGTCTTTCATGCTCCTCTTTACTTTTAGAAAACACCAAAATATCATCAATGAAAACCACCAAAAACTTATCCAAGAACTCATGGAAAATTATATTCATTAATTCCATGAATACAGGAGGTGCATTGGTTATCCCAAAAGGAATTACTAAAAATTCATAATGCCCATATCTTGTATGAAACGCAGTCTTCGGAACATCTGTTTCCTTTACCTTCAGCTAATGGTACTCCGATCTCAGGTCAATCTTTGAAAAATACTGAGCTCCCTGGAGCTGATCAAACAAATCATCGATATGAGGAAAAGGATATTTGTTCTTAACAGTGATGTTATTCAAGGCTCTATAATCAATGGAAAGTCTCATAGAAGCATCTTTCTTTTTAACAAATAAAACAGGATCACCCCATGGTGACGTGCTAGGTCTAATGAATCCTTTCTTTAATAAATCTTGCAATTTCTCCTTCAACACTAAAAGTTCAATTTGAGCCATTCGATAAGGGGGTTTTGAAATTGGCTTAGCATCAGGAACTAAGTCAATAGTAAATTCAACTTCCCGATCTGGTATTATTCCAGGCAACTCATCAGGAAAAACATCAGGATACTCATTTACCACTAGCACATCATTAATCTGAATAGTTACTTTATTTTCAACAATGTGTGCAAGGTATCATTCATTTCCATCTTTTACAAGTTTCTCAGCCTCTTGATATGTTATCAACAGTAAGGGTTAATTCTTGTACACAAACTGAAAGTCTTTCTGAAAATAAACTTCTTTAGCTCTACAGTCAATCTTAGTATGGTAAATAGAGAGCCAATCCATACCCAGGATAACATCAAACACTAGTAGATGTAGAACAATAAGGTTTGCAAGTAGGTTCTTTCCACGGATAAGGATATGAAGATTCTTATAAGTTATTTTTGCCTCAAAATTTCCCCCAGGTATTTTTACCACATGTTCAGGAGTCATTTCTTGAGATGGTATTCCCATTTTACTAGAAAATGTTTAAGAGATGAAAGAATGTGTGGACCCCGAATCAAACAACACACTGGCATAATCTGAAAAAACAAACAAAGTACCTGATACAACATCATTTGATGGCCCGACATCGTCTGAAGTAGTTAAAAAGGATTTCACCACACCTTTCTGCTTGTAGTCTAACTGCTTCACATCACTCGATCTCTTTGTTGGACACTCATTTGCATAGTGACCCATCTCATTGCACTTAAAACATTTCACTAACTATAAATCAAATTTGGACTTACCATCACCATGATCTTTTTCAGTACAATCACGAGCCTTATGTCCCATCTTACCGCATCGGTAGCACTTTCCAGAATTCAGAAGACATTCCCCAGCATGCCTTTTTCCACATTTATCACAAACTGGAGACTTAGATTTCTTACCATCGTACTTTTTTTGAAGAATTCTTCCCTTTCTCCTACCACCTCGGTCTCTTCTTCTACTGGTTGTTATAGAACACTTGGTAATCGGAAAACTCCATTTCCACCTTCTCAGCACATCGAACAAGCTTTTTGATAACTTTTAAACTCATGAGAAGCTAATTCCCTTCAATATTTTTGCTTTAATCCTGAGTAAAAATGATTGATTTTACTATCAAGGTCTCGGATAAAATTTGGAGCATACCTTGCCAATCGAGTGAACCATTCTTCATAGGTAGCCACTGAGTCTTCCTGTTACCTCAATTCCAAGAATAACTTTTCCATCCTAAGTCAAACAGCCTTAGGAAAGTACTTTTCGAGAAACAAACCTTTAAATTCATCCCAGTCAGGAGCATCAATCTCATCGGCATCCCTGATATTTTTAACCATCGACCACCACTGATCTGTTTCACCCTCCAAACGGTAAATAGCAAGACTAACCTTTTGATTGTCTGAACACCCCATGACATCGAAAATCTTCTCCAGTGCTTTAATCCACCCTTCAGCTAGAACAGGGTCAGATGATCCTCTGAATGATGGGGGATGTTGCCTCATAAAATGTTCCACCACTGACATGTTCCTCTCTGGTTGATCTGGCTGATCTCGTGCATGGATACCACCACCATTTATCGCTTGATTCAACTGTTCCATCACTGCAACAAACTGTTCAGTTCCAATTCCGACCATCTCAGGATGCTGATTCGGAAGGTTATTTCCTTCTGTATGCTTTCCTAGCACTGCTTCCCTATTTCCTCTGCGGAAAACCATTCTGAAAAACATGTCTTAGATGAAGAAACATGGTAATCTTCAAATTCTATATCATTTCAATTTGACCGTAAAAAAATATTTTTGGATAATCATTTAATAGAATTCTAACTCCTAAAGTTATCTAAACCGACCTATGATACCAACTATAAGGCCCCAACATTAAACCTTACTTAATTTTGAGTTATTACAAGATTACACATTGAGGATCTTTTCAGTTTTAGAGTTTTAGAGAACTAGATCATAAAACCTGCATTACATTCCACATTTAAACAAACTGGTTACATAAAGATAGTATTCATTTTTTCCCATCAACAAAACATATTTAAAATAAAACATGGATTCTTTCTTGACACTTCCTTGACACTATCATCATATCATGTACCTTTCCATTGACCTATGAAAAACATTTCAAAAAAACATGGGATGAGCATAAAAATCTCACTATAGGTTATAAAATTATGGAAAGGAAACATGAGTTCATATATACATAAGAATGAAATCATACTTTACCCATAAAACATAAGCACTTTAACATACCTCCTCAAATCATGAATAAATCATAGAAATCATAAGACATAAAGGTAACTTGAGGCATTCATAACATTCTTATGTAAAGAGTAACCCTCTTGGTTACATTTGGAATACCCATCATAGTATATTCCCTAAATCTCTTCGGAGAAACCTTAACATTGCACTCCTTCGCGTTACCCAATGAATTGGAGAGCTATATCGGGCACACTTGCCCTTAGTTTATCATGGAACCACCCATCTTCATAATGATGCCCAAGAACCTCAACATAATCGTATCACATAAAATATGCATAAAGGAAACATAACATTTACACCTTTCAATCACAAGATATCAATACAAAACATTGATATAAAAACATTTTGAAAACCATTTTCAATACCAAAGTAAAACATGTTATTTATTTTTCTTTTAAAAGAAGGTATGGCTTGTAGAGGAAGCTGAAACTCAAATAATGGTCACGGTAGCGGAGAAGTCGTTGTCACCGCATACGTATGACAAAAACATTCCCTTTTGTCATTTAGTAAAACTCTTCATAAAAGTCAAAGGGGTTTATACACCGTATAAAAGAAGGTTGTGTATAAAACAAAATATGCCTCAATGAAAGGAGATTGAGACGAAGTCCCATACCTCGGGCCCGACTTGACTCGGTCATTCTTTAATCTCCAGAATAATAAACATGAGTTAATTTCTACTTGTTTAAGAACCTTTTTAATGTTCACTATTACTTTTATATCACTTATTGCCATGTCATGAACACTATGTAATCATTTAAGTTAATAACGGTCGTTTTAACGATCATTGGTACTTGAGTCAAAAATAAACACTTTATAATTACAAGTTTTCGATGTATCCATTATATCCAGAATTATAATCATGATGTATATATAATATATATCATATATATCCAGTATATACATGTATTTATAATATTATATAATCATTTAGAGGTAAGGAATGAAATGCACCGTTCATGGAAACGGTAAGCTGTACGTACGCATGAACGCTACTTTCATTTCTATTTCGTATTATATAGAATGGAATCATAATGATATAAAGGTATATTATAATTATTTTGTAATATCGTATATAATATCATAACAGCATCCTTTATACATCCCACATATGGTATTAACGAATCAAATCACTTTGAGGGGGCGGTAGTCCGCACTTCCTTAAATGAAGATATCGTGTTTACCCATAATGGAAACCATAAATGTATCCACAAAATTAAAAATAAATAAGCTTAAGGAAAACATAAACATATTATATATCATATATAAATATATTTTCATCTTAATGGCCACATTTTATGGTGTTAAAAGACTGTTAAACAATCATCGTTTCAGGAGGCAGAAATTTTCCATCCACGGAAACTGTATGTTCTTTAACCATTAGATGTAGGTTTGTGTAGGTGTAGCTCGAATACTTCTTATAACAACATCCTAGTATAATGAAGATACTGTAGTTGTTACAAAAGAAATTAATAAAAAGAGATTAGGGGGTTGGAGAAGCAAAATAAAACAAATGGACCCAAGTGAAAACATTACCTTGAAATCGGGTAACTCCCTTTGGTTTGAGTTCAAAGGCTTCCATGGGAAGACTTCTGCCCAAAGTGAGGATTCAAGGAGTAAGAGAGGGAAGTGGAGAGATAAAATGGGTAGGGGTTGGTAGAGCCAAAGGCTTTTGAAGTGTGGGAAAGGAGGTAGAGGTGGGGGCCTTTTATAAGAGGAGAGGAGGGGCACTCTTGGAAAGTAAATAAATGTTACTTTATTTTAAAATGTGTTTCAGATTAAAAAGGTCCCACCTTGATATAATTAGAGGTTAAGGTGATAAGGGTTTGAAATACACCCATCCAATAGGTTTTGGACATGTGTAGGTCATTGATTTTACAATATCGTTTCATTTTATTTAAATCCTTTATTAATGAGGTAATCGCTGCATCATCATGATGTCATAAATAATTTAATTTATTTAATGTCTAAAAATTATAAAAAAAATATCATGATTTATGAAATCTTTTTATCTTTAAAATTAATATTTATAGTCAAAAATCTGACTTGTATAACCCTATTTATAAATTGGTTTAGTAAAACCTCTCATGTTTGTGTTATTTTTACTTTAACATTAAATAAAAAGTTATTTATGTCATTTCCCAACCAAAGTGGCTCCATGGGGTCCCCAAATTGTCCCATGGCTTTTCCGTGTCGGCCATGACACATCCAATAAGGTTAGGACATGTTTCAAGCTCATCTCATATTATTAAAACATTATTTTTACCTTAAACTACATTAATTACCTCTAATCGCAATTAAGAACTTAAAAGTTACTATTCACCAAAAAATTATTTTAATCTCATTGAACCACATTTAACTTTTTAATGAAAACCATGTATGTCGGATTTTTGAAAATCAAATCACAGAAGTGGCAAAGTTTCATTTAAACGAAAAATCAGTTTCTTTAACTACCACTTAGTGGTTTCACTATTCATCAAAAATTGATGTTTTTCAGGAAAAATCCAAAACTTCACCCTAAGCTATATTTGATATTCCGAATTCAAAAATGATTTCTATTTTAAAAAATTCAAAACTTATAAGATGCATTAATTAATTTAATAATGAATTCCCACAGTCATGACAAATAGCGTGTTTTTATGAAACAATAAGTATCAAAAGATTGACACTAGGTTAAGTCCAATTTCAATGTGAAATTGATTCCAATGACCACCATTGGATTAAATGGTAAAAATATATTCTAATTTAACTTTAAAACCAATTCAAAAGATAATATAATCATACAAATAAATTAGATTAAAAAGAGGTTTTGAATTAAAATTCAACATTTTTTCACTATTCATTAAAAAATGAACATTGTCAGAAAAATACCAAAAATTCACACAAAGTAAATTTTGATGCCCCAATCATAAAAAGTAAGTTTATTTTGACAAAAATATCTTATAAAATTTTCAAAATGGTTTTCCATCAAAAGACAGTAAAAAAATATTTTAAAAATATTAGTGTATTCCATGCTTAAGATTGGATTTATTTTCATTTTAAGCCTCTAAAACACTATCAAATTAATTAATAGGCATAGATAAAAATATCTATTATTCATTACTTACTTGGGATGTTACAAAAATGGCATCATGATTCTATTTTTTCAAAAATTAGATGTAAATGACCAAGAATTCATTAAATATGATAAATACTTGAGGTATAGTTATTTAAATTCCCTATCACAATATTTTATCCTTGTTTTACACATTTTATCTTTGTCATGGTGGAAAATATTCCCAATGGTTACTATTCATGTTGACCACAAATGAAAGGGATATATTTATAAATTTTCATCATCCTAATTCCAAATATAAAATCAATTTTTTATAATTTAACACATAGAAGATGAAAATTACATTTTTAAAATTAAATGTGAAAAATGTGATGAAAAGTATTTTTCCATAAAAATGATTTTATTGTATAAAGGTTTTTATGTTTAAATATATCATAAATTAATTCCAATTACACTAATTTTATTATTTATAATATAAATTAAAATATGTTAAATTCTAAACAATTTAGAATAAAAGGTATCTTTATAAATGTTTTATATGAAAAGAACGTTTTCAATAGAAATCAATAATTTTTACTATTCATCACAAAAAACTTTTTTTAAGAAAATTATTATGAATTTAAATTATTATATTTAGAAATTTATTTTTAAAAAATGATGTTATTTTTCTCAGATAAATTTTCAAAATGTTTAATAAATTTATTATATTAATTTCTCAAAAAAATGAATTAAACCCCAGTTGTTTTGAAAATTGTATTTTTTAATCATATAATAATATTTCAAAAATTTGAGCATTTATTTATCAATAAAATTTTATTTATCTAAAAAGTAATTTTATTTTTCAAAATTTTTTATTTCAATTAATACTACTAATTTTGTTGACTAGGTTATAAAAGTCATGTTTAAACAATAATATTACAATTATGTATTACAATTTTTTTACATAGTGTGTCGTGTAATTAGATTTATTATCGAAATAAAATTTATTAAAAGGGAAAGATATTCTATTATCCTGGGTTTTAAATTAAATGTATTTGGTAATTTATATTCAATTATTTTTATATCATTCATTGAATTTTATGAATCAAAACCTGGTTCTTAAACCCTAAATTGTTATCTACATTCATCATTTCTTCCCTATTTATGATTATAACAGTGTTAAATATCTTGGTTTCCACTTTTTTTCTATAAAATTGTATCTTATTTGACGCGGTGACATTATCATCTTTTTTCAAAAAAAAATTGTGTCATGTTTCATGGATCTTTCTTTCCAGATGGGACATCCTTGGTCTATCTTTCTTATATAGACTTGTACAATTATCATGATTTTTTAAGTAATTGGGCGGTACCAAATGACTATTAAAGATAATTAATAGTATTTAGTGGAATTGAAGAGGATTTATTTCTTGGATATTATTTTATCTTGTTTTTATGAAATGATTATAAATGAATCCTACCCAAATTTTAAAATATTAGTGTACAAATGCTGTAATGTTTTTCATATTGTGATTCTTGGTAATGATTATGTATAAAACAAATCACCCTTAAAATGATAATTTCATATATGTCTATCATGAACTATTTGTGTGCGTTCAAGAAAACCATGTAAAAATACCCTCATAAAAGAAGTTGATTTAATTTCAAATCCACTAAAAATTCATTTTGGCAAGTTATGTTTCCTTGAAATCAATTTTGGTCTCATCACAAAATGTTTTTTGTTATGATTATAGCTATTTGGGGTTTTTAGGATACTGTGATATTGGGGTGTCTCATTCAGATACGGGATATGTTGCAATACTGTAAGTGTGGTGGTAGATTTATTTTTGATGTATAGATCTTTATTATAGTATCCTGATAGAAATGGTATGTGAACTATTAATTATAAAATGGAAATAGTGAAGACTAGTTTTTCAAAAAATTAGACTGGAATTTTATATATTGTAGTTGGACTCAAAATTGATAATCATGAACAATGGTTAATAATTTAAAAATATGATAAAGTGGGTGAATATATTACAAAAAATATAATCAAATAGATGGTTTTAAATGAGAATTGGTATGGGTGTTGGATAAAATGTATTTTCATTAAATTTGGAATCAATAAGATTACTAGAAATTGGTTAATCTATAATTTAATGAAATAATTGTTTGTTGGGTGGTTGTTCTATGGATGTGATGTATCTTATGGTGGTTTTTGTGTGATATTTTCTTTATTATATTGTTGATGAGGTGATTTTTGTAATGTTTTAATGGAAACCCCATATGTCAGGCCTATATATTGTGTATATAAATATCTATATATGAATATATTTATATGTAATTACTATAGACAGACCACTCACATCAAGTACCATGTATATAAACCTGTAGGTTCTATATGGTGTTCTACTCTACATAGAGATAATAAATAATGGATGAGTAATAAACACCTCTTCCAAACTAATCCACCAATAGTTGTATCGATAAATGGAACAATTCACGGTGGATTCTAACCCTTTATGATGGAACATATTATGGTCATTTATATTGCTGAGAGTATGTGTTCTATGGTATTTTTTGGTGGTCATACTTGGTAGGGGGGATAATTGGTAGGAGGAGGGAAAGAGGTTTATTTCCTTCATATTCATGATACCCTACAATCCGGGTTCATGAGTATGAGGTGAAGCGGTAGTGTTATGATGTGGTAGTAGAATTAGAGTGGTGTTTGATGACATTGATGCCAGTATAGGATGATAAACCCAATAGTATACTAAGGTAGGTAGGGTTATGACCCAATAAAAAACATGTTTGGCTCGATATGTGCTGATGACATGACATTTGAGAGATTGGATTATATGATGTTTGACATTGGGTCATGGGTGTGAAAACTCCCTGGGGAAGTGGATGGGGGATATTTTAGTGATATTTTCATATTTTACATAACTATTTTTTTGTTTTACATTCTTATTAACCAATGGTAAGGTTAGTATAAATAGTTATCCAATTTTGGTGCTCGAATTTTGTACAATATTTTTACTAGTGAATTATTTTCCCAATTTCAAAATTTCATGAGATACCTCTTTTTTGATCTTATAGTGTACATTTATTTTCAAAACCATTCATATATACGACATATCTCCTGATTATAAGATGGTAACATGGACCAAACTGTCTAGTACTAGCTTCAGATTGGTGTTGTTCCCAATTTTGGGACTTATATTTTCATTTGGTATTGTTTTGAAGGTTTTATTTCTATTTCATGAAATTTTTCATGAATTTTGGGATGGGGTTTATTTCACATTTTACATTATGTGATGGATTTTTCAGTGTTCTATTTATCTTATCTCTTGATCTTTATTAATTTTTGGGGGTAATAAATTATATATGATAGGTTTTTATACCCTCTATGCTAGTTTCCATCATGGGGCCTACTAATTGTGAGACAAATGGGGTCATTATCTCTCTACCATCAATGATGGTCTAGAAGGGGTGCCAATTAATGGAGAGTTTCTTGACATGGAGAGCGTATTCTGGGTAAATTAGTCATTCTCTAGAAAAGGGTACATGTTGTGATTGATTTCCATTTGGATCAAGGTAGGTGTTTTGATGTCGTTCATTTATATTAAATTCAATGAGAAGATCATATGTGTTAGAGATACTTTTTGTCCAGTCTATGTCAACTTTCATTAACATGTATGGTTTGAAATGGTTTTCAAGTTATTTTTATACATAACATCCAGTTGTCGCATGACAAGTGTTTTTTAAAATTATTGAATAGCTCTTTTAATGGAAGTATCATTTATAAGTGGCGACTCACTCACGTTTCAGTATTAAAGAGAATGTGTGATGGTTAAAATGAATGATTTCAATAAAATGGGTCCTTTGTGGTTTTTGTCTTTTAATAAATCTTATTCTTCATTATATTTTAATGATTCCTTATGTTATTTTAAAAGAATATTATTTTTTATAAATTATATGTAAATGATGTTTCCCGGGTTGAATATCATGTCACATCAAATGTAATTCCAGTAGCCCCTTTGGAACATTTTAAAAAATTATTGATTTGAAATGTGTGTTTCCCATGATGTTGAAACCATTAATATATATTATGATTGATTTTTATAATAGAAATATGGGGGGTTCTTGTTAGTTATGTTTATACATATATGTGGAAGGGTATGCTTCTTAAGATAGTGTTTGGGGTAAAATGAGTTTTATGTTCTTTCTTAAAATCAATTTTATTTTCCATATGATTTTTTGTTTTTCTCACTTACAGTTTTAGTTTGCATGGGAACCCTAGGATAATGGAGAGCTTTAAAACTATGCTATATTATATCATACACATGTAGTCATTGTCACTCTAGGTTTTTTTAATATATGACTACAATAGAGTATAATTGTTGTGGTCTAATCAGATAGATGGTGTTTTTTTGGATTCAATATAAGACATTAGTTGGACTTGTGTTGTATTTTGGCAGGGATAATATAACATTTGGACTATGTAATTTTGCAAACATACATTCAACTTATTTACGATTTTTTACAAGATAATAATAGATACCTTGTTTATATCATATATATAACAACACATACTCTACATACATTGTTATTAGTTCAAAATTGAAGCATACTTATGACAACATATAACAAAAACATGAAAGGACCGTATAGGTATAGTGTCTTTAGAAACTGGGAAACATAAACAACTGGTTCATAAAATCAACTACATTGTCTCCCATTTATTTCATAATATCTATAGTCCCTTTTTTGCATATCCTACTTAATATCCTTCTTCCTGACCTGGGGAAAAGAAAACATAAAAAAGGGTGAGCTCAAATTATCAGTAAGGGTGAACAAAAGAAATATCAATCACATCATATTCATAAGAAAATAACATTTTGAAAATCTGAACCTACAAAAGAGATCATAATATCATGTCATGGGATAAATCATAGTAATGAAAATCAAACCCAAATAATCATAACTTAAAACATGAAACATTGTGGCATACACACATAATCATAGAAAATCATTTCTTATTATTCAAGACTCATTGTCAAGACTATCATATCGGGCAAAGTCCATTTATGAAATGAGTTCACTCCTTGTTCCAGTCTTCTATCACTGAACCGGCTTCACATGTTGTTCCAATCATGTGTATCTCATGAGATATAAATCTTTACCCAATGCATTGGAGAGAGATATAGGCCTCACCCATCTCATAATGAAACCATTCTTATGTGTGCCACAAAATCATAATTCATACATCATAACATAACCCATGTAATAAAAATGGGATTCTTAAACATCATGTCATCATAACATAATCAATAAAAGGACATTATAAAAATAATTCCATCATAACATAATCAAATCAATTTAAAAATAGGGATATAAATAGAACACTATATTATCTTATGTGAAAAATAATTTTGATTAAACACTTGAACTCCATTCTTGAGGAAAATATCCTTTCTACTTCAAAAACATTTTTACTTTCTTAACATGTCATACAATTTTAAACTAAAATAAGTTTATTAAAAATAAACTTTAAAACATGTAAAGTAAGCATAATGGAAATAATATTCTATGAAATCATAAAAATCCATTCATGCCGTATAAGTTAAAGAAACATTCTTCTCGTACTATGGTTGAACAAGTCAAAAAGTATATTGTACTGAAAATTAAAAAAGATTCCTTTCATATATTTTACTAAAAATTAACCAAAAGGTAAAATTGTATTTAAAAATTTTTATGAGGATAGAAATAATATTACATATTGAGGAAACTTGGATGTGGATGATAAATATGCCCCAGTAAATTCTGAAGTATAAACAATCTCCGATAAAAATGAGATTGCAAGAATTTATCTTACCTTAGGTCCAATATACTTTGTACATATCTGAACCTCTTGTATAATGATTTAAATAATGTAATTTACTTATTCCATAATCATACTCATTGATATGATATCATATATGGTCATATTCTGAGCTTTTTATTAGTAATATTTCATTGTTACTTGTTATTTGGGTGTTTATTGCTTTATGTTCTTATGTGTGGTTTGTCGAATAAATTCTTATTATTATTTTTAGGTTATAGATAAATCATTTCCAAAATGGTATCAGTGTAATATATATAATATTTATTCATTCAATTCATTTATATAATCATTATTCAATAAAGATCATGTAGAAAGAGTCGCATCACATCGTGGAGACGGTAGGCCGTACGTACCCACGAGGGAGGATATCGTTCCCATGATCATGGAATTGTATTGAAGTGTATGTATACTATTTCACAATCAATATCACATTAAAATAATAATATATAGTTATTATTTACACCATTATACCCATCCAAGTAAGGTGGTGGTGGAAAACAGATTACACCACAGCGTCGAGACGGTATTCCGTATGTACGCACGCGTGGTGATTTCATTTTCCGTAGGATGGATAGAAGGTGAAATAGGGTTGTTTCATATTTATAATAACATATCATTATATTATTGATACTGATGTTATTACTTCATAATGAAACAACTAAATAAGAATAAGTAGAAGAAGAAATAAATTTGAAAGAATCAGAAACGGATATTACCTCTTCTTCGACATGACTCTTTGAAACCTCCTCTTAGGGCGCTACATTTGGTTTCTGAAGAAGAAGAAGACCTCTAGTATGTTTATAATGAAGTCAAGAAGGGAAATATTCTGGGTTTTTCCGAGCTTGGAG
This sequence comes from Viscum album, assembly GCA_963277665.1. Lineage (NCBI taxonomy): Eukaryota > Viridiplantae > Streptophyta > Magnoliopsida > Santalales > Viscaceae > Viscum > Viscum album. Next base: position 677,858,132 of record OY728158.1, on the reverse strand, counting down.
GCTCAAAATGGTGTAAGGAGGAGAGGGAGGAGGTTCCCTTTTATAAGGGCGGAGAGGGGCACCTTTGGAATTATAAGAAATATAAATTTATAATAAATTCCAACCCCACTTAAAAACCACCAAAAATGACTCAAATCAAGATCTTGGATGAGATAGGGTTGTACACTCATCATCCAATAAAATTTAGACAAGTTGGGAAATTATTTTAATCATTATCAACATGATTTATCCTTATATAATCTATTTAATTTTATTTGTGGTAATAATATTCTAAATTTTAAATCATTATAAATATTTACATATATGTTGTGAATTTTCTATAATTTTGTAATATATTACATTTTAGACCATATAAATTTTAATTTAATTTTTTTTAAATATTTTTGTGATTTTTAAACAAATTTATAATATGTTATTTCTATAAATTAACAATAGTGTCAATTTTGACACTATTCATTTATTTGAGTTTAAATAAAATATATACAGAAGGTATATTTGAACTAAAATACTTAATAGATTCATAACATGTCATTTGTTCTATAAAATTAGTGGACAACATTAAATAGTTCATATAATATTTATTTTAATACTTTTAAAATAATTTATTTGATATTTCAATCAATAAAATAATTTCAACATCACTATTGTGTCATAATTAATGAAAATTATTTAATCCATAAAAAATATAAATAAATTCATATTATGTAGATAATTGTATTATATTTTTGGAGACTATTCATGTTCTAAGTTTCATGAAGTTAATCAATAAATTAAAATTATTATACTTATAAGAGTTAAGAGAGTGGCATGTTGTCACTTTCTTTGGTTTTAATAATACTTAAACTTTTTTAATGGAAAAAGTCCATAAAATGAATTTATTCCGACCCTTAGGTGATTAGGATCTACTTTCAGTCATAAAATAGAATTTAAGTAGGTGTTAGGGTAATTTTATAATCTTATTTTTACCCTTAATTACTCGATTTACCTTTAACTACAGTAAATAAAAATTACCATAATTACTATTCATAATATCAAAAAAATAAAAGTAACCTATTAGCATAATTTGGACCCACTAAATCCAAATATGGAATCCATTTTTCAGAATTCAAAACATAGAAGTTGCAGTAATTAATTTAAAATTAATCCCGTTGTTAAGCAAACGAGTTTTAAAAGTTAAAACATTGCCAAAGATTGAAATGGTTTTACCTATAAATTCAATGTAAAATTAAAGTTAATGAAATACATTATATTAAATGGTAAAAATATATTCTATTTATACTTTAAAACCATTCAATATTATAATTTAACTATATAAATTATTGCAGTGAAAAAAGTTGTTTTTAATTAAAATATAGCGTGTTTTTACTATTCATCAAAATATGAAAGTTACCAGAATAATATGAAAATTTTATCCAAAGTAAATTTTTATATACTGATTCCAAAGAATAATTGTTTTTTCAAATTGAACTTATAAACATGTCAAAAACTATATTTAAATTGGGTGTTCCACCAAAAGGCGGCAAAACTGCATTTTTTTTAAAATACTTATTTTACCCGAAAAATTTATTATGTTCTCATACCATGTTATAGAAAATATGTAAGATTAATAATAATGTTATAAAATTAAAAATTTAGTAAATAATATTCATAATGGCTAGTTTATATAATATTTTAATAACATATTTTTGTTTAGTGAAACTCAATATTGTGTACAACACACACTATCGAGGAAGATTGCTTTTGCATATAACGCAAGCCAATCTAGTGTTCTGTGTAGTGAAAGATTCCATTGATGTTGCGTATAACATAAGACATAAAAAAACACAATTCTCATAAAATATCAAGGTGTTACATTCTACCCCCCCTTAAAATGAATTTCGCCCTCCAAATTCATCACTTCGTAACAAACAAATGAGGATACCTCTCCCTCATCATATCTGCATGCTCTGATGTAGCTTATTCTAATTGTTGGTTCCTCCATAATACTTTCACCAAGAAAGTGGTCTTGTTCCGTAGAAATTTTTTGCTACGATCCGGAATCACTATCGGTTGTTCTTCATAAGAAAGATCTTGCTTCAGCGGTAAAACATCTGAGCTCAGTACATGTGAAGGATAAGGTATGTACTTTCTCAGGTAGAGATACATGGAACACATCGTGAACTTGAGAGAGATTTGGTGGAAGTTCTAGTCTGTAAGCTACCTTCCCAACATGATCTAGTATTTCAAAAAGACCTATATACCTAGGGCTCAACTTGCCCTTCTTTTCAAATCTCATTACTCTCTTCCAAGGAGATATTCATAAGAACACTTTATCACCCACTTCAAACTCTAGGTCTTTTTTTCGGTTGTCTGTATAACTTTTTTGTCGACTCTGAGCTGCTCTTATGTGTTGTTGCATAGATCTGACCTTTTCTTCCATCTCATCAACAAGATCAGGTCCTAATAGCTTTTTTCCCCAACTTCATCCTAGAAATTTGGAGTCATGTATTTCTTTCCATAGAGAGCTTCATAAGGTGCCATATGAATACTGGAGTGAAAGCTATTATTATAAGAAATTTCCACCAAAGGTAGGTGTTGATCCCAACCACCTTTGAAATCCATAGAGAAAGCCCTCAACATGTCTTCTCGGGTTTGAATTGTTCTCTCAGAATGACCGTCTATCTGAGGTTGATAAGCAGTGTTGAAACTCAACTCAATATCTAGAGTATGATGAAGACTTCGCCAGAACTTCGGGGTAATCCTCAGATCCCGATCAGATATAATGGAAAGTGGTACTCTATGAAATCTTACCACTTCCTTTACATATATCCTGGAAAGCTGATCCAGAGAGAAATCTTCCTTAATAGCAATGAAGTGTGCTAACTTCGTAAGAAGATCAAATGTAACACAGATAGCATTATTGCCTTTGGATGTTTTAGAAAGTCCAGTGACAAAGTCCATAGTGATGTTTTCCCATTTCCATTCGGGTATGGTTATTGGTTGGAACATCCCTTTAGACTTCTGTATATTGGCTTTAACTTGCTGACAAACCAAGCATCGAGAGACATATTCAGAAATATCTCTATTCAAGCCATCCCACTAGAAGTACTCTTTTAGGTCCCTATACATCTTCATGATTCCAGGATTAATAGAGAATGAAGAACGACGAGCCTCATTCAGTAGATCCTTCTTTAATTCTGGGATGGGAGGAACACAAAACTGATTCCTGAACCTTATTATCCTCTCACAATCAAGGTTGAATTCAGGAACATTTCTCACCTTCTTTTGTAACTCTACATATTCTTTTTGTGCCTCTTTAATCTTCACATGTATAGATGGTTGAACATTCATTTGATAAAGATAATATTTTTCCCCTTCCATTATTATTCCAAGATCCATCCTTTGTAAATCCATAAATATTGGATCTTTTGTGATCCTCATCATGGATAGCTAGCATGGTCTTGTCGACTTAATGTTTCTACCACCTTGTTTTCTTTCCCAGGGTGATAATGAATTGAGAAATCATAATCCTTAATCAGTTCTAACCATCTTCTTTGGCGCATATTCAGCTCCTTCTGGGTGAAATTATACTTTAATAATTTATGATCAGTATAAATATCACACTTTTCACCATAAAGGTAATGCCTCCAAATATTTAATGTAAAGATTACCACAGCTAACTCTAAATCATGAGTTGGGTAATTCTTCTCATGGATTTTAAACTGTCATGAGGCATGAGCTATCACCATATCGTTTTGCATCAAAACACACCCCAATTCAGTTTTGGATGCATCACTGTAGATCACAATCCTTTCTCCACTACAGGGTAGTGTGAGCACATGTGCACTGGATAACCTTCTTTTCAACTCCTTGAAAGTCTCTTCACACTCCTCCGTCCACATGAACTTAACTCCTTTTCGAGTCAACCTGGTGATTGGATTAGATAATCCTGAAAAATATTTCACAAAAAGTTGATAATATCTAGCCAAACCAGGGAAACTTCAGATCTAAATTATTGTTGTTGGTCTCAACCATCTTTCGATAACCTCTATTTTTACTGGATCTACAGATATCCCATCTTTTGAGATTATGTGACCAAAAAATGCAACTTTTTGAAGCCAAAATTCACACTTGGTAAATTTGGAATAGAGCTTCTCCTTTTTCAGGGTCTTTAATACAATTCTCAAGTGATCTTCATGTTCTTATTTTCTCTTTGAATAGACAAGAATATCTTCTATAAAGACTACCACAAAATGATCAAGACAGTCTCTAAAGACTCTATTCATTAGATAAATAACGATAGTAGGGGCATTAGGAAGACCAAATGGCATAACTATAAATTCATAGTTTCCATACCATTTACAGAGATCCATCTTTTTTATATCCTATTTTTTGACACTTAATTAATGATACCCTGTATGAAGATCAATATTGGAAAAGTATTGAGCTCCGCATAGTTGGTCAAATAAGTCATCAATGCATGGGAGAGGATATTTGTTCTTGATAGTGATCTTGTTAAGTTCTCAATAATCAATGCAGAGTCTCATTGATCCATATTTCTTCTTAACAAATAGAACAGGTGCTCCCCAAGGTGACGCACTAGGGTGTATGAATATTTTATCAAGATTCTCTTGGAGTTACTTCTTCAATTCCTGAAACTCAATTGGGGCCATTCTATAAGGTGTCTTTGAAATGGGAATAGCACCCTGTATGAGTTCTATTGAAAACTCAACTTCACAATTTGGTGGAAGACCTGGAAATTCCTCCGGAAAAACATCATCAAACTCCCGTACAATGGGTGTATTTATAATCGTGAGATTCTCTCCAACCATTTGAGATAAAGAAACTTCATTTATTGGAATCAATACCCATAAGATGGAAGAAATTTCCACTGGAAGGTTAAATTCATCCTTTCATCGGTAGATGATAGTAGATTGATCGGGAATATTAAATGTGATTTTCCTTCATTTGCAGTTGATATGAGCTCCGTATAGAGGAAGCCAATCCATGCCACGAATCACATCAAATTCAACTATAAGAAGGATCACATGATTTGCCGGAAGCACTTTCCCACAAACTTCAATTAGAGAAGAATTATAAACTTTTGATGCGACCGTTGTGACATTAGGAGTTGTCACAGATAACTCAACATCTAATTGTTGAGGTAATATGTTGATAAACTTAGAAAATTCTTCAGAAATAAAACTGTGGGTGGATCCAGAATCAAATAAAACCTTTTCTACTTTAGAGTGGATGGTAAGTGTACCTTTCACCACTTTGTTATCGTACTCCACATTGCCTATAGTAATTGCATGTGACGTTCCTTTGACTTTGGCCTTAAGAGTATGTTTACATCGATCATCATCAACAACCCTTTTATTTGGGCATTGATTGGAATAATTCCCCATCTCCTTACACTTGAAACATTGAAGTGTAGGATGTGAATTCGGTGTATCCCTTTCTTTGTTAGCATCATTAGACATCTTCTTCCCATTATTTCGACATTCAACAACCCGATGACCTTCTTTTCCAAACATAAAGCATTTTCTTGTCCCTTTAAGACAATTCCATCCATGTTTCTTTCCACAATGTGAGAATAAAGGAAAACCCATATTCTTTTCAGTGTGGTCTTTAGATTTTCCTTTGAATTCCATTTTCCTTTTATTATCAAACCCAAATGACTGATGGGTTACTCCAATCTATATCTCAGCCTTAAGAGCACATCAAAATATTTCCTCATAGCTATTGAAGTCCCTTATGGCTAACGCCCTTTGATGACTTGGTTTTAAATAATCGATCTATTTTACTTTCAGGTTGGATAATAATTCTAGAAGCGTACCTTGCAAGTATTGTAAAATTTTCTTCGTAGGTACCAACAGATTCATCATACGTTTTCTTCAGTTCAAGAAACTTCTTCTCCATCTTTGTTCGAAGAATACGAGGGAAGTACTTATTGAAAAATAAGTTCATGAACTCTTCCCATTCCATGGACTCAATTTCATCTATTTACCTTTTATTCTTGATAATATTCCACCATTGATCAGCATCGCCTTCCAAATGATACATTGCTATGATGACTTTGTTATGTTCAGAACATTGTAGACGAAAAAATATCTTTGCAGTGGTACTAATCCATTGTTCTGCCACTAATGGATCAGAAGACCTGCTGAATGAAGGTGGACGCTGCCTCATGAAGGATTCAATAGAATGTTTCTCCTTCCTTTGCTCGTTTGGAAGTTCTGCATGGTTCATAGCTTGATAATGTTCTGTGAGCATGGCTAAAAAAGTTTTCATTACAACTCCCATAACGTTTGGTTCCTCAGGGGGACAATCATTGCATTTCCCATCACATTTAGAATTAACATGGTTCCTTCGGGTTCCAGCCATCGACTAAAACCAATAATCATAGTATTAGAAACACTAATCATAATAAGAAAACCACATAATCAAGAATAAAATTTTACACTTAAGGTCATATCATAGGTTATTCATGGGAATTTATAAAACACTAATATTGTGTTCAATGCTTAGATATATCCTTAGGGTTCTTACTAGGTCTTTCACATCCTAGTTTCCAACGGTTGACTATACCTTTCCTCTGATACCAACTATAACGACCCATAATCTACATACATTGTTATTAATTCAAAATTAAAGCATACTTATTACAACATATAACAAAACCATTAAAGGACCGTATAGGTATAATGTCTTAAAAACTAGGAAAGATAAACAACTTATTCATAAAATCAACTATATTGTCTCCCGTTTATTTCATCATATCTAGAGTCCCTTTTTGGCATATCCTACTTAATATACTTCTTCCTGGCCTGTGGAAAAGAAAATATACAAAAGGGTGGGCTCAAATTCTCAGTAAGGGTGAACAAAAGAAATATCAATCATATCATATTCATAAGAACATAACATTTTGAAAATATTAACCTGCAAAAGAGATCATTAGATCATGTCATGGGATAAATCATAGTAATGAAAAGAAATCCCAAATAATCATAACATAAAACATGAAACATTATGTCATACACACATAATCATAGAAAATAATTTCTTATTAGTCAATACTCATTTCCATGACTATCATAGTGGAAAAAGTCCATTTCTGAACTGAGTTCACTCCTCGTTCCAGTCTTGTATCACTGAACCGGTTTAACTTGTCATTCCAGTCATGTCTATCTCATGAGATATAAATCTTTACCCAATTCATTGGAGGGAGATATAGGTCCCACCCATCTCATAATTAAACCATTCTTATGTGTGCCACAAAATCATAATTCATACATCATAACATAAGCCATGTCATAAAATTGGGATTCTTAAACATCATGTCATCATAATATAATCCATAAAAGGAAATCATAAAAATAATTCCATCATAACATAATAAAATCAATTTAAAAATATGGATATAAAAATAACCCTATATTATCTTAGATGGAAAATAATTTTGATAAAACACTTGAACTCCATTCTTGAGGAAAATATCCTTTCTACTTCAAAAACATTTTTCCTCTCTTAACATGTAATACAATTTTAAAGTAAAAGAAGTTGATTAAAAATAAACTTTTAAACATGTAAAGAAAGAATCATGGAAATAATGTTCTATGAAATCAAAAAAATCCATTTATTCCGTATAAGTTAAAAAACATTCCTCTCGTACTATGGCCGAAAAAGTCAAAAAGTATATCGTACTGAAAATGACAAAATATTCCTTTCATATTTTTTACTAAAAAATCACCAATAGGTAAAATTGGATTTAAACAATTATAGGAGGATAACAATAATATTACATATAGAGGAAACATGGATGTGGATGATAAATATTCCCCAGTAAATTCTGAGGTATAAACAATCTCGGATAAAAATGAGATTGCGAGATTTTCCCTTACCTTAGGTCTGATATGCTTTGTACGTATCCGATCCACCTGTATAATGATTTAAATAATGTCATTGAATAATTCCAGAATCATACTCATTGTTATGATATCATATATGGTCATATTATTATCTTCTTATTAGTAATATTTCATTGCTACTTTTTATTCAGGTGTTTATTACTTTATGTTCTTATGTGTGTTTTGTCGAATAAATTCTTATTCTTCTTTTTAGGTTATATATACCTAATTTCAAGAATTATATTAGTGTAGTATATATCATATTTACTCATTAAATTCATTTATATAATCATTATTCAATGGAGATCATGTAGAACGAGGCGCATCACATCGTGGAGATGGTAGGTCGTACGTACGCACGAGTGATGATATCATTCCCAAGATCGTGGAATTGTATTGAACTGTGTCTATACTATTTAATAATCAATATCACTTTAAAATAATCATATATTGTTATTATTTTAACCATTATACCCATCCAAGTAAGGTGGTGGTGGAAAACAGATTTCACCACGGCGTGGAGACGGTATTCCGTACGTACGCACGCGCGGTGATTTCATTTTCCATAGGATGGATAGAAGTTGAAATATGTTTGTTTCATATTTATAATAACATATCATTATATTAGTGATACATATTTTATTACTTAATAAGGAAACAACTAAATAAGAATATGTAGAAGAAGAAATACATTTTAAATAATCAGTAATAGATATTACCTCTTCTTCGACACGACTCTTTGAAACCTCCTCTTAAGGCACTAAAATTGGTCTTCTAAGAAGAAAAATACCTCTAGTATGTTTCTAAGGAAGTTGAGAATGGAAATGGAGAGGGGTGGGCCGATCATGAAGGTTCAAAATGGTGTGAGGAGGAGAGGGAGGAGGTGCCCTTTTTTAAGGGCAGAGAAGGGCACCATTGGAATTATAAGAAATATTAATTTATAATAAATTCAAACCCCACTTAAAAACCTCAAAAAATGACTCAAATCCAAAGATTAGATGGGATAGGGTTGTAATATATTCAGCTAAAAAATTTATTCATGTTGGGAATTTATTTTAAACATTATCAACATGATTTATCCTTATATAATCTATTTAATTTTTTTGGTAATAATATTTTAAATTTTAAATCATTATAAATATTTACTTATATGTTTTTAATTGTCCATAATTGTATACTTTATTAAATTTTTTACCATATAAATTTTTATTTACAATTTTTAAATATTTTGGTGATTTTTAAACAAATTTATAATATGTTAGTTCTATAAATTAACAAAAGTGTCAATTTTTACACTATTCAGTTATTTGAGTTTAAATAAAATATATACAGAAGATATGTTCAAAATAAAATATTTAATAGATTCATATAATGTCATTTTTATCTATAAAATTAGTGAAGCACATTAAATAGTTCATATAATATTTATTTTAATACTTTAAAAATCATTTATTTAATATTTCAATCAATAAAATAATTTCAACATCACTATTGTGTCATAATTAATGATAATTATTTAATCCCTAAAAATTATAAATAAATTCATATGACGTAGATAATTGTATTATATTTCTGGAGACTATTCATGTTTTATGTTTCATGAATTTTATCTCAAAATTCAAATTATTATACTTATAAGATTTAAGAGAGTGATATGTTGTCACTTTCTTTGGTTTTAATAATAATTAAATTATTTTAATTGTCAAAAGTCCATAAAATGAATTTATTCCTACCCTTAGGTGATAAGGGTAGACTTTTAGTCATCCAATTGAATTTTGGCAGGTGTTAGGGTAATTTTATTATCTTATTTTTACCCTTAATTACCCAATTTACCTTTAACTGTAGTAAATAAAAATTACCGTAGTTAGTATTCATAATATAAAAAAAATAAAACCAACCTATTAACATAATTTGAACCCCCTGAATCCAAATATGGAATCCATTTTTCAAAATTCAAAAAATAGAAGTTGAAGTAATTGATTTAAAATTAATCCCGTTGTTAAGCAAACAAGTTTTAAAAGTTAAAACATTACCAAAGATTGAAATGTTTTTTCCTATGAATTCAATTTAAAATGAATGATAAATACATAAATTATATTAAATTGTAAAAATATATTCTATTTATAATTTAAAACCATTCAACATTATAATGTCACCATATAAATTATTGTGATGAAAAAAGTTGTTTTTAATTAAAATATAGCGTGTTTTTACTATTCATCGAAATATGAAAGTTACCAGAATAATATGAAAAATTTATCCAAAGTAAATTTTTATATCCTGATTCCAAAGAAGAATTTTAAGTTTTCAAATTGAACTTATAAAAATTTCAAAAACTAGATTTAAAGTGGGTGTGCCATCAAAAGGCTACAAAACTGCATTTTTTTAAAATACTTATTTTACCCGAAAAAATTTATTTTGTTCTCATACCATGTTCTATAAAATATGTAAGATGAATAATAATGTTATAAAATTAAAAGTTTAGATAATACTATTCATAACTGCTAGTTTATATAATATTTTAATAACATATTTTTGTTTAGTGAAACTTGATATTGCGTACAACACATGCTATCGAGGAAGGTTGTTTTTGCGTATAATTCAAGCCAAGCAAGTGTTGTGTATAGTGAAAGATTCCTTTGATTTTCCTTATAACATAAGACATAAAAAAAATATACTTATCATAAAATATCAGGGTGTTGCAATATAGCTCTAATATGGTAACATGAAACATTATATAGGTTGTCAATTGATTTATTTTTATCAATTGAAATCTTGGTTTCTATTTTGTCAATGCCTTATATTGATTATAGTTTTTTTAATTTTAAATTTACATTTAATTTTATTAGAATGTTTGGTTCTAAAAAGGTAAAGTAATCATTATTTAATGAATTTATAAAAAAAATTAGAAAAGTGGATAAAATTAATGGTTTGGGTGCTTATTTAAATATTCTATTTTCATGGAATAGAAATTGATTTTAAGTAAATTTTTACTATATTTATTTGAATTAAAAATATGGTTTTATGTTGTATGAGTCTCACCTTTTTTTAAAAATGTATTTAATATATGGGTTTGGAATGAAAATTGGCTAAATTAGGATTCTCTTCCTTTAGTATTTTTCATGTGAAAGAACTATTTTATTAATTATGGTTAATCTATAATTTATGGAATATAATATGAACTAAAATGTATTGACTCTTTACTGAAATCCTAGTGGGAAATTTTGGCTCACACCCTTTATATATAATAGTGTGTGTCTTTAAAACACTTATGTTTTTTCTTAGGTTCCCTTTACATGATCTCATTCCTTATATGATTATTGGGAATGTAGTTATACTTTTGGGGATATGATGAGTCACTATGGGTTCTATCATGCTTTTTATGAAGTAGTTAAATTTTTATTTTATTTTAAGATATCATATTTTCATATTTGGCTAGATAAATTTTGTATCTTATTTTGATTGTAATAGCATCTAAAAAATTTTATTTTTTGATATTTCTATATGTTTTGGATGGATAATCATTTTATTTTTCCAAGTTTTTTTTGATTAATTATTTGTATCTTTCTATTCTATTATTAGTGATGTCCAATATCTAGATTGATTCGTATGGATTCATAGTAGTTTCCAATTCATGTTTATTTTGTTATGTGAGGGTGAAATATCTACCATCAATGAAATATAATACCATTGTGTCTTGTTTCAATCCCCTGGGAATGGAAAAAAACCTTTTAGGCCAAGGGTGAGCTGGTTTAGTTATTGGTTTCATAGTAGTTATTGATAGTTTGTTACAAAATGGTATTGATGCCAAGGTTATTAAGAAGGTCCTAAAGTTATCTATTGATATTTTGGAATATTAGATGTATGGAGAGTGGATTTTCATTGATACTTTAGATGTTGTTCATGATTATGTCCCTTATCACTTTAATTCATGAAATTAATTGAGTTTCCATGATACATTGGGATATAGTTTCCAGATTGATCATCATGTTTTAATGGGATTTGAGATGATGGTGTGTTAACCCTCATTTCATCTATTTATGTTCCCTTTGTTTCATTGAGTTTTTAATTAGAATGAAGAATTATTTAGTGGTTCATAGTTATTTAATTTAACAGCATAATATTATATGGTATATTTCTTCTCTAATATTATTAATTTCTTTGAAATATTTTTATTAACACACCATGGAGTTTAAATGAATAGTGATGCACTATTTAAATATTTTTTTTAATGTTTCATATATTTCCCAGACATTAGATTAGAGAGTAAGAATTGGAATAAATAAATTATAAACAATGTATGGATAACACATGTACAATATTGATTTATTATTTATCAATTAATTATAAATGTAAATAAAAATATTTTGTAAAAAAAGATAATTTTTTTTGAAAAAATATTTTCAGGTACACATTGTGTTTTTATGACAATAAATTATATTAATGCCTTTTAGTGAATGTTTTTCATGAAATTTATATATTATATATTCAATTAAATGTTATATTATTTGTCATATTTATTATTCTAGGCATTGGATAATAATAAATAATCTTTATTATTAAAAAGTATTTTTCTAAAAATGGGTTTTGTTGCATTTTGATAAATTATTTTAAATAAAATTTCACACTTATAAAAATTCAATCAGGAAAATAGTCGCATATTTTGAATCAAGATATTCTAATTTTGTAAATAGGACCCTTTTATTTTTGACCATTATAAATTGTATCCTTGGTAAACATTTGTCTCGTCAGTAAAGGATAAGTGAATAAAACATGGTTAAGTCAATGAATTAAGGATTTAAAATTTATCTTAAACTCGACTTTATCATATTTTATTAATATATTTTTCCCATGTCCATCCAAATAATGAATATATATCAATTTGGTGTCATGTTTCATTGATTATTTCTATTATTATTTTTTTAAATAATAAAGACAAAATGTCTATATACTGACTTTAAAATCTATTTAATTTTTAAAAATTTAAACTCAAGAAAAATTTGGTTCTATATTTTTATTTCAAATATGAAATAATTGTTATATTATTCTACTTTATGTTTAATTTTTAGTGAATGAATAATTATCTAAAATTTTTCACAACACAAAGATATAATTTGTTCAAGTGATTTAAAAATAATATAAATGTTTACAAAAATATAAAAATTAATATAATTCAGATTAATTATTATTATCTAATAATTTTTTAGATAAAAATTATATATTAGAGTTGTGTGAAAGGATTATATTTGAACTCCATTAATGTTATGTTTGTTTCAAATATAAATTATCAAAATACTTCTTGAATTGGCATTAATAGTTTTTTATGATGAAAATGTTTTATTAATTTATTTAAAAAACTATTGAAAAAGGAAAATTAAGATAAGAAATGATGTAAATTTAATCCCATTTTAAATTAGGATCTAGTTGTTACCCAGTATGTCTAATTATATTTTGATAATATTTAAAACTCATTACCATGAATAAGATTAAAACTGGTCATTCGTGGGGTTAAACTAAATGATAATATTTAAAATTGGACCAAAACCAATATAAATTTTATTATATGATGTTATTTCTACCATATAATATTCTTCTCCAAATATTTGTCCGTTTGAATAATATTATTGAGAATGACTTACTAATAATTTATTCTTTTTTATATTTCTAGGTGGGTCATTTCCCTTATAAAAGTACACACCTTCACTCTTTTATTTAAACTAAATTTAGACTTCTATATTGAAAAAAACCTTTAAAATCCCTCATCAATGTCCTCATACATATTTTATTGTTCCAAAATATAATCCCCAGAATCCTCAAGAAGATATATAAAAGAGTACTATCAATTAATATATGATCGCCTTAACCTAAAACATTCAATTTTTCACATATATTTTTACCTTAGAAAATATATGTTATTTAACATAAAATAAAAAATTTATTATACTCAATATATTTAAATTTTATTATGATTTTGAAACCAAAATTATCAACCCTCTTTCTCATCTGTTGAGAAATGATAACATCGAATCTGTGAATGTGTGGACGTCTACCCCCTTGATGTGATTTAATTTATTTTTTGTTTCTTCTTTACAAGGATAGGAATAAGGTTATATTTAATAAATATATAATATAGATCCGATATTATAAATATTATTTAAATGCGGACTATTATTTACCTTTATTTCATTCCATCCTTTGAAAAGTGAAAATGATGTTATTGTTAACGTATGACCTACCATATCCATGAACATTGTTATTAATTTTTATATATCTATCCTTTATAGTTGACTCCAGATATCTATATATATAACAAAAATATGTGATAATTATACAAGTTTTAAAATTTTTGTGATCAGGGAACCATTACCAATGTTCTAGTACTGAAACTACCATTCTTATGAAAATAAAATAGGTGACACCAGAAAATGATAATTTTATTAAGGAATTACAAATAAATAATTGTTAAAATATTATAAGTAGATAATATATGATATTATATGTATAAACATTACTATGTTATATATGTATAATTATGTTAAGTATATTATACATGAGGAAAAAGTTCTTTTGATGAATTTCAAACTCGAGATAAGATATTTGTGTTAAAATATCTTTGTTTATCATGATTAATTATGATTATGAATATAATTATAATATTTAAATATATTTATATCAATAAAATCATTAACTTTATTATCCTTTATAAAATTATTTATAACAAAAATTATCTATTCAATTTTCATATTTTAGTTCCTTAAGAGGCTGAATGAACATTTTTAAGGAAAAATCCATAATTTCTCTCTATGGTTGAAATTATTTTTTCATTAATATACATGTATTATTTAAATGTTTTTGTAACATCCCAGGTAAATAATGAATAAAAAATTTCATATTTTTTAATAATTGTGAATTAAATATTAATTTATTTTGAAGGTGTTGCTATGTTCGATAGCGTACCTGATATGCAACAAAGAGTTTCTTTGAAATCTTACGTTGCACACTAGTAATAAAATAATATTATTTTAAATAGTAGTTAACACATAGCTGTTGTATTGGAGGGAATGAATATAAATAACTAAAATATGATTATATATGTTTTTTAAATGTTTTTAAATTTATCCAACAAAGGATAAAGGCTTAAAATATGAAAAGAATTCAATTTTAGGCATATATACTCTAATTTTCACTAAAGGTCGACTTACCGCCTTTTCATGGAGATCCTTCTTTAAATATATTTTTGGTCACTCTTATAATTTCTATTTGACCAAATAAAACTATTCTTTAGAATCGGGACATCAAAATTTACTTTGTGTAAATTTTTGTTATTTTTCCGATAAAGTTCATTTTTTAATGAATAATGAAAATGTTGTATTTTAATTCAAAACCTCTTTTTAATATAATCTCTTTATATGAATAGATTACATTTTTAATTGGTTTTAAAGTGAATTTATAATATATTTTTACCATTTAATCCAATAATGGTAATAGGAATTAATTTCACTTTGAAATCAGACTTAAACTAGTGTCAATCTTTTGATACTTTTTGTTTCATAAAAACATGCTCTTTGTTTTGACAGTGGGAATTAATTATTAAATTAATTAATGAAACTTATATGTTTTGAATTTTGTAAAATAGACATCATTTTTTAATTCAGAATATCAAATATAGCTTATGGTAAATTTTTGGTATTTTTCTAAAAAACACCAATTTTTGATGAATAGTGAAACCACTAAGTGGTACTTAAAAAACTGATTTTTCGTTTAAATGAAACTTTACCACTTCTGTGTTTTGAATTTCAAAAATCTTACATACATGGTTTTCATTAAGAAGTAAATTGTGGTTCAATGGGTTTAAAATAATTTTTTGGTGATTAGTAACTTTTAAGTTTTTAATCGCGATTAGAGGTAATTAGTGTAGTTTAAGTTAAAAATAATGTTTTAATAATATGAAATGAACTTGACAGATGTAATACCCTTATTGGATGTGTCATGTCCTACCAAGAACATCCATGGGTCAACTTGGGGACCCCATGGAGCCACTTTGATAGGAAAATAACATTAATAACTTTTTATTTAATGTTAAAATAAAAATGTCACAAACATGACATGTTTTACTAAAACAATTCTTAAATGGGGTTATACAAGTCAGATTTTTGACTATAAATATTAATTAGGAAGATAAAATTATTTACTAAATCATGATATTTTTTTTATAATTTTTTGACATTAAATAAATTAAATTATTTTTTACACCATGATGATGCAGCGATTACTTCATTATTTAACGATTTAAATAAAATGACATGATAATGTAAAATCTAAGAACTACACATGTAAAAAAACTATTGTATGGGTGGATTTAAAACACTTATTAAATTAAACTCTAAATATATAATTGTGGGACCCTTTTTATCCTAAAATCATTTTATAATAAAGTTTCTTTTCTAAACATTCCAAGAGTGCCCCTCCTCTCCTCTTATAAAAGGCCCCCACCTCTACCTCCTTACCCACACATCTCAAGCCTTTGGTTTAGCCAAGCTCTGCACTTTTTGTATCTCCACATCCCTCTATTACTTCTAGAAGCCTCACTTTGGGCAGAATTCTTACCAAGAAAGCCTTTGAGCTCAAATCAAAGAGAGTTACTTGATTTTAAGGTAATGTCTTCACTTGTGTTCGTTTGTTTTATTTTGCTTCTCCAGCCCCCTAAACTCTTTTTATTCATTTATTTTGTAACAAATCCAGTATCTTAAATATACTAGGATGTTTTTATAATAATAATCTTAGCTACACTTACACACACCTACATCTAATGGTTAAATAACATACTGTTTCTGTGGATGATGAATTTCTGCCTCACGAAACGATGATTGTTCAATATTTTTCTAACACCTTCAAAGGTGGACATTAATATGTCACTATATTTATATATGATATATAATATGTTTATATTTATGCCATACCTTTATGGCTTCCATTATGGGTATACGCGATATCTTCATTTTAGGAAGTGCGGACTACCACCCCCTCAAAGTGATTTGATTCATTAATGCCATATGTGGGACATATAAAGGATGGATTTAAAGTTATTATATGTGATGTTATACTGGAATTATAATATACCTTTATATCATTATTATTTATCTCCATTAAATTATGAGATAGAAATGAAAGTAGCGTTCATGCGAACGTACGGATTAGCGTCTCCATGAACGGTGCATTTCATTTCTTACCCCCAAATGTAATGTACTATTATAAGTACATATATATAATGGATATATATGATGTACGTTACATCTAAATGATGAATATAATTCTGGAATTAAAATATACATACGTCTCATTTAGTTTTAATTTCATTAATATGACATAGAAATGAAAGTAGCGTTCATGCGTACATACGGCTTACCGTCTCCATGAACGGTGCATTTCATTTCTTACCTCTAAATGATTATGTAATATAATAAATAAATGTATATTATAGATATATATGATATATATGATATCCAAATCATGAATATCATTCTGGATATAATGAACCATTGACCACACGAACAACATGTAATTGTAAGAAGTCCACTTTCGACTGAAGAACCAAGTATCGACAAAACAAACATTATTAACTTAAATGATTACATAATGCTTATAACATGGTAATAAGGGATATAAAAGTAATAATGAACTTGAAAAATGTTCTTAATCAAGTATTAATTAACTCATGTTTATTATTCAGGATGTTAAAGAACGATCGAGTCAAGTCGGACCCGAGGTAAGGGAACTACTTAACCCAATTTCCGTTCTTTGGGTTAATCTCCTACATTCAAATTATGTCATGATATTATTATGTCCTATCTGGTATTTATACTTTCTTTATGTATAAATATAGTGAATACACATAATAGATCTATTTTATTTAAAAAATGATCTTTGTAAGGGACTTCGTCTCAATCTCCTTTTATTGAGACATATTTCATTTTATACAAAACTTTCTTTTATATGGTGTATAAACCCCTTTGAATTTTAATTTTATACAAAAGGAATATTTTTCTACAAAGCTTTTTACAAATCGACAAAAAGGAATGTTTCTTTTAACGTACGTGGTGACAATGACCTTTTCCACTACCACGCGTATTATTTGGTCTTTGGCTTCCTGAACAAGCTGTAATGTTTTTAAAATGAAATAAATACCATATACTCTTTTATGTATTTTGGAATTGAAAATGGTTTTTATAATGGATTTGTTATGTAAATATATTTTAGTGATATATTGTGATCAAAGTGTGGAAATGTTTTATTTCCATTATATTTATTTTATGTCTTATGATTTTATAATGGTACTTGGACATTTGACCGGTGGTTACGTGATAAACCATATGACGGGTGGTGCCATGAATACCAGGACGAGTGGTTACGTTATAACCTCCAATGCATTGGTTATGGAATTTTTCCATATGGCTATTCCATTAAGTGATATGTGTGGAAGTCGGCCGTATGGTTATTCCATTTAAGTATGTTTATGTCCCAAGTTACCTTTATATGTATGTGTTATTTATATGGGTTTTATGGTAATCTTTTGGTTACAAAAGGGTAAGTAATGATATTTTATTCAGTGAATAGTTTTTACTACTTCCTAAAGGTGAAATGTATTATTTTAATAAAGTATACATGGTTTACTTGTTGTTTTGAAAAACTAACAGTTTTCATTCTTTGTGTATCCTTTACTGAGCTTTTTATGCTCACCCCAAGTTTTTTTGAAATGTTTTTCACAGGACATAATGTGGAATAGGGTCAAGGATGGGATCAAGGTAATGTCATGCTATCTAAAACATGGAAGTAGACATGTTTCTTTTTAAGAGTTTTGATTTTATGGAAACTTCATAGAAGTTTCTACTTTGTAATCTTTTGAGATGTAATAGTTATGTCCTAATTCTCTAAAACTCTAAACCTGAAAAGATCCTCAATGTGAATTATTCATTTAATTCAATATTAAGTAAGGTTTAAGGTCGGGTCCTTATAGTTTTCATGGATATTATTATAATATATTTTTTATTGAACTTTTTATCTATATTTCTCTTTTTTTAAATAACATAAACATCATTTCATTTTTTAAATGAGGAACATTTTACTTTTAACTCAAAATGTTAAATGAGTCATTATATCAATGAATATGGCATGAACTAAATTTCCCACCATAATGGTCGGTAAATTATTTTAAGATTATACTATATGTTTCTAAGGATATTTTCATAGAAATTGTTTCCCTATTATTTTTACTTTTTTATTCTTAATAAGTGATGCAAATTTTATTTTACTCAAGAAATATTCTAGTGATTTTTTAAAAGAAATCTTTATCTAAGGATTAAATCTTTGATGTTACCTATGATCTACTATAAATATGATCCAATGATTACATATTTATTCTTTTTCTATATGTTTTATGGTTATGATGATTAAATATCGATGAAACCCATTTTATTTTTTCCGGTTAAGTTATAATTATTTTTTTATAATATTGTGGAATACAAATGAGTGGATTTACAACATTATGATAGATTGGAACAAAATTATATAGAAATCCAATACATTTGGTAAAGATTTTAATTTTTTAATCTAAATGGTACACCTAAGGTTTTCCCAATCCCAAATGATGGCTCATGGGTGGTTATCCCTTGCCTGAAAAATGAGGGTACATGAGAGAATATATCATGCCTGAATAAAGTACACATGATATTTTTCTGATCCTAATATGTTATAAATGATATAAATGGTATAATTTACATAAAAAATATATTATTATAATCATCCCACATTTTATACCTCTACTTAATAACCTGATCTTATGAAAATGTTTTTTATCATGGAACATGTTTTTTGATCCATTTATGATTCATGTATTACGAACTTCCAAGATTTATTCCATGAATTTATTTACAATCTATTATATGTAGGTTATATCATCACGAACTAGAACCCGCCAATATAGTACCTGGATTTGGTCAGTCATGTGACCTCAAGCATACCTCCCCACATACTAGAGGATACCTATTAGCATTTAGGGTCCAATAATTTTATAGTGGGGAGACTATCACCTCATGATTAAGGTAGCATGGTTTTTCAACATTAAAAAATAAATGGCTGATAAAGTATTTAGGAATCGTAGTGTAAATAAATCATTCAAATAATAATAAATGGATAAAGGCGTAAATTGTACTATATAAAGAAGGATGTCAGGTCAATACAGAAATGAAATTGGTCTATATTGAAGAATACATAAAATACATGCATAAGGAAAAATATGAATTCCCCAAGGTTATCTCCATGACAATTCTAAGAACCTACTCAGTATTGTGATATTAAACTTTTATATACACATGTAAATCACCTAATACAATCTAAAATCCTAAACCCACATACTTGGGGTATTTTTGGGTAAAAACAGAGGTCCAATTTGGGAGTGATATAGACCACCATTGATTATATCTAATGCAATATAGTCTATGAGTATAAAATAAAATAGTTTGTAGGTATATCAAATAAAGAATGCATGTAATATGTGACCAAGTCTAGTCATGATCCTAGGGGGCACCGACATGTATATACCTTATTTGGCCTAATCCTTGATATATACAGACATGTGTCACCATGTGTATTAATATATAAATATAATAATATAACTATGAATATATAGATATATATTTGTGTGTGTATATAAACATATATAGATATATAGTTATATATAGTAATCATTTGGATATGAAGTGTAACCAAGGCTTCCTCAAATAATCATAAGAGTCTCATTTTATAAATATTGGTACAAGCCCATGCATATGAGTAGGGTGTAACTTTCTAGTCCCGGATGACTCTCAGTAGTTCCTTGAGCCTGGTTGGCCACATGGCCTCATGTGAATCTTCCCAAATTCCAAAGGATGACGACTAGAAGCAAGTTCCTAGGGTGTTTCTAGGGGGATACTATGTCCTTATTACTAGAGTGTAATATAGTGAAAAATAAATAAAATTCAATAACAAAAGAAGATAAAATAACTAATAACTTATAAATAAAAAAGTCATGAATATAAACAATTTCCAAAGGAATATAATTTTTAATGATGATGATACATGTCTCTAAAACATAGCCCAAATAGGTAGGCATTAGTGTAATAAAATACATGTATCCAAAAGACCAAAATACTAAAAACTGACATCTATGAATAGAATCACGGGGCTCATCTCAGTTATGTGCTCCCCTGCTCCTAATCATGGCACAAAATCAAGCATCGTACTATGAGTGTTTTCCCAGATCCCAACCTGCATTAATAAATTTTGTCCGAGTACCTAATGGCATCTGAATAGGGTGTGAGATAGTATCCTCGTAGGTAACCCGCCAAAGGCCTATAACAAGCATTGGCTCTATGATATAACAATATAAATCATTTTCTAATGTATAGTTGGTGAATAATATGAAATTATGATTCCCATGTCATGTGTACCATGCATGCATTAAAACTAAATAGCCTCTCACAGCTTCTTACAAAACAACTATAAAACATCTATAATAAGGTATCTTTAAATAGTACATAAATAACTATCATGGCCTCACTGTACATCAATCCATATATTTTCACCCATGAAATTTTCATATAATTGGTAATGTTAGAAAAACCACGGCCATGCCGTATAATAAATTCTTGGGCAATGAAGGGCCTGATGCAAGTTTTAAAAGACCAAGGATTCCTCGTTGAGTCTCAAGAGCATCTTGATGGCAACTCAGCAATGGTACTAGTGGATTCCATGGATCAGATCACCTGAGTACGTCCAATGAGAGTCCCACAAAAAGGATCCAAGGGGAATAAATACACATTTAATCATATAGAATCAAGATACAAGGATCATCCTGGCCTAAGGAATCTTCTACTGTAAAACATGATCTATGGGTGAATCGACCATGGAATCTAAATGGAATCAGTATCCAAGGTTTTCCAACCCATGAATGCACTACCATTTCAATACACAAATCATTCCATTTTTCAATTCACATTAAATTCAAATAATCATTATAACCACTCATTTAATTTTCCACAATTCATCAATTAAATAATTCAACATTATGAACCACATGGAAAAAGAGGTGAAAAATATCCTAATAATATAATTCAATTCCATTTAATAATCAATGGGATTCCACTAACAAGGATGACACAGAGAACACCACTAGGGTGGTTCGAAAAAAGGAAAAGCCAAGAAATTAATAAGGAACACCCCATGTATAGAAATTGGTTGGAGAAATAACCCCAATATAAGAATAAGGGAACTAAATGGAATACCTAACAGAATCTATTTCATTTAATTCAATTATTATTTTTATTTTCAAGGTTGTTCTGGAAATTCTGGCAGGCAGAAAAATGGAAATTAGATTAGTAATTTATAAAAACTTAATATAATTTTATGCACCACCTACCATAAGATGGTAGAAGAGTGATCATCTAGTATCATATTTTGATTTGATCCAAATCAAAAGAAAATCGAAGAACGAACAACGACCTGATGCATATCCAATGATACTGAAGTCTCCCAATTCTAATTTTAGATGATGGAGAGGGATCAAATCATACTTTTGATCTTCATGGGACCTCTCAAAACTCAAAAAGATTTTTACTATAATTTATAGAAAATTATGTTTGATTTAATAGACTAATTATGGGAATTTTTTAAAATTTAGAAAATTTACAGTGCCACACGGTTTGGTTTCACAGTGAGACAAATTGTGTGCCAATCGTGTTCCCTTTTCTATATAAAGGGGCACAACACATGTTATGAATGCATGGTTTTACAAAACATGTGAAAACCATGTTTTTTTGGATATATTAAAACATTAGGTTCCATGAAAGGTCGTACACCTAATATCGTATGGTTTTTCTTACCGTGGGGCATACAGGACTCCATTGTCCAACCTTGCACTGTTAGATGTAACTATGCAACCTACCCTAAAGAGTTTCCACTAACTAGGTGCTAAGATATTTTCACCCCAAAATATCTGTTCTGATCTCTGACCACTCCCATACACCTCTGATGCACCTCATAAGCTCAATGGGTTATCACATTATGTTGGAAACAAGAATTTGTGTAGAAATAAAAGAGATAAATACCTCCTAAAAAATATAGGTTCTTATATAAAGAATACAAAGTGCCATGACCGACCATCCAGACTAGTAATTTCAAACATCATGTCTAACATCCTAATCATGGTTGTGAATAATCTTGCCCAACAACACAAAAATGATTTAAATTTTCATGTCCCATATCCAAGACCAAGGGATTTTGAAACATCCTACACTACAACTCTAACTAAGCCCTCTCAGTAATCTTCATGTATATGGTAATCCCACATTTCTATGAACCATTAACCATGGTGTCTTATAAATAAAACCTTGAATCAATCCAGGCAGAGTGTAATTCCATTTTATAATAACTTCCATCAAATTTTAATAAAAAAAACGATAAATTTTTATTATAATTTTTTTAATAAAAACATTATTTTATGAAATGGTTTTCTCTATTAGGAATAATCTATGATTATAAATTATGTTAAAATATTAAAATTATAAAAAATAGTTACTTCTGTATTATTTTCCATGAAATACAATTTTATTGAAAAATATAAATTATCATTTTCTCTGTATTTATATTCTTTAAATAAATTTTATCATTTAAACTAGAATTATCATTCAATATGAAATAATTAACTATGCTAAATTTACACTATTATTAATAATTACTTTTTATAAATAATTTTTTAATATAATATTTTGTGACAAATTTAATGTGATAGGTAATCTAAGGGTAATATAAGTAAATTTTGTAAATATGATTTGAAAATAAAAATGATAAATGTGTACATTCATGCTCAAGTGTATTTAATATTCTTTTTTGAAATAAATTATTTAAATAAATAAAGGTGCTTAGTAATTAATTATGGTCAGATTTATTTTAATATGAAAAGTAATTATTTTGAAATATTTTAATAATATTATTTTTAAAAACTCAATTTCTTAAAATTTAAATAAATACATGGTGTATTTAATTTGTAGAAATATTTTATAATAAAGTGTGGTACGATTTTAAATTTTGGTTAAAATTAAAAATATTACCAATATTTAAAAAATGTATTTCAATTCTTAAGTAACTCTAGATTTTACTTATATATTTAATTTTTCGACTATAAAATCCATAACAGTCAGACACATCTACCATATTAATGGGAGAAAAATAAATCCATATGGGAGGTCCATCTTAAGAAGCTAAAAAATATCAAGGGTGGTGTGATCTCTAGTATAGGAAGGCTAGTGTTCTCGCATCGCACCTCCAAGGTCCGTGGTGTGCATATAAGTTCTCAAGGGGATAGGTGGATCAAAATGTCCCATGTATGTTTGTGCATGTGTTCTGGGTGTCTTCCTCAGTTTTATGGTTATATCTATTAATGGAAGAACTTGTAATATATAAATCACTTCCAACCGATGAACATATTATGGGGGATCAATAGAATGCGGGTATTGTTTTCCCTTATTAAATTATACGCTTAAATCATCAACATCCCATAGATCATTATCAAGCCATCTAATCTTCCCTTGATATGTCTTTAACCACACCACAAAATATAAACCCCCTACATATTCATCTACTTCATCTTGACATTATCAAATGATTGGGTGGTGAAGTCTAATGTATGTCAAAGATCGATATAACCCACCTATATAGACATTATTATTCAATGATAGTCATGTCTACCCTTGATTTACAAAATAGTGAAGATACACATCACATAAGAAAACCATTTGGAATGTATCTTTATCATATTCTATTTAAGCTCCTTCCAATGCAATACTTCACTCACAAGTTTGAACAACACATAATTCACATCAAAACCCCTACCTCCTACCACAATTATCATCTATATACATATAATAAAAATAGGACCTTGATCTAAAATACTAGACGTTGGACCTTCATAGGTTTTCTTCCAACAACAAATATCGAACACTAGTGGTGATCCTTACCTTCCCAATGAATATTTTCAAGGAAGAATTAAATATAAATTTTTATTTATTGAACTTAAACCTCAGGTAATACACTTTCAGTTTCATTATGTTTCCAACAAATAGAATAGAATTTTTAAATAAATAATATAACAAAACGAGAAACAATTTTTTAACTGTGGAAGTTCATCTCTTCGTAGTAAATTCATCTATTTCATCAATTCGTGTGATAATAGCTAAAATAAAAATATATAAATATGCATAATTCCAAATAATTTCATTACCATTATTATTTTCATATTTATCTATAATTCATAAGATAAAACTCTACTTCAAATATTATAGAAAATCATGTATACTATTATAGTTTATTTGGTTTTTACATTCGATTCCTTCATGACATCACCTTATTCGTGTTATAGTTGAGTAGAATAAATTTTTGTAGTTTAAGTACCACATCCAATATAATAATAAATGATTCATTTATCCATTTTAAGACCCAAACTTCTACTCAATACCCATTTTTCCCTCTTATTCATTCATTTCCAATCCCTGATAGTGTGGAGTACCTTGGTATTAGAATTATTTGGTAAGGATTTCTAGTAATGGAAATTTAATTTAAAAAACATATATTCCATGTTTATTTACAAAACTCTTTTCATGTAATTATTTTTATGGACCCCTATGATATAGGAAAATAATATATTATAAGACCTATATTCAGTGTTTTTTCAAAACCCTTCACGAAAAAAATTATTTTAATGTCTATATATTTCTTTTAAAAACCATTATTATAAGGTAATGTGTTTATATATATTCACATAAAATAATTTTGGGGTGAATGGTTTTATTCTTCTTTCAAAACCATTTTATGAAATGTTTATTTTATGAATTTTACATCAATATTTCTATTGGGTTTTTAAATATACTATTTTATGCACAAACCTCTATTAAATTTTTTTATATTTTTTACTTATGTATATGTCCATGCACTATGTATGTCATTAATATTCCATTAATTTTTATAAAAGTTTCTATTTTCAATAATTATAAATTCCAAAATGCTTTAAATTATATGGATTTGTGTATTTTATCCTATAAAGGATAAGAGCACAAATTATCAAGTATTGATTTTCTTTTTGAAAAAAATTCATATATGTAATGTTTTTAAAAGGCTATATTAATTGTATCATAATGATAATGGAATGTTTTGTAAAAACACTTTTTAAAATTTGTTTCTTGGGTATTGACTATGATAATGAGGAATGGGAAGTGAAATCATGGGATTAAGGGGATGTTTTCCTAAATGTGACACTTCGAGTAGTCTCATGGATTTCATAAACTTTTCCAAGTATTTTTATATTCAACTAGAATATTATAGTTTTTAAAGTAAGGATTATAAAATATTTTAATGAAAGTCAAATTATTTTAAAATGTTATTATATTTAAAATGAAATTTTATTTGAAAAGTAATTTGAATTTTAAATATTTTTTAATAGTATTTCCTATATATTGAAATCATTAAAGATATATTTTGGAAAGTTATTTATAAAATATTTTATAATTGATATAAAAGATAATTTTTTGAAAAACAAAACTAAATAATATTTATAAAAGGATATCACTTAGGGTTTTAAAATCCATTGGGATGGTATTTTATGGTCATCCGACATCATAAAATGTTTTTCACATGATAAGTAGAAGTTCCAAAATATTTTGGATTCCTTTATGCATATATCATGAGTAAATTCGAAATAAATTTTTTTAACTTTTATTAAACTCTGATATAATTTTATGAAATTATTATTATTCCTCTAAATAAAATAATGAAAGGATTCTTACATTGTAAAACACTGTATGTTTTTCTATCACATTTTATAAAAAACATTCAATAGTTTTTAACAACGGGTCAAAGAGCATGAGACATCGGATGTCGCATTTAATATACTAGGGAGAGTTTACAACACATTGGATATTAAGATGTCTTATTTTGAGGATAATTTAATTATTATATTTTTTTATTTGAGGTTATAGGAAATTAATTTCTAGAAAAATCTTAAAGTCCACCAAAATTGGTAGTGAAAATTCTATAAATGGTGATTTACCTGAATCTGGGGTATTATTCTCATCAGAGTACAAATGATGTAGTACCATGACTACATAAAGTCTAGGAGGCCCAAATATTATATATCATGTTTCCTACAAGGGGAAATAAGGTTTCATGACCTTGGTAAGGTCATTAAAATTGGTCATGCATTGTGCATGATATGGTTATGATCATGTAAATCAACTTTAGCAGACTCTTCTATTACTATAGATGTGTCAAAACAAGAAATGATGATCGTTAAGAGGTGTCTTGACGACCTCATATAATTATAATACACACTAGGAAACAGATGCCTAATAATCTCCCAAATACCATCATAAAATAAGAAAATAAAGTTAGCAATGGTAGAATCCTCAGGTAATTGATGTTATGTAGTTTTTCATGTGAAGGGGTTACACACATCTTATGATCATTGTTGATCACATGACAGACCTTCTATACTTCATTTTGATTATGTAACACATCATATATGAGTCTGGTGACCATCCATGATAATGATTTTATGGTGTCATAATGACCATAACTAATGATGTGACACCCTAATGGGAACTCAATGTTTAGGTCTTGGAAAATAGTAGAAAATTTTTTGTAAATGGAAGTAGCCTCTTGTGAAGGATTTATAAATTTTCTTTAATTATAAGGGTGTTTTTTCACCTTGTGTTATAACAAATAATTATGTGATTAGCCTTTGACATGTCAGAATGATCTCATCACGTCCCCCTTAACAAGTCCTCTTGATCTGACGAAAGGTTTCTATCCAACCATATTAATTTTATTAGGGACCCCAAAAAAAGTATTCTTCCATCATGAAAAATCCTTCCTATAGGAGTCGTATTCTCATGAATACTATTATAGATGTCAGATCAATATTTCAGTGTCCTTTTTACATATCAATATGACTATACAAAATACCTTCGAAAATATTTAGGTCCAATAAATATAGTAATTAAAGAGTTTTTTGATGGTTTCAAATTATCATGTGTCTCCCTAGATAAATCATATAAGTATTATGTGATGTTCATGATGTGATACTCCCTCAACAAACTCTAGCTCATATCTACTATGGACACATTGTTCAATTTTTTTTGTAAAATTGTGAAAAAGGGTCTATAAAGTACTCCCCCTTGGTAAAAAAATAAATATAAATGAGTCATAAAGAATACCCATGGGATCCCAAAAGAGAAGGCTTCGTGGTGTGTAATTCCACCCCATTATAAGGGAATTTGACCGTGTAAAACTATAAAATGGAATAAAGAATCATACTGCAAGAATATATGGTTTATTTGATCACCCTATACATCATTTTAAGGACTTTTGGACTTCCCATTAGAATATATAAAGAGGGTTCCATGTGTTTCGTTGGTCAAGTGAAACCTCAACAATTTAATGCTTGACAATCCATGAGTCCATTATGAAATTATGATTACAAAAGACTTATACAAAGTTAAATATGCTGATTTTCATGTCAATGAATCATGTGTTTCCCATTACCTACCAAAATCATGTGACATCACAAGGACATGTCAACCAGATCATGAAATAATAACATGAGATGTCTTCTATGTCTTGTGAAGTCTTACGGACATGTATCCCAAGTTTTGTGAAGTTGTCAGGAAATGTCTTCCAATTCCTAAGATGTCCCTCTAACATGTATCCCAATTCATGATAAGTCCTAATAGATATTATCAAAGTCAATATAATTCCTCCTGACATGTCATCCAAGTCATGTGATTTCCTTCAGACATGTTAGCCTTTATCAATTCACACCATTGGACTTTTCTTTGACAAGAAAGCGAAGACCCTTAGATTTGGTAATTCATTCATGATATAGTAGTTCAGTATTTCTAAATATATCATATTATAGACCTCCATAATGTATGATAAAATCATGTAAATATCCCTGACACAAGTTATCCATGTTATACAGACACTCCAGAAATGCTAATTAGGCACTCAGGATAGCCAGGCAGACACCACCAGAAAAGATTACCTTATCTATTACAAATCTTCGAGTATACCCTAAACTCAAATATGAGAACGTGATTAATTCTAAAATAGTATATATATAGGATTATTTCTTAAGGACTAAACTCAATTTGGAATGCATATCAGTGTCAATTCATCAATGTCTCATACACTCTAATACAAAGGAATCAAACTCCCATATGGGTTCAGCATTCTTCCTCAACCATTAGCAGATTGAGAAGATAATTTCACAATAAGAACACTAATTCCAATTGTAATTATGATGTTTAAGATTCCATACTATGGCCTAATATCCATGGTAAAATCTACTCTAGGGTTTCTCCAATTCATAAGTCATGCATCTATATTCAGTGAGTCTCATCACTGGTTATCCATTTTTTCTCACATTGTGCATGATGACATGGGATTAGTAATTTCATAAGTCATATAAATACCATCATAAAACTCCCCTATCTAGGTAAATCTCATTTTTAATCCCAATTCCATGTTTTGATACAATTTCCCCCATACAATGGAACTCATCTCGGAGTTAGCACTGATGTCATTACCATAGTGGTAAACCCTAGTGTAATAACACTCACATGCATTAATTATCACTCATCAACCATCAAAGGCTTATTTGAAGATCAATATACTATGAATATGATATTTATTGTAAATATAATACATAATATTCCTTCCTAAGGCTCAGGCTCCATAACTGGTTCTTAGGTGTCTACATGACATTAAATAGAATGGTTTAAATAAATTGTGTGGTTTTTTATTCCCATTAGATATAAAATATTTATGAAACATCTTGAAGGATCCCTCCAATCCTTTAAATATCAATCACCTCACATGATGGTATTAAATTTGAGATTACCTTGTTATATAGCTTAAAAATATAGGTATATACCCATTTCTATGAAATTATGGGAAAATA
This sequence comes from Viscum album, assembly GCA_963277665.1. Classification (NCBI taxonomy): domain Eukaryota; kingdom Viridiplantae; phylum Streptophyta; class Magnoliopsida; order Santalales; family Viscaceae; genus Viscum; species Viscum album. The sequence continues at coordinate 677,828,201 of OY728158.1, read as the reverse complement.
AATAAAAACCTATGATACATACAGATGGTCCTATTAATTGAACCCCATTTACAATCATAAGGACTCAATAAAATATCACCTTTTTAGGGTTATGAGTCCCATATCATTTTTTGGAAGAGACTTACTAATATATCATAAATATATAAAGCAGCACTATAATAAGAAGTAATTCCCCCAAATGGTTGTGATGGTCCTGATCTCTCATCCTCTAAACTAATGCAAGTTCCTATGTTTTTTTAGATCTGAAACCCAAAATGATCATCTTCCATTGGAAATAATTTAATTACCATGTCTTGGATGTGGGAAACATTGATAGTTTCTAAGAGGTAAAAATGGTGAATCGAGAATAAAATATTTTTTTCCATAATTAAACCCAAAAAATCAACCATAAAAATTAAAAATAAAATATGGAAAACCTTGTTTGAATATATGTAATGATAGAAAAGTTGAATCACAAGAGGCATTGGGAAACTTGTCTCCTAAACCAAGGGGGCCATGCATTTCTGAGTGAAACAAGAATATTGAACCTATGGTGAATAGCTCAAATGGTAAAAAATATTGGTTGACCATGAGTTGGGCCATTTCATTTTGTGTCTCCTTTATAAATGAAAATGGTATGCCTGATATGAAATCCAATGTGACTAGGGTTCCCATTAAATAATTCATTTTCATTTTGAAAATTTCTTATGAGAAAAATGGATGAATCAAAAATAAGAAATGAAAATTTTTTATCTAGGAATTTCTAATTGAGCTTGTTTCATACATGTGATGATTCACTATTCAGTGACCATGTTCACTTTTTTTATTTGTGACTTTCGAAAATGCTCACATTGAAATATTGACTTGAGATTGTTTCTTTATCAATTGATTGTTCTTGAACATTAGTTGTGGTTGCAACCACTGTGGGTCACTAAATAACCTCACCCACACGACACCCATAGATTTAGGTGGTGAATGTAATGGTTTAGGAATACCATTTCCATGGTGTGATTTGAACCCTCAATGCTACAAATAAAGGTCTCCAGATGCTGAGTCCAAAAATCCTACCTCATTCGGGAATGATGTTGTGAAACAAGTGGATCTTGTTGCGTCCAAAAATTTATTTGAAATATTATCTTATAGAAATACAATAAACATGATCCATGTCTTATGAAGGTTTATCAAGGATATGTATATGGATTTGTTCTGGTTTAGTAGCTTCCGAGGAGTTCTTCTATCCACCACCGTCAATAGCGTTATCCAGTTAGTTCCCCTTAGTTGTCTCTTGAGGGAACCACTAGACTCATTTCCACCCTGGACACTTATTCATGGGACCATAGAAATCTGAATTGTTATATAAATGTTGGGATAAAATGATTTCGGCTCATAACCTGCATCTGATGATGAATCCCAATGGTATATTTTGGGGGTACCCATATGGAAAGGTCATATATCTTCCAAATCATATCAATTATACATACATATTCATATTGCAAGAATGGTGGATAAAAATACCCCTACCCCCACACATGTATAAGAATATAATATTCTAATAGATCAATATGGATAATAGTGGTATTATATCCTTTCATAAATCAATGATACCTACTTGTATATTTTGGAGGCTGAAAAATTGTAGGCCTACATTCATACACTCAATTTGGATAATTGTCACTTCATTCTAGCAACTGCTAATGAGCTCTATTGGCATATTCCAGTACTGGTATAGAAATAAGGATAGACACATATTTCTATACTAATATTCATAGTAGCACATCACCATGATCTATATGAACTAGTGGATTCTCTAGAAAAACAAATAATTTTTTAACCTATCCAATAAGATTGTCTATATATTATGGTAAAGGATGAGGCATAATAACAACCATAAATTCTCATTCCAACCGAGTCACACCAACTATATTTTTCACGTTCATTGGGATAGGGGAATATCCATATGGAAAAAGTATGGTGGCATACTTCAATGGGATAGTACTGAGCTCATATCCCAATTCCAACTGGGGTTCACCCAGGGAGAGCAGCACATACCTAAAGATAGGCTCATATTCTTATCGAAAATGGCCAACAACATGCTCTTATGGTAAAAGATCACGATTTAATCCTTATTCCTACTATGGAATATTAGTTAAATATGGAAATCACCCAATATTTGGATCATATACCTACCAATGATTCTACTCACCATATTCTAGCAGCTCATGGAATCCAGTCTCATATCCTCACTTTAACTGATAAATGATTAAAAACCATCCTTCAGATGACATACATGAGGATGATCATACCCCATATCGGAATCTGGAGGTATGTCCCCATATTTCGACCAGGAATGCATATTCGATCAATGCCCATAAACCTACATCAACCGTGTTTGACAAGAATATTCTGGAAACTACCCATTATAATGCTCATATTCCTACTAATGATAAAGAACCTCACCAAAATAGTCCAACAGTTTCTCATCATCAAGAACATATTCACGCAAAACCATATGGTTGTCAACAATGTCCACAATATACCATGAATTATTATCATATCTCATCCCAACCCCAAAAGGTGGGTCTTAATATTTCGACCATGATGTAGAATGAGGGTCATATCCCTGGTCTTCTCAATTTATTTTTCTTTGAGGCTATTTGATGCATATCCTCAACACACCAATGGTCTGTCAACACTTCTACTGAAGTAGAATGTGATCATTACCTCGATAGTCCTCCTCGATGTATTGTAGATATAGATCATAGGGACTCTACACTTAACACCCTTCATGGTCAACCTCTCCGAGGTGATATATCTCATTATGTATTGAAATCATCCCCTTTTCAAAGACCCATCTGTATAGAGAGGTGATTGAAAAATTGGGGATAACTGAATATAGTGTTCCATCACCTATAATCAGCACTTCACCATAGCCATAATTTGACCTAGAGAAATAATCATTGTGTTCTATCCCAATGGAGGAAAATAAATATGATGAAGAAGGGGATAACATGGATATATGGAGAGGGTTTTTCAAAAACAAATCCAGACCATGTTATGTTCGCTCACTACACCTGACAATAATATCCTAGATGTTCTAGAGAAAAAGTGAATCACTTACATACACCAAAATATATGGAAACCTATTAGTGATTAATTTCAATACACCTCCCCTATCAGGGTTATGAGGGTCTCTATCCCAATATATACATAATCTATTATCCAATGGACCAGACTAAAATCTATATGTATCTGGACGTAAGACGGAAAAAAACTAAAAATCTACTACACGCTTACAGCAATTGAAATATTACACTTCAAAAACTGGTATTCAAAGACTATTCTAGTAACTATATCTATAATGGGGAATTTATAGAGATTTTAACTCCACCACATCCCTATAAAAACATAATCCCATATATACAGAATCATTTAATATCATAACCTCCAGAAAAATAAGGGGACATGTCAATGCACAAGATAGTTTGTCAATATATAGAAAAACCCTTTCTTTTAAATTTAATAAACATCTAAAAAGAATGACATGTTATCCAAACAACCATTAATATAGTCCCCTATAAAAATGGGAACAAATATCAAATTTAGAATCTAATGTTGTGGAAAACCCTATATCTTCCCATAGAAAATGACATGAATTAGGGTATTCTATTGCACCAAACTGATGAATGATCACACTTGAACCTAATTGAATCAGTAGTAATCGAAACTTTCATATCAGTTTTCCATGATATAACCCATCCAATAGGGATGTGAGAATAATCACCACTATGTTGACCCATCATGTCATTACTTCTTGTGAAAATCTTTGAATTTTTAAAGATGATGAAAACCAAACCCGTTCTAGGATTTCAGGTCACTTTTATCTCAACCACCATCACTAGGTTCATCACACCCTGAAGGGGTCCTAGATATTTGGGTGTAAATTCTAGATCAACTTCATCCTGTAGGGTTGGGGAAATTTATATCTTAATTTCCATCTCATGAGTCATTTAATCCTCAATTGGAATCATCTGATCCCAAACAAATGGATAAAACAATTCTAATAATGTCCCCCAATCATTCTGATCCCATAGGTCTGTGGATATTTTCATCATTATGACCTCCTTAGAAGGAAATGTTGTCTTCTAGGTTCTGAGGTAAATATTAATGCTCGGAATCTCATCTATTTCTCCATCCACAAGAAAATCCTTCTCAATGTGGTTATTCTTCTATAAACACAACAAAAGACACTCTCAAGGTGACTATTAATATATCGTGGTAGAATTAATTTATGGATAAGGAAATCATAATCTTCAATGATCATAATCAAAATTGGACCAATGTAGAAAATGGTTGGAGAAATGACCTTCATGAAACCCTAGATTGATTAATATGTACTGAATAATCATGCTAGTTGATTGTGATTAATAGGATAAATAACATATCATGGTACCCCAAAGTTAATTTCATCACTATAAACAAAATAGATTATTCAAACCAATATTAAAATCTTGAGTGATCCAATAAAGAAAGAATACCTCTAAAGGAGGGTGATATAGATGCACTAAATGAGGTTTCATGTACACAGAATCAAGGAATTATCCAAAATCCAACAACATAAAAAAATAATTATCACATGTATAGAGGAACTCATCCATGTATAATGGTAATGGTTTAGGTACATAACACTCACCACCTAGAGGTGTTGATATACATTCATTGGAGGAAAAAATGGCACTATATGAGAACGAAAAACAAAATCTCAAATAACTCAATGAGGAGCTACACAAGGAAAAAATTCCCATTGGGTATCTTATTTGAATAGATATGAATATACATCCTCCCACATGTCATAAGATATATATTCCTCCTACAATAGTGGCTTATAAGTGTTTGGATATCTTTGTATCCAGGTAGTCAGTCTATAAAAATACATAGGTTAAATATTATCATGACTTTCCTACAAAATTGTGATAGCTTATCTCTTTCTAGACTGACCATTTAGTCCTATAACTAATTGAAAATTAGTTGTATATGAAAATGGAGACACCTCATCATTTCATTCATTCTCCCTATAGATAGGAGGAGGCCTAGAAAGTGGTACCTATGGAACTGCTCAATGCTAATGAAACCTTGGCTACACAAATAGAATCCTAAGAAGAGTGGAACGCACACATGTATCACAAGTATAACCAATAACCCAAATGAGTGGATAACACTTCCACCCCCCCCCCCACCCCACAACTATTTAAATCCTACCTTCTTAGAATTTTAGGGTGAAGGGGATCCAAAACATCATGTCATGCACTTCGTGACCTATTGTGTCCCAAAGATTTTCCCCTGAGATCGATAGGAGGTGAAAAGGCAGAGATGTTTTTTTATAAATTTTGATAGGGCCACCCTCAGTTTGGTACAACAACCTTATTGCAGGATCTATTGTGGGATAAGAATATATTTTCTCCCAATTCCTTTATTAGTTAATCTCTATGCTAAGAAAAAAAATAAAAATATCTACCTCACTAACTACAAATACTGTGAAAATGAAATTGTATCCGAATTCATTGCCAGAATGAAATGTTTAATATATTCAATCTACATACCACTCACACTAGAGAATTTCCATGAACTCTATACTAAAAATATTTTAAATTATAAAAAAACAATTTTTATCGAATTGATGTATCTTGGAAGATTTCAGGATTTTACAAAAACATCACAATACATTGAATATTTCACTCTATATACCCAATATAAATCTCAAACCATCACCCTGGAATAGAGGAAAAGGCTCAGTAAGTCAAATAATTCCACTATTACCATCAAACCAATAGGTGTTCTTATTCAACCACCCATAAAGGACCTGAATCACCCAACGCCTCCTATCAAGTTGAAAAAACAGCGAAATATCTTTCAACAAGATAAAATATGAATTCAGGTTTTCCAAAAAATATAGGAATGTATCAATAAAGTGTACTCTATACAAAATTAGTAGGTCCATAGTTATTTATGAATAGACATGAAAAATTACCCACTCAAGCTACCGTGGCCTATAAAACCAAATGAGGTCAACCTCACTGATCTTCCCAACTAATTACCTTTCTATAGGAGGCTAGGTTAAAGTATCCAAGATTGCTTCATCTTCAAAGATATTCTTAAAATAATGGTTGAATATAGAAAGGGTTTGTTAGAGTAATCCCTAACATAGGTGACCAATGTAAATTTCTCCCAACTAGAAATAGAATATGAATAGTAAAAAGATTAGTCCAGGAGTGGACAAAATTTTGATGGCAGGATGACTCGAAAAATTGTTGATTGATATCATTAAAATGTGATAACACATATTTTTTAAACTATATCAATCCCATACACAATTAAAGTAACATTTAACAAACCTATTGATTGTGGACATAATCATCTTACATAGGAAAAGACCGAAGAGAAAAAGTCATATTCGGTATTTGTGCAAGATCTAACACTTTCATTTTTCTTTCCTTCAACATTTTCCCAATGGGAAACACCGCACCCAAAAAAACCCTTATTGGAAGAAGAGATCAAAATTGGTTCTATTAATGGAGTAAACATAATAGGCCACTTATCGGATAATTAATACACCATTGAGTATGTGTCCTGCATACCTAACTGCGGAGCTAGAGGATGAAGGTGTAGGAGCCCATGATATAGGGGTTAGTGTGGGAATTGTAGAAAATAATATTTATATCACATACTTTTAGAATGTATATATTCATTTTAGATCCATGGATGAGAACTCCATCAATCTGTTAAAAAACATAGAGATTCCTCATAGCCCTCTATCGGGCATCTAAGGCCAGTTAGTTTATACAACCAACTGGTGGGGGTGAGATTTTATAATCAGGCCAGGAAAAGCGAAGGTTGGTGCAACCCATGCCAATTTCCAAAAATTCTACATCATAGTATTCTCATGAACCAGGTATATGTACCTCAGACACTTCTACTCTTGAGTCATAGAATAGAGAGGAACACCACCATGAAGAACACAAACCTCTGGAACAAATGTATGCCTTTCTGAAATTGTTGTTATTTTTCCTATTCAAACTCTCAATCATGGATGCACTACATTGTTCAAATGAAATGATAGAGGAACTCATTGAATCCCTCTAAAGCATATAGTATTTATCAATAAAAGTCTCTATAGCCTAGGTTTATCAAATAGAGACAATTCCATCATAATTCCATGCCATAATCTCATTCATAGAAAAACATTAGGAAGATGTTATCCATGTACAAATCAGATGCCTATATATTTGTGTAAAAAATGAAATTGTCAAAATAAAAATGGATTTTATTGAAAATAGTTTAGAGATCAACATCATCATGAGTTTTACCAATAAACATTTGGGATATAGAGAGGGGTTTTAACTTATATAAATAAAACCATTGAAGGGTACAATAATAGAGAGAAAATAATTCTTACAAATATCAGGATCCATGGTCAATTTGGGGGACTCAAATATAACACTGATTTCCTGGTTATCTAGAAATACATCACACAAAATTTCCTTGAAAGTATTTGCATTCATATCCAAAAGGTTTTTACTTCAATACTTGATCAATTTTTGAAATACTGTATCTATTGGATGGTCGATATACTACCTGGTGACAATAACCCCTTATAGACCTATAAATTCATATATTCTAAAGTTGGTATCTATGAAAGGGAGGGAAAAAACCAATGGTGGATGACCATATACTGGTTGCATCCCCCTATGGATTGGGGACCACCCATGTTAACCCCTAAGAGTATTCTCGATGGCAAATATATGCTAAAAATAAATCTAATTGAGGCAATAATCCTAATCCCAAAAGTACAATATCCACCTATCTATTGTGGAAAAATAAAAGAAAGCAATTAGAATTGTAATATAACTTTGATGAAACTGGTAGTCCAAGATGACATTGTCTCTTTCCATGGCCTATCTTCCCTCCATAGTGATAGATATTATGCTAGATTACCCACCACAGCTAAAAAATCATCCACATACTCAGAGGTAGAAGAAGAAAACATGACTTTAGGAATGAACCTCCTAAATTTGATGGAGGACTCTTCACCACCATAAGAAAGCTCATGTAGGTGAATCTAGAAACATATGGAACCCATAATATATGTTGATTATTTCCATCATGCATCTTGGAAATAAGGAGTTGTATATCACAATCCTAAAGTAGCATCGATATGTGTTTACTTTGAATTATATAGAAATTCATTGGCTATACCCTGATGTAACTTCACACTATCTAGCATTACCCAATGATCATAAAGGTTTCATGTAGACATCTAGGATGATGCACCCCTCCCATGCAACAAATGTCGAATCATAAGATTAATTCTTTTTCAATGCAACATTTTTTCTGAAAGTGAAATACTCAAATGGCTATCCAACATAATACATTTAATGGAAATAAATAAAAATATTAGGGCCTTCTTCGGTTTTAGATAACTTTATAAACACTACTCAAAGGATGATTTCACATTGAAAATAAAATATCTTTTGATAAATAAAACTACTGACTTCAAATCCCTTCCCATTATGGATGGGTATTTGGGGTTTAAACAAATTAATATGACCCATAATGACAAAAAACCCACAACAATCCGACCACCTTAGTGGATATTTTTCTATCAGTTCATTTCACTTCAATTAAATAATATTGGTGCTATCCACCAATGATATATACATCATTTCTTTGAGTCCTTCTAGGGTTGAATAACATAATGTTAATATAGATTCCATGGTAATGAAATCACTATAGCAATGTGATCAACTCATGGATATAAAAAATATATTAAATAAGTTATGATAGAACAATTTGATGAAGAATCCACTAATGCGAGCTATTTGGGTGACATTAAGAAAATTCCTTAGTTTTTTGGTATGCCACCATGGTATAATGTTTAAGCCTATACAATACGAGTGAAATCCTATAAATTTCACCATCTATGAATCTTAAATTACTGAGGGGGGATCTAAGGGAACGTCACTTATATTTAGTGATCCATAGATAACCCAGAAAGAAAGGCTCTCCCCTAGAATAAGTTAATGAAGATGGGAGTCACCTACCAATGAGATGAGGACTACTAAGAAGCCTTTGAAAAATCATGTAATATTTGAAAAACCCAACAGTCTTAATTCTGCGTGTAGAAGTAAATTCCATTATCATATATGTGCATTAGATGGAATGATCTCTCAATGCTCTCCCAATACAAAAAAATGAAACGGGGAATGAAAATAGTCTCTACTGCCACAGTTGAATGACCCTAGTTTCAAATACTGGGCATTCCAATGTTAAGGATAACTACCTTGTGATCATATTTGCAGTGTAGAAATTGAGATATTAAATACATCATAGTGAATTACACTTGGTTTATCATATTGACCCACTTATGTGTATACTCATCACCCTATATTGGATAGGCATATTTATTGATAGAAGGTCCTTTTAAAATAGTATAAAATCCAGTTCGTGTCACATAATACAATTAAATGTAAATATCTAGCTTATATTTTTATAGCTCATCCTATAACAAAAAGAGAACCAGTGCACACTGAACTTTTTGAAGAAAAGGTCTTCTATTCCCAATACACTCCCCAAATGTTGGAGATATATATTCATGGATCCTCCTAAAGACCTTCCATAATGATTATGGAAAACTCAAATATCAATTAGGATGATTTATGGATTGTACTTGTTTCCCCGGATAATGAAATCTTTCACTGCTCTCTCTCACTATTCTATGTCCAAAAAAACATAGTAGAATATTTGTCCTTCATTGATGTCTTAGAACAATACGCGAAGCTATAAATATTGTAACTAAACATTAATGGGGATTCTAATCTAGTGTTAAAACCGATAAACAATGAGTACATAATCAAAAATAAATAATTAGGTCCTCTCCCTATTTATGTGAGAGGACTGACGGTAGAGTTCCCTTTTGATCCATATTGCATCATGTCCATTGATCATAAAATGATTGTGATGATGAATTAGATAATAAAGCCACTGTCTTGGCCAATCCCCATCAGGAAGATGTGTTAATATTCATCATGCATTAAAGAATGGTCTCATCAGTCATCATATATGACATGGAGGAAATAAATATGATCAAAACTACCCTAGATCATGATTAATCTTTATCCACCCCTAGATGGATGGATCCTAGAGTTTATTATGTCCATAATGGGACCCTCCTATTAGATTGATCCAAAAGAGAATAGAATTGACACCAGGTAGTGATATTAACCATTTGATATTGGTGAAATGAAATAAAATACCCCCACAAGTGAGGATTTAATGGGATTCTATTCAGGTATATAGCAGAAGGATAGAATCCTTTCATCATAGAATAAGTACATGAAGGATCCTAAAACAATCACCAATCTAGTACCAAGCTCTCCTACCATAATCGAAGGCTTTGTTACTAGTATACAACAATTATATAGGCTTGTATATAATTCACCTGTAAATTTCATGCATTCCATATTCATGAAAACATCATCCGTCAACCACCAAATTTAATACCTACAGCTAAATATTCCTATTAATTTTTTATATGGGGGATCTATGTTTTGGGGACATATCCCATTGACCTAGATAAGTATTTTAAGTACATCCTTTCTAAAAATCTTCTTTTCCAAATGGGGCGAGTCATTACCCCTTAAGGAATATTTGATGATGAATATCAATATCTTCATAAAATCAAATATCATCACCAAATTAAATGTACCTCACATTATATTAATGGAATAAAACACCAAATTCTATTCTACCATGTTCTAGATATTTTACAATGAGTTCATCATCGATTCTAACCATTCATCTTGCTATCATATGGTGGAAAATGGATAAATATAGGTCTTAAATAAGACTCTATCAAATATAATCCAAAATATGATGGATAAGAAGAAGAATTTATGGCTAGACAAGCTCTATTATACATTATGGGCCTATGATTCCCCTACAAACATCCTCAATGTCCATCAGAATTGGATCACATGAGCCTTCAATAAAATTGTTCACCTATTCTCATTATTTATATGACAAATTGTATTGGATCTAATGAAACCAATGATACCAGGAGTGAACCATACAATGATACAACCAAAATGGAAAGGAACTTATGTCATACATAAGGTCTATTTCAATAGAGATTAATCATTGGAAAAAATTCATGGGGATCACTTCACACACCAAATCAATAGAAGGTTTATTAAAAATTAATTTTCATATATACCATCACTCATACTACTTCCTTGACACATGATGTCAGATTACATGATTCGCCCAAGTGACATGATGCTAAACTATATAATAACCCTCAGTCACATAATTTTAAACTGAATGATAAATCTTTACAATATGATGTTAACCTACATGGAAGGTGTCTTGGAAGAAATATTGTAAATTACACAGTGTTCATGGTATCAACCAGATGTTATAAAACTATAAGACGCCATTATTCCTTGAAATACAATGCTAAAATATACATAAATTTCATTGTATCATGATCCTAAAAGGAAAACCCCACATTATACTTTCAATTAGACATTAAAATGTGAAAAAAAAAATATACATGATGTTAAAATGTAGTCTTAACAATGTACCAAGAATAGGACTCCTTGGTAAACCATATAATTATTCTCATTTCATAAACATGGAAGTCCTCGCATTAGATGATTTATTGAAGGCATGGACAATGTATATGTGGCTCTATGAAAATGCTCTCATTTCAGGTACCCTTTATCCTAAATACCTGATGTTAAATTGAATGGTTGATGTACCTCTCATTAAAAATTAAAATATCCACATAACTATATACATCTTGATTCTCATTCCAATGATATTGGTAGATACTCCTCAATCCAATATTTGGGCCCAACCACCACATGATACAAAATTTCCATGAACTATTATTAATCCCTTATATCTGGTGAACAAAACCTTTACCATTACTTTTTTATCCCACTATGCATTGATGACAACAGATTTGGAATTTTGTTAAGGGATTCCCTACATGATCATTACATATCAGTTTATGGCAGGGATATGATTATCCAGGATGAAAAACATTAAAAAGAAAACTATATTTCCTTACCACATGATGTTAAACTATATGGTTGATGAATCTTAAACGACATAAAATTGATAATTATTATAGACCACCCTCTAGATGACCAATATCCTTGGTTTGGGTCTCCCACCACACCACTATTTAATAATAATGTGTATCTTGATTCATTCTATTATAGGATATGTAGTGATGCATGTATCTCTAATCCTTTTTCAATATGGAATAATATATAGGAAGATACCACCCATTGTGTATGGGTTAGACTTGTGAGGAGAGTTTACCATTCAAGAACAACATGTTCCCTGAATCATGCTGTCAATGGATATTTATTGACGCCTCAATCTCAAATCATGGATCTGGTCATAATAATCTATGAGAAAAATACCCCTATATATATGCTCTAGATCTACGTGGATTGTATTACATTCAAGAACTATGTGTGTCTTTATTTCTATCATCCTAGGATATATAGTGAGTCCAAATATCTAATCCTAAGTCTATCAATAATAATCAATGGGAACAACTCCACTCCCCCACTCCAGATGGATCAGACCAACATGGATAGTTTCTTGTCCAAGAACTCTGTGTGGCTTGATCCCTAACATAAAAGGATATGTAGTAACACCTCGATCTCCAATACAATGTCAAAATGTAATAATAAATGGGAACGTGACCCCATCTACATATGGGTTAGACATGTGTTGGGAGTTTCCCATTCCTGAACTACATGGGTATTGATTCTTTCATCAGAGGATACATAGTGATTCCTAGACCTTAAATCATCAGTACAACCACAATAATAATTAGGAATATTACCCCCTCCCCCCACCTCTTCCTATGGCTCAAACATTCTTGGAAACTTTATTGTTCATGATTCTTTTTAGCTTGATTCCTTCCATCAAAGGATATGTAGTGACTTTTGTATCTAAAATACTTGATCTGACCAAAATAGTCTTTGGGAACATGCATCACTCTAGATATGGATTCGACACTCATAGAGAGTTTACTACTCAAGAACAATGTGGGGCATGATTCCTACCATCACATGATATTTAGTGACACTCATCTATTCAATCTTGGGTCTAGCTTTAATAATCAATGGGAACAATGGCCCATGTGTGAATGGGTTTGACCTACATGGAGAGTTTCCCATTCGATAACTATGTGTGGATTGATTCCTATAATCACAGGATACATAGTAAAACCCAAATATCCAATCCTAGGTCCTACAGTAATATCAAAAATAAAAATGCACCGCTCTAGGATATGGGTCAAACCTATGCAAGGATTTTTCTAAGATCTATGTGGGGATTGATTACTTCTATAAAATATATGTAGTGATACCTGAATACCTAATTATATCCCCAACAATGGGGTTTCATTTCTCCCAATAACATACCCTACATATGAGTCAGATCAACATAGAGTAGTCTGTTTCATGGAGAAAATCATGGAATGAATCTTGTACTTACAACATGATTAGATAAATACAAGGAATATAATCCATAAAAGTATCATATAAATCATTTAAAAGAGGGCTGATTCATTCAATATTCATCTACCTATGAATGATTGAGTTCTAAATATGGATTTGAAGCACACGAGATAAATCTTTTTAAAAAGGGCTATGACATATGTCTACCCATCAATAATAATGTGACAGGATAAATGGTATTTCTTACATCTAAATCACCCAAATGAGTGAAAAGTGTCCCTAAGATTACCTTTCACAATTTCACATTAGTTTCCAATTTCTTACTTCATGATGTTAAACTACAACTAAAACATCATAATCACATGAAATTAAACTGGATGGAAAAAATCCTTATTACATGATGCAAAATTCCATAATAGATACATCCCCGATACATGTTGTTAAGATGTGCAGACCATCACCCTTGTTCATTCCTTATAAAAGGACCACAATTTACGGATATTAGACAGCCAGAGTATGTGGTTCTTCCATTATCTTTTAATTACCTCTATCTATAAATCAAACTTCATGTCTTTCTCACATCAGGTTGCTAGAAACCTTTTACAACCCATGGAGAAGGACACCTAGCTTTGAGGGATCCTTTTTTATTATACATATATTCCCCTAATTCATATATATATATACTCTAAAATTTCAAACATATGTTTCATAACATTAAAAAAATATTTATGATCTTCATTATCTCTAACATCACATTGGAAGAAATCAACACCTTAGGGTTTTTTTGGATCATCCCCAAAATAATTGTAGCATACCCTTATTGATGACCTGAAAATAACAATCCATGATTTGAATCATACTAAACTCTAAATCAAAACGATGATGAAGTACTCTTGACCATGGTTATCCTAATTAAGATGTTGTGTAATACCCCTTATATCATGTACATGTTAATCACAACCTTAAATTCCCCGCACTTCCTAAATTTGTATGACCTTAAACTTTAAAAGGTGATGGTACAAATTAAAATTCCCTAAAACTAAAAGTGAAATGAATATATAACATCATAGGAAAAAATCATATATAGGGATTTCTAAGTTGAATACAATTAAATGATCGGTACAATCTATGTCTTTGTATTTTTGGAAAAAGTTAGAGCATAAATGAACAAGGCATAAAGCTCATAGGTCCCACTTTGTGGTCTATGTAAAATTTGATTCATACTTTCTGGACCCCCTAGTCATAGAAAATTTCATTGTAATTATTTTTTACATTTACTAAATGTTAGAACATATTCACTAAGCATTGACATGGATTTTAGGGTGGTCAAACCTATCTCAAATGTTACACTTTTCATAAACCACCTTTGTGTCTTCAAAGTCTGACCTGACCGAAATAGTACCTTGAGTTGATATCATTCTCATGGAACCCCAGAGGCCTTTACCTCTCTTTCTTCTGGTTCTTCCCCATAGTAAATTATTAATAAGGACTGGATAATCCTAATAGACCCTTTCGTTCATGAATGGCCCCATTAAATCCATAAGTTATTTTCCTAACCACATGGAACATTTTTAACTTCCTATATTACCAATGGTTGATATGAACCCATAGTTTCCCACCCCCATTTAACTTAAATATTCCTATACAATGATTTAAAATCCCCATAATGACAGCATTCAAATGGATATGATATCCTCAATGTTATGAAACTATGTTTCTACCCTTTATTAGAGAAGGATTGTGGCACTCAATTCCTAAATCCTGTGATGTCCCACACCATGTGACTTGAAAATAACTATAATAGTGTCTGATCTTCCCTAAAAATATATAAATAGCATTAGGTTTCCATTACCCTTCATGGATAGATTTCTTTTCATACCACACTTCATTTTCTATAAGTATGAGTCTTCACAAATCTATCATATCCCATTAAAGATATTGTGGAAACCACTACATGAACATGCATGTAAGACCAATGAGATCATCTGTATGGGCTTATGACCTACAAAATTAATTCATATCCTCCTTGATGAAAGGAACTCTAATCCTCATGAGCCCCGATGACACTATTGTAGAACTCAACACCTTAGGGTGTTTTTGTTCATCCCTAATATGTTTTCCCCATTCAACATTAATCTATTCAGACTCATAGAGACATGAAATACACATCCTATATTCCAAAAATCCAAGTGGAATTTTCATCCTTAATATTTTACCATACAGAAAAAAGAATCCTAGTTAGGATGCAGGCTACTATACACCACCATAGGAACTCATCCCATATGATTTCTATGAGAACACATGGATCTAAAATCATTCCTGAAGACTTATTCTTCAATATGAAAGGTCATTGAACCCTTAATGCATATCAATAAATCACTACTAATAATATAAGATCTATGTTGCAGGACACTAATCTGTAGAAATACATTTTCCGAGAAGGAATACCTATTACTACAGTAGTATAAGTTCAGGAATATAAGAACCTAAACTACATCTATAGTAGGTACAAGATAGATGACCATAAACTACAAAAATATAAGGTACAATCTACAAGAACATAAAATATTGAAATTAAAGTTATGAGGTAGAATACCCAAAACTATAGTAAAAGAAGTCATCTGATGGAATACCTTAATCCACAACACAACCACGATATAATTTTAATGATAATAACACAACCAATTAAAAGAGAAACATTGCTTTCTAGGATTAAAAATTTAAAAGGGGACCCTTGGAAAAGGATGAGTCTCTTCTCACTGGGCATGAAATTTGTGTAATCCATGAAATATTTCACATTTATAAAACATAAAAGGAAAAAAACTCATCAGGACAAAAACCCATAAAAGGGAGACTAAATAAAAAAGGAAGTCCACATTCTCCAATATTAACAATATATAAAACATAAGAAAATTTTTAGGAAATATAATAAAGATGAAATTATTGTGGTGATAAGTTTTTTTTCCAGTGAAAAATTAATATATTCTCTATAATTTCAATGAATTAGGAAGAAATTAGTGTTATCTCCATCTATGATACATCTTACCAAAATTATCCTTTTAACTCTATTGATCTCCAGACAACAGGAGTAGGTACATCAATGAGGAATCACTTGTGAGTGGGAATTCATAAGAAATTATCAAGATAATTGTTTTGGGATTTAAACATTAAAATATTGAAATTTGGGTTTTCATGGCATTGAACAAAGGATTGTTATCATTGATGATCCAAACATATCAAATCAATTAAATTTCATACACACCATGAATACAAGAAAGCTGGATAAAGACATATAAATTTTAGAATTTTTATTCAATGATATTGTGAAAATGAAGTATGAATATACACATTCTAGATTATATCCAAGGATTCCCTCAAAACACATTTGTAATTATACTACAATATAATTCAATTAATAAAATTATTCAAACTAGCCATATTCTAGCAAGAAGTGTTGATTGATGGCTAAAGTTCCATATGCCCTAATTCTCATACATATTCCTAAGGAATAAGTATATTGTTATAGAATGAAAAATCATCAAATTCTTCCTATGTGTTTTATAGTAATAATTATTATAGATAAATATCATACTTTTTGTGAGATATAATCTACTCCTATTTTTCTATTTACACTATCAGGTTATCCATTTGCGAGTGATTCTAAGATATTGTTTTATGTATCTATTCCATAACCACTGTTTATTCACTTATTAATTCATATAAGGGAGCACTATACTCAAAAAAATTCAATTTTCCCTCATTACTATCCAATTTTTACTGTTTTAGGATAATTTTTCAAATTATATCATAACATGACTAACAGTCAAATCCACTTGACCCAATATCGTGAAAGATGTAACAATGGAATTCCTCTTGGACACAAAAATCCTCCGATGGGAGTCTCCGTGATTGGGGTATGGATTTTTTTATAGATTAAATTGTGTGATAATTGGTTTTTTGTAACTGTTTTGGTAGGTACATCAAGAAAAATGAGTTGTTGGCTATGTTGATGAAGAATCAAGAGATGAAGTTTCATGCACTCCATTCTCAATTAGTGCATCATATTTGACATGTATTGAAGAACCATATGGCTTAAAAAATTATATCACACTATTGGGATGTCAACCTATATGATGAGAAGACATCCTTGGAGGCTCCACCGTGTCCTAAATATGCTCATTTGATTCCACAAATAAAGAGTTCAGTAAAGCATATGGATTTTTCTCCAGGAGGACCAGTCGATTCAATACAACACTTGGGGAGGCTTCCATGCATTCTCAAGAATATTCATAAGATAATAATATAATGGATTCTATTATTGGAATAATAATATTGGAATTTGTGTCCTCACAATAAAATATGAGTTGTAATACATGAATGATCATAGTATGTCATTCTCCCCACATGATAGCTGAAGGGAGAGGAGAAACCTGTAAAATAAATAAAAATTGGAGAGTAAATCGATATGTGGTGTATCTTTCTCAAATAATCATCTTTCATATGTTATCCAAAAGAACTATATCTCATATAGATATTTTATGTGACCTCTCCTTAAGAGAACCACATCCATTCTCAATAGCTACCCTAATTATTGAATAAAAAATAATGAAGTTGAAACGCTCATTCCATATCAACATGCCATAGCTTCAACAATACCTAGAATCATTTCATCATACTTGGAAACATTAAATAGCCTAGGATGGAATAAAAAGTTGGGGTTCCCAGTAGTGTTATGATATTTTCAACCTTGAAAATGCTCTCTTATCCATTCAAATAAGAACTGGCTGGGGCCTTCAATTTTTTAGGGATATTTCCTTGATGGATATTAGTAATAAGATTTTTTAAGATTGAAAGAGTTAGAATGAATATATTAAGAGGCATCCCATATATTATGAAAGTTTTCATCACCAACATTCCCCCTCAAATTCAAAATTGTGCATCCCCATCTAAGAAAATCCATCTATTTAAGAACATGTATGGAATCCACACTAGTAAAAGGATTTGGGATACATATGGTCTCACATGATAGCCCCAAGAGTCTTGTTCCCTATCCTCAATAATGTCCCAATAATAGCTCTTTCTTTTTCAAACATATCAGGAAGGGATTGAAGAGGGAATATATCTATTAGTCGAGTCCGGCTACAGTAGAGGAAGATATTGATATAGTCCTAAAAGGAAGAGAGTGAGTGTAGTTTCATCTCCATCCTTAACATATCCTCCAGGATGGTAATCATGTAATTTCCCAAGGTTATAGTTTTTATGGGTTCATCCCACACATTTGAATTAGCAATAAATTCATTACACATCTACCCAAGAAGGGGTATTCCGCCAAGCTCATATATATCCCAAATGTTGATCTATACTTCTCCAACAGAAAGATCTAGGGAATTAGTGTGAGTAAAATGATGGTTAAAAATACCTTTTAGAATATCCAAATGATGATACACAAAAAACTGAGAAGTTCATATTTCCTCATAATTAAGAAAAGCATGTTACTTTATTGATATTTCTGAGAAGATATTACTAATCTAGAATGACCATGCCCATTCATCATATAAGTTAATTACAAGTTGAATTTCCCACATTCAGCACTAACTACATCACAAATTATTCAATGAGGATATTTTTATGCTCTGATAACATTGAATAACTTGCTTATGGGAAAGATAAAAATATATATACCCCAAGGGGAGTTAGTAAACATATAATAAAATCCCTCAAGTGAGGCTAAAAACAATTAACTATCTTCTTAAACGTTCATTTAAATGTAGTTATTTGAAGATGGAAACTAGAAAGTTGGAATATTATAATCATGTGAGGGAATTAAATCATCTTCTATAAATCCATATCCATACAAAGAAAGTTAGTACGACATGGAATACCTGTGAAATTTAGGCTGAATAACCTTGATAAAGCATAATTTTTAGGGAACATATGATACCGAGGGTTGGAATTTCAATTCCCATTAATCATAGCCCTCTGGTTGGAGAAATTAAAATATTTCCAGGAACTATATTCCATCTATATAAAACATGAAGTGTATCATAGAAGGGTAGGATGTCCAAAGAAAATATTTTTATAACTCAGATTGAATCATTTGAATCATGTTAATCATAAAGGTATTAATGTACTATTGAAGTGATATTGGTCTCATGAATCCCATTCGACACATAGGGATTCCTTACCATGTGATCTATAATAAGACTTGTGATTCTATTACCCTGATATGGTCACGTGAACCATGTATAGATCATGTGATCCCATGACTGATCTAGTAGATCATGTTAAGCTTGCATGATAGTTATGTGTCCTAATAAAAGCATTGAAGCATAAGAAAATTTCCATGAATTGGTTCATGGTTCTTCTTGGAAAGTTCTTTGATATGAAATTCTGATGAAGAGTGTCATGGAAATATCATGTTATTTAATCTTAAAAAATAGTCATGGAAATTTGTCTTTCAAAGGGGTTATTGCAATGTGGTCTTAAAAATGTATCTTTTAACAAGGTCTTGTGAAACAATCACATGATAGAAGACATTTCAAGAGATTTGAAGTTTGGGTCACTTGTGGAAAGTGTATTTCCTTCACTCACGCTTTTATAATATTCACCATAGAGAAACAAAGGTCACCTGGAAGTCCAAACACCACATGGTATACCAATCAACAAAATCCTCTGGAACTTAGGTGGTCATTTACTATCCTCAAAACTGGGTCTTTATCCATATAGACCCCACTCCTAAGGGGGAGTCATTTTTTGATTCCCCCCAAATGAGTATTGAAAATTTTATAATTGGAGAAATAACCAAATTTGGGGTATTATTCTCTACACAAGAAAAGGAAATGATTAGTATGACTATATGAAATCATGTGGCGGGAATCATGTGGATCTTATCACCTCTAAGAGGAAAAACTATCACAAGACCATGGGAAGGTCATGTGAATGGGTCATGCACTGCACATGATCTATTTAGGACTATGTAAATCCCATTAAAAAACCTTATGTTCTACCAATGGAATGTAGAAAATCACTAATGGTCAAGTGGAAGTTTCCTGATAAGATTCTCTGATCAAGCAACACGCCAGGTGACAGACACATGAAAATCACTCGAAGTCCCTCATAAAATCTGTAAATAATGTTTGAAAATGTGAAATCTTAATGCATAAAAAATTTTATGATATTTCTAATGAAAATGGGTTACACACTTCATGTGGTAACCATTGATTATGTGGAGGACCTCCAACAATGAGTTTTGACCATGAGTTGGAAAATCGAAGAGTTGATAAACCACCCCGGACAATGCATGCACGTCATTTCATGGACCATCACTGATGATGTGATTCCCTAAAAGACATGGGAAGAGAAGTTCTTATAAAATAGAAGATAAAGAGTTGTAAAAGTATAATTATTCTACAGAAGTAAAGATTTGTTGATTTTCATGTGAACGGTTTTTTAAGCCTAGTTTGATCACCATTGATCACGCATAGACCCTTTTACATGTCAGAAAGATCTAATAGATTCCCCCATTCCTAGTTATCTTAATCTAATTATATGCCTCTCACAAGTAATCATAATCTCTTGAAGAATTGGAAAAAATTATTATTCGATCGCATGATATTATTTTTATAGGTGTATTGATCTCTCAAAGACTATTATACAAGTCCACACAATATAGTAATGGTCATTTGAATTTTCAATAGGGCCTTAAAAAATCACATTGGAACATAGAGGTTCTAATAAATATAGTGATGACTATATGTTATTACAATCATTGTTTTTCATCTGATTCATTTGATGAAGCATGACAATATCATCTGAAGTGTTTGATATGATACTCCCTCAATCGACTCAAGCTCATATTTGAGATATATTTTCTATTAAAATTGGTTTATAACCAAGGTGGTGAAGCCTATAAAATTATCTCCCTCATCACAAAAATAATTAAATAAATAAATGAGATGCCAGTCATACATACTGGAGTTCAAAAGTGTGGACTTATTAAGGTGGAAATCCATTCCATCACAAGTTTCTTCCACCATATAAAATAAGGGGAATGACAAACAGGATCATGGGGCATGAATATGTTCTTCACATGATCACCCTATAGATCACATGAAGGAAAGTTGTCATGTCAGCATGATTATGTGAAGGATAATAAGCTTGTTGACTAGTTCATGTGAAACCTCACAAAAATATTTCTTAATGATCAATTAGAAATGTATAAAATAATTTCTAAAAAAGACAGCAGAAAAATGAAAATATTGTTATATTGATTATCATGTGAATGGATCATGTGCTTTGAATGGCCTATATATATTATGTGACAATGATAGGACATGTCAAACAGATTATGAAAAAAACAAAGACATGTTTTCCATGTCTTGAGGATTCCTCTAGACATACTGCCCAAGTCCTGTGTTGTTATCCAGATCTGTATCTCAAGTCATTACAAGTACACCTCACATGTCTCCCAAGTCTTGTGAACTCCTCCCACTATATCTCTCAAGTCATGTGAGTTCCTCCTTGAATCTTATCCAAGTCACTTGATATCATTCTGATAAGTTAGCAAGTATCAAGAGACAACCTTGGACATGTCCAAATTCATCACGTGAAGATTTTGGGATGTGTCAATCGAATCATGGGATAGTACTATGTGTATACCATCCAAATCATTCCAAGGACCCTTGACTTGTATTCTTTGATAAAGAAAATCACCTTGTTACATGTCAGTCATGTCAGACATACACTCATAGCATGTCTGAAAGGCACTGAAGGATTGTCTGAAAGACAACTCCATACAAGATAACCTGATCTATTGGAAAAATTCATACATACACTGAACATAATTATGAAGAATTTAGTTTTTTTACAAATAGAAAACATAGGGCACCTTCCTGTCACCCAAGCTCCATTAGGAAACCACTTCGATGTAAGTCCCTCCATGCCTTAGACACCTTAACCCATGTGACCCATACTTTTCTATGGTTTTATAATTATACCCAATCTATTAGTTGATTGATATGTAAATTGTACAATGATAAGTATGATTCTTGCTGAAAGTATGATATGTAGGAACCTTTCTAATGCATGAGCTCCAAATCGAACACTCCTCTTGGTCTTCCCTAGTGCATAAGTCTTGTATCCATATGTAGTTAGTCCAATTGCTTGTTTTACCTTTTTTATAACACTATTAATGGCTCACATGAGCATAGGGATTTGAAATAATCATATCAATTTCATCATATACCACCCCATCTAAGGAAACCTTATTTTTTAAGCCTCAGTGAGGAACATGATATGATATCCTCTATATAAGGGAACTCACCTTGGTGAAAGTACCAAAGGGATTCTCGTAGTGGTAAAACCTGGAAAAATAACTATCATAAACATTAGTTTTTGTCACCACCCATAATTAGTTTTTAGAAATATAGAACTATGATTCCTATGATTCCTTTTATAAAAAAAGATACGTTGGACACATTCCTACTCCTTGAGTACCAAACTCGTTGCCTAAGTACCATCATATATATCCTTTATCCATGGTATTAAACTATAATGTTTTTAAAAAAATATTTTAGTTTTGATTCATATTATGAATAGGATTTGTAGGATACTTCTTGAGGATTGAATCCCATTCATGAAAATCAATACCCTCCCTAGATGGCGGTAAACACCAAATTCCTGGTTATGTGACTTCAAACTATAAGTAGGTACCCATTTCTAAGTAAGGATGGAAAAATAATGAAGATCACTAGATATATATATATATATATATTGTCTTATTAATATATTCCTCCTTTATAAATATAATTATTTTAATCCTGGCCAATTTATAGGGTAAGTAGTCACTTATCAGGATTTGAAAGATATTCAAGAACATATATGAAATCTATTTGAGAGTCCTAAAAATGAAATAATTCTCCCCAAAAGGGTGTGATGATCCTAAAATTCCATCCTCTAGACCAATTCATGTTTTTAAGTTCCATTGGCTCTAAAATCCCAAATTCATGCCTCCCTTTGGAAAGATGGATTGTAACTTGTTATGGATATGGTAGTTGTTTCTAGTTTTTATGATAAAAAATGGGGAACATGGCATAAATTATCTTGCAACCATACATGAACCTACACAATAAATCTTAAAAAATGATACAAAAATGATGAAAAGAGTTTGAAGGGTTTTAATGATATAATAACTCAATAATTATACGTGTTGGGAACCTCTTCTTCTAAACCCAAGCCACCACACATTTCTGAGTGAAACAACAACTCATTCATATATAAGGATTTTTACAATCCATGTTTTCATAAATTCTTTAGAATAATATTCCTAATTTTATTATATATTAAAAATTAATCACAAGGGCTCAATTCCATTAAGAGGATAGATGTAACATCCTAATACATTTAAGAATGGTTTTATTTTAATTTATTTTTCTATTTTAAATTCTCTGTTTGATTTAATATAAAAATAATGTATGAAATGATAGTATTTAATCCAAATATGACTTTATTATATATTATTTTTGAATATTAATATTATATATTTTTTTACATTTTTATATTTTTCATGGAATTTTATTTTATTGAAAAATATAAAATATTTATTTTCTTATATTTATATTCTTTAAATAAAATTTATTGTATAAACAAGAATTGTCATTTAGTAAGATACAATTATTTATTTTAAATTTATAATAATTTTAATAATGATTTTACATAAATATTTTTCTAATATTATTTACTTACCAAATTTCTTTTTATAACTAATATTGTTGTATTATAATTAAATTAACTATGTATGTTTTTTAAATAAAAACATACAATGTGTACATTTGTTGTCTGATGTATTTAATATTATTTTTAGAAGATACATTGTATAAATAATACAAATGCTTATTAATGTATAAAACTACATTTATTTTATTAAGAAAACTCATATTTTTCAAATTTCTATGTTACTATTACATTGAATAACACATTATTTTCAATATAAATAATTACATTTCTTTGTTAA
This sequence comes from Viscum album, assembly GCA_963277665.1. NCBI lineage: Eukaryota > Viridiplantae > Streptophyta > Magnoliopsida > Santalales > Viscaceae > Viscum > Viscum album. The sequence continues at coordinate 677,803,673 of OY728158.1, read as the reverse complement.
TTTGATTTAATATTATACATTAAATTGTTGTAAAAAATTAATTTCAAATTAAAACAAAAAATATAAAAAAAACTAAATTTTAAAATTTTCAATTTCATTCTTTTGAAATTTTAAATTTAACTTATATTAAAAAAATACAACTATTCATGCATAAATAGCTAGGAAATTCTACCTTATTATTGGGAGACATATTAGCCATCATGGGAGGGTAAGTCCCAGCACTCAAAAAGCAGCAAGGGTTGTGCAAGTACTGGGATTTTTAGGCTACTGTTCTGGCATAGCACACTACATGGTGCATGATACACTCGAATTTGTGTAAGGGGAAAGGTGGTTTGACCTATTCCATGTATGTATGTGTACGTGCTCTGGTAGCCTTCCATATTGTTATGGATTGAGCTATTAGTAGAAACTCTTTTAAAATATTACATGCAACAACTAGCCAAACATTCATTGTGGTATTGATAACTGCTGAGCCCTCTGGAAGATTGTTGAATTCTTCCTATGATTGCTGTTTTAATAATCACAAATCATCAATTACTTAATCCGGTTGGATTTCTCATATATATAATCACAATATCATAGTAAATCTGTGTATATTGGTTGGATCATGTTTTTATCTCTTTGTTGTTGATTTAAAAGTATTCTGGAAGTCCTCTGGATCAAATGGACAATGGTCACACCGATCCATATCAAAGGACAACGGTCGCACCAATCCATATAAAACGGACAACGGTTGCACCGATCCATATCAAAGGACAACAGTCACACCGATCCGGATCATTTGAGTCACCGTGAAGGACTCCCCGTGAAGGACTCACCGTGACCAGACACCGTGACCAGACACTGTGACCAGACACCGTGACCAGACACTGTGACCAGACACCGTGACCACTCACTATAACCCAGACACCGTGAAGGACTCACCGTGACCAGACACTGTGATCATGACACACCGATGCTGATTATCTGAGTCACTGAAGATGTCTCACCAATGCTGATCAAATGAGTCACCGAAGATGACACACCAATCCAGATCAAATGAGTCACCGATCATGACACACTGATGCTAATCATCTGAGTCACCGAAGATGTCTCACTGATGCTGATGCTGATGGCCTACCGATCACTTGACTCACCGATAGTCATAAACAACTGTTTGAATTTATTTATCTTTATTTAATCTAACCAACGGTCATATTAGGAATATATTAATGCTCTGTCATTTATTTAATGAAGGTTTTTGGATGTCAGGGAACCGTACCTCATACCTGAAAAAAGTAAATCATCTTTTGTCGGAGCTCATGCTTTAAATAAAGGATGGATGTGCTACTACAAAGAGAGAGATGAATAGACAAATACATAGAGACATATATTCCACGAGGCATGCTGGAAGAACAACTAAGCATGAATGCAAAGAGATGACTGAACTTACATGAAGAAATCATTCATTACTGCATACCAGTGAAGAGATGAGAACGAGAACATAACACAAGAGCTTCATCAACTGTCTCTACACCTGGATGTCAAGGAAACCGAAAATACTCTGTTTTCCAGACAAAAACCAGAAGAGGACGCAGAGCAAATTCTGATAAATCAAATGAGTCCAGAACTGCACGACAATCACTAGATCCATCTCTAAACTATAAATATTTTCTATGTGATTTATCTTTTTATATATTGAGCAGTGTGTGTTATATGCTGTATTTTACACACACACTGTCTCTTGTACTCTAACTGGAGGATCTGTAAATCCTCACTAAAACTCTTACATATTTTATTTTCTACTTAGATAGTGGTAGAGGTCATATGTGATCTGGACAGCTGGTTGTTGTTGTTCTATTTCCCATGAATAACAGTGGTAGAGGTCTTGGACTTGGACAGTTGTAAACTGTTGTGAACCCCGATCCAGGGTGTGGATCAAATTTATACAAATTTTTGAGAGGACTAAGTCTCAGCTTGAGACTGAACCTCTTGGTTATATCTACTGTGCTATATCTTTCAAAGTTATTCTTTTATTCCGATGCTAATTTCTTTAAAACCAAAACTTTTTTAAAGTCACTTTGATAATTAAATTCTCAAGTGTTTATATTAGTTGTAAATCAGTAAGTCAGTTTCAAAAGTTAATCAACCATTCTGTTTTGATTAACTAGGAAATAATCAATCCCTTGAGAACCCAACCGAACCCTTACTTTGATATAAATTCACTACAGTTTAATTCAGTATTTTATTTGGGGGTTTTTAAGACAAGGTTTTAAAATAGAAATTTTAATTGGAACTCAATTCACCCCCTCTTGAGTATCCACTCCGACCAACAATTGGTATCAGAGGTTGTTTAAATATTTTCTAAAAGTACTCTGCTTTTCAACTAGGATTTTAGTTGTATTTTAAAGTTCTTAAAAAAAATTTATTTCTAAATTTTTATCTCTTTAAAATATTTGCTTTAAGTAAGCTGTCATGGATAATAGACTTGAAGGTGTTGCTACCAATAGACCACCATTTTTCAATGGCACTAACTATGCTCAGTGGAAAATCAAGATGAAAATTCATTTAGAAAGCATGGGTTTTGATATTTGTACTTCTATAGAATCAGAATATAAAATTCCTACTACTATTAGAACTACTTGGAATGAAGCTACTAAGGCTGCCTACAATAATAATTACAAAGGTATGAATGACTTGTACTGTGCTTTAGGAGATGAGGATTTTAATAGAATATCTTCTTGTAAAACTGCTTATGAAATTTTGGATACCTTAGCTGTTTCTCATGAAGGAACCACTAATGTTAAGGAAATGATATTGAACACTTATTCTATTAAGTATGATAATTTTAAGATGAAGCCTGATGAACCCATTTCTGACATGTATCTCAGGTTTAATGAAATTGTCAACATAATGACTTCTCTAGGAAAGGATGTTCCATCAAAGGAAAAAATTATGAGAATTCTGAGATGCCTACCTGAAAGATGGAGGGGAACTTCTGTCTCAATTAGAGAATCATGTGATATTGGTGAACTACCAGTCAAGGAACTAATTGGGATGTTTATGATGTATGAAGAGGAAATCAAGGTTAACAAAGAAGAATATTAACCTATAAGGAAGTCAGTTGCTTTCAAGACTTCAACTTCAAAGAACAAGGATAAGGAGAAATTTTATTCTATAAATGAGAGTACAAGCTGTGAAGATAGTGAAAGTGTTTCTGATAGTGATGCTGAAATGGATCACATTTCCAGAAGGTTTAAGAAGTTCTATAGGAAGAAGAAGTTTTTCAGAAAATCAAATTACAAAGGAAAGTATGACAATAAGGAACATTGGAAGAAGGATTGGAAAAAGCCAGATAAAACTAATGAAGTTGTCTGCTATGAGTGAAAAATAAAAGGACATAATAAAGCATACTTCCCAAAGCTCAAATTAAAGAAGAAATATGATTACAAGGAAAGTAAGTACAAAAAGGATATGAATGCTACTTGGAGCACTTCTAAGGATAGCTCCATTGAATCTGATGTTTTTTGAAACTGAACACAGAAATAAGGCAAACATGTGTTTTATGACAAACACCTCGGAGCTAACATCTGAAACTCCCACATTAAATTCATATTATTCTGAAGATGATTATGACTCAGAAAACATGTCAAAATCTGAACTATTTGAATATTGTGATATGTTAGAAGAAACCTGTAATGAGATGAAAGACAAATACAAAGGTTTAAAGAAACAGTATTCTTTAACTTTTAAACATAAATCTGATCTTGATATTGAAATGGAAAACAATGCTCGGTTGATTAAAGAAAACACTGAACTGAAATTATCAAATGAGAAACTCAAGAAAGACTTAGAGAAATTTACAAATGGTAAATATACTCTTACTTATATTCTAGGTAAGAAAATATCACCTAGATACACTACTGGTATAGGATACCAACCTGAACAAAGGAAGATTACCAAAACTAAATTCATTCCTTAATCTGGACAGAATGTAGCTAGTTCTGAAACTTCATATGCTTCAACTAGTTATATTAATAGTTATGGATCTAATAAGGTTTATCTTTTAAAGTCTGTTGATTCTAAAAGTTTCATGAGACCCATAAGACAAATTTGGGTACCAAAAGCTTTGATTGCTAACCTGTCTGGACCCAAGAAGATCTGGGTACCAAAATCATTTCCTATCTAAATCTGTTTGGTAGGAAACCTGCTTAAAGAGATCATGCTGGAAGACTTGGTACTTGGACAGTGGATGTTCAAGACATATATATGTAGACTTCTCGTGCTTTAAAAGCTTAGTCAGATTTGATGGAGGTTTTGTCACCTTTGGTGATAATTCTAAAGGGAAAATCATCGGCTTAAGACAGATTGGTAACACTGACTCAGTATTAATATCTAATTTTTTATTTGTTGATGGAATTAAATATAATTTTTTATGTATTTATCAGTTATGTGATGATGGTTTTTATGTTAAATTTGAAAATTAATCTTGCAATGTTTTCAATTCTAAAAATGTTTTAGTGTTTGCTGCTTTGAGAAATGAAAATGTTTATGCTGTCGATTTAAATTCTTTAGCTAAGCAGAATATTACTTGTTTAAATGCTTTTCATAAAGAGTCTTGGCTTTGGCACAGAAGATTAGGACACTAAAATATACACTCACTTAGAAAACTTGCTAGGAAGAACTTAGTTAGAGACCTACCCAAACTTGAATTTCCAGCAGACAAAGTTTGTAATCCCTGTCAAAAGGGAAAGTAATATAAAGTTTCATTTAAATAAAAGAATGAAGTGTCAACTTATCAACCTCTCGAGTTGGTTCACATGGATTTATTTGGACCATCTAGAGTTTCTAGCTTAAATGAGAAGCACTATGTCTATGTCTTAGTAGATGACTTTTCTAGATATACTTGGGTATATTTTCTAGCTCAGAAAAGTGAAGCATGTTCTTACATTGTTAAATACTCCAAATCTGTAGAAAACCTTAGTGGACTTAAGATTAAAACTCTAAGAAGTGATCATGGCCGTGAGTTTGAAAATAATGAGTTTGAATCTTACTGCTCACACAATGGCTATAGTCACAATTTCTCTCCCCCTAGGACACCTCAACATAATGGTGTAGTAGAAAGGAGGAATAGAACCCTGAAAGAAATTGCTAGGACTATGCTTAATGAGTATGACCTACTTGTTTATTTTTGGGCTAAAGCTGTAAATACAGCTTGTTATGTTATCAATAGAGTCTTGATCAGACCTGTTCTTAAGAGGACCCCTTATGAGTTGTGGAACCATAGGAAACCTAAGGTTAACTACTTCAAAGTTTTTGGCTGCAAAGTCTTTATTATTAATACTAAATACAATCTCGACAAATTTTCATCCAAGAGTGATGAAGGAATTTTTCTAGGTTACTCAACTTCCAGTAAAGCCTATAGAGTTTTCAATAAAAGAACCAAATGTGTGGAAGAATCTGTTCACATCAAATTTGATGAAACTGATCCACATGAACCTAAGACCTCTCTTGAAAATCTTGAAGATGATCTCTCTGGTTTGAACCTTAATGATAAAGACAGTGGACCTGTAGTTAAAACATACAGTTCTAGAAATTTTCCAAAACCTGCTTCTGTTGAACATCAACCTGTAGATGAACCTGAAATTTCTAGCCCTACCTTTACTAGATCAACTAGAATTATGAAGAATCATCCTTTAGATGTTGTTGTAGGAAATCTTGATAGAGGGACACAGACTAGATCTTCTCTTAGAAATCAGGTTGAACATCAAGCCTTCTTGTCACAGTTAGAACCTAAAAATATCAATGATGCTATCAATGATGAATTTTGGGTAATGGCTATGCAAGAGGAACTAAATAAATTTGAAAGAAACAAAGTCTGGAAATTAGTAGAAAGACCTAAGGACACTATAACCATAGGCACAAAATGGGTGTTTAGAAACAAAGTTGATGAATCTGGAAACATCATTAGAAACAAAGCTAGGCTAGTTGCACAAGGTTACAATCAAGAAGAAGGAATTGACTATGAGGAAACCTTTGCACCTGTAGCTAGATTAGAAGCTATTAGGATCTTACTTGCCTATGCATCACATCTGAATGTCAAGTTATATCAAATGGATGTGAAAAGTGCTTTTTTAAATGGTTCTATTGTTGAAGATGTATTTATAGAACAACCACCTAGTTTCACAAATCCTCATTTTCAAAATCATGTTTTTATACTTTCTAAAGCTTTATATGGTTTAAAACAAGCTCCAAGAGCTTGGTATGAAAGACTTTCAAACTTTCTTATTTCAAAAGGATTTACAAAAGGAATAGATGATCCCACTATTTTTATAAAAAGGATTTCAAAAGATGTGTTAATAGTACAAATCTATGTTGATAATATTATTTTTGGATCTTCTAAAAATTCTTTATGTACTGAATTTTCAATGGTTATGAAAAATGAGTTTGAAATGAGGTTAATGGGAGAGCTTATGTATTTTCTTGGATTTCAAAATTTTCAAAATAAAGATGGTATTATTCTAAATCAAAGTAAATATACTAAGGATTTATTAAAACATTTTAGTTTATATAGAATTAAGGAAAGTAATATACCTATGAGTACTACCTGCAAATTGGATGTTGATGAAACTGGGAAACCCGTTGATCAAACCTATTACAGAGGCATGATTGGGAGTTTACTTTATCTTACTGCTAGTTGACCGGATATTATGTTTAGTGTGTGTATGTGTGCTAGATTTCAAGCTAATCCTAAAGAATCACACTTATTGGATGTTAAAAGGATTTTTAAATATCTTAAGTATACTGTGAATATAAGTTTTTTCTATCCAAAAGGACAATAATTTGACCTAACAAGTTATTCAGATGCTGACTTTGCTGGATGCAAGTTAGATAGGAAAAGCACATCTGGAACATGTCATTTACTTGGAAAGTCCCTAGTATCATGGTGTAGTATGAAATAGAACACAGTTGCATTGTCTACTGTTGAAGCAGAATATATTGCTATTGGTAGTTGTTGTGCACAGATTATGTGGATGAAACACACTTTATTGGACTATGGATTTGATTTTAAATAGGTTTCAATTAACTGTGACAATACTAGTGTGATCAACATATCTAAGAACCCGGTGTCTCACTCTAGGACTAAGCACATTGATATCAGACATCACTTTCTAAGAGATCATTATCAGAAAGTTGATATTTCTCTAGAATTTATTAGTTCTGAACATAAATTAGCTGATATTTTTACAAAGCCTTTATGTTCTGAAAGAATGAATTTTATTAAACAAGAATTGTGTATGATAGATATGTGAAACTGATATGTGAAACTGATCTATGAAACCGACCTGTGAAAATGATATTTCTTTATATTTTTTTTTATTTTGTTGTGATTAATTAACTACTTTTATCTTTATTATGAGAACCCTAAATGATGAAATAAATGATACGCGACTATTTCTATTCCCCAAACCATCGACCTTTCATTTCTTTCCCGCCAAACCTTATTTCCTCTCTTATCCTATACTTCGAACCTTCGAACTCCTGCTTTCCCCAGAATCGTCAAATGGCTAAGCAGAAGAGACCGAGCAAAGGATCAGAAATTCATGTACCTTTAAAGCGTTCTCAAGGTGAGTCGAGTAGTACCACTAAAAGATCAGTAAATCCGAACATGGAAACTCGGATTTTTTCTATAGAAAAAGAAGTCAGTTACGCCTGGCTTTTGACAAGTAAGTCACTGTTGTTACAAGTTTTAGATTCGGAAGGATGGAAAGCTTGGTTCTCAAATAACACTCGTGTGTACTACCCAAAGCTAGTGCATGAGTTTTATATAAATCTGCAAGTTACTTTAGATGGTGTCGAGACTGCCAGAATGTCTTCTATAGTGAAAGGAAAGAAAATATCTTTTTCGTCTAAACAATGGGTTGAATGTTTGAATGTACCCCATGAGGGTCGGTATGAGGATTATGCTGGAAACATTCCTCCAACCACTGAATACTTATCTTATGAGTTAGCTTTGGAGCTTTTGACTGGAAACAGAGAGTTAAGGAGATTCATAGCCTCAGAGCTGGATGGTGAATGTAGTCTTCTCTTTAAGTTTATTCAGCACCAAATTTTCCCCAGGAAAGGATATTTTGTTGCTGTAAGATACCAGGATGTTTTTCTATTTTTTTTACTAAAGACCCATGAGAAGATCAATTTTTATAGATATATAATGGTGCACATAGCTGGAATGGTGAAACCTTCTAATAAATCCACTTCCCTGTTCTATTCCAAAATGATCTCTGCTATGTTAAAGAATATGGAATGTGTTGATGAAGCTGATGAGATAGCCGAATCTGATAGTGCTTATTGTGTTAACAAATAAATTTGTAAACAGATGAAAATAAACGGGAACCCATGGAAGAAATGCTGGTTTGCTGATGAGGACAAGTTGTATGAAACTCACAATCCCACTGATCATGGAAAGAGGCCGAAGGGTTTGAGAGACCCTGGTTTGAAATCAGATGAGGGGCCAAATTATTCCGATGATGAGGAAGAAGTAGATGTTGAAAGGAATAAAGACACTGAAGATTCTGGTAAACAAGGGATGGAAGAAGCTGAAACAGAAGAAGGACGTATGTCACCTCCTGATGATAGGAGTGATCCTGATACTGTGAGCCCTAAGAGAAGAATAGACATTGGATCTGCCAGTCCACCTTTACCCTTACCTGAATCAGAACCAGTTCTTGGTGATGAAGAAGCTAGTGACACTGAAGTATCTGACAGTGACGTTTCTATGAAGAATTGAAATGAGAATGGAGATGATGATGATGATGATGATAATGATGATGATGGTGATAACCGACCGGTGGATGGTCTTAATGTACCTCCAACAGAAACACATCAAACTGTACCAGAAACAAATGCAAATGGAAAAAGATATTCTCTTGAAATCAGTGGAAAAGCAAGTTATGATAAACTGAAATATACTTTGTGTGCTGCTGTCTGGGATGATTACCCTGGTTTTTCTGTTTTGGGTTTAGAGTATTCTAAAGAAGAAGAAGAAGAATTAGAATCTACTGTAGTTATGATGGAAAGCCAACCCGTTGAGGCAAGGTCTTCTCATGCTGTTGATGCTGCAGATGCTCATCTACCTAGTTCTACTATCTCTCAGTCTAATTTTGATAAGTTCAAAAAGGTTTTGCTTACTCCTGTGAGAGATACAATCCAATAAGAGATTTCAAATGCTATTAAACTAGACCTGGCCAATACTGGTGAATTTATTGGTAGGCACATAGCCTCTCTAAATCAGATTTTGATGGATCTACAATCTGGCTTAGTTTCTTTATCCAACGAATTTAGATCCACCATATCTGGTATGATGGAAGTGTTGAGAAATCTGATTGAACATCTTAAAAAGTCTGATCTGAGAAATTTGAAAGCTGAGATAACTCAGATAGTTGCTCAAGCCAGTACAGCCAAAGTAACCAAGATCACTACTCGTGAGCTAGAGTCTCTAAGGCAGATTGTGCATGATGAATTGGTCGCCATTAAGCAAGTTCTTGATTTGGACTCGTTGAGGAAGATGAAAGAACATAGTGATCACATTCATAATATGGTAACAGTATATTCAGCAGATGCCACTAAATCTCAGAGAGAGATCAAGGAAAAGGTTGATCACTACTTTTCAAAAATCTGTACCAAGCATGAGATGACCGCGAATTTCAATGTGTTAGCTGATAATCTGAGACTACCTCCAGTCACTCAAGATTTCAAGACTCAAGTTCGACAGTTGCAAGATTTTACTCCAACCATGGAATGGTTCATGGAGAATAAGGATGATTTTGAGAAGGCTATGCAGTATGGTGTAGAAGTTATTCAGAATTTCATAAATCTTTTGAAGCCTTATCTGAATTCACAAGCCACCGCCATTGTGCTTCCTACTGCTGACCCTCTCAGTGCCTCTGATGTTGTTCCAAATCAGATCTTTGTTGCTCAAGCTCTATCTCAGCTCTGACGAGTTCCTCAGCAATCTTCTCAACCAGCTCCTACATCTCCACAGCAAATCCCAGTGGCATCCTCTCCTCCAACCTCCAGAGTCATCTTACCACCTTTTCAAATTCTCCTAGTTCAACCTTCATCCAAGCCTTCCAACTTTCCAACCATTGATCCTTCTGACAAGGGAAAAGCCTCGTTACATCCCCAGAAATAGTTATGCATTGTTGTTGATAGGGTGAACTCTGTTGTGATTGTACTGTTATGTCTTATAAACTTTATTATATTTTCTTTTTATTCTCACTGATGCCTTCTTTTAATCTCTTCTTTATCTATTTTCCCTGCTTTTTGATTATCCCAAAGGGGGAGAAATCTGTATAAATCTGTATATCTATGGATCTATGGGGGATATGGGGGAGATGCATCTCTAAAGGGGGAGATTTATATCTTTTTATAGCAAAGCTTGCATAAGTATTTAAAGGAATAAATTCAGGGGGAGATTTATATCTCATTATGTATTTATTCTTATTATGCCTTATTAGTGATGATATATTATATTTATTTATGGCTAAGCTTTGTGATTGGCTAAGATTTGTGATTATCAAAAAGGGGGAGATTGTCGAGCCCTCTGGAAGATTGTTGAATTCTTCCTATGATTGCTGTTTTAATAATCACAAACATCAATTACCTAATCTGGTTGGATTTCTCATATGCATAATCACAATCTCTTAGTGAATCTGTGTATATTGGTTGGATCGTGTTTTTATCTCTTTGTTACTGATTTACAAGTATTCTGGAAGTCCTCTGGATCAAACGGACAACGGTCGCACCGATCCATATCAAAGGACAATGGTCGCACTGATCCATATCAATCGGACAACAGTCGCACCGATCCATATCAGAGGACAACAGTCACACTGATCCAGATCATCTGAGTCACCGGGAAGGACTCACCATGAAGGACTCACTGTGAAGGACTCACTGTGAAGGACTCACCGTGAAGCACTCACCGTGAAGGACTCAACGTGATGGACTCACCGTGACCTGACACCGTGACCAGACACCGTGGCCAGACACCATGAACAGACATCGTGACCAGACACCGTGACCAGTCACTGTGACCACTCACTGTAACCCAGACACCGTGAAGGACTCACTATGACCAGACACCGTGATCATGACACACCGATGCTGATCATCTGAGCCACCGAAGATGTCTCATCGATGCTGATCAAATGAGTCACCTAATATTACACACCAATCTAGATCAAATGAGTCACCGATCATGACACACTGATACTGATCATCTGAGTCATCGAAGATGTCTCACCGATGCTGATGTTGATGACCTACCGATCACTTGACTCACCGATAGTCATAAACAGCTGTTTGAATTTCTTTATCTTTATTTAATCTAACCAACGGTCATATTAGGAATATGCTAATGCTCTGTCATTTATTTAATGATGGTTGTTGGATGTCAGGGAACCGTAACTCGTACCTGAAAAAAGTAAATCATCTTTTTCCGGAGCTCGTGCTTTAAATAAAGGAAGGATGTGCTACTACAAAGAGAGAGATGAATAGACGAATACATAGAGACATATATTCCACGAGGCGTGCTGGAAGAGCAAATAAGCTTGAATGCAAAGAGACGACTGAACTTACACAAGGAACTCATTCATTGCGGCATACCAGTGAAGAGCTGAGAACGAGAAATAACACAAGAGCTTCATCGACTGTCTCTACTCCTCGAAGTCAAGGAAACAGACAATACTCTGTTTTCCAGACAAAACGAGAATAGGAATCAGAGTGAATTCTTGATCAATCAAAGGAGTCTAGAACTGCACGACAATCACTAGAGCCATCTCTAAACTCTAAATATTTGCTCTGTGATTTATCTTTTTACATATTGAGCAGTGTGTGTTATATGTTGTATTTTACAAACACAATGTCTCCTGTACTCTAACTGGAGGATCTATAAATCCTCACTCAAACTCTTACATCATCTATTTCCCACTGAGATAGTGGTAGAGTTCGTATGTGATCTAGACAGCTGGTTGTTGTTGTTCTGTTTCCCATGAATAATAGTGGTGGAGGTCTTGGACCTGGAAAGTTGTAAACTGTTTTGAACCCTGATCCAGGGTGTGGATGAAATTTATACAAATTTTTGAGAGGACTAAGTCTCGGCTTGAGACTGAACCTCTTGGTTACATCTTTTGTGCTATATCTTTCAAAGTTATTCTTTTATTCCGCTGCTAATTTCATTAAAACCAAAACTGTTATAAAGTCACTTTGATAATTAAATTTGCAAGTGTTTATATTAGTTGTAAATCAGTAAGTCGGTTTAAAAAGTTAATCAAAATTTATGTTATGATTAACTGGGAAATAATCAATCCCTTGAGAACCCAACTGAACCCTTACGTTGATATAAATTCACTACATTTTAATTTAGTATTTTATTTGGCGGTTTTTAAGACAATATTTTAAAACAGAAATTTTAATTGGAACTCAATTCACCCCCCCTCTTGAGTATCCACTCCGACCAACAATAAATAATGTGTACTATTAACCTAAGTAGATATAAACACTTAACTCCTCATGATCAGATCGATTGGGTATGAGCCATCTAATCTTTCTGCATGTTTGTCTTCAGCAATGAGGAAAAGTGTATACCCTCGATATCATCATCTCCTTTCTCTTGATGGTACCGAATAATGTAGTAGAAATTTTCAATACATGGGAAATGTCATTGTGACCCACCTCAATAATCATTTCTCTATGAAGATAGGACTATAAGCCCTTGATTTACAAAATACTGAAGATGCACTTTAGGTTAAAGGCCACTCAGCATGTACCATCATTGTATTAAATGTATGCTCCTTCGAATGCATGATATCACTCACAGGTATGACCTACACTTAGTTATCCTCAAAATACCTACCTCCAACCTCTATTATAAGATCCCTATTATGAAAAACCCAAGACCCTCAATCTACTAGACTAAAGGCAAGACCATTATAAGTTTTCAAACCATAGGGAATAGTAAACCCCATTACTGAGCCATACAATCCAGAGGATTCCAAGAGAGGCCTAACTAAAAATTAATATCTATTTATAAAATATAATAATAGAGTAAAAAACATTAATTTATAATTAGATTTATCATAATGATTAAAATATATCTATATAAATAACATAAAAAAATAGAAACCTCCATTTAACCCTGTATTATAATTTTTTCACATTAAATTCCTAAGTGTTGTCACATAGAGATATAAAAATAGAACAAACAATATAAAAATATATGTAAATCCAAATATTGGAATTTATATTACAATACTAATCTTTATTTTCAATCTCAAATATCAAAATCAACATTGAATGTTAGAGAAAAATAGGCACATTATTATAGTTTTTAGATTTGTCTCATTCGAAACCTACTTAGAAGTAGTTGCATGAATAATTATTCTTGTATTTGAAATGAATGTAGTTGAAGAGCCCAAACTGCTATAAAAATAGTCTCTTTATTCACCTTTTACAATACCCTAACTCTAACTCACACTCCCTCTAACTCTATTATTCCCTCATTTCCAAGAACCGGATGTTTGGAATACCATGTTATTAGCTTGATTTGGTTTGTTTTTTATGTAAGGGAAACTTATTTTCTCATACATGTATTCCATGTTCATTTTTAAAACACTTTTCATTTAATTATTTTTTGAAAACACATCTGTTAATGTAAATTTCTATTTTATTAAACTTATTATGCATTTTTGTTTCATAATCCCTCTTGAGAGGAAATAATTTTATTTTTATATAAATATTTTTTCTAAAACCCTTATTATAAGGTAATGCGTTTAATTATTTTCTAAAACCATAATTTTAGGAAGAAATGTAATATTTTATTTTATAATCCATTTTCTGAAATTTTTAATTCAATATTTTTATATTATTTTTTTCATGTTAGTTATTAAGTTTTTCATTTTATGTACAAAATTCAAATTAAAATTCATTGATGTTTCAAATATTTATAGTTATATCTATTAACTATGTATTTCATTAATATTTCACTGAATTTTAAAAAATAATTATAAAATGATGTAATGTTAGAAATTTATTAGAAATGTGTATTTTCTCCTTTAGTGGAGAATACATTTAGTTTTCATATATTTTTTTGATATTAAATTTCATTAAATTTATGTCTTTTAAATGATGTTTTAAAGGACATATAATGAGAAAATCAATATTCAAATATTTATATTGTTGAAAAATTTTGAAATTGGGTATTGATGTTGATTATAAGGAATGTGGAGTGATCCCATGACCTCAAGGGGTGATGTACAAAAAGTGATACTACTAGTTCCATCATGTATTTCTTAGTGTTTTTTAATTATCATTATATCCCATAATAAAATTATTATTTTCAATTTAATGATTGGAAAACATTTCAAGGAAAAATATAAATATTTTAAATGTTTATTATGTTTCTAAAGTAAGTGGGTTTTCAAAGTTGAGATGAATTTTTAATTTTTTAAAAAAAATATGTCATATATTTTGAAAACCCTAAAGCTATATTTTTGGAAAATTATTTATCAAATAATTTATATTTTATATAAAAGAAAAATTTTTACCATAAATTAAAAAGTATTTAAAAATTGATTTTTCGCATGGTTTTAAAACACCTAACTTCGGAATTTTATACTCACCCTACATTTTAAAATGACTTTCATTGGCTTAGTATAAGTTCCAATGGTGTTAGGTTTCATTTAAGGAGACATCACTAGTTAAGTCAAAATAAATGTTTTTAATTTGAATTGATCACATATGTAATATAAGGAACTTTTTCCTAATAATTTAAAACATTGATATAGAATGTCCTCAGATGTTTAAAGGATCTTATAAAATATATTTTAGCATCATATCCATTAGTCTATGTCATGGGATGTCTCAAACATATTTCATTTAATATTACACATAGTCCAAGTTAAGAATAAATTCCAATATCAATTTTAAATAAATATATAATTATCCCAGTTATAAAGGATAACATAATCATTAAATATGGGTTAATAAGGGGATAGGTGAACTTTCCATAAGAATTTAGAACCATAAATTTTAAAAGATATATCATTGTCTAGGAGAGTTATCAATGCGAATATAGACATGATTCATCAAGATTCTTCTATTTTAAAAATCACTTATATAGAATATAGAATCCAATTCAAGTATACGTGGTATAAAATAATTAAATATTCACATTTTATTGACCCTTTTTATTAGATATTATAGCACACCTCATATGTGATTTTATTATAAAATTGGAGCACAATTAGAATACATAATTTATTTAATTCAATACAATCATATTTTACATTATAAATGATCTAACATACCTCATAGGTGGTTAATATGAAGGAAGGTCATTATAATCCAGAATTTAAACAACGCCTAAGATGGGGACTTAATTTCATAGATTAATCATAGGCCACAAGAATATAAGAAATGAATTCAAATGGGTTTTTTATGTTAAGGTGATGCACTTCAAATGGTGTAATTGAATAAATAATGACTATTTTAATTAAGGAATTTTGTTTCATGTAGTTAATTCTTCATTTAAATGATGATTCAAGGAACAAAACACACGACACAATGTCATATTTTATAAAATAATAATACATTAAGAAAAAATGCATTGACCACCTTATTCATTCTTAGGAGTTCCCCCTTATTCATTATAATGATTTGATTTGATCCGGATCAAGAAAAAATGAAGAAAATGAACTGAAAATAGGGTGTATTATCTAGCATTGAAATATCATTCAATACCATAAAATATAATAAGAAAAGAGGGGTGATGAATCATATAATGGACATTGTAAATCCAAACTGATGAATGGAGCTTGATTCTATGCATGGATGGAGGTGATCTCAATGTGCCTGTAAGATAGGATAATCTCTCAATATTTTGGATAAAGATTAATTTTTAATGGGTAGAAGAAAGGAGGGATGATGTTTTAATGAAAAAATCATAAAATGGAAATTTCACCCATTTTAATAAGTCACATGGTTTGGATACATTGTTATACAAATGGTATGCCGACTATGTGTAATCGCTGCCTATGGTTGAACTACCTTACATGTCTAGGAAGAAATTTTATCTAACAATGTGTAGCTTGTGTGCTTCACCTATAAAAACTATTGACATCATCTTTCATAAACATGTGGACTTGGGTCAAGGGTATAAAAAACATGCGACACCCCAACAAGATTTCACTATTTTAAGGAATGGTTTTCACTAACTATGTTCAAAATTTGTGCCCCCATAATCCTTTCTAAAAAATATTTTTTAAAAGTACTATTCTCCTAAATCTCCACTAAATACCCAAGTCACCACCCAAGATTTAAAACTCATCTTAACACATCTTTATTAAGTGTTTCAATTCTCACAGTTGAATTATTATTCTCAAATTTTTAATTAAAACATCCTCCAAATAAAAAATTCAAAATCCATTAAGAAATATATTCGATTGAAAATAAGGGATCTTAAAATATCCCCCCATAGAACTTCTCATCCTTTATAAGTCTTGTGGAACTATGAAACATCACATGACCTACTTCGATTGTGAAATAAATTTTGAGTTATCTGCATTACAATTAAAATTCTAAGCATGAATACATCCATTAATTCTAAAACATTGTATTAATACATTGGCACTCAAGACAATTCACGTATCCAAAAATGAGGCATCAATATATTGCTTAAAAAAGTCCTTATAATTCAAGATACAATCATTTTCTAGCATATGGTGATCCCCACCAAAAATAATATCTTTGAATATGGAATTTCATGACATAGAATCCAGACCATAAATATTTTCTACTTAAGAATGCCAATAGTAAAATCAACACACGTCGGCACATTTCTATACATGATTTTATAGGTAATTACAAATCAACCTCATTTAGCATGGATGAGGTATTTTTTCCCTGATAATCCTTGAAGAACCTTTTCTCTAAACTCCCCTCATGCTGATAGTGTGTCGGGTAACTAAATCTAACATGATACTAGTGTATTTAATCTAAGATAACATGATATTTAACCGAGAATACTCAGTAAAGAATTTAATTATCTTCTAGTGACATCTCTATCCAAGCCAATCATCCACATCATTGTTCCATATCCTGAACATAAATGTATGATAGATCTAGCACCCTTGGATTGACACACATTAATTACATTATCTGAGACTAAAATTATGTATAAGGTAATTTAGGATTCAGATATTAGGATCTACAGAGCCCATTAAAGGTAGTCTATTATTTGGAGTTTACAAGTGATACATAGGTACATAACTGAGACATCCACATATCAACGTTGAATAAGCTAAAATATTGTATTTATCCTAGTGTTGGAGTAAAACAATCAGGTGGAACTAGTGAATCCATAAAATTCCTTAATAAACAGGAACCTATGTATCACATTATACAATCCACAACTTTATAAATATCCAAAATCCCATAATGATACCTCAAAAGATTGTAATTATTGAACCAAAAGGGAATTTAATTTCATTATTTAGCTCAGTGTATAACCAAGGCTCTCTTACAGTATATTGGATGATGCCCAAATAAGGGCATGATCATCTCTAAGACAAGTGTAAACAAAGGGTTTATTAATGGTTTATAATAAGACATGAGATACTTAGGTTTTATTCAAGGAGAAGTTCCCAACATGGTATCCAACCTACTGTATTCAAATAAATGTATAATGAAAATTCGAACCACTACTAGATAAATTACTTAGAATGAGCTCAGCCACAACTTCTGATGCATCACCACTCCTCAACCATGAAGCCTTGAGTACCCAAATCATCTTATCATATCTATGGATTAAAAATTGTTGTCTAACCCAGAAACTCAGTGTCATCCAATGGTTATTTACACAACAATAATTTTATCATTGTGCTGCTTTTTATAAACCTAAACATCTCAGGATCATCACATTATTTGGGTTATTCATGTACACTAAGCCGGAATTTCACATCAATTCCAATCCAAAATATAACCAAGTTTGATAGTGAGCATTTTTTTAGGAGTAGAAATATTTAACATACCATCAACATGGGTTTGGAAAATACATCCTAACCATGTCCAAATTGAATTTTCAGTTTAAATCCTTTTAAATATAAGAATATGATAATTTGGTTTTTAAATTATAGTACCCACCTTCTGAGTTTCCAAGTCAATGTTTACTTATTAAAGTAACTAATCACCATGAACACTCTCTATTCACCTACAATAAGAAGTTATTAATGTGTATGAAATGAATTTTCCAATATCCACGTCAAAAGGAGAGGGTAAAAAATTGTTTCATTGTGAACTAGATCAAATCTACTCTATAAATATGCATGACACTCTCTCAATTTATTCTCATGAAAACAATATGTATCAGGCCCAAAATCCAAAACTACAAATATTGTTTCACTACAAAACCCAACCTATTTTTATTGTAATCCCCCACCATGATGTAAACTAAAAAATTTATAAAAATCTATTTTATCCTAATATATAAATCAATAATGAACATATGGTAACATCTCACAACTTTATCAATTACACCGAAATGAAAATGTTTGTTTTACCATTCTACCAATTATATTGGTACTGCATGTACCAAAGGGTACTACCATAATATCACATAAAAAATATCATTTGAAATTATCCATAGTCCTATCAGCCCTATGCTTCCCATTATTTGATATCTAATACAATATATTTATCCCTAAGTCATATTATTCAATACAATAGTAAATATGGATGACAATCTATTAAGAAGACAATAATTTAAGAAGAAAAATAAGAAGGGTCACATGACCTATGAAGTGTCCAAATATAACATTTCCATGTGTAACCCACTAAATCTAAGAATTACATATTGCTCACACCCCTAACAAGGGTCCATTCATTCACATAACCACCCATCCTACTCAAGAGTAGCTTTAAAACAAAGAATTAAATATCTACCCATGTGTTATAAGGAGGTCACTTCTTGTGCAAGTAACTTAGAAATGATCCCATCATTTCTTTTTATTCATGAGGCTCTACTAAAATAGGATAACCCTCTCCATGAGGTATTGAGTCAAAAATTGGTCAAATCCAGAAGTGTTACAAGGCTCTACAACCTAACCTCTATATCAGAATGATTGGATGATAAAAGTAGATCCATGGGTAATTTCCATGTTCTTGTTTAAGGAACCACCCAATTAAATATTTTGAATATCCATAAATGAGGATTTGAATCTAAGAACACCACATTAAAGTTTCATTTTATCAATTTTATTTTATTTACAATTATATATACATTAATGGGGCTTAGAAATATTCAACTCACACACCAGTTATAAAGGAAGATTTGATTATAATCTTAATTAGCAGACACCACATATATTTTTTTGGTAATTTACTCATTATTACATTTTAGTAATAGTTTATTCAATTACAAGGAGTCAAAATTAACTTATTAAAAGTAAATGTAATTTCCAATGTATAGATGAAAACACTTTTTAGGATGTAAATATACTTATAATTAATTGAGACCTCATAATAATAATGTACAAAAATATACTACCATGTATCTTATCATTTAAATTTTATTGGGTCAGTAAGATGATACCAAAAATTTATATATAACACATATAAATGGATACAAAAACAATTAATAACCATCCCTATGTTTCATTAGTGAACCCTTATGATGTTAAGTATTGGAAAAATTAAAATATAATGAAAAACTATGAGGGTCCCATCATATAAACCTGAGTCCACTAAAATGAATCCTAATAACGTGTAAATTATTTTGAGTTTTAAATCACCCTTGGCAGGTTTATTGCATAATCATGAACACACTAGTGGACATTCTTTGTTCGAGACAATTCTAAGATCATTAAGTTACCGAAACATTTTATGAGTACAATTTTAACAAAAAATATTTTTATAAAATGGTTCAGTAAGATGGATCACCATTTTCAAGTTATTATGGTACATTCCATCATAATTTATGACTGTAATTCATGCAATTAAAACCATATTTTTTTCCTTTGTTCTATGAATATAACAAGTTTGTATATGATGGTTTGATTATATGGGTCACAATTCCCAATTTATAAAGTCTTGTACACATTATAAATTGTTATTGGCAAACATTTAATCACAACCACCAAGGTTTTAGCCCATTAAACAAATGGTACATGGATCAAACATATCTAGATTTATTATAAATAACATGAAATAATCAAAATATTGGTTAAAACACCATTTTGATTTATTCATACACCTTAACAAACAATAATATATCATATATCATAATAATTTGAAATAATGATATGAATGGGAAGGGATTAAGAGTATGTATGGAAATATACTACATAAAAAGACAACACTTTTTAACATGTATAATACCACCCATGAAAGATATACAAGTAATCATGTTAAATAAGTCCATAAACATGGTATATAGATAATAATTTTTCTAAATCTCACAAGGAACATCTAATATTTTTATCAGATAGTCAAGCAATGCTATTCACATGGAATGGAATATCCATGGAATGTGTAAGGAATATGAATCTCTATGTGTGTGTGTGTAATGATGAATGTAAAAAAAACATCCTTTCCATACTAGGACAAGTGTAAAAATATAATAACTAAATATATCATAAAAGGGGGAATGTACATAAATCACTAAATGTGAAATAATAATCAAATATAATAATGAACAACAATCCCATACTATGTCATACGGACATTACCGTATACATGAGTTTATCACTCCATGACATAAAATATTTATCCTTTTTTGACACATTTTTAGTCACCTATCTACTGGCAAAAAATAGTAAAACAAATTAAAAGAATCTTACTATAACAATTTGTGATATCCCAACCCAAAATCCACTAAGACAATTCCCCGAGTCTATCAATAAGATGACCTTAGGAATGCCTCCCCATACACCAGAGGCTACCAACTAGTAGAGATGGTATAATAATGGTGAAATGAAATGTTATTACCTCATGTTTAGAGTATAACTTAGGTAAAAAATTAATAAATCTATAAATGGTGTTTTATAAATATAATTCTTTATAAATAAATCTTCAAAATAATAATAAATAGGAATATCTATAAACAATATCACATAAATAATGTTTTCCTATTAATATAAAAAGGGAATCAGCGTACATAGAAGCTTATATACAATATTTTCATAATGAAAATGACTATATTCAGATGGTTTTATTCATGAGAATCCTAAGAACTGGCTTAGTCTTCTACTTCTAATAAGTCATATCCACATGTACACAACATTTTACATTCACGAATAATAATATGGAAACCATGAGGTCTATTCTGGTAAATACCATCAGCCTGAATAGGGCATGAGATAACTCATTAGGTCACCACCAATAGTTTCAAATGAAATCAATTCTATGTGTATAAGTACAATAGTGTGCAGTTATTATAAATAAAGAAGTAATTTAATTTGTCACTAAGTCATCTTGGCTTCTTAGAGGACACCAGCATGTCTATACCTACTTCATCCTATGTTATGATATCTATAAACGTTGTTCACCATGTATATATATATAAATATTATAATATAAGAATGTATATATATGGGTTTATATAAAAATATATATATACACACAGTACTAGTTCAGTGCCGAGGTTCAACCAAGGTGTTTTGAATAACTATAAGAGTCTTGTAGTTTAAATGGAGGTAAAATCCATAGAATCAGAATAGGATATACAAGTTTATATTCCCTACCATTCAAATAAATGATTTGTAATGTCATGTTAAAACATCTTAATCATGAGGGTGATGCATTATGTCCAAAAACTAAAAATGATGTGAAGTATTATACCCAATATCCTAGCCCATAAGTATATGAACATTGTGTCTAACAACCATAAGAAAGGCATCTCAGTAATTATCATATATATGGAAATCCTACTTTCTCTATGATCTCTTACCCATGGAGTTCCATAAATCAAAACTCGATATCGCTCAAGGTATACTATAATTCTATTTACATTTATCATTTAATATTTAACATATTCAAGCGTAATCACCTGTTCTATAATCAATTAGTACTAAAAACATCAATTTAACTCATAATGGATAGCTCGTGCATTACAGAAGGGTTATAAGGTTCTTGTGAACTATGCCTAAGCAGTTAGCACCATACATGTAAGAATCACTATCATAGGCCAGGATAGTTATCTATTCTGAAATCAATATGTTTTTTTATGATAGTTCCATTTTATAATTCATTTATAGTATATAAATAAGTTTGTGCATGTATACATTCTATAAACCAATTCAATATTCACATTTGACTTCCCCTTTTTATTTAATAAGAGAGTGCACATCATAGGTTATTCTACTATAAAATAGTGACTCGGTTTTCATGCCAAAGTCAATTAATATAATTGATGCATCTTTTACCTTATGCCTAAAACAACACATGTAAATGTTGATTAAAGAGTAGGTAGAGAGTTCTATTTAAGAATATATAAAACACCCCAAAAGGGTAATTTAATTTCCTAGATGAAGCATATTCTAAAAATATATAATCAATTCACAAAAATACTTGGTTTAAGATTAGTTGATGAACATATAATAGAACAATTAAATAAAAAATAACTATTTAATTTATTGCCTCAGGTATCACATTATCAATTCCATAATTAAAGGGTGATGCATAGAAAATATGGTTTGTGGAATAATATATTATTTTATAGAATGACGATACATTAATGGAAAATCCATAGACCACATACGTCATGCTCACTACATATCACTTGTACATTAGTTATATTTGATTCAATAAAGATCAAGAGTAATGGAATAATAGAAAAAATACCTTAAAATATTGTGTATTAGTTTTCATTGAAATAATATTCATTATTACAATACAAACTAAATAAATAAATAATCATAGACCAAATATTTTCTATCCAAAGTGACAAACGGTGGTAGAGATTGAGATCATATGGAGGATAACCCACCATGAATAGAGAAGAGAAGAAGATCTCCATGCATGGCAGTGAGATTCTTTCATAATGTTGAATAATAATGAGGTTTTACGGTTTAAATAATGCATATGAAATGGTAATTTCAACCTCTTTAATGTGGTATATGATTTGGACACATGGTTATCCAAACCATATTCCACCCATACACTAGATTTTTTAATTATGTCACACCCACACATGGCTATGAACAAAGTTTTCCTAACCATGAGAAACCCATGCAACTCTCCTCTACGACCTATCAAAAATATCTTTCATAGCCATGTGTCCTAAAGTGAATACCTTAAAAAATCACATGACACCCATACAAGGCCACATGGCTTGGGTGAACAATTTTCACTAACCATGTTCAAGCCATCCGCCTCCATTATCATTCCAAAAACTAGGTTTTCAAAGTCCAGTGCCCCTAAAACATTATCAAACACCTAAGTAAGCACATTGGATATAAAACTCGTAAAAACAAAAAACTTTTAGTTGTAAAAATTCACATAATTTCATTCTAAATCTAAAATTATGATCCATACCATCCACCGAATGAAAATTTCAAACTCTATTAAAAATTTCATCATGTTCAAAACATGGGATCTTCTACAGGGTATGTTTTTCAAATATTAAACTCTTTTTTTATACCCCTATGCTAACGAAATAATTATTTTATCATAGGTATCAAACTTTTTAATCCTTATAGAGAATATGATATCACCATTTATATTTTTTAATTTCCTTAGTTTATAAATAATGGTTTTATGTATGACATTTATATATGTGGTGTTAGTTGTGAGGAACTAAATGGGAGATTCTATATATATTTTATAAACCATTTATTTATGTATCCAATCTTCCAGAGACACTAATCCTTTATGATTCTAACATGGATCAAAATGTTAGGTAATACATAATCATCTATTATGGATTTATATATATGTATGAAATATATGGTTTTTTATTTTTCACATGTTAAAAAAACTAAATAGAGGCTAGGAATATGATTTTGCAACTATTTTAGTGGTTATTTTATTATTTGATCATGGTCCATCACACAAGGTATCCATTTCATACATGGTTCTTTATCCTATTTTTCATTGTCATTTAGAATCACCTTCAAAGATTCCAAATAAAAGGTGTTAGCTCAGGGGACTCTATTGATGTGTTGAAACTACAAGATTTTATTCTATTTTAATTTTTTAGTGTTTTTTTATATTTTTGTTTTTAAACAAGATTTATAATGAAAATAGGTATCCATGAAAAAAAATTGTTTGGATTAAAATGTTTCCTTATGGATTAGTTATAAAATGATTATGGATTATATGAAATGTTTTTAAAAAATGGAAAATTTTAATATGAAATTTGGAGATTATATTTTGGGTTAAAGAAAGTTTAGTTTGTTATTTAAAAATTTCTTAACCCTCCTAGAATCTGTTTTCAAGAGTGGTCTACTATCAAATAAAAATTCAGAAGTATATTAAGTCATTATGATTTTTTAAATGTTTGGGAAATAAAAAATGGATATCCATATAACATTTCTGAATAAATGAGATCCTTAAAAATCTCGAATGGGTTTATTATTTTAATGTGGAGTGAGTGTCTTTTGATGATAGGTTAATTGTTTTGTATTTCCTGAGTAGAAAGTTGAGATTTTTAAATGAGGTGTAATGTTTTTAAAATATTTTATTCATTAATACTAAGTTTTTCTAAAAAAAATTTAATTCCACTTGAAATGTGGTGGTTCTAAAAAGAAAGAGTTATCTTTGAAGAAATTAATTTTTTTCATATGTTTTTCTATGATTAATTTGTGATTTGGTAATTTGTTTCCCTATGTGTGTTGGTAATTTATTTTCTTTTGGAAACAAAAATGTGTTAGATTCATGTTTCATGTTAATTAATGTGTGCCTCTGAGAAATGTTCTAATGAAAGGTATTCATATAGTATAAATAGAGGATCTTTAGGGTGAATTTATTTATTTCTTGAGTGTGGCATTCATAGTGTTTCGCATTGATAAGGATTTGAATTGATTGGATTGTATTATTTATCTATCTCAAATTGTTTTACTATTTCTTTGTGATGATTCTTTAGTTCCATTATCCTTAGACATGTGGGTGGAGTAGAAAATGAGTCTTTAAACCCTCTTTTGGTATAAAAAGTAATGTATGTCTGTAGGGCTGGTGGCCACTTGGTTCACCATGAGTAGTTTGTAGAGAGGTTATGTGGGATGAATTTTAGTGAGGTTTGTATTTAGATCATGATATTTTTTGGGTTTTGTTTCTTGAGTATTATAAAATTATTGAGGTATTTAGGTGGTCTTCCTTAAGTATATCTATTGAGTTCCCTTAAGGATTGATCTTGTGAGAGTGGTGGTTGTTTTGGGAAGATAACACCTTAATTATTTATAATTCTCATTTTTATTTTTTTTCATATTGTGGATCATAATATAGGGTTTTTTGTGTGGAAAACATTAGAAAGCCTTAGGTGAATTATGGTGTTGTTGGGATGAGTAGTTGGTTACCACTAACACATTGAGATATACCAGGATGAGATTTTCATCAGGATCACTATGAGTCATTGTTTTATGTGCTCAGTCTCGATTTACCCTTCTTTATAGATTTGTGATCGGGGTTTAGAAGCATGTTATTCCATGTTGAGGAATGCTTTTTATTTTCATTTTTCTTTAGTTTTAGGGTATTTATAGGATAGGTTATCCATTCAAGTGTCATTTTAGATGTTTATTAAGGATGTTCTTTCATTATGGACATGATATACTCTTTTACAAATTTATATGGGCTGCATAATATAATCATTTTGATTGATGATTGTTATAAACATGGATGATTAGGTGATATTGGTTCTATTTTTGGTTTCAATTCCTTGTTTCATAGATTTAGATGAACTATAAATGGTGTGGTTTTACTATTTTTACCATGTCACTATTTAGTTGTTTTTATACACTTTATCCCTATCTCTTAATCACTTTAAGACATAGGGATATCTTAGAGAGCCTCTCCTTCCTTCCAATCCTCTTTCTCAATGGTTTATTGAACACTTACATTCAGTTTCTAGTGGTTCTTTGAGGTTAGTTCTGGGTCACTTGTTCTCTTACCCTCCTAACCTACTTAACATGTGTTTTAACTTCCCATGAGAACCATATTCCCTATGTGGGTTGATTTTATAGTTCAGGATTGACCGAGTCCTGATGGTTTGGATGTTTTGGTTTTTTTATATTGTTTTATAACTTGGTTTATATTTTCCCATTGAAGGCAACATGTTGTGGATTCATTCTTATAGAATCTATGAAGGTTAGTTTGTGTGGTTACTTTATATTATATTCAATGATATTCTCCTTTAATTTAAAATTATTTTGATTCAAAATTATATCTAGATGAATTACAATTGAGGGTTTAAAAATGAATATCAAATTATTTCTATACTCTACAAAGAGTTCTTGTATGCTATGATTCTATGAAAATAACCATGTGAATATTTTAAAAGTATGAACATGTTTTAAGTGGTTTTTGACATAGGTTTCACTTTTTAATGGAACGTATTGTGTTTAAACGTTTTTATTTCATGAAAAAATGAATATTTGGTTTGGTTTCAGTTGTTTTTTGTCCTTTCAATAATTATAATAATATTATAATGTATTATTCCATTTTTTAAGAAAAAACATATTTCCAAATAATTTATAAGGGATGTTATTAGGGTAAGATGGTTTAACAATAAAAACATGTTTTCACATGCCCCTTTTTCAATTTTCTAAGAAGTGTTAATTTGGAAATACGGTTTCCCTCGCTATTGACCTAATTATTTAAATTGTGTTTATTATGGATTGTGAACCCATGAGGGATTCTTATTATTGATACTTATTCATGGATAAAAACAGTTATATTTCATGAGGAGGAGTTAGAGGTGAGAAGATATTTATGTCCATATATTTTATATTTTTTTTTATTTTTATGAATAATTTTTTCACAAATATATCTATAGTTTTCATGGAAACCCTAGGCTATGTGAGAGAATTAAATCTTTGAAATATAATTTTTCACAAACACTTCTAGTGTTACCATAGTTGTGTGATATGCCAGTTTGATTTGGGAGGTTCCATCCTTTTTCAAATGTTGTAGGAGAGTCAAAATGGTTGTTTTATTTTAGATGTAATATAGGTTTATATTTGGTACCATGTTTTATTTTTCTTTAAATTTATCACATTTTGACCTTGTTAGTCTCCCAGAAAGCATAGATAATTTTGAAGATGATTTAATGGATTCTCATAGATAAATTATTTATATCCCCAAGCATTGATTTTAATATATGGCACCCTTGTCTAGTTATTGGTTAACATATTTTTCTCAATTTATATCTAGATTAATCATTTGTTTATTCCATATTTTGATTAAATCTTCTAAAAAAGTATTATATTATTTATAAATGGTTTAGAAGTTTTTTTTCTAAAAAATGAATGTTTTGATTGTTTTGAAAAAAGGAATTTAAGAAAAAATTAGAAAATTAAAACGAAATTGATGGTTTTCATTTAAATGTAAAAATATCATTTTCATGGTTTTCAAATATACATTAAGGTATTTTTTTAATTAATATGTTTGGTAGAAAATTTATTTTTATGCAGTAAAAGGCAAACCTGTTTTCATAAAAGGATTTATATTATTGGTTTGGAATGAAAAATGGGTAAAATGTGATATTTATTGTTATGATTAATCATGTGAAATACCAATTTTACAAAATGAATTCAATATAGAATTCATATAATTTATTATAAAAGTATCATTAATGACTCTAGTGAAATTCAACTGGGCATGTGTAGCTCACACCCTACATATACCCTTGTGTATGTCTCTGTGTGTTTACAACTCTTATGTTTTCTCTCTTGCTCACAGTATCTTATCCCATACCTTGGATGTTTTCTAGGTTTTTAGTTGGACATTTTTAGTGACCATGGGTATTGCAATGGTTTTTTTGAATCTTCTCAGTTTCTGGTTTATTTCTCAATATTATATTGATAGGATTGTTTTGGTGTATTCTATATTTTATTCTTGTCATACATGTTCCCAGTTTATTTCTATATATTTTTGTATATGTATGTTTTCTAGACATTTATATTATTATTCCATGTTTGTATTTATTCTTTATATTTATCTACTTATTTAATTGTCATCGAGGTCCAAACATTGGATTTGACATGTCGTCTTCTCAATAATTTTAGTTTCTTCTCTATTTTATTATTTGAGTGTGAAATATTTTTTACATGTGAATGTTTATACCCATTGAACATGTTATAAGTATATGTGTATTGGGTAAAACCTTTATTAATTTTAGATAATAGGGCTAGGTACTTACGTTATGGTAGTCTAAGATATTTTGTTACAATAAGAAATTAGGATAGAAAATAAAAATAAAAAACATATGGATGTGGAAAAAAATAAAAAACCACCCTCGAAAAGTCAATGCTTATTAATTCCACAATATAAACATCACAATATATTTCATGGAAATAGTAATAATCATTATTAACGAAGCTAGAACCCCAATATAATACCTAGAAAACCCGCTATGAGTGCAATAAAATTGGAAATGAAGACCTAGCCCAATGAATGATTTTAACCAATGAATTGGTCCCTCTAGATTATAGATGAATACAAAATAGATATACACTATAGTTATATGGAATTATTTAAGAGAGATTAATCCATTAATTTAAAAAAAATTATGATTTTTATAGATCAACATTAATAGATAAACTAAGAAATTAACACTTACATAAATTTTCAATAAAATGATCATACTTTTCATTATACATTTTCCAACAATAGTCTCTATGTATAAAACCATTTTTACATAAAATGTAACAATTTATTTGGCCTCATTGGACTTAGAATAAAAACTATCTTGATGAGTTACCATAGTATAGATTTTCTTCATATTTACATAATAATTTAGGTAAGAAATATAAAATTAAAAACAGTTAAAATGTTACAAAAAAACCTAATTACTATAAATATTTTAATTGATGCAATTCAATTAATGACAAATAACTAGGAAAATATAATGAAATTCCAAATACTATATTAATTGGGAAAAATATTATCATTCAACTAAAATCAATAATTTTGTTTTTAAGCCTCAATGTCATATAACATATTGAGAAATATTTGATAAATTTTTTAATGAAAACCTATAAATCAATTTTTTGGATAATTAAAATACCCACCTATATTTTAATAATTGTTTAATTTATAATCTTTATTTAATAAAATTTATTTTAGTAATAAACTTGGAATAAATTCTATTAATTATATTTCAAATTACAAATTATAAAATTTTTATATGAATTATATTATATTGGTTATGTCATATACCAAATATATGTTGAAGGTAAACTATAACTTTTTGAATAATTGGATTAACTACCATATGATATATGAATACGAAAAAATTAGGATTCTACTATTAGTCTATTAATTTTGTAATATAGGATACAAAAATATAATTTTGGTATGATCATTATTTGAGGATAATTTATTGGAATTCAATTTTTATAATATAAAAATATTTTTTATAGATTCATAGAAATAATTTTAATATTCTGATGTATAAAATTAGAAAAATAAAAGCTTTATTTTATAAATTTTTTATAACCTAATTAGACAACATGGACATTCATGTTGAATTTTTAAGCTCTCAAACATAATTCCATAACCATGTCTTTATTAAATTTTAGCATTTTAGTGCCTATAAAAAGTCCCTCTAAAAGATATCCAAAATATTAATGGAAAAATAATAAAGTTCATATTTATAGGAATTTTGATCTTATACTAGTTATATTACCTATATCTGTACCAAATAAAAATTTGTATCATCTTGAAATTTATATAATTATTTATTTTTCCTTGGTAACATGTCACTTTATTTTTTTTATAGTTGAAAAATGATTTTTAATTTTTAAAACTATTTTTACTATGAACTTAAATATTTTTAATCAAATAATACCAGTGGAAGAAATTTAATATAAATGTACACTAGATGTAGATAGTTATGTATCAACTAGATTTGGATATTATGTTCTCTAATAAATTTAGGTAAAATTTAAATACATTCTAAAAATTTAGTAGTAGATATTATTATTATAGTTGATTTTATAAGGACATATAGTTTGAATATTTATAATACATTTTCTAATTTTCGTGACCTCTTATAATTTTTTAATACTAATAATATCACTTTAATATAAATATTTTCAATTTATAATTTTTTCTTTTTCTTTCTATATACTTCATTATCTAATGGTTCGTCATTCATTTATTATATTTATTAACATTTTCATTCCATTATAAGAATTTATTTCATACTGTTTTTTTATTATTTTTGGTAACTTTTTATACATTTCCTTCATTTAAAAGATAAAATTTATGTTTTCCTAGAACAAATTTATAATCGTTTGATACACCCCATCTTGAAGTGTTCCCTATAGAATAATAATTACATTAATATTCTGTTTCATGAAATATTTTCTAATAATGATTTTTTTTATTTAGAATAAAATTATGAAGATTCAAATTGTTAGGGGTTGAGTAGATAAAGAAAACTATAATCAATCTTATTTCATTTATGAAATGAATTAGTATAACTAGACAGAAAATATTTAAAATTTCATCATCAGAAATAGAATTAGCTTCTAGATAATGATTCAAAATGATTAGAAATTATAGAGAATTATCAAGAGAATATAATAGAGAAATAAATTGAGGAATTTATATCAAAATTGAAATTAATAAATATATTTCAATATAAAATATCCTAAAAATAATATATCCATGTACCATCCTTTAATATTTTTAATGACATATTAGAAAATATTGATAAAATTCACATTAGAATAAATAAATAATTTAATATATGCATGAAAATAAGCCTTGTGGATTAAAAAATATTTTACATAATTTAAGAAGATTTAATCTCTGAAAAAATTCTAAGGATTACAATTATTTTAAATAGTGTAATAAATCTTACATTTGATAATATAGGATTCATTTTTATGATATTTATGGAAAAATGATTAACATTTATATAATTGAAATTTGAATTATATCAAGAGAAGAAGGATTTCATTTTTTAATATACCGATGTTATTTAATAATTATTAATATATAAATATATTATAACTACAACTACAACATTTACATGTTATTTATATGGTTTTATGTATATATACGTTATTATTATTATTGATATATTATTGAAGTAGTTATTATTAATATAAAGGGACACAAATGTAATTTTTTAGGGGAAGTATTTTTTAAGGTCGGCATGGGGGTGGGGGTGCAGAGTATTTATTTTTGAAATTTAACCTAGAGGGTAATGGATAACTCTATTACCTATCTCGTTCATTAAACTAAATATTGTTTTTCCATATTTTTGTCAATTTATTTATTAATGATATGGTTTTCCAAAAATTATCCTTATTTCATCTCATAGATATTAAAAAACTATTTTATTCTTATAATCATTAACATATGGGTTGTAGTTGATGTATAAGGTAGGTCATCCATAATGACTCCTACGGTTTAGTTTAATTTTTGGGTTTAAATGTGTGTGTGGGTTGGAAGCTAAGTAAAAGCTAACAAATATTCCCTCAATACTAAAAATTCATTTTTTAAAACATTTCACATAATCTATATGGAAATAAAAAATAGTTTTCAAAATAAATAATATTTTTTCAATATAATAGATAGTTATTCACTCATTCTTTGTATATGGAAAATTACAAATAATTTTCACCTAAATATGTATATATTGTTCTAGAAAAATTATCGCTAATTTTCAATTATTTTTAAGGGTTATATTGGAAGTTATAATTTTGTTAATTTTATTTAATTATCCGTTAATATATTTTATCATTGTTTTATATTATTAAAAATTAAAAATTGGCCTAATGAATTTGGAACAAAATAAATACATATTTTTTAGAAATCATATTTTTAATATTTTTTTGATAGATTATTCAAGTATATATTGGTAAATGAAATAAATAATATTTGATATATTGATGGTGTTGAATTACATCAGTAATTTATTTGTTTATTTTAATCATATAATAATTATATATAGATTAAAATAAGTTGATTTATTAATTTTAATAGACTGCTATTGGTTATATTTATAATTACGTTAATTATGGACTATAAATGTTTTCTTGGTTCATTTATTATGTTTTATGCATGCTACTAATGTTTGAAATAATAAATATTATGATTTCATAAGTAAAGGGAGAAAGAATAAATAAATACTCTATAAAGAATTAGAAAATTGGTGGTGGTAATTTTTTATGATGAGTTATATTGGGATTTTTATGGACATTAGGAGTAGTGGGCTGAGATTAGAATTTTTTTATGTTTTTATTATTTTATTTTGGATTAAATTGGTTCATGATTCAACAATTTTCATCCACTTGTTATATTATGGTTATGTAATCTTTGATTTTCCATTTTGGATAGCCCATATTCAATTTACATTTTTTATCAACTAAATTATTATTATATAATTGCATCAATAATAGTGGATTTTTATTTCCATTAGATTTATGAGTGTGGTATGGGTAAAGTCTTTAGAAAATATTTTAAAGTTATACCAAGAAGAAAAAATTAGTATAAATTAGGCTATCAATTTCATTCATTCTTTGTTTACATGATATTAAAGAATTATATGTTTCTAATATGGTAAGTGATATTATTCATACTTTATGTGATGCCTTGGGATATGGTTTATTTTTCATATCTATTTAATTCCTTTAGTATTTTTTTATTTTCACTAAATTATTGATGTCTTGTGATGTTTCTTATTTTTAGTATATAAGTGAAACCATGTGATTTGGATTATTTTATATAACTGTATAGGATATGAGAAAATTGATGAT
Source organism: Viscum album (assembly GCA_963277665.1). Lineage (NCBI taxonomy): Eukaryota > Viridiplantae > Streptophyta > Magnoliopsida > Santalales > Viscaceae > Viscum > Viscum album. The sequence goes on along the minus strand of OY728158.1, from coordinate 677,770,713 downwards.
TTCCACATTTATCTTATTCCATGGAATATACAAGATTTTAAATTGTTATGTTTACCTTAGTATATGGGATATTACTTGTATGAAAATGTGGAACCCATTATTAAGATTTATTTTTTATGTGTTAGTATGTAAATGGTATTATTTTGGTATGGGGATAAGTTGATTATTCTTTTGTACAGACCAATATCTATCCATCATTTTTATTTGGTTCCTTCATATTAAAAATATCTTTATACATAATTTCTTGAAGATAAATTTTTATTTAAATTAATATATTAAAATTACAACCAAATGTTTTCTATAAAAATATTTAATGAAAAACTACTAGGGGATGATCTAAAATTTTATGAAAATTGAATAACGTACAAAAAAAGAAGTTCCCAAGGAATGTGTGTTGACACCACAAAATTTGTTTCACTCACTTTTCCACAAAATTAATGATATGATTCTCACATAAACAATAAATTTCAAGTATGACTAAAGATGTATCACCATAAAGGAAGAATATGTTTTCTGTATTTATATATTCCAAAAGAAATCTCCAAAATTAGGTATAAGTGGAAAGATCCCCTCAAAATGTTTGTTGTGGATTTACAAGATCGATGATGATAAAGTGTCGACTGATTAAATTTCGGTTTCTGAGTTTCATCTGAGAAGTCATGGTGTATTAACTATCTCAATAAGGGTACATTTATTCAATGGATTCAATTTGACTGGTCACAATGCCCAAAAAAACTAATGGATCTAAAGTAATGGAACTTATATGATGCAAAAATTTTATAAAGGAATTTTTATAACCTATGCGAAGGACATATGCGGAGGACCTATGTGGAAGTATATTTTTTCACCCATACAAGGAAGGGATAATATATGGATCTACCAAGCCAACATATTCTGAAAAATCCATTCGATCAGCCCCCATCATTTCCTATAAATAGGACCATTGGGATCCATATTTTAGAGGCGGAAGAAGTTGGAAGTACTTCTGAAGCTCTCGTTGTGTAGCTCCTTTCCCAAGGTTCTCAAAAACACTCATGTAATTCTCTGAAACCTGAGACAAGAGAGAAATAAAGGGGGAAAGGTTGTCCAAAGTCTCATAAAGGACTAGAACACTTGGATTTTCACCAAGTATATGTGCTAAGGGCATGTGATAAGCACCTATTCGGAGCACCTGCGTGGAGCATCTTCGATGGGCACAAACATGGAGAACTATTTAGAGCACAAGAATTGTGCACCTGCTCACCACACCTTGGTGCAACACATGGACAAAGATTCCTGTTTTCCAAACCATGGCAGAGCATCTATGTGGCCCAACTGGGCAGTGCACCAACACAACCTCACTGGTCCATACCGTCAGGGTTTCACCCTCATACCCCTGCTTGGGATCAGTACTGGGCTATAGTCCCCGCTCTTCAGGCCGATCCCTTAGCTTTCATCACTAAACCCATGAAAAATGGATATTCAATCCCTTAACTCTTCAATCTAGGTTGATGAAATTTTCCATTGCATTCTTATACATCCCAACTTTCACCCTAAGTAATATCATGTCTTGGTATAATTTTTGACACTCACTGAAATACCTTTAGTCAAATTACTCCTCTTGGTTCATTTCTCATTTCATGAGTTGAAATTATCCTCCTATATTCCATGAGAAACATGAGTCGATAAACTTCATAAGAAACTCCACAACCCCCATCACTAGGACCCTATGTTATGTCGAATCACAAATGGGCATTCTCTTTAAAAGTAATCCCCAACCAATCCTAAAATGGGTATCATCCTTAAGATTTTTCCCCATCCAGACCTAAAATGGGCATCCTTTTTAAGAGTAATCCGCAACCAACCCTCAAATGGGCATCTTATATATGAGTAAGCCCCAACCAAACCTAAAATGGGAATCCTCCATAGAAGTAATCACCAACCAATCCTCAAATGAGCATCCTCCTTAAGTGTAAGCCCCAAGACTTTTGGGAAATACCCAATGACCATCACTTTAATTTTACATTGAAGGGTTCATTGCTCTATGCCCTCGTCCACCATCACCTAGGCTTCCATTACCGTAGTCCCGACCTCTTCCACTATTGGAAGAGAAAGTGTGTGTTTTTTTTAGTCTCTCAATCCCCTTTTTTCTCACTCTGAGTTTGACTTACATGGGCCTATAGATTTGTAATGATCCCAACATCCACACAATCTACTACATTGATGAACTATGAGAACTCTGAATCCCCCCATAATTTTGATATATATGAAGCCTTCACATAGGGCCTGAGATCACTGGATATCCTATTCATGAATCCAACCCTAATTACCATAAACTGGGCATCTTCTTGAGAAATAAGCACTGAATTAAGCCCCCAAAAATCTCCATGAGTTAAGACATATCTCATGGACATTTTTATAGGGGAATAATTATTAGGAGTAAGCCCCCAACCTATTTATATCAATGGTTCATACACCCTGGTATGATTTTCCAAACAATGTGGGCTTTGATTACGATCTGAGTGGGATATGTAGGAATCCTCCCTAAGGTTCAAACCCAATACAAAAAACCAACCTCGTTCTTCTAGGGAGATTCCTAGCAGGGTCTAATCTACCTTGAATACTGATATCCTTTCCATGTTCCTTGGGCTTAATAGACATAAGTCTCGCAAAAATCTTTGACTAAGCACATTTTAAATATATATCCTCACCACATGACATTAAATTGTATGATTATGTCCTTATCACATGACCACAAAAGGTATGATGTGTCCCATTAATCCGAACCGAACTACGAGGGTTATTATTCCTTTCACAAGGATATGTAGGTATCACATTAATGGGTATGATCCCAAAATCAAAACAAAATTTCATCTCCCTGATGACAATATATTTTTGAGTTCCCCAAAGAGTTACATAAAAACCACCATTGTCATAACAATAGTGAAAAGAATATGTAGATAGTATATGAGAGGATACCATTGATTGAGAACCACAAATACCTATGGAATTATCCCTTAATAATGAACCTCAATTACATATGGATGATTCTAAATTTCACACATGCTAATAATTGATTGAAAATTTCAAGGGAAACTTACGTTATACTTGTTAAATTTATAAGGATTCATGAACGCATCTTAAATCTATAGAGGAGTCTCATAGTAGGAAATAATTCCCCCCAGAAGGGTATGATGAGCCTAACCTCCCATCCTCTTGACAAATATGAGTTCTTAAGTTCGTAGGTCCAAACCAAATGAACTCGTGCATTTGGAAAGAAGGTCCCTTTGGATGAAAAACTTCTTGATGTTTGAGGTTCTATAAATAAATCAGATGGAAACTGTCAGGAAGTAGTGATTCCAAAATAGTATACACGTTCTAGGATAAAAAATGTGCATGGTAAATTTTGAGAGGGGTGTATTTTATAATATTTTATATTTATACTAATTGATCCTAAATTTATCTAATTAACTTGTTATTTTGAATTTTTTTCCTTTTTCATAGTCGAATAACACACACTACATGCAATTAATAAATCAAAATAATCTGACATATGATATTTTTATATATCTTTTCCAATAAATTTTATGATGATATTATTACTTTTAATGATAAGGTATATATAATATTTATAAATATATTTTTAAAACTAAATCACTCTGGGTTGGATATTATCCATAAACATTTATAATGATTATATTGTCTTATTCATTTTTATAGGCATCCCACTTAAAATATAAGTATCCTTATTTCATTATTCAAGAATTTCATGTGAATCCCCTAGATGACGAGACTCCAGAAAAATGTTTATTGGATCAATAAAAAAATCAACTCCTTTTAGTATGAATGCTTCAATTTTTCTTATAATGTGTAGTTTCTTGATGTGTGTATGTATCACAGAATGTCGTGGCAGGAGGTCTATCAGTGAATTTAATTTTTTTATTTTAAACACTTTTAATAAAATAATCCTTGATCCTATGATTACATAAATTCTTACACTCTCACTTAATCCATAAAATGAAAGAATAACAAAAAAACATGATTTTTTTTGGGATTTGACTTAATTAGGGCACATAATCCTATTTGTCTTTGGGTTCTTTCAAAACACAAATTTCCACTTGTGAACATGAATGATTAAAATTATAGATTATCTAGTGAAAATACTAAACAATTGTAAACATGGTTGAGGGATATCTACTAAAAATTCATTTCCCCCTCTTGATGGTTTATTTATACTAGTTCAGTCTAGTGCCATTTTGGTCTAAAAAGTCTATTTCCATCTCTCAGAATGTCCTTTATCCTACATGTTAAAAATTCATTAATGGATCCTTCTAAATAACCCACAAAGCTAATATTAAATTCCTTCATCTAATCAATCAGTGTTTTTTTATATTCCCTTCATTATAAATACACATATATATCTTCTTTAAAAAGAAAATATGGATCTATATCCTTTCTCACCACATATATCCGTTCAAAATTGTATCCTCTGATGTGGGGATATCATAAGGAAGTGATTATTCAACTTATCCTCCTTCTTCCTTAATGCTTATGTTATTTTTTAATAAATGTATCTAACTGCAGTACTTATTATTTTTATTCCTTGATGTTCATTTTTCACTCAATGATGTATTCAAATTCTCTCTTTGACATAAAAAATCATTAACATTATGAGTTGTATCCACTTCCTGATAAAAATTCAATCTCATCTACATATATGGAATTTATTATTCATAAAAATATCATGAATAATATCTTATATAACTTGACTACAGAAATATTTTATTTCTTTTGGTAGTATGATCCTGTCATATTTTAAAAAATTAAACAACTCTATTAGTTTACATTTCATTTACATATATTTCGAATAAAGGTCAATATATTCAAATAAGTATTAAATGAAATTATCAAATTTAAGATCTCCGTGTGATATTAAAATTATCTCAACCTTCACATTATTAATAAATTACAGAACTATTTAATCCATAATGGAATTTATGGATCTTTGATAATTATAGTTTTCTATTAAGTAATGAATCTCTTATTTTAACTTTTTCTCAATCAAGAATAGTGGCCCGATCATTTCATTATGGCATGCCATAATCTATTTTCTCTTAACAAACATTACTTTTTTATTTTCTTTAATCAAGTACCATGGAATGTTTTTATTTTCTATTATGTTTCAAAATATAAATTTTTCATAATTCGTCCCAAATTAAAATTCTCTAGAGGTAATTATGATGTTTTAGTCCTTGAAGAATACATCAGACATTGCTTGTATTAGCATCTTAAACATCATATAATATCATAAAAATATCCATCTCCAAACAAATATCACATAATAATATGTTTAAAATATTATGTATTATTTATAAAATTTTACATATCATTATGTTTTAAAAATTACAAATTATATTATATGAATTTTCATATTTTTTAACTAATAACTGATATATAGGATATTTTTTCCTAAAAACTGCGTATGTTTTATGAAAGAAAATATGTATCAATATAATTCTAAATTATTCACATTTTTTATATTTTCATAAGTTTTTTGGATTGATTTCATATTAGTGGAAATATTTTGTAATATTATATAAAGGTTGCCTACCCAGTTCATTTACAAAATTCCTAGAAGACCTCTAATAAAAAAACCTAAATACCTCAAGTATCCTCCAAGTACATTTCCAACTCATTATACTTATAATATTTTTTTTATCCAATCTCTTTTCCATATTTACACTTATATATAAATACAATATTTTATATAATATATTTAATATATTTTTCGATTTTGTAAGATCATACATTTTTCTTTTTATAGTAATAAACATACATATACAAAAAACACTCATATACAATATAATTTTATCAATTTTATTCTTAACAAAATATATTAGGAAGGAAAAATAATTCATTCATATATTATTAAACAAACTTATACTCATCTTAGGTCATCATTATCATTTTCATATAAACTCAAAAATACTCAAAATAATTTTCATTAAATTGAAAAATATAAAGTTGTTTTTTATGATCTTTAGAGTGATTTTTAATGTATTGTATTATTGAAACATGCACACAAATTTTTTTGAGTTTTTAATTAAGTTATAATTTCTATGTAATTCCATCCTTTTATGTATCTTCTTGAAATATTCATCCAGGTGATATGCATGACTAAATCCAAGAGACATCAAGAACATCAATCTTTGGATGATTTGTCATTATTTTATATTAATTTTTATTCTGTCTTTAGAACTGCTGAAACTATTTTAATATTAAACATTACAAACACAATTGGATCCAATTAAAGATAGTCCCCTTTTTAGAAATGATCTTTTTATTTATTTACTTGAAGGTCATCTCTATAATTAGAATATGTATGGGCTGCTACTTTGAATCTATTAGTGGTGAAACTATATGTATTATTAAATCTATTAAATCACTTTTCCATATAAATAAATATATTTCATCATATTTAATAGAATAAAACTTCTTCCCTGTAGTATCGTTGCCACTTAATATTCCCCCTTTCCATGAGACTCTTCCTCATACTTGGGTTCTTCGTCATCACCCAAAATTCATCGTTTATTGACTTTGTTCAGCATTGATATATTGATAAGGAAATATAAAAAAATCATATATTCACTATAATATTAATGGGTTCTTAAGTCACCCCCATTTGGATTTGTTTTTAGTTCCCATATTAAATTAAAATTCAATAATTTTATTCTTATTGACAAAAAATGAATATTGGTATATAATATGCAAGATCGCAGTTTTCTCTTCCATAATATTTTGAGAAAAGGGTGGCATCACATGTATCTTAGAAATACTCAAAAATAAACCATCCCTAATTCTAAATGACCTATGATTATTATAAAAACATAAATATAATTAATTCAAACATCAATGTTATCAAAAATAGTCCAACATGTGGTATAAATTCTTATTTAAATAAATATCTTATGAAATTTTATCTAGTGCACTTAGTTAAATAAGAACACTAAAAATTCTCAAGTGAGAGACATATTACATCACCTGTTCTCACCTAAATATAATTTTCCAATTTTATAAGCATTTTTTTTAAAACAATAGGTATTGTAAAATAATTATTGTACATAAACCATTAAAACCATCGATAATTTATAGATTCTCAAGAATAATGATATTCTAGGAGATTCTCCACTCAACTCCTCTTCAATGGATTTATTATTTAATCACTTAATCATGGTAATTTTTATATTCATTTATGGGAAAAAATTCTTTCTGTACAACTGCTATAACACTAATTCAATGACCACTTAATTTATCTCCTTCAATATACTATTCATTAGTAAAAATATAAATATAATTGAATATTGATAATCTTAAAATTCCATTAATGATGGAATCAAGGATGAAATTTATTTATAAAAAATACCTTTTAGTTTTATACCTAACATGAAAAAATCATCATTTTGTAACCTATTGAACCTAGATGTCACCTAAAAAGGTGCCCCGAGCCTGGTTGGTCATGAGGCCTCAAGCGCATCTCCCCAAATTCCAGAGGCATCCAACTAGCAGTGAGGAACTAGGTGAGTTAGTGGGGAGACTATTATATCATTACCAAAGTATCACAATGGAAGTCAAATATATACAATACTAAAAAAAAAATAAACAAAAAAACATAGGAAAGTTTGACAAGAAGACATGAATATATATATATATCAATAACCAAAAGTATCTCATATACAAAATGATGCTGATGGTAAAAGTGTCTAGAAAGATTCTAGAACAGTACAAGGAAATACAATACCATACAAGTATCCCAAAATAATAAAACACCAAAAAGGTATCCGAGCATCGCAAGCCTCAGCTTGGTCTTATGCTCCCATGCCCCAAGGACACAATAATCAACCTATAATAGGGACATTTCTCCATTCATTACCTGCGACCACATAATCGGTTTGGGTCCTTGATGAGGCCCAAACTGGGTGTGAGATAAACATTTCAAAAAGAAGCCACCCATGTCTATACAGTTCTAACACCAATTCTACAAAAGTGCAAGTAAGTGTAAACAACTATTAAGTAAATGTGTATGCTCGTGGCATAAGTCTACTATAAAGTAAAACTAAAAATCCCCCAAGGCTACCTACAAAGGAGAGTCAGCTCCAAACAAAGAAGCTATAACCAAGTAATAATAACGTCACATGGCCACGTTGTTCATCCATATGTTTTTTCTAACCTATAACCACAATGTATAAAGATGTCAGTATTCCATGGCCATGTCATATATTGAATGTATCATCACACATCCATGTTGTTTAGTGAAGTAGCATACCTCAAGGGTCGGATCCAAGGTGTCGACAGACCAAGTCATCTAAGTAGTAATATCTAGACAAAGGAGGGCCGAATACAAGGAGCATGTCCAAACCATCACATCAAGTCCCACAGGAATCCGTGGTGGAAAATCGGTTAGGAACCAGTTGGGTCTTAAGAGAAATTAAATAGAAAGTCCTACGCGGGCCCAAGAAATTTGGATCCATAGGGTAGCAAGGCCCGATACATCCCACAGAATCTAGAACCAAGGGTCAGGGTCAACCCAAGGCATCCACTACCGCATTCCAGATCCATGGTGAGTAGTCCATGGCATCTATCAAACCATTCGATCAAGCATTCAAGTATTAAAATTTAACATTCATCGACATGTGATTATATACACTCACATCATCAAGCACATTCCATGATTATCCCCAATCATGTAAAGAATTCATCATTTACCAAGAATATGTGAATACCCTCCCATATAATCCATCAAACATGCCATTAGTCATTTAAATATAGGTATAACAACTAATATAAACACATTCCATTTAATCCAAACTATCAAAATAGTTGAGTCATAACATGATATTCAACATGAAAGGATGAATTACATCTCCTAACCAAGATACTCAAGCTATTAAGGGATATAAGGGCTTCTTCTAACTATGAATGAACAAGAACACACCCCTAGGGGGGTTTAAATAAGCATAAACAAACTATTCCCTTAAAATTCACCCCTCAGGTGGCCTCGAAACAAGCAATGGGTGCCAACACACCTAAAGGGAACCCATGGTCAACCTCATAAGGTCAAACTAAAGCTACTAAAAGCTACTCTCTCAATAATGAGACCTCTATGGAAAGTCCAAAAATTGTCATTTTAGCTGAATGCCCAAAAAACACCAAGAAAATCATAAAGAAAGTATATACCACTTCCCTCACCTTGGTAGTATACAACTCATCCAGTATCGTGTCCTGATTCATCTCGTTTTGGAAGAAATATAGAGAATATATGATAAACAGATTATTGGGGAATAAAAGCCTAAATATAGATCACGCAGTTGTTGTTATGAAGAATCAAGAATTACTAAAAAGGAATTGAGGAATTACTGTTGTGAATCTTTAGAGACAATCTCCAATCAAAATAGAAGTAGGACGAAAGATCAGGCACAAAGCCTATCTTTGGCGCCAAAAGGGAGCTCCATGGGGGTACTCTGTGCGTGGGAGAAATAAATCACAAAATATGTTTAAAAAAGTAATTTTATTTTAATTTAATATTAAAAAAACACCAACAAGGGTTACTTGGTTTACTCGCAAGGTTTCCCAAATCGTGCGGAAACCTTCCGCACCTCACTGCCTAAGAGGGGCACTTCACATAGTTACCCAACATGGTTTGACTAACTGTGTAGAACTATTATTTCCAAAACCTGTAGTTTTCTAGGCCTCTCACACAGTTTGGCCTAACCATGTACTGGCTGTGAGGAAACTGTGTGCCCAGTCATTTTCAGCCCAAAACATTGTTTCGTCCTCCAAACAAGACCTAGACACCTCCAAAACACCCATGATGAAGGTAAGAATCCACATAAGGAAATATCAAGGCATTTAAAATGAAAAAAAGTATTTGAACCATGTGAAAAAACCCAGGTTCTTACAGTCTTACTCCCTTATAGCAATTCATCCCTGAATTTCTCTCTGAAGGGTGTTCAAGATTAATTTGAGAACTCTGACCACTGAGCACATACATCAGCTTTACTCCTTCAATTATTGTCATGTAATTGGCTATGCTGCAATATTACCCATATTAGAGGAACTGACCATCCTTGAAGAACCTTAATTCTACTATCAATGATAAGAATCAGATGCTCCTCAAAGGATGCATCAACCTGAAGCTCAACCTCCTTCGGCTGAAAAACATGAGATGGGTCTGAGTGATAGTGGTGCAGTTAAGATACATGGAAGACTTCATGCATGGATCATTACCTCTAAGGTGACTGCAACCGATAAGTAATCGACCCGACTCTCTCCATAATCTTGAACGGCCCAACATATATCGATGAATGTTTAACCTCTCACCTGATCTATCAGGGTCCCTACCTTGGTGAAACACATAAGTAAACTCAATCCTCAACCTTAGACTCTAGAGTTTGTATACAGCGATCAATGTACAATTTTTAACAAAACATTGCAGTATTCATCCACTTATAAATCAACTTGACCTTCTCATAAGTCTCCTGCATGAGACGCAGTCCTAGTGAAGTTGCCTCTCTAGCCTCCAACCAGCACAGGGGAGAACAGCATGGCCTACCATATAAAGCCTCATAAGTTGTCATGAGTATCATTTCTTGATAATTTTTATTGTATGAAAACTCAACTAGGGTAATGTGCCTCTCCCAAGATCCCATAAAATCGAATACGCATGCTCGAATCATACCCTCTAGAACCTGTATCATACGCTCTAAATGGACATCAGTCTAAGTGTGGTATACATTGCTCTAAAGCACCTATGTACCCATTTCCCTTTGAAAACTATAAAAAAACAAGATGAAAAGCAGGAAAACATATCTGAAATGATAGTTCATGGGACCCCATTAAGTCATACCACCTCTTGGATGTACAACATTCCATGAGCATCAACACTGGAGTTCTCCTTGATTGGAAAGAAATGTGAGTCCATTGTAATCATTTAAACGATAACCCACATAAAATCCTTATCTCGAAGTGACCACGAAAAACCTACCATGAAATCCATCATGACATCATCTCATTTCCACTCTAGGATAGGTAGATATTATAAAATCCTAGCTGGTCTCTAATGTTCTGCGTTCACCTGCTGACTAGTGGAACACCTCATAACAAAACCAGCTACCTCTCTCTTCATTCCCAGCTACTAGTACTGACATCGCATGTCACGGTACATCTTGGTAACCCCAAGACGCACTTCCCAAGTTGAATCATGAAACTCCAGCATCAACTCCTCACGTATGTACACTAGAACCTAGACACTTCCATGGATACGTAGGATCTCATCATCACCGACAATCCAACCAAGAAAAAGGTCCTCACCTGCCACACCTTCCCATAGAACAAGGCCTTCTAAATCTGATAGTTGTCTAATCCAAACTTTGTCAAATAGGGTAGATGTAACAACTAAAGATGAAATAAATTTCAACCCTTGTCTGTCATGCACCACCAGATGCATCTCAGAAAACAACACTATAAGCTTCCACTCACTACTGGCCTCTTATAATTCATGTATGTGGGCCCCCCTACTCAGTGCATCAACTACTGCATTGCCCTTACCAGGTGGGTAGGCAGTCTCAATGTCAAAGGTCTGTAGGTACTCCACCCACCATTACAGCCTCAAATTTATATCATTTTGTGTAAAGATATACTTGAGGATATTGTGGTCCGTGAATAGCACAAAACACACTCCCAATAAAAAGAGTCTCCAATAGCGCAATGCATGATCAACTGCAACTAACTCGATATTGTGCGTAGGTTAATTCCTCGCATGAAGCCTCAACTACTGAGACTCATACTCCACTACTTGATCTCCCTACATCACCACTACCCCTAGCTTAATACCCGATGATTTAAATTTCACTGTGTATCTCTTTCCTTTCATTGGATTTATTAGGACTGGTGTCGATTTCAACCTCCCTTTCATCTCCTAAAAGGTTTTCTCACACTGTTCTTCCCACACAAACTCCACACCCTTCTTAGTCAAGCCTGTCAATGACACTTCTATGAATGAGAAGTCCCATATAAAATGCATGTAGTAACTAACTAGCCCCAAGAAACTCTGTATGTCAAAAACATTCTTGGGTTGTTCCTATTAAACTACAGCTCTCACTTTCTATGGGTCCATTAACACTCCTGTTTCTGAGATAATGTGACCCAATAAGTGAATCATATCCATCTAAAAGTGGCATTTTGCAGGCTTAGCATATACCTGATGCTCTCTTATTGTATTTTGAAAGATATCAAGATGGTTGGTATGGGCGTGTGGATTGTGAGAATAAACCATGATATTGTCCACAAAAACCCACACAAAAGAATCCATGTATGAATGGAACACTCGATTCATCAGTTCCTTGAAAACTACTGGCACGTTCATGGGACCAAACCACATAACCAGATACTCGTATAACCCATACCTACCAAGAAAGGTCATACGAGGTATATATGAAGGTTGAACATGGACCGTTTGACATAATATTCTCAATTAAATATTTTATAACACTTGATCTCCTTGAATTTGATCAAATAAATCATCAATCCAAGACAAGGGATATCGGATTTTGTTCATCAGCTATTTTGGTTTATGATAATACACACATAGCCTGTGAGTTATGTATTCCTTATTTGAAAAAAGGATCAGAATACCCCATAGAGAAGTCTTCGGTCAGATAAAACCCTTCTCATCCAAGTCCTCTAGATACCTCTTGGGCTCCTGTAACTCCGTCCTAGACATCCTATAAGTTGGAATGGATGCCGATGAAACTCGTGGCACTAGATTGATGGAAAAATTCACCTCTCTATTAAGAGGTGAACAAGAAAATTCCTCAAGAAAGACATACCTAAAGCACTCAACCACTGGATGAATGTTCACCTGACTCGCTCCCTAATAATTAAAAAACAAACTAGCAATTTGGGTTTTCATCCTACCAGGGCCATGATGCTCGGGTCTTGATCTGGTCACCTAAACATCCCATTCACCATAGGGAATAAACATTAAACCCTATAGAGATGTGAAGGTCACTCTTTGGAGATAGCAATCAACATACCCTCGATAGTCCAGAAGCCAGTCCATTCTATGAATGACGTTAAACCCTTTCATCTTGAGAACATAAACATCCCAGATGATGTGACACCCTCCGACTTCAATGGGACACTCTATACACTTGCACTCATTGCTTGTTCTAACTCCCAATAGTGTTTCTAGCATCAAAACGCCCTCAGAATGAAAACCCACAATCCCAAGACATTTTACCACTTTGGAAGAGATAAGACCATGAGATGCACCTATATTGAAAAGAGAATATGCAATAGTAGAAGCTACTAAAATTGTTCCTCTCACTGTAAACATTCTAGGATCTTGCTTCGGTTGGGTTTGTTGCACTACATAAGTCCAACATGTACCACATCACTGTGACCCTGCCTGGATACACTGCGTTGATCTTCCCAGCTACCTCTGAGAAGTCAGTGTATTTCTACATTGGCCATGACCACCACTACCCTGGCCTGACCAGCCTGCACTACTCTATCTTCTATCCTGACATGGTGCTGAAGAACGTACTCCTAAACCAAATGTCGTAGCTGACCACCAACCACTCACAGTTTGAGGGAAGGTCTTTCAAAACCACTTCATGTGCCCCATCCTACTACAAGCTAGGCCCTCGACCGGGTCACATGCTCACTTATTTTTCATGTGGCCTCACCTAAAACATTAATTTCAAAACACTATGTTTCCTTCACCCATATCCTAACTAGAAGTCATTTCGTAGGAAGCTTTGAAACGACACTTCCTACCTGTAGACGTAGATCCACTGGGGTGAGAAATAGCACTCCCATGTTTTGTACCCTCATCTTCCCTCAGGTTCCACTCTGTAATTAGTGCCTGGTTCCCAATATCAGTGATAGAGGGAAACCTGAAAACATTGACCTAAGATCTGATAGCGTGTCTAAGACCTTCTTCGAAGTGTCTCTCCCTCGACATATCATCAGTAAGATACATCATCACAAAACACTTCATCTCTGTAAAGCATGTCGAGTATTCTATAACAGTCATCGCGCCCTACTCCAGATGAATAAAATCACTAGCCCGCTCTACTCATAGATTTTCAAGGTAATAGTATTCATAGAAATAGGTTTGGAAATCATCCTAACCCAAATTCTACAGCCCATCATCCTAGTTCAAAATGTTTTATCAGCTCATTGTCACTCCACATAGCATGTAAGTCTTGAGCTTGACCCTCCACTCTAAAGGAATCTTTATATGCTCAAAAATATATAATTTGGTCTCTAGCCATAGATCTAAAGCATGTGGTCTACCATCCTCTAAAAACAAAGGAGGATGCTGCTACATAAACACTAATGTTGGCTCAGCCATTGTCAAGGATGGTTGTGGTGCTCCCTGGAAAGACTGCATATAATGAATGAAACCCTCACAGAACTATGCCTTAGAACCTATATCTGAAATAGCCACAGGTGCCACACCTGGCACTATAGGAGGCCCAAGTGGTATCCCATGGCCCACTATTTCTGAAGTATGTTCATCACCTCCATCGTGGTGTACCACTAGACGTCATCATGGTGGCATGTCTCTACAAATTTCAAACACAAAACTCAAGAAAGAACAACATCATATCACAAAGATCAAAAGCATAAGATAGGTAAAAACCTTCCAAAAAACTGAGTCAAACCCACAACCTGCTCCTTAATCCATGACTATACAAAGAACATCCATTGAACCACTAGAAACAATGCCTCTTTCCCACTCAAAAACTAGGTCTTGGTCAAGTCTTTATTCCGTATTTCAAGTTTCCTTTTCCATTTCACATTCAGTTATTCCGGAAATTTTACCACGGGTATACAAATTTACAAATCAATGAGGGCCCATAACACTTCATCAATCTAAAACCTGGCTCTTGTTCAAACCATAAATATCAAGTACCTTTAACATTTACATTTTACAGGTGAATCATTTAGCATTTCATAAGGGCTCATTCTCCTTTTGGATTGAATGATGACATCACACATTTATCAATTGCACCCAACTGACACAACAACAGGTATAGTTGTAACATAAACTATCACAACATCATGAAATATCTAATGAATCCTATATGGAATGGAAGAATTCAAGAAATTTGATTCTAACAAGTGTCTATATGATTCATGAGATTGAACACCCTCGTCTCATAGATTTGCAACAGAAATAAAATCAAAAATTTTATCAATAGTAATAGCATAAATCATGTACATCACCCATTGGTGAAATCAAATCAACCTTAATATCAAAATCCAGAAAATATGATCTCAATTCGAGGTAATTTGTCTTTTCTATGTACATGGGGTAGCTACTCCCGAGCAAGGTTTATTACCAAATTTGATTTCCTTCCTATCCCTATATAATTTTAAAAAAATATATGTCAAATTAGAAAGCAAAACACCACTGATACCACATTATAATGTCCCGAACTTGGATTCCACCTGAAACGGTGCCCCGAGCCCAGTTGGTCACAATACATTAAGTGTATATCCCTAAACACCAGAGGCTACCGACTACCAGTGTGGGCCTAGGTGAGTCAATGGGGACACTATTCACTCATTACCAGAGTATCACAGTAGAAGTAAAATATATACAATAGTAGAAGAAAAATAAACAGAAGATAATAGAAAGTAAGAAACGAAGACAAGAATATACATATCAATAACCAGCAGTATCTCGTATACAATATTTTGATGATGGTGGTAGTGTCATGAAAAAAGCTAGAATAGTACATAAAAATTAAATAAAATACATGTATCCCAAAATTACCAAACACCAAAATGGTATCCCAACATCGCAAGCCTCCACATGGTCCTATACTCCCCTGCATCAAAGCCACAATCCAAAACCTATAAAGAAGTCAGCAATCCACGTCCACGTCGTATAGTGAATGTATCATCCCACGTCCACACTGTATTGTTAAGTAGCAGACCTCAAGGGCCAGATCCAAGGTGTCAATAGACCAAGGAATCTATGTAATAATATCTATACCATGGAGCGTCGGATGCAAGGAGCATGTCCAAGGAATCTCATCGAGTCCCATGGGAATCCCTAGTGGAAACTCGGTTATGCACTTTTTGGGGTCCTAGGATCAATTCAATAGAAAGTCCTACGTGAGGCCAAGAATGCAAGATCCACAAGTTAGCAAGGCCTGAGGGATCCCACCGAATCAAGACCCAAGGGGCAGGGTTAATCCAAGGTGTCCACTACTGTATTCCAGACCCATGGAGATCATTCCATTGAATCTATCAACCCATTAAATAAAGCATTCAATCATTAAAATTAAACATTCCTAAACATGAGAGTATACCTTCTCACATCAACAATAACAATACATGAGTATACCCACTCATGCAAACCATTTATCATTTACCAACC
The DNA here is from genome assembly GCA_963277665.1 of Viscum album. Taxonomy (NCBI): domain Eukaryota; kingdom Viridiplantae; phylum Streptophyta; class Magnoliopsida; order Santalales; family Viscaceae; genus Viscum; species Viscum album. The sequence continues at coordinate 677,754,278 of OY728158.1, read as the reverse complement.
ATATGGACCTACCCTCCCATATAATCCATTTAACATGCCATTAGTCATTTACATATAGGTTATCACATACATAAATTATTTTAAATGCATTTTTAATTTATTTTCTATTCAAGCTTTGTTTTTGGGTTTTCCCAAGATTTTATGGAGGAATGAGTGAGTTTTCATGAATTGGGCCAAACTGTGAGCCCAATTAAAGATTTAAAATAAATTTTGTTTCTTTTATAACTCCTTTATTTTTAAACATTTTTCATCCGTTGAAATTCCTTCATGCCCCCCCTGACCTATTAACACTAAAATTTAAATTTGGAGCCTTTATAAATCCATAATCATGGGGTATTTGGGTTTTTATTTAAGTAGTTGGGCCACCCAGAAAGCCCATTTCCAGTTTTAAAAAAACTTTTTGTTTATTTAATAACTTATTAAATTTTAACTATTTTTTGGTGATTCCCCCTCTAACCTGAGCCCACTGAACCTAGGCACGCCCCCAATATCTTATCTCCCTATTTGGATCTCGTTGTCTTCGCAGAACAAGTCGAAACTTCTTAGGCTTCTTCAATTCGAGAATATTTGTAAAGGTAATTGGTTTCCTTCATAACTCCTTCATTTCTAACTCTTTTTACCCATCTCAAATTCCTACATGGTCTTATTATCCTTTTTCAAACCTCCATTTAATATTTTTTTTGTTTTCAAAATTACTTACTGGTGTATTCTTAGTGATTTCTACAAGATCCCTCAGGTAAGTTGGTCTTCTTTATTCTTCTTTCAATTTTATTAGGGTTACATTCAATGTGATTAGGGTTTCATCCCTTATAATTGAGGTTCCTAATTTCCAGATGTTAGGGTTCGAACCTAGGGTTTTATTTCTTGTCTTTTGGGTGAAATATTGTGGTTTTAGGTTGGATTTCACTTCCTTGAGGTGTGGTGGTGGTGCTGTTTATGTTTCACACCATGTTTTGATGGTTTCGACATAAAAGGTTGTTGGTTCCCTATGTGAAAAATATCGATGAGTTATCTTGTGTATTTACTCATTTTTCATATTCCTAGTATGTCGGGTGTTGTGTGAAAACTGTTTTTGATTGATTTGGATCTGTGCTTAATTTTATAGTTTAATTTTAACTTGAAATTGGGTGTTTTCAGGGGTAACTCATGGGATATTATTTTGGTGTATTTTATAACTTTTGGAATTGGTTTAATAAATCTTGTTTCGCCTACCAACTATGGTTTTATAATGTATTACTGTCATGTGGGCTTAAAAGATTTATTTTTTAATAGGATTGAGGTGTAAAACATTGTTATACATCTTGAGAACATTTTATGAAAAAGTGTGTTTTCATTTGTATATTTTGTGGTATTATTCAAGGTTGTTTTATAACACTTGAAGGTGGTTTTATAAATGTATCTAAGAATTCCAATTCTATTTTGGATAGTAATTGGTATGGTTTTGATCATAAATGGTTGTTTTTAAATAGGTTTTGTGTGCAAGTCATATGTACACCACTTGGGTTCTTTTTATGAAAAATTATAAATGTTTTAGTTGTTTTAACAAAGTGGGAAAAGGGTGAATATGTACTGTTTGGTGTGTATGTTCACCTATAATGGGTTTTTTAAAGGTTAATTGATGTTTTATGTTGTCAAACAATTTTAGAATGTTTTTTAAATTTTTGAAATGTTTTATCAAATTGTGATGTTGGAGAAAAACTTATTTGGGAGCCGTTTCGTGTAAGTTTGACGATAAAAGGATTTTGAAGGTAAAAAGGGTATTAGGTGGCATGTGTGTGAGGGCTATTATGTGATTTGTATCAGCTTGTAAATATTTTATAAAAATGTTTGAAGGATGTGAGGAAGTGTTGAAGTGATGTCAAAAGTGTTGTGGGCTATTTTGGTGTGTGTATGATTTCAAAATGAATTTGAATGAAAAAGTGGATTTTGTGACTTGTGTGATGTATATATGTTCTGTTTGGTAAATATTTGATGTGTAAATGATATTTTCATGTGAAAATTATATTTCATGACCTTTTGAACTTGTTTGAGCACAAAGGGAAACCCTAGGTATCTAGGTGGGTGGACGTGTACAAGTATGCTAGTGAATCCATGGGGTTTGGCCACAGTTTCACTTAGAAAGATTGATGCGTACAACTGTAACTAAACTATCATGATGATTATTGGGGACCAGTAGGTTATTGGAAAGTTCCCTACTAGTGGCTCATGCACGAGAACAGATATTTCTTATCGTTACTCCCACTGAGATAGGAGGTACCTGGGACCCATAACGAGCCAGTGCCTAGGGGTTATTTTCCTATTACCTGTTCTCATTAAATCCTTTATAATTACCATCGGCATACGGTATATATTTTTGGAAACTTTATTTTCTTTGGAATTTATTTTAAAAGTTTTGATTCTTAAAATTATCCCACTTGAAATCTACTTTTTTAAGTTGCATCTTTTAGAAATTATTACTAGAAATTTCATGATTTGGAAAACTTGCATGAATTTCGTCTTTGAATGTTTATCGAATAGAATCTCTTAGTGGTGATATCCTGCTGGGAATTTTCTCACACCCTACTTAAACCTTTGGGTGTATGTAGACTTGGTTATTTTTGTTGTCGCAGGTTGGGTACAGTTTTTAGATCCAGTGGTTTGGGTTTCTAACAGGTCCTTGGTGGCGAAGTCTTGTAGAGATGGCTTGAGGGCGGTGCCCATTTCCATGTGGGTTCTTGGCTATTCATTTTTGTTTCTGTATCTTTTTAATGGAATTTTTACACTGTTTCAAATCATATAATTCAGTTCTAAAATCTTATAAAAGATGGTTTTAGATGAAAAATCCAGATTTGTTTTATTGAGTTTATTTGTTGTTTAGTGTTTATAAAATCAGGTAAACTGTCCCCAAACATAATTTTATGAAACCCAGGAACTTGTTCCAGCCCATGGGGATCGGTAATGCCCTTCGGGTCTTTTCATGGGATGGGTTTGGTGCCAGTTTCGGTGGCGACCAGATTCGGTTTGTGAAAAAATGGTATCAGAGGAGGTTCTGGTTAACTCTTTGGGTCACGTTATTTAGGGAAAAGTTGGGATAGTCTAGAGTTAGAATTATTGGGACTTTGTATTTCTGTTTTGGGTAGTGTTCCAGATCACCACACCTCATGAAGAGATTCAAGTCGCTAGGGTAATTTATGATTTATATCAGTTCATTGGATGTCTTTGATTGATGATGATTAGGGGAAATGAAAAGAGAGTTGGGGTAATGGTCTCGGTGAGATCACAGGGCCTGGAAAGCCATGTGGAGCCAGGGATATTCACTAGAACACTCTCTGTGATGGGGATGTGATTGTAATATGGCTGCCAACCATATTTCCAAGTCACCCTCTAAAACTTGTTTCCTCTCACATTATCTTGTGTTCTTTAGTTTTGAAATCTTGGAAAATCGGTTTAAAATTGACCTGGTTTTAAGAAGTGTAATGTTGTTGTGAAATGATTATCTAATAAAGAGGGAATGGTTTGATTTTTGAAACTAGATAACTGAATTTTCATAATTATATTGGAATGGAAATGGTGTGTATGCACCTCTTTTGAAAGCATGAACTATGTCAAGGTTGGTTTTGAAAAAGTGTTTCCAATAGAGTTTTATAAACTATTGAAAGTTGATTTAATGGGATAATATGTTTTCAAATTGATGTGAATAACTTGAAAGTGAGTTTTTGTTGGAATTTTTATGCCTTTCTGAAATGTTTTTTTTGTGGTAATTTGGGTTCGATTTCATGGTTAGTGGTCTTGAGAAAAAGGAAGTATTGGTTGATTGTTTTGGTTTTGAAAAGTGGAATGTGTTTTTGTATTAACCTTTGGTATTTTCTTTAGCAACCACATGCATTGGGTTATATGATATGATGGATGGTTAATGGCATAACTAGATGAGTGTTGGGATGGATATGAAGAGGGAGCCCAATGTGGCACTGAATCATGCATGTGCGGGGCCCATGGGGTACCATTAGGGGATAAGCTAACTGCTGAACCATTTATTTTCGAAGATATGATTTTAAAAGGAAAGAATGATGTCTTGATGAGTGGAATGGTATGGTTTGTATTATGTGTTTCTGTAAATGTTGATGTTGTGGAATATTTTGAATCCAAGAACCCCTCTTGTTTGAACAGTGTTTTGCTTTTGTGTTTGGTCGGTAAGCTGGGTTGAAGGGCCGATTAGTTGTCTCCTCTAAGAATATTTTGGGAAGACTTTATGATGTTTCATCTCATCTGTTTGGATCTGGTTAAGGTATGCCTTGACCAATGGACTAGGTTGGGTGGATCTTTAGTTTCTCTTGTTGGATTAGGTACACCCCATTAAGGGTTAGTGCACAACTGAAGTGAAACCCAGGTTGTTCTTATGATGGAAGATCCTACAGTTGATCAATGTAAGTAATATTTTTCCTGAACTTTTTAGATTGAGTCTACACCCTTTGTTTTCTTGGTTTTTTTGTATCCAATTGTAGTGGGAGAGTGATCATGGAAGGTTGAAAGTGACCTTAGCTTCTTAAGCTTCTTGATTTTTTAAAGGTGGAAGTGGTCTGGGGTTTTTATCATGGATGAGTATCTGGATCACCTCTAAGAGGTCCTCTCAGTCCTTCATAGTTTCTTACAAGAAAAAGTTCACGTTAAACTACCATTGTGGGAAATTTGGTCACAGGAGGATATTGTGGCCACTATCTAGAATTGTGTGTTGTTTTGGGATGTTGTATAAGGTCCCTCTCCATGCATTGTTTATATCAGTTGCCATGGTCTAGTTTGGTGATGTCTTGTGATGTCATGTGCTCTATTGATCGTAAAGGTGAAATTCGTGCAATCCTCTGAGAGTACCGGTTATTTTGGGTGAATATCTCCCTTGGAAAAACATTAAAATCTTCCATTTTAGAGGAAGGTGAGTGTAGGTGTTCTTTACATATATTGTTTCTCTCCCGAATAAACATGGTGTGATGTGTGTGAATCTTTTATGACCATGTTTCAGTGAAATATTGGGATGGGTGAAAGTGAGTTTGGAATGTGTTAGGTCTGGAAAACTTATCTGGGATTTTGGTGTAGTTGTTGGTGGCACCGAAAGAAGAATTATCATTTATTGTGTTTCCAAAGACTAACTGTGAGGCCAAAGATGCTTCAATAATTTGAGCTCCATCCATTGGTCTCAGAGAGAAGTTGGCTTGTAGTCATGGGAAATACCAGGTTCATTTAAACCCTTTTACAAAGTCCTATCCTGAATATGAAAGATAGGAAGAGTTTAAACCTTTGGTATCATCATCTTTCTTCTATTTTTCACGTTTGGTGGAAATAGGTGGAAGGCCTTGTACCCACGTCATGACCCTATGTTATTCCCTTCCCCTTTGGTTTCCATTGAGTCTTTGGAGAATGGTTGGAAATTTGGATAGACAAGTTGAGAAAAAAGTTTGTGAATGATTAAGAGTGGCTCTGTGCCCGGAATCCATGTGGGAAGATTGATCAGCACAGTTAGTTCACAGTTTTACAAACTGTGTGGACTAACCATGTGACCTTCCCAAGTCTTGAAATTTTTTGGTCTTTCTGTTCCGACCCATGCTGTTTGGTTAAGATGGGTGGTTCTTATGGTGGGGATACCCACTATAATTATCATGTATGTTACATAAGAAATTTTGAATGGAATTCTACCCTATATACAAGGGATTCCGTTTAGGCCCCCCCTATTAGTGTCCTGATTCTATCTCAGAAAAAAAATATTGGTTGTCTCTTATTGTGGGGAGGGTATTTGTGTCCCCCCATACCAGTAACATAGATTTATACATGGTCTTGTATTGGTGTAGATAGTCTCGTTCAGAGTTATCTAGCTACCAACATATTCCTTGAGTAAACGTTGGGATTTCAGAGCTCCTAATTGTTTAGTTAAAGTAAGGTAAGTGTAACTGTGTTCATTTTTTTTTGTTTGGGTGAATTTCTTGAGTCTTGTTCAGATAGTGATTGAGGATTTTTCTTTTGGGATAATGTATGAATGTGATTTATTATTTCAGTAAAGTGGTGTAATTTTTTGTTGTCAGTGTAATCCTTCCTTAATTTATCACTGGAGGTGTTTTGGCCTTTGGGGGAGAAACCTGGCAAGGGAGTACATATTGGATTCTCAGTTGGGTTTGGTTGTTTCTTTGACCATGCTGTGACTTTCAGGGGTGGAAAATTTTCAAGGTGAGCAATATTATTACATAAAAAACTTATTTTAAAGGTATTTGTAATTTATTTTTCATTCATACTTGGTTTTGGGGGTCTCCCAAGCTTTTATAGAGGAATGAGTGAGTTTTCATGAATTGGGCCAAACCATGAACCCAATTCTAGATTTAAAATAAAAAAATTTTCTTTTAGAAATCATTAATGTTTCAAAAATTTTCATCCATTCAAATTTCTACTTGGCCTCCCCTGACCTATTAACACCAACATTTAAATTTGGAGCCTTTATAGATCTATAATCATGGGGTATTTTTTTTATTCATGTAGTTGGGCTACCCCGAAAGTTCATTTATAGTTTTAAAAAAACATTTTGTGTATTTTATAAATTATTTAATTTTAACTATTTTTTGGTGATTATACCTCTAACCCGAGACCACTGAACCTAGGCGCGCCACAAATATCTTCCCTCCCTCTTTGGATCTCATTGTCTTCATAGAACCAGTCGAAACTTCTTAGGCTTCCTCAATTCGAGCATATTTGTAAAGGTAATTTGTTTCCTTCATAACTCCTTCATTTCTAACTTTTTACCCCATTCAAATTCCTACATGTCCTTCTTACTCTTTTTTGAACCTCCCTAAAATATTTTTCTGCTTTTAGAATCAGTTACTGGTGTATTTGGTGTGATGTCTACAAGATCCCGCAAGTAATTTTGTCTTCTTCATTCTTATTTCAATTTTCTTGGGGTTACATTCAATGTGATTAGGGTTTCATTCCTTATACTTGGGGTTTCTAATTTCAAGAATTTAGGGTTCAAACCTATGGTTTGATTTCTTGCCTTTTGTGTAAAGACCCTAAAATTTCGGGGAAATTTTTTATTATTAATTTCTTTGAAATTTTACGAGTCTGTGGCTTCTGACGGCACATGATTCTGAGGCCCGGTATGCCCAGAATTAATTTCCTAAGTTTAGCTTGGGTATGTTTAGTGAACGAACAAGCGGGTTTTTATAACATATGAACAGTTGCTCGGAATCAAAATTTGAGGGCACCGATGAAACAGCAGCACCGGTATTTTCTTAAGTGGACTTTTACCGTAGGTGTGTTTTTTTGGGGAAAGAAGTTTAAATTTGGGGTTTAAGAAAGTAATAAATAAAATTGTGAACAATTTTATTTTTGATATTCAAGGAAGTTAAAATCTACCATGGGAAGTTGTTGGTTGGGTCCACAACCACCCAACTTCCCATCTGTGAATATGTGGGAGGTGGGGCCCACACCAACCTAACCTCCCATGGGAGAGTTTATTGTGTTGGGGCCCACACGAGACCATAACCCCTTGAACATATTATAACCCCCTTAAACTCCCTTGCACTTAATGTACCGACTCCCCTTAATTCCCATTAAATTTTAACTCACCCACTCTCCCTCATTAATGATGTGAATTAATTGATTCAAATTTTTTTGAATTCATCTCTCCACATTTAATCTATGTGTTGTCATTTTATGGCGTATACTCCTTGGGTTTAGTTCCATAAAAATAATAGAGGGAAAACTCTATTATTTTGGGGGGGGGGGCTTATTTTCTTGGTGAATAGTTAAGGAGGAGAAGGAGAGGAGGGAGAGCTTTCCTCCTCGTCGAAGAACGACACCCTTCCTCGACGAAGAACGAGACGCCGACCGTGGAGACCGATGCCAACAACAATGTTCTTCTTCTTCTTCTGATGTCGAGGGAATCAATACCGTTCTACCGTGATGTTCGACTTCCGCGAATCAACGATGTGCGACGTCAACATAGAGGTAGGGGTTGATTTTCTTCATAAATCTTCTTTGTCGTCCAATGTCAATTTCTTTATCCACTTGATATCAGATTAACAGGAGGAGGTCAGACCATACGAAAACGGCAGACCCTGCGAAGAAGTGTGGCGCCATCACGTTGTGTCGTCGAGGCTGAACGAAGCTGCGGCGCTGTCACGCCACGCCGGAGAACCTCGATGAGGCCGCGGCCGGAACGGGGCCACGGCGGAGGGGAACAGTGCCGTCGTGCCGCGCTGGTCGGACAAGGCTGCGGCCTATGGCCGCCGTGGTGTGGGGAGCGGCGGCCGGAACCGCCGGTCGCCAGAGCAAGGAGGGCGGGACCCGCGAGGGGTCTCGCGATGACACACCGGTCGGCTGGGCCGACGGGTTTCCAAGAAAGCCTGGGGTCGTAAACCCCGGCTAGCAAAGGGAGGTCCCCCCATGCGGGGGGGGGGGGGGGGGGCGTTTTTCAATCAGGGGGGCAGTGCGCCCCCCTTTCCACCCGACTTGGTGAGCACCGAGCTGGCCACACCAGGCCGTGCCCGCGCCAGGTCAACCGGCCGCCCAGGCCGGGCCGAGCCGTGCCGGCGGGGCCGCATCGCGCTAGCTGGGCCAGGCCACGCCGGCGGGGCCGGGCTGTGCCCACCGGGTCGGGCCTCGCCCTAATGGTCTGGACCCAGACCCGGGTCGGGTCTCCCCGGTTCGGGCCGACCCAGGGGTCTCGGGCCGGGTCGGTCCAGGCCCAAAACCCCCTAAAACCTGACAGGTTCGCTTAAAAGCCCATAACATGGGATATGGACCTCCGATCGACGCACCGCCAATTGCGATGTGATTCTTGGATCGAGACGGTCGTTTTGATATATTACACTCAAGGGTTTGTAGAACTTTGGGTATAGCAGGGTTGGTTCGAGCACAAAACGAACCGTGTCCTTGGAGCGGAAATGCCTATAACTTGAGCTTCAGACGTCCGATTGACGTGCCGTCAACTTTTTTGGATTCCTCTTACTGAGACAGACCTTCTAGATTACTTTTCGCGAGGTTTGAACACATTTGGATAGTGTCCGGGTTGGATTGAACCTGTAATCCAACCGGGCCCCTAGATCGGAAAAGCTGATAACTTTCAGACCAAACGTCCATTTGACGAACCGTCAGCGGCATTGGTGATCACATTGAGAAACGGTCCCTATGAGTATACCCTATGAGAGTTTGGGATAGAGTTGATATACGGTCGGGTTGGTTCGTATACGATACCAACCGGGCCCCCAGGACGAAAAGGCTGATAACACACAGACTGGGCGTCCGATTGACGCGCCGTCTATTGCATTGAGACCCATATGACGAGGCGGCCTTTTGTGATACTTCTTCGTGGGAATTTGTAATTCTTGGAGTATTGACCAATAGCTCGTGGATCGGACCCTCCCGGTGACGATTTAGTAGAGTGCAGAGAACTAGTAGCTGGCTGAGACTTGACGACTGCTGATCGATCGTCTCGGAGTGATTCAGATAGCCCAGTGGGGTGCGCTTGGTTATAGCAGCATACCCATAGCGGAGGTGCACTTGGTTGTAGCGGCAGACCCACGGTACTCGACAGAAGGAGTACCTCTGTAGGCTATGAGGGGGTGCTCGTGGTTGAAGTGGTAGATCCATGGTGGGATGCGCTTGGTTGCAGCAGCAGGCCCATAGTACTCGACATTGGAGTACTTCAGCAGTCCAAGGTTAGTGGAACACGCTTGGTTATTGCGGCAGACTTACTGTACTCGACAGAGGAGGAGTTCTCCAGCAGCAGTGGTTTCAACATCATGAATAAAATCCTGGTTTGAGCTTAGTCAATAGCATTTGTGTTTATCTCATGATTGAGATGGTTCACTTGATAACTTAAGGTATATGTATTGGCATATTCCTAAGTAGTGGTTATCCGTTGATTTCATAACCTTTGTGTTTCCTCATGATTTAGATGGGTCACTTGATAACTTAGGTATATGTATGGGCATATTCCTAAGTAGTTCTTATCCATTGATTTCATAACCTTTGTGTTTCCTCATGATTGAGATGGGTTACTTGATAACATAGGTATAAGTATGGGCTTATACCTAAGTAAGGGTTATCTGTTGAGATCCTTCTTTGTGGTTATCTTTGTTGGATTTAGTGTGACCTTGAGGGTCTCAGGGTCCCTACTGAGTATCGTTATACTCACCCCTACACGGGTTATGCCCAAACCTCATTGTGTTGGATGCAGACGACAGACAATGCTAACGGAGGCCGAGTTTTCATGGACTGGAAGGTACTCAGAGGTGGATCTCATGACGAGTCGGTACCCGAAGGTGGATCTCACGATGAGTCGATACCCGGAGGAGACGGACGAACGGAAGATCGGACATGGAGTGTTGAGGAGGAAAACTATACCTACCCTATAGGTAGGATCCATGGTGGACGATCCAGGAGATGCTTGTCACCCTTTCAGCTGTTATCCTTTGAGTTGTACTTTACATTCAGTTATAGCTGTACCTTTCTTTTGGGCTTGTTTTTTCGGCCCCTTGTACTTTCAGTATGTTGTTTACTGCTTTAGCTAGTGTTTGCTTCTGCTTGTACTCTGTTGTGTTGTTCACTTTTATAAAGGCAATGACTTCCATTTTTATTGGGATTTGCGCCTTTGGTGCCAGTCACCAGCCCCTGGCCTATGGAAGGCGGGCTTGGGGTAGTCACGGCACGGGCCCCGAGGACGGTTCGTGAAAAATTGGTATCAAAGGAGTCGGTTCTACCATAGAACTTATAACTCTGATATATTCTTTCTGCGAAGCAATAATATTAAGGATACTATGTGTGGTTTTCAGACCAGGGAGTCTAGTGTTGGTGCGGCGACTGACGTATCCATACACCAAGACCCTGAATACTGATTTCCAACATTGTGCACGAAAAAACTGATTGCGTGTGTGTTTCAAGAGTTTTAAAGTCAAATCAAACCAGGTCAGTTCACCAGGTATAAATCATTGACCGCGTTGCATCTATTCAGGATGTCTCCATGCAGACAGTCAGTTGCAGTTCTGAGATAGTACACGATGATGGCCCACCGAGCGATGAGGCTCTGGTGTGGGGCCCTTTTTGCTATATTGGCACCCTCGGTTGGTGTAACAGCAACACCACCGCCTGTTGGGCAGTGGATTCCACTTTCCATACTAGCAGACGGTGCTCGTAGGTAGAGCGCGATGCACGAGTTCCAGCAGTAGAGGCCTCCGAGGTTACGAGGCGAGGCAGATTCCTAGACCGCAGAGGACTGGCTGGAGGCGATTGCTAGAGTTTTCCGCCTATCTGAGACATCAGTATAGTGGATGGTGGACTTGGCTACTAGTTTTTTCCAGGGAGTGACCATGAGGATGGTCCGCATAGTGAAGAGGCTTCAGTATGTGGACCTATGCCTGAGATAGTGCCTTCAGGTAGTGTGTCAGTTATACATCACTACCTGTTGGTCAGCAGTTACAACCGGCGGTACCGGTAGGTGACACCTGTAGACTTATTACCTTACATGTGTTCCAACATAAAATACCCTCAAGTTCTGAGGCGAGCCCGACTCACAGGAGGCTAAGGACTGGCTTGAGGAGGTGGCTGAGAGTTTTCTAGAGCTTATACAGCTTCGGTAGGATGACATGTTGGTAGGTGAGAATTCATCAGGGCGTACCAAACCATTCCTGGTACTCGATGAATACGATGTGATCGGTGGTTCATGGCTCAGAATTCCGAGAGAGGTATATTGAAGGACATCCGAGCCAACACCTTTTCTCTATGCATTCCTACTTATGCTAGGGTGCTAGAAAGAACCGTTGTGGTTGAGAATTATTTTGCTGAATGAATGCAGTCAGTGAAGGTTGGTAGTGGGAAAGCAGGAAACTGGCGCCTGTCTCAGAGACTTGGGCGTGTAAAATGATTCAAGTAGAGGATGTAAAAAAGGATAGATGAATCTGCAAGGCAGCAGACGTGGGAGAAGAGCTAGGAGAACAACATGGGGTGGTGAAAATTTTGACATGTTGCAACAACCCGCCTTTTTAATCTCCGCTAGGCTCAGGAAGCTGGAAGGCGGGGGAAAGAGTAGCTAGATGCGGTCAAGAAGTGCGGCCGAAAGGCTCTAATGATGATTCTGAGTATGGACTGTGTCTTCTACTAGTTTCCGTAACAACAAGACATTAATATGAATCATCCCTTCCTTCCTCGAATCTTGTCCCAAACCTAGATTTTTTGGTTAATCTGTTGACTTGACTCTCACGTCTGGAGATACCTCTGGGAGGAGACTCGATAATCACACTTACACCGATGGTGTGATCTGACCGTTGAGGTGAGAGTTTTGGTTGGAACCTCTTGGTGTCAGCGTCGAGGCATTACGGCGTCAGTTTGAGTATGGACTGGACAATCATAGTTCAAACACAATTTGATGGTATTAGGCAAAAAGGTTGTGGTCTATCTACAACATCAGGATGGGTTTTCCTTAGTCAGCGAAAAGGAAACCCCATGAAGCATACGATAAACTCATGAATAGTAGGGTGTAGCTGATCACTCTTGGGTCCACCAACCTTACCCTCATAGCTGTTGGAGTTTTGAGTTTCAGTTCTAATCAGGAAATGGAGGCCTCTAGAGTTCGAGGATGGCGACCACGTTCTTATACGGGTCTCACCTTGATGAGGTTTACGGAGATGTGGCTGAGGCTGAGAGTAATATACTAGGTCCTCAGTAGGGTAGGTGAGGTGGTTTTCCGCTTGACCTTTCCACCTCAGTTCCACTGGGTGCATGATGTCATCCACGTATCTTAGCTAAGGAAATACGTGCATGACCCTTCACACATCATCAACCACAGGGAGTTGGACGTCGATGACTGGGAAACATTCAAAGAGGTTCTAGTGGAGAACGAGGATCAACAGGAGTGGGTCATACATGGACGGTTGATTCTTCAGGTGCGCTTCCACTGGCAGCACGGGAACCTCCAGGAGAGAACATGGGAGCAGAAGGCTCAGTTGCGGGCTCAGTACCACTTTTGTTTCCCTAGTTTGTGTTATAAGCTTTACGGGGATGTAACTCCATGAGGTGGGAGTAATTTAAAGACCCGAAAATTTCAAGGAATTTTTTTTAAATTTCTTTGAACTTTTACGAGTCTCTGGCTTTTGACGGCACCTGATTCCAAGGCCCGGTGTGCCCGGAATCAATTTCTAAAGTTTAGCTCGGGTACGATCCGGGAACGAACGAGCGGGTTTTTCTAACTTTTGAACTGGTACTCAGAATCAAAATCTGAGGGCACCGATGAAACCGAAGTGCCGGTATTTTTTTAAGTGGACTTTTACCGTAGGTGCGTTTGTTCGGGGAAATAAGTTTAATTTTGGGGTTTAAGGAAGAAATAAATAAAATTGTGAACAATTTTATTTTTGATATTCAAGGAAGTTAAAATATACCATGGGAAGTTGTTGGTGGGGTCCACAACCACCCAACTTCCCATGTGTGAATATGTGGGAGGTTGGGTCCACACCCACCTAACCTCCCATGGGAGAGTTTAGGGTGGTGGGGCCCACACGAGACCATAACCCCTTGAAATTCTTATAACCCCCTTAAACTCCCTTGCACATAATGTGCCAACTCCCCTTAATTCCCATTAAATTGTAACTCACCCACTCTCCCTCATTAATGATGTGAATTAATTGATTCAAATCTTTTTGAATTCATCTCTCCACATTTAATCTATGTGTTGTCACTTTATGATGGGTACTCCATGGGTTTAGTGCCATAAAAATAATAGAGGGAAAACTCTATTATTTTTGGGGGGCTTATTTTCTTAGTGAGGAGCTAAGGAGGAGAAGAAGAGGAGGGAGAGATTTCCTCCTCTTCAAAGAATGACACCCTTCCTCGACGAAGAACGAGACGCCAACCATGGAGACTGACGCCAACAACAATGTTCTTCTTCTTCTTCTTCTGACGTCGACGGAATCGATACCGTTCTATCGCGACGTTCGACTTCCGCGACTCGATGACGTGTGATGTCAACATCGAGGTTGGGGATGATTTTGTTCATAAATCTTCTTTTACGTCCAACATAAATTTCTTTATCTGCTTGATATCGGGTTAATAGGAGGAGGTCGGACCGCACGAACACGGCCGACCCTCCTCCCCCTTTGATGTTGCACTTGATGCGGCACGAGCAAAGCCACCGCGGTGCAACGGAACCACGCGGAATTAGGATGAATGGGAGAAGAAGCACAGCACTGTCGCGCCGCGCCGTCAAGGCTGAACGAAGCCACGGCACCGTCTCATCGCGCCGGAGAACCTCGAAGAGGCCGCGACCGGAGTGGGGCCGCGACGGAGGGGCGTGGTGCGGTCACATCGCGCTGGTCAGACAAGGCCGCGACCTATGGCCGCGGTGGTGTGGGGAGTGGCGGTCAGAACTGCGAGCCACCAGATCAAGGAGGGAGGGACCCACGGGGTGTCCCTCGGTGACACACCGGCCGGCTGGGCCAACCGGTTTCCAAGAAAGCCGGGGGTCGTAACCCCCGACTAGCAAAGGTAGGGCCCCCCATGCGGGGGGATGTTTTTCAATCAGGGGGGCAGCGTGCCTACCCCCCCCCCCCATTCCACTCAACTTGGCCAGCGCTGAGCTGGCCACACTGGGTCGTGCCCGTTCCTGTTCAACCGACCGCCCAGGCCAGGTCGAGCCGCGCCGGTGGGGTCGGGCCATGCCCACCAGGTCGGGCCGCGCCGGCGGGGTCGGGCATGCCCACCAGGTCGGGCCGCGCTGGCGGGGCTGGGCCGTGCCCACCGAGTCGGGAATCACCCTAATGGGCTGGACCCAGACCCAGGTTGGGTCGACCTGGTTCGGGCCGACCCAGGGGGTCTCGGGCCGGGTCGGTTCGGGCCCAAAACCCCCTAAAACCGGACAGGTTCTCTTAAAAGCCCATAACATGGGATACGAACCTCCGATCCACGCATTGTCAGTTGTGATGCGATCCTAGGATCGAGACGGTCGTTTCAGTATATTACACTCAATGTTTCAGAGAACTTTGGGTATATCAGGGTTGGTTCGAGCACAAAACCAACCGGGCCCTCATAGTGGAAACGCCTATAACTTGAGCTCCGGACGTCCGATTGAGGTGTCGTCGACTTTGTTGGATTACTCTTAGTGAGACAGACCTTTTGGATTATTTTTCTCAAGGTTTGGACATAGTTGGATAGTGTCCAGGTTGGATTGAACCCAAAATCCAACCGGGCCCGTAGAACGGAAAAGTTGATAACTTTCAGACCGAACGTCCGTTTGACGAATTGTCAGCGGCATTGGTGATCACGTTGAGAAGCGGTCCCTATGAATATACCCTATGAGAGTTCGGGGTACAGTTGATATACGGTTGGGTTGGTTTGTACACGATACCAACCGGGCCCCTAGGACGAAAAGGCTGATAACACACAGACCGGGCGTCCGATTGACGCGCTGTCTGTTGCGTTGATACCCCTATGACGAGGCGGTCTTTTGTGATACTTCTTCATGGGAATTTGTGATTCTTGGAGTATCAACCAGTATCTCATGGAGTGGACCCTCCTAGTGGTGAGCTAGCAGAGTGCAGAGACCTAGTAGCTTGCTGAGACTTGACGACTGCTGATCAATCGTCTCGGAGTGATTCACATAGCCCAGTGGGGTGCGCTTGGATGTAGAAGCAGACCCATGGTGGAGGTGCACTTGGTTGTAGTGGCAGACCCGTGGTACTTGATAGAAGGAATACCTCTGTAGGCTATGAGGGGGTGCACTTGGTTGTAACGGAAGACCCATGGTGCGATGCGCTAGGTTGCAGTAGCAAGACCACAGTACTCGACATGTGGAGTACTTCAGCAGTCCAAGGTTAGTGGAACACTCTTGGATGTTGCGGAAGACCCACTGTACTCGACAGAGGAGGAGTTCTCCAGCAGCAGTGGTTTCGACATCCTGAATAAAATCCTCGTTTGAGATGAGTCAATGACCTTTGTGTTTACCTCATGATTGAGATGGGTCACTTGATAACTTAGGTATATGTATTGGGATATTCCAAAGTAGTGGTTATCCGTTGATTTCATAACCTTTGTGTTTCCTCATGATTGAGATGGGTCACTTGATAACTTAGGTATATGTATGGGAATATTCCTATGTACTGCATATCCATTGATTTCATAACCTTTGTGTTTCCTCATGATTGAGATGGGTTACTGGATAACTTAGGTATAAGTATGGGCTTATACCTAAGTAAGGGTTATCTATTGAGATCCTTCTTTGTGGTTATCTTTGTTGGATTTAGTGAGACCTTGAGGGTCTCGGGGTCCCTACTGAGTATCGTTATAATCACCCCTGCACGGGCTATGCCCACACCTCATTGTGTTGGATGCAGACGACGGACAACGCTAACGGATGCCCAGTGTTTGAGGACTGGAAGGTACCCGGAGGTGGATCTCATGATGAATCGATACCCGGAGGTGGATCTCACGACGATTCGGTACCCAGAGGAGATGGACGGACAGACGATCGGACGTGGAGTGTTGAGGAGGACATCGATACCTACCCTACAGGTAGGATCCATGCTGGACGATCTTGGAGATGCTTGTCACCCTTTCAGCTGTTATCCTTTGAGTTATACTTTGCTTTCAATTATAGTTGTACCTTTCTTTTGGTCTTGTATTTCCATCCCCTTGTACTTTCAGAACATTGTTTACTGCTTTAGCTAGTGTTTGCTTCTGCTTGTACTATGTTGTGTTGTTCACTTTTATAAAGGCCATTCATTCCCTTTTTATTGGGATTTGCGCCTTTGGTGCCAGTCACCAGCCCCTGGCCTATGGAAGGCGGGCATGGGGTAGTCACGGCACGGGCCCCAAGGATGGGTCGTGAAAAATTGGTATCAAAGAAGTCGGTTCTACCACAAAACATATAACTATGATATTTTCTTTCTGTGAAGAAATAGTATTAAGGGTACTAAGTGTGCTTTTCAGTTCAGGGAGTCTAGTGTTGGTGCAGCGGCTGACGTATCCGTACACCAAGACCCTGACTACTGATTTCCGACTTTGTGCACCAAAACACTGATTGCGTGTGTGTTTCCAAGAGTTTTAAATTCATCTCAAACTAGGTCAGATCACCAGGTATAAATCATTGACCTTGTTTCATCTGTTCAGGATGTCCCCATGCAGACTTTCAGTTGGAGTTCTGAGATAGTACATGATGATGGCCCACCGAGCGATGAGGCTCCAGTGTGGGGCCCTTTTTGCTATATTGGCACCCTTGGGTGGTGTAATAGTAGCACCACCGCCTGTTGGGTAGCGGATTCCACTTTCCATACTAGTAGACGGTGCTCGCTAGCTGATCGTGATGCACGAGTTCCAGCAGTAGAGTCCTCCGCGGTTACGAGGTGAGGCATATTCCCAGACCGTAGAGGACTGGCAGGAGGCGATTGCAAGAGTTTTCCGCCTAGCTGAGACTTCAGTAGAGTGGATGCTGGACTTGGATACTAGTGTTTTGCAGTGAGTGACCTTGAGGATGGTCTGCATAGTGATGAGGCTTCATTATGTGGATCGATGCCTGAGATAGTGCCTTCGGGTAGTGTGTCAGCTATACATCACTACCTGTTGGTCAGTAGTTACAACTGGCGGTACTGGTAGGTAACACGTGTAGACTTACTACCTTACATGTGTTCCAACATCAGATACCCTCAAGTTCTGAGGAGATCCTGACTCAGAGGCGGCTAAGGACTAGCTTGAGGAGGTGGCTGAGAGTTTTCTAGAGCTTATACAGCATCGGCATGACGACATGTTTGTAGGTGAGAATTCATCGGGCGTACCAAACCTTTCCTGGTACTCGATGAATACGATGTGATCAGTGCTTCAAGGCTCGGAATTCAGAGCGAGGGATATTGAAGGACATCCGAGCCAGCACCTTTTCTATATGCATTCCTACTTATTCTAGGGTGCTATAAA
This sequence comes from Viscum album, assembly GCA_963277665.1. NCBI lineage: Eukaryota > Viridiplantae > Streptophyta > Magnoliopsida > Santalales > Viscaceae > Viscum > Viscum album. The sequence goes on along the minus strand of OY728158.1, from coordinate 677,736,374 downwards.
GAACCTTTGTGGTTGAGAATTATTTTGCTGAATTAATGAAGTCAGTGAAGGTTGGCAGTGGGAAAGTAGGGAACTGGCACCTGTCTCGGAGACTTGGGCGTGTAAAATGTTTCAATTTGAGGAAGTAAAAAAGGACAGATGAATCTGCAAGGCAGGAGACGTGGGAGCAGAGCTAGGAGAACAACATGGGGTGGTGAAAATTTTGACATGTTGCAACCACCCGCCTTTGTAATCTCCGCTAGGCTCAGGAAGCTGGAAGGTGGGGGATAGAGTAGCTACATGCGGTCAAGAAGTGCGACCGAAAGGCTCTAAGGATGATTCGAAGTATGAACCGTGTCTTCTACTAGTTTCCGTAACAACAAGACATTAATACGAATCATCCCTTCCTTCCACGAATCTTCTCCCAAACCTAGAGTTTCCGGTTAAGCCGTTGACTTGACCCTCATGCCTGGAGATACCTTTGGGAGGAGCCTCGATAATCACACTTACGCCGATGGTGTGATCTGACCCTTGAGGCGAGAGTTTTGGTTGGAATCTCTTGGTGGCAGCATCGAGTCCTTACAGCGTTAGTCTGAGTATGGACTGGACAATCACAGTTCATACACAATTTGACGGTATTAGGCAAAAAGGATTTGGTCTATCAACAACGTCGGGATGGGATTTCCTTGGTCAGTGAAAAGGAAAACCCATGCTGCACAGAATAAACTCATGCATAAGAGGGTGTAGATGATCAATCTCGGGCCGGCCAACCTTACCCTCGTGGCTGTAGGAGTTTTGAGTTTCATTTCAAATCAGGAAATGGAGGCCTCTAGAGTTCGAGGACGGCGACCACGTTCTTATACGGGTCTCACATCGACGAGGTTTACGGAGATGTGTCCAAGGCTTAGAGTAGTCTCCTAGGTCCAACGGACCTTTCTAGGTCCTCAGTATGGTAGGCGAGGTGGTTTACCGCTTGACCTTTCCACCTCAGTTCCACCGGGTGCACGATGTCATCCACGTATCTCAGCTAAGGAAATACGTGCATGACCCTTCACACATCATCGACCGCAGGGAGTTGGATTCAATGACGGGGCAACATTCACAGAGGTTCTAGTGGAGAACGAGGATCAACAGGAGTGGGTCCTATGTGGACGGTCAATTCCTCAGGTGCGCTTCCAATGGAAGCACGGGAACCTCTAGGAGAGCACATGGGAGCGGAAGGCTCAGTTGTGGGCTCAGTACCACTTGTGTTTCCCTAGTTTGTGTTATAAGCTTTACGGGGATGTAAATCCCTGAGGTGGGAGTAATGTAAAGACCCGAAAATTTCAAGGAATTTTTTTTTTAATTTCTTTGAACTTTTACGAGTCTTTGGCTTTTGACAACACCTGATTCCGAGGCCCGGTTTGCCCTGAATCAATTTCCGAAGTTTAGCTTGGGTACGATTAGGGAACGAACGAGTGGGTTTTTCTAACTTTTGAACCAGTGCTCGGAATCGAAATCTGAGGGCACCGATGAAACCGCAGCGCCGGTAATTTCTTAAGTGTACCTTTACCATAGGTGTTTTTGTTCGGGGAAAGAAGTTTAATTTTGGGGTTTAAGGAAGAAATAAAATAAATTGTGAACAATTTTATTTTTGATATTCAAGGAAGTTAAAATCTACCATGGGAAGTTGTTGGTGGGGTCCAGAACTAACAAGCTTCCCATGTGTGAATATGTGGGAGGTGGGGTCCACACCCACCTAACCTCCCATGGGATAGTTTAGGGTAGTGGGGCCCACATGAGACCATAACCCCATGAAATTCTTATAACCCCCATAAAATCCCTTGCACTTAATGTGCCAACTCCCCTTAATTCCCATTAAATTGTAACTCACCCACTCTCCCTCATTAATGAGGTGAATTAATTTATTCAAATCGTTTTGAATTCATCTCTCCACATTTAATCTATGTGTTGTCACTTTTTGAGGAATAATCATTGGGTTTAGTTCCATAAAAATAATAGAAGGAAAACTCTATCTTTTTTTGGGGGGGGGGGGGTCTTATTTTCTTGGTGAAGATCTAAGGAGGAGAAGGAGAGGAAGTAGAGCTTTCCTCCTCATTGAAGAATTACACCCTTCCTCGACGAAGAACGAGACGCCGACCGTGGAGACCGACGCCAAAAACAATGTTCTTCTTCTTCTTCCAATGTTGAAGGAATCGATATCGTTCTACCATGACGTTAGACTTCCGCAAATCCACGACGTGCGACGTCAACATCGAGGTAGGGGTTGATTTTGTTCATAAATCTTCTTTGTCGTCCGATGTCAATTTCTTTAGCCGCTTGATATCGGATTAACGGGAGGGGGTCGGACCACACGAACACGGCCTACTCTCCTCCTACATTGATGTTGCACTTGATGTGACACAAGGAAAGGCAGCGCGGTGCAACGACACCGCACAAAAGCAAGAAGAATGGGCGAAGAAGCGCGGCACCGTCGCGCGGCACCGTTGACACCGAATGAAGCCGCGGTGCCATCGCGCCGCACTGGAGAACCTCGAAGAGGCCGTGGCCGGAGCGGGGCTGCGGTGGAGGGGCGCGGCACCGTCGCACCATGCCGGTCGGACAAGGCCGCGGCCTATGACCGCAGTGGTGTGGGGAGCGGTGGCCAGAAACACCGGACGCTGGAGCAAGGAGGGCGGGACCTGCGGGGGGTCCCGCGGTGACACACTGGCCAGCTGGGCCGGCCGGTTTCCGAGAAATCCGGGGGTCGAAACCTGCTGATGGCAAAGGGAGGGCCCCCCCTGCGGGGGGGGGGGGGGGGGGCGTTTTTAAATCAGGGGGCAGTGCCCCCCCCCCTTCCGCTCGGCTCGGCCAGCGCCGAACTGGCCCCACCGGGCCTCGCCCACGCCAGGCCGGGCGACGCCGTGCCCATCAAGAAATTCCGATCCCTAATGGGCCAGAACCAGACCCTGGTCGGGTCGACCCGGTTCGGGCTGACCTAGGGGGTCTCGGGCCGGGTCGGTCTAGGCCCAAAACACCCTAAAACCGGACAGGTTTGCTTAAATTCCCATAACTTGGGCTGCGGACTTCCGATCATCGTACCTTCAGTTGCGATGCGACTCTAGCATCAATATGGTCATTTTAGTTTATTACACTCAAGGTTTCAGAGAACTTTGGGTACGGCTGGGTTGGTTCGAGCATAAAACCAATCGGGCCCTCCGAGCAGAAACACCTATAACTTGAGCTCCGGACGTCCGATTGACATGCCGTCAACTTTGTTTGATTCCTTTTTGTGAAACAGACCTTTTGGATTACTCCACTCAAGGTTTGGACATAGTTGGATAGTGTTTAGGTTGTATTGGACCCAAAATCCAACCGGGCCCCTGGAACTGAAAAGCTGATAACTTTCAGACCGGACGTCCGTTTGACGAACCGTTAGCAGATTTGGTGATCACATTGAGAAACAGTCCCTATGAGTATACCCTATAATAGTTCATGGTACAGTTGAGATCTGGTCGGGTTGGTTCGTACACAAAACCGACCGGGCCCCCAGGACGAAAAGGCTGATAACACACAAACTGGGCGTCCGATTGACACGTCGTCCGTTGCGTTGAGACACCTATGACGAGGCGGTATTTTGTGATACTTCTTCATGGGAATTTGTCATACATGGAGTATCAACTAGTAGCTCGTGGAGAGAACCCTCTCGGTGATAAGCTAGTAGAGTGCAGAGACCTAGTAGCTGGCTGAGACTTGACAACTGTTGATCGATCGTCTCAGAGTGATTAGGATAGCCCAGTGGGGTGCGCTTGGTTGTTGCAGCAGACCGACGGCGGAGGTGCGCTTGGTTGTAGTGGTAGACCTGCAGTACTCGACAGAAGGATTACCTCTATAGGCTATGAGGGGGTGCGCTTGGTTGTAGCTGCAGACCCATGGTGGGATGCGCTTGGTTGCAGCAGCATGCCCACAGTACTCGACAGGTGGAGTACTTCCGCAGTCCAAGGATAGTGGAACATGCTTGGTTGTAGCGGAAGACCCACCGTACTCGACAGAGGAGGAGCTCTCCAGCAGCCATGGTTTCGACATCATGAATAAAATCCTGGTTTGAGCTGTGTCAATGACCTTTGTGTTTACCTCATGATTGAGATGGGTTACTTGATAACTTAGGTATATGTATGGGCATATTCCTAAGTAGTGGTTATCCGTTGATATCATAACCTTTCTGTTTCCTCATGATTGAGATGGGTCACTTGATAACTTAGGTATATTTATGGGCATATTCCTTAGTAGTGGTTATCCGTTGATTTCATAACCTTTTTTGTTTCCTTATGATTGAGATGGGTTACTTGATAACATAGGTATAAGTATGGGCTTATACCTAAGTGACGGTCATCTATTGAGATCCTTATTTGTTGTTATCCTTGTTGGATTTAGTGAGACCTTCAGGGTCTCGGGGACCCTACTGAGTATCGTTATACTCACCCCTGCACAGGCTATGCCCGCACCTCGTTGTGTTGGATGCAGACGACGGATAGCGCTGACGGAGGCCGAGTGTTCGAGGACTGTACGGTACCTGGAGGTGGATCTCACGAAGAGTCGGTACACGGAGGTGGATCTCACAATGAGTCGGTACCCGGAGGAGATGGACGGATGGACGATCAGACGTGGAGTGTTGAGAAGGACATCTGTACCTACCCTACAAGTAGGATCCATGGTGGACGATCCAGGAGCTGCTTGTCACCCTTTCAGCTGTTATCCTTTGAGTTGTACTTTACTTTCAGTTATAGATGTACCTTTCTTTTGGGCTTGTATTTCCTGCCCCTTGTACTTTCAGTACATTTTTTACTGCTTTACTTAGTGTTTTCTTCCGCTTGTACTTTGTTGTGTTGTTCACTTTTATAAAGGCAATGCCTTCCCTTTTTATTGGGATTTGCGCCTTTGGTGCTAGTCGCTAGCCCATGGCCTATGGAAGGCATGCTTGGGGTAGTCACGACATGGGCCCTGAGGACGTGTCATGACATTTTGGGTGAAATCTTGTGTTTATAGGTTGGATTTCACATCCTTGAGGTGCAGTGGTGTTGTTGTTTATGTTTCACACCATGTTTTGAGGGTTTCAACATAAAAGTTAGGTGCTTCCATGTGTAAAAAATTATTTATGAGTTATATTGTTGTATTTACTCATTTTTCATATTCCTCATATGTTGGGTGTGGTGTTAAAACTATTTTTGATGGATTTTGTTATGTGCTTATTTTATAGTTGAATTTTAACTTGAAATTGGGTGTTTACATGTGTAACTCATGGGGTATTATTTTGGTGTATTTTATAACTTATGGAATTGGTTTACTAAATCTTGTTTGGAATTCCAATTCTGGTTTGGTAATGTATTAGTTTCAAGTGGGCCTAAAAATAGGGTTTTTGAATAGGTTTTATGTGTAAAACAATGTTATACTTGTTGAGAGCATTTTATGAAAATTTGTGTTTTCATTTGTATATTTTGTGGTATTATTCAAGGTGATTTTATAACACATGAAAATAGTATTATAAATGTATATAAGGATGAAAATTCTATTTTGGATAGGAATTGGTATGGTTTTGGTCTTAAATGGTTGTTTTCAAATAGGTTTGGTGTGCAAGAAATATTTACACCAATTGGGTTCTTGTTATGAAAAATTATAAATTTTTTAGTTGGTTTAACAAAGTGGGAAAAGGTTGCATATGTACTGTTTGGTGTGTGTGTTTACCTATCATGGGATTTTGAAATTTTAATTGATGTTTTAAGTTTTCAAACATTTTTATAATTTTTTGTAAATTTCTGAAATTTTTTATCAAATTGTGATGATGGAGCAAAACTTGTTTGTGGGCTGTTTCATGTAAGTTTGATGACAAAATTATATTGAAGGTAAAAAGGGTATTAGGTGGAATGTGTGTGTGGGATGTTAAGTGATGTGTATCACCTTTTAAATGTTTTATAAAAATTTTTAATAGATGTGTTGAAGTGTTGAAGCGAGGTGAAAAGTGTTGTGGTCTATTTTGGTGTGTTTATGATTTCAAAATGCTTTTGAATGAAAAAGTGGATTTGGTGACTTATGTGATGTACGTTTTTCCTGTTTCATAAATATGTGATGTGGAAATGATATTTTCATGTGAAAATTATATTTATTGACTTGTTGAACTTGTTTGATCACAAAAGGAAACCCCGAGTATCTAGGTGGGTGGACGTGTACTAGTATGCTTGTGAATCCGTGGGGTTTTGCCCCAGGTTCACTTAGCAAGATTGACGCTTACAACTCCAACTAAAATATGATGATGATTATTGGGGACCACCAGGTTATTGGTATGTTCCCTAGTAGTGGCTCGTGCATGAGAAAAGATATTTTTTATGGTTACTCTCATAGAGATACGAATTACCTGGGACCCATAATGAGCTAGTGCCTAGGGGTTATTTTCCTATTGCTTGTGATCATTAAATAATTTATAATTACAGTCAGAATATGATATATTTGTCTGGAAAATTCAGTATTTTTGTCATTTATTTTAATAGTTTTTATTCTTTAAATTATTCCACTTTAAATCTACTTTTTTAAGTTTCATCTTTTAGAAATTGTAACTAGAAATTTCATGTTTTGGAAAACATGCATGCATTTCGTCTTTGAATGTTTATCGCATGGAATCTCTTAGTGGTAGTATCCTCCTTGTAATTGGATCACACCCTACTTACACCCTTGGGTGTAATTAAACATTGTTATTCTTGTTGTCGCAGGTTGGGTTCAGTTTTTAGTTCCAGTGGTTCGGGTTTCTAGCAGGTCATTGGTGGCGATGTCTTGTGGAGATGGCTTGAGGGCGGTGCCCCTTGCCATGAGGGTTCTTAGCTATCCATTTTTGGTTTTGTACCTTTTTGATGGACTTTTTACATTGTTTCAAATCATGTAATTCAGTTATAAAATTTTGTAAAATATGGTTTCAGATGAAAAATCCATATTTTTTATTGAGTTCATTTGTTGTTTAGTGTTTATAAAATCAGGTAAATCATTCCCAAAGATCATTTTATGATACCCTAGCACTTGTTCCAGCCCATGGGGATCGGGAATGCCCTTTGGGTCTTGTCATGCGTCGGTTTTGGTGCTAGGTTTAGTGGCGACCAGATTCAGTTCATGACATAGGTATACCCACCCATATAAACACATTCCATTTAAGCAAAACTATCAAAATAGATGAAGCATAACATGATATTCACACATTCAAAGAGGTAGTACATCTCTTAACCAATATAATCAAGTTATAAAGGAATATAATGGCTTCCTCTAACTAGGAAAGAACAATTACACACCCCTTGTAGGGTTTAAACAAGAATAAACCAGATATTACCTTAAGATGCACCCATCGAGTGGTCTCAAAACGAGAAATGAGTACCCACGAACCTAAACAGAACCTATGGTCAACCTCACTAGGGCCAACTACAGCTTCTAAAATATACTTTCTAAAAAAGACCTCATTGAAAATTCTGATGAATGTAATTTTGACCGAATGGCCAAAAAACACAACGAAATACCGTATGAAATTATAGACCACCTTCCTCACCTCGGTAATATACATCTCGTCCAGTATTGTGCCTTGATACGTTCGAGTTTGGAAGAAATATAAAGAATGAAAAAATAATGGAATATTAGGGAATATGAACCTAAATATTGATAGCATAGTCGTTGTTCTAAAGAATCATGAACGGATAAAAATGAATTAAGGACTTGTCATTGCAGATCCGTAGAGACGATTGGTGATCAAAACAGAAGTTGGATGGAAGATCAGGCTCAAATCATATCTTAGCCACAAAAAGGGAGCTCCACGGGGGTCCTCTGTGATTGGGGGAAGAAACCCCGAAATGGGTTTAAAAATGAAATTTTATTTTTATTTAAAATTAAAATAATACACACAAATCAAGGGTCGCACCGTTTACCCACACGGTTTCCCAAACAGTGTGGAAACCGTGCGCACCTCACTACCTATGAGGGGAACTTCGCAAAGTTACCCCGAAAGGTTTGAATTACCATTGGGTAATCATGTTGAACCACTCTGTCCAAAACCTATAGATTTTCATTCCTCTCACACGATTTGGCCTAATCGTGTGCAGGCCGTCGGCAAACTGTGTGCCGGGTCATTTTCAGCCGAAAACTTAGTTCTGGGCTCCAAATAAGACCCAGACACCTCCAAAACACCCATGGTAAATTTAAGCGTCCACATAAGTCCCGAGAAAGGCATTTAAACCGAAATTAAAATGATTCTAACCATGTCTAAAAACCTGGGATCTTACCCATTTTTCCATCTCATTTGATTTTCTTGAATATAATTTTTGATGAATCATAAATTTTTAATTTTTCATAATAGATTAAACATGAGAGTTCATCTACACCACATGGTCCACCAAAGTTGATTAATCTCATGAAACTAACTTTGAATTAATTATAGTTTCTTATTGAGATGGTAGGATAATCAAACACACCTTTTAGTAAAGAGAAATTTTTAATCTCTCCCAATTTTCTTCAAGAACACTTGATTCATTATTATTTAAAAACCACTCATGAAATGAATTTTTTCCTTTTTTGGATAAATTTTTAGACTTTTAGAAAATTCACATGATTGTTATTTTTCCATAAATCTGTCCATTATTTATTATTTGGATTAAAAGTCAAAATGAATTTATTATATCCTCATCATTTTTGTAATTTACAGATGGTGACATGGAACTTCTTTTGTTACCCTAGTTAGGTAACTTTTATACCGATTATTAAGTTATTTCTTCTAACAATCCAATCCTATTAATTATCTCATTCATTTATTCCCTTATTTTGTCCATCATGCTTCAAATAACTGTAATGTATATGGCCTATTCAAAATGGCCCATGGTGGAACCACATCTAAAATACTAGAATATTTTTCACATTGGGTTGACATCCTTTTTTACTATCTTATTAAGATTCATGTTTTATTTTTTATTTCATCTATGCAACCCCTTACTATAGGACTTCTAAAATATTCAAAGATTAAGAAATTATAAAAAATTTCTATGCACCTATTTCTAAAAAATCAATTTAACAATCTATTTTCTCTAAATGTTTTTTACTTCACTTTGGATATTTCGTATGATTCATTTTCAACTGGTACACCATGCCAAATTTTGGTGGAGAATATAGTATTTTGGGATATTATTGGGTATATTATTATATAAAATATTATTATATCCACTATTGAAATATTATTTTATTCATAGTAATTTTTATCCATAAATTTATTTCAATTCGACTTCATACATGTATTAGTTATTGAAGCAATATTATTATAAAAGAAAATTAATAGACCAGGAATTACCTAAATCCATGAACTAATGTTATATTTTTCATTAGATGATATCAATATATTATTCCCATGAATGCAATTTTTTGGATATATGTGTCTCATTAGAAGTTTGGATGGAAAAATCATATCTATTTTCAAATTGGGAAGTATTAATATATTTATCCTTCAGATTTTACATATTGATATGAAGTTCAATGAATTTTACATTGATGGTATTTTTCTCATAGTAAACTAATTTCCAATATACATTCCATTCAAATTTTATCTTTTCTTTATAATGCTAAGGAATCTGTATTTCCTATTGCAAATAATTTTAAATCCCCTTTATTTTTTTTCTTTTACATCCAATAGAGAATCTTTGAAATTCATGGAAGTTTTGTACAGTTATTTAAATTTATGTATATTTCTACTTATTATTTTATTAATATAATATTTCTCAATAATTTATTTTTGTAAGTAATCATTATTAAAGAAATAGTTTTATTCCCAATGTAATATATATTATTCCCTGGAATCAATATCAATAGTGTTATATTTTCAACTCGAAAACTTTTTATATTAGTGTTTCCTCATATCATTGAATTCTCAACAAGATTTTCCTTTTTATCACATATCCCCATAATAAACTCAAATATATTATTGAATATTTCAATGAGTATTTTCTCTAGATAATCCATTAATTTAGAGTAAATATCTTAAACTAATTCAATTGACTCAATATAAGTAATCTTTTGATATCTTGATGTGGATTGTTAAATGAAAATTTCTCAACTAATTTAGTATATGAACATTTTTCACTTTTTATTACCTTCATCAAGTGCTAGAACCTCTTTCTCCTTTGAAAACTTATCACCATTTTGGCCTCTAAATTAAATCTATTTTCCAATTTTTTGTCATAATTAAATATTTTTACCATCATAAGTAAATATATTTTTATCAAACTAAGGAATGAAAATATCTTTTTAAAATATTAACTTCATATAAATCCACCTAAATATGTGGAAAATTTTTTTGATGCCATTAGTGAGATACAAGTTAGTATTAATTCCTATTGCATTTCTTAGTTTAACATACATATCAATGAGAGATAGAATGTGAATTAGTTATATTCTATTTCATATTATCAACATTTTTGATGGGTAAAAGAATTAATGCTCCCTTTACAGAAATTTAAATCCTCTCCCATATCTAATAAAATGAAATAATAATAAAACACATAACATTTTTACAATGTTGTATCCTATTATAGATATTTAATTCCAATGTTTTTGGGTTATTTTTAGAAAAATAATTGTACTATAAAGCATGAGTGAGTATAATTACAAACAATCTCTTGAAATACTCAAAAACTAGTTAATATATTCTATTAATATCTCAGGTAAATACCTTACCACCTCTCCATAGTTTCATTATATTGGTTTTTTAAAGTGTGAGTTGTTGACTAAGGGGGGAATTAATTCACCTCATTTAATGTTAAATTCTTGGGAGTTTCCTCTCTAACTATATCCTTCCACTAGGATGGATTAAATTAAAATTTCAAGTAATAATAATGAACCCCAATCTTATTTAAATACATGAATGAATATCTTCATAGAATATATGATTTCGGAAAACATATTCTAAACCATATTTTGAGTCCATTATATGTCTATTCCCTTTATATTTTCTTTGATAAGATAGATATAATAAATAATCTCTCACAAATATAGTTATAGTTTTATTGTAATGTCTTTTACTTATTCTTCATGGTTGTAATTTTTTTTCATTTTATTCATCCTTGGTCAAAATAATAACAATCATATTTTATTCCGATGAATAACACCCTCAAATATAGTATATAATTCTGTTTAATTTCATAAATTATAGGATCATATTTCACTAAAAATATTGAATCTTATTTCAAAAAATATTTTGCAATACACACACATGAATTATCATCAATAATTATATAATATATCATTCAACATATCTAAATAAATACATATAAATTTAGATACCATTTATTTTGGATTTTAGTAAAATAATTAGAAAATATTTATCTTAGAAATACATAAAATATATAAGTAGATATTCAATTATTAAATAATAAAAACTAATTTAATGTAATAATAACTAATTTTAATTTAATGAAACACTCATGCAATACTATAAATTTTGTACTCAATGTTACAGAACTTCATATCAACACTTTTATGGCTTAAAAATCAGTAGTTTAATCTTCATAGCTCTCCATTACATCACATAACCTATGGATTACATCTATACTGGCACAAAAACCATTAAATAAACCACAAAAATAACAAATTCCCTCTTATAAATCTATTCATGAATAATTAAATAGAAGTAGATTGTTTTCTTCATTGATGAATGGTACCTCAATAACTCTGACATGTATGGACCAAATAATCACATAAAAACATCCATTACTTTATTTTTTATTTATATTCCATACTTTTCATCATTTTCTCAAAACCATTATATATGTAATGAAACCATTAAATAGACTTAAGTTCATATGAATACGATTTACCTTTGAGAAGGGGGTCGAATAAGATGTATTATTCTAGAATTTCATTTTTTGAAGTTAACCGATATTACTTCTTAGATTCATGGTCTTCACAAACTTTTTTTATTACCCTTACCCATCTCTCATAGAAATATAATTAAAAACACTACACAATATTTTCTATAAGGTTCAATCACCATTTCGGAATCCACTACTTTTTATATTTTAGTGGATTCCAAGACACATGTGTTTCACTAATAATATAAAGTGAGTAAACTTATGTTAGCTCTTGCTAATCCATTACAATATCCTCATTGGTTCTTTTCATTATGTACCATATGTTTAAAATTTTTACCTTGTACTTGATAGTAAATATTTATTTACATTTAATTTTATTTTATTTGAAATAATTTACCTTCTATGATAATTCTTAATTTTATAAAATCATCACTTAACCAATTCATTAAGAACATAACTCATGGACCATATACAAGATCTAGACATTATCCTTTTTCTCTATTTATGGAAAAACAATATATAGAATATTAATTATTTTAAAAAATTCATGTAGTATCTCATCATGATGGTCTTTTATCATTTTATATCTTCATACATTATACAAATATCTTCTGGTAAGAAAAATATTCCCCCGGACCCAATAGATTTTGAGAACATATAGGTCGGATAATTATATTCTTGATAATAGCTTCTTTGAAAAGTCACTACCCATTTTTTAATATACCTTACTTAGAATTAATTTTATATATATGGAAATGTTATCTCAAAAAACATTGATAAAATTTGAACCACTTTATTCTATAATTCACAGTCAAGGACATTTAACGCTTTTCAGAAAATCAAAATCTACATTCACTAAAGATTCTATAAAATTGATCATCAACCATTTTCAAAGCATTAATAAATCATGAAATATACTTCATTATTTTAGAATCTTCAAATATAGCTCAGCTTCATCACATTTACATTGACATCACATAATTTTTAATTTATATCTCTTGATTTTTTTCAATATTGCGGTTCCGTATCATACACATGCTAATGAAAATTATGATATAGACTTCATTATTTTTCTATATCAAGATCTAACTCTCACTTTTTATAACTAAATCATCTAGATAATGAATATATTTAACTCTCTCCCCCCAACTTATACTTCTATATTCATCCTCTAACACATTATCTTTCTCATAGATCCATCTTCCAAACACATTTCCCTCTCCATAATTCATTGCATTATATGACACTATTTTAGAATATTTCACTTTAATTATTTGATTTAAAGATTAAATAGTTTTTGTATAAACTAAAATCATCTTATCACCTTCTCATCTTTATTTCTTCAACCTTCATCTTGTTAAATGATTCAATTTTTACCTTCTAGAATTACCTTCTCACTGGGTTGCTTAGGCATCTCACCTTTTTTGGGCATACATCTCCATAAAATTTTCATTATTGGACACATATGTTACCAACTTAATCAACCACAAATATTCTTTAAATATTTTATCTTACCAATACATTATCATTGGTCTTAACTAAAACTCCATCATATAAACATATTATGATTCATAAATTTTTCTTAATTGGTTATGATATTTGATACTTTTAATGAGAAATATAACATCATAATATTTATATTAGAAAACACATCGTGAAACATATTGATCTTATCAAAATTATATATTTTAAATAAGAGGTGATTCAACCATACATGTACTTTTAAATAATTTCTTTATAATTACGTGAGTATTCAGTTATTCTTGTATAAATATTGAATAGATCAATTTAATATGATTTGGTTTGAAATTTATAATAGAAATATTACATATCTATGGTGCACATCTAGATTCAATATCATAAATTTATTTTACTTCATCTTTAAGAGTCTAACTCAATTTCCAACCTCTTACAAGTTGAATCATAGATGGGGAATTTTCATATGATCTCACTATATTTAAAGGTTATATTCTCAAATGTGTGGAACTCTATCCACTCAATAAAAATGGATCATCATCAATGTATGTGATTTCCAAATTCACCAATTACCCTCTATTAAGTAAAAAACATCATCCCGACTTATTCCTCCAGAATTGATAAATTCATTTTCAAATTTTTACCAAACAAATTTCAGCCACAAATTTGTAATTAAATAAAACATATAATAAATACTTTATAAATTCCATTGTATTCATCAATATTCTACATTTGGATTTATTATCAATGACAAACTCTCAATATATAATGTGTTTACATCATATCTGAAATAAATATAGTGAACCTACTTTTTCTTAAATGATTATTGCATCATTTTAAAAATAAACAAAATTCTAGAGTTACAATGCCATGATCTATAGGTTTACAGTCACGAAACAATTATGACCATACTAAACTTTTACATAATGAAACAGAAAAATATATTTAAAACCATCTTATTTATCATTTTAATGATCATGAAATCCCTAGTACATGTATTCAACTATGATTATACATCAAAAAATGGGTGATCTATAAGCCTAGTTGGAGGATGAATAATGAAATGAATCAATATAACAAGACTGATCATAATAATCATCATTATTAAAAAATCATAGCATAATTATCATAATCAATAGATAAAACATTAGATAATGTAATTGAAAGAGAAAATGTATAAAAATGAAATATCACTTCATAGTGGTCAAATAAAACTCATATTAGTGAAGAAAGGTAACATCATGTTCATGCATAACATATATGTATAACCATAACATCATCATTGTGAAAAAATCTAGGATCATGTTCACGCATATTACACATTTTATTTGGAGGTAAATCACATAACCCAATACATTGGAGGGATATATAATTATGGTCTCACCCATCACATTATAACATATATATAATCAAGCTTTACATATATAATGTATAACAACCATTTCCCTGAAATATCCCATGAAAAAGGTTTACTGGGGTCCTAGCCTAGTGTTTAGGCAACCCCATAAGATTTTATTTCACAAGGTTTAAATCACAACAGCCCCATATTTGGGGATTTTAACGATCATGGTGGGTATTGGTATAGCATCCCGAATTTTTTATCACATAAACTTTCATTACATTTTACAAAACGAAGGATCTTTAAGGTTTAGTGTCTTCGAAACCAAGAACATAAAACATGAAAACATAAAACATTCTTATTAAACACTTGAAAGGCTTCTCCTCATGTTTATCCTAGGTTCATTACGGAATCTCATAACCTGGGGACATACATCAAAAGAAAGGGTGAACAGAAGGCCAAGTAAGGGAAACAAGAGAAACATTTTACATGTGAGCTTGAGATACATCAATTATGTCATGAAAAAGAACTTTAAGGCATGAGAAAAAAATCATGTGTCATATAATAATAAAAATAACATTTTCGATAACATTAAGATGTGGCTACATAATTTAACATATACAATCATGAACATATCACCACGGTCTATCCCCAAGGTGTCATTTGAAAATTACCAAGGTTATTCACCAAGATATCATGAAAATTGTAATCTCTAGTGGTTACATCATTACCCAATGCATTGGAACGCTATCAGGGTGCACACTTAAATTTGCCTTTATTATCATGTGAGACACATATCTCATCATCAACCATTTCATAAATAACCCATATATCATAAAATAAATGGGTTTAATTTCATAATCATAACGTTTTAAAAACTACTACTTTAAAGAGATGATCTTTACGTCACTTTAAAACCCACAGAAAAGGAAGGTGGGTCTCATGTATGTAAATCCCAGAATTTAAAATAGAAAATTTTGGTATATATGTGAATACCACTTTAGATGAAATAGATGTGAGTATTCACCTAATAAAATAAAATAACTTTAGACAAAGAGAGAGACATTTTGAGACGGAAATCCTTGTAGAATAACGGCTATGTTACAGGGTTTTAGAAAACATTGAAAAGAGAGGGGACATGGGTAACCCACTCATAAATGATCTATAAAAATAGAAAAGGGAAAGAATAAAAAGGATATGAATCATGTTAATGAAATTTGAATGACCTACCATTTGAAATGAAAAACATGGAAGTAAGACAAAAATAGGATTTCTCTTATAAAAATTCGGCAGCCTAACGACGTCACATAAACTTCAACCAAAAATGAATTGATGATATCAAATAGGGTCTCTCATCATATGATCATAAAAGATCATTATGATAGATATAGAGATCATACCACAACATAAAGTAACTTGAAAGACTTGACAAGAAAATAGAACTTGAAAATGAGAAGGGTGAAAGAATCCCTTAAAAATTCGGCAGCCTAACAGTGCCACTTCAAACGTCAAAATACTGAATTGAAGAGATCAGATAGGGTCTCTCACCATATGAACATAAAATATCATTAAGATAGATTTAGAGATCATACCCCAACATAATAAAAAGTAACATGAAAGACTAGACATGAAAATAGATCTTGAAAACGAGAAGGGTGAAAGAATCCCTTAAAAAAATCAGTAGCCTAACGGCGCCACTTCAACATTTTTAAAACGAAATGATGAGAGTAAGAGGGGGTATCTCATCATATGAACATAAAAATGACAGTATGATGAATATAAAATAACCTCCTCCAACATAATAACATGGAGCATAAAAGAAATGACATAAAAGAGATCACTTGAAAAGAAAGAGAGGGGTCAGATCCCTTACCTTAAAACGTTACTCTTAAAACTCAAAGGATGGGTCCTTGAGGGCTTAGAGGCACCTTGGGAGGACTCCATGGGAAGTAATGAGACCTGAACTTCATTGGGAGAGAGTGGGGAGTCGAAATGGATGAGAGGATGGCTTGGTATTTATAGGGAAAGTGAGGGGACAAGGCATTAATGGCCAAGGGACACCTCACAAGTGGTTTTCTCAAAAGCAAGGGCTCTCCCATGGTATTTCCCATGGAGTTGGGCCACATGGGCCCCCAAAAAATAATTCATCACCTTTGGTCGGCCAACCCCTAAAATATCTCATTACATCATCATGACACAGTTATGATGTCATTAAACATACTGAAACCCTAAAACTGTATTTTTACTATTCACTAAAAATTCATCTTTCTCAGAAAAATCCCAAAATTTCACCTTAACCAAATATCAATGATCTGATTTCAAAAATGAACTCCATTTTATAAAAATAATTTTCTAAATATTTTTAATTTATTTTTTCAATAAATACACTATTCACCGAAAATTCATTTTTTTCAAAAAAATCCTCAAAAATTACCTTTACATAATATTGATTCTTTGAGCTCAAAAATGAAATCCATTTTATAAAAATAATTTTCTAAATATTTTTAATTTAATTTTTAATTAAAAAACACTATTCACCCGAAAAAACTAATACTTGAAAAATAATTTATGAAACTGTTATTTAACCATTTTATTGAATCGCATTACTTAATCAAGGTGCCTAGATTATATTAATACTTTCTTTAAGTGAGATTACTAATCCATTTGGACACATTACTAATCCTATTCATAAAATCACTATTCATAATTTACTATTCATCAAAAATCATGTCGATCTTATTGGACTCTAAATTTCATACTGGACAACATTGTAGAAGACTATTTTTTGAATATCATTACAGATTTTAAATTATTTAAGGTTTACATAAACATTTTTAAAATATCCTTTTTCTAAAATTCATCAAAAATATCCATACTGTATTTATCCGGTCCTTTGAAAATTCATAAACATCATCATAAGAAGAAATCCCAATTTTTATTTAAAACAAGGGATTAAACAAGGCAGTTACGGTCTCCTTACATAGCCCCTTTTCACACCAGCATAAGACCTAAGTGTAAGGTGCTCTAAGGTGAGAGAATCTGAGGGAGGCTCGACCAACATCGCACGAGTAGTAATTTCTATCAGTTTGAACTTCTCGCAAAGGCGATTCCGTTCTAACTTCACATGATGAAGTTCGGCTTGGGTTTGGTCCAGAGCAAAGCCCAGTGGTGCTACCTCCTTCCCAAGTTCTGTTAGATGGGATTTGATCGGTCCAAGACTACTGGGTGAGGCCATCAAATCTTCTTTCTATAATAATTAACCAAGATTACTTGTATTTAGAGACAATAATCAAAACATTTAGTTTCCAGCGGTCATATTGACCAATGGTCATATAACAGTCAAAACCCAATGGTCTCATTTTAATTATACTCATGTTATCAAATGAAACATTTTTGTTGAGTATAAAAATAAAATAAAATAACACATAAAATTAGGAAACAATATTTATTCATAATTATGGGTCGTTACAATATTCCCCCTTTAAGAAATTGCAACCTCGCAATTTTTAAAATTGGGTTTTGATATTTCATTGAAAGTCCCACATCGGAAAAACAGTCAGTAAAACTATTACATTAAAAGAAATAAAGTGAATTACAAAGGTCACCTGATTTAACCCACACTAGGATTCCATGTAGGAAAACATGGACACGGTGGAGAAAACAAAGGGTCGAATTCTGAGGGAGAGTGATAGAAAACATGATTAGGAGAAAGTTAACCGTAATAAAATCCCAAACTTATGATGTGTGTAAACGGTCTTTGATTACCTAGTAGGAAACGTAAACTAGCAACATTTTTTTATGTTCCTTTTCATAATTTTGAGGAATTCATTTACTACATAGAACAAAAACAGAAGAAAATATTCCTACCTTCATGTAGAGTTTCATCCTTTAATAAGTTTCTACCAAAACTAATCTTTTCTCCAAACTATGAGAATTAAAAACTACTTGGTCTCATCAAAACACAAGAATCATCTTCTAGAGAATCACATAATCCACAAAAGATTAACTATCTATTTCTTCTATATTTAAACATTATCCCAAAAACAGAAAGGGTAAAGTAAAACAACTCTTCAAAAAGAAAGAATCCCATAGGAATGGAAACTACTTTTAAATCTTCAAAGTTCCATGGTACTACCCAAAGTTCATCATAGACTATTCCATAAATAACAGTCCATAAAATTCCTTAAAATAAACCAAACTAAGATTGAAATCCAAATACAATAAGGATTTTATAACATAGTCTTCCAAAATAAACTTCATTGTTCATCTCCAAACAACATCAACCACTCCTAACATCTTATAGCAAAAGTAGGTAACCTAAACATATTTTACCCAAGATAGGTTAATCATTCCCATAAGTAACCTAAATTACTATAAGTCCACCTTAAATTCATAGATTCTTCAAAATATAAGTCAACCTTACTCCTCAATGAAAATACCGTAGTAATCTATTTAACTCAATCATATAGGGTCCCCAAAATAGTGAAAGTATTCCAAAATAATAATCATCTTTTAATCCCCTAATCATCTCTGTCATATTAATACGACAATCGTCGCACTTCCTATCACATTGGTTGTTGGGACATGTTCTTCCATTTCCCACCATTATCTAAGAAGGCAAAGTATAATTAGGGGCTTAAATACTTTGCCAATAATCATGAAAAGGCACTTAAATCATATAAGGATAACTTGTAGAAGAAAAGTATACCCTAAATTGTGATCCCCTAGGTTCCCATCTAGGTTATCCATGATCATATATCCTTATGTGAATCCTTATTTTATTTTATCTTTGTTCCTTTAACAATGGTTCATACTACGCTTATGAATTTAACAAAGCATACCCCCCGAGAGTGTCGTAACCAAGAGTGCAGAAAGGCCAGTTGTCGTGTACCTGTTCCCGTTTGAGTCTAGCTCCAAGCGGTGTTTTTGGGTTTTACCCCTATGTACATCTGTGCCAGAGCCACCTTTACCTGCTCGTATCCAGACAAAGATGTATTTACTTGGAAACCCATTACTCAACACTCACAAAAATACCAAGAAGATTTCATATATATAAACTTTTCTATAGGCTTATTTCTAAATTTTTCATATCCTAATTTCCACAAATAACTAAACAATACTTTGATAACAACTGTATTATCCTGGCTTTTTTATCACATAAACTTTCATTACATTTTATAAAACGGAGGATCTTTAAGGTTTAGTGTCTTGGAAACCAGGAACTTAACACATGAAAACATAATACATTATTATTAAACACTTGAAATGCTTCTCCTCATGTTCATCCTAGGTTCATTACTGGATCTCATCACCTGGGGACATACATCAAAAGAAAGGGTGAGTAGAAGGCCCAATAAGGGAACCAAGAGAAACATTTTACATGTGAACTTGAGATACATCAACTATGTCATGAAAAATAACTTTAAGGCATGAGAAAGAAATCATGTGGTATATAATAATAAAAATAACATTTTTCATAACTTTATAATGTGGCTACATAATTTAACAAAGCAAAATCATGAACATATCACCGAGGTCCATCCCCATGGTGTCATTTGAAAATTACCAAGGTTATTCACCAAGATATCGTGAAAATTGTAAACTCTAGTGGATACATCATTACCCAATGCATTGGAGCACTATCCAGGAACACCCTTAAATTTTCCTTTATTATCAAGTGATCCACATATATCATCATCAAAAATTTCATAAATAACCCATATAGCATAAAAGAAATGGGTTTCATTTCATAATCATAACGTTTTAAAAACTATTGCTTTAAAGACATGATCTTTACGTCACATTAAAACCCACAGAAAAGGAAGGTGGGTCTCATGTATGTAAATACTAGAATTTAAAATAGAAAATTTTGGTATATATGTGAATACCCCTTTAGAATAAATAACTTTGAGTATTCACTTAATAAAATAATAGAACTTTAGAAAAAGAGAGAGACATTTTGGGACAGAAATTCTGCAGCATAACAGCTATGTTACAGGGTTTTAGAAAACATTGAAAAGAGAGGGGACATGCGTCACCCACTCATAAAAGATATATAAAAATAGTATAGGGACAGAATATAAAGGATATTAATCATGGTAATGAAATTTTAATGACATACCATTTTAAATGAAAAACATGGAAGTAAGACAAAAATAAGATTTCTCTTATAAAAATTCAGCAGCCTAACGACGTCACATAAACTTCAACCAAAAATGAATTGATGAGATCAAATAGGGTCTCTCATAAAATGATACTAAAAGATCAGTATTATATATATAGAGATCATACCCCAACACAATGTAACTTGAATGACTTGACAATAAAATAGAACTTTAAAATGAGAAGGGTGAACGAATCCCTTAAAAATTTGGCTGTCTAACGGCGCCACTTAAAATGTCAAAATACTGAATTGAAGAGATCAAATAAGGTCTCTCATAATATGAACATAAAATATCAGTACGATAGATTTAGAGATAATACCCCAACATAATAAAAAGGAACATGAAATACTTGACATTAAAATAAATCTTGAAAACGAGAAGGGTGAAAGAATCCCTTAAAAAAATCGGCAGCCTAACGACGCCACTTAAACATTCTTAAAAAGAAATGATGAGAGTAAGAGAGGGTCTCTCATCATATGGAAATAAAAAGGACAGTATAATTAATATAAAATAACCTCCTCCAACATGATAACATGGAGCATAAAATAAATGACATAAAAGAGATCACTTGGAAAGAAAGAGAGGGGTCAGATCCCTTACCTTAAAACGTAACTCTTAAAACACAAAGGTTGGGACCTTGAGGGCTTGAGGGCACCTTGGGAGGACTCCGTGGGAGGTAATGAGACCATAAATTCATTGGGGGAGGGTGGGGAGTCGAAATGGATGAGAGGATGACTTGGAATTTATAGGGAAACTGAGGGGACAAGGCATTAATGTCAAAGGGACACCTCACAAGTGGTTTTCTCAAAAGCATGGGCTCTCCCATGGTATTTCCCATGGAGTTAGGCCACATGGGGCCCCCCATACACTAATTCATCACCTTTTTTCGGCCAAAACATAAAATATCTCATGACATCATCATGACACAGTTATGATGACATTAAACATACTGAAACCCTAAAACTGTATTTTTACTATTCACTGAAAATTCAACTTTCTCAGAAAAATCCCAAAATTTCACCTAAACCAAATATCAATGCTATGATTTCAAAAATGAATTCCATTTTATAAAAATATTTTTCTAAATATTTTTAATTTATTTTTTAAATAAATACACTATTCACCAAAAATACATTTTTTTCATAAAAATCCCCAAATATTACCTTAACATAATATTGATTCTCTGAGTTCAAAAATGAAATAAATTTTATAAAAATAATTTTCTAAATATTTTTAATTTAATTTTTAATTAAAAAACACCATTCTTCCGAAAAAACTAATACTTGAATAATAATTTATAAAACCGTTATTTAACCATTTTACTGAATCACATTACTTAATCAAGGTGCCTAGATTATATTAATACTTTCTTTAAGTGAGATTACTAATCCATTTGGACACATTACTAATCCTAATCATAAAATCACTATTCATAATTTACTATTTGTCAAAAATCAAGTTGATCTTATTAGACTCTAAATTTCATACTGGACATAATTATAGAAGACTATTTTTTGAATATTATTGCACATTTTTAATTATTTAAGGTTTACAAAAACATTTTTTAAAATATCCTTTTTCTATAATTCATAAAAAATATGCATACTATTTTTATCCGGTCATTTGAAAATTCATAAACTTCATCATAAGAAGAAATCCCAATTTTTGTTTAAAACAAGGGATTACAAAAGGCAGTTACAGTCTCCTTACATAGCCCTTTATCACACCAGCATAGGACATAAGTGTAAGGTGCGCTATGGTGAGAGAATCCGAGGGAGGATCGACCAACATCGCACGAGTAGTAATTTCTATCAGTTTGAACTTCTCGCAAAGGCGATTCTGTTCTAGCTTCACACAATGAAGTTCAGCTTGGGTTTGGTCCAGAGCAAAGCCCAGTGGTGCTACCTCCTTTCCAAGTTCTGTTAGATGGGCTTCGATCGGTCCAAGACTACTGGGTGAGGCTATCGAATCTTCTTTCTATAATAATTAACCAAGATTACTTGTATTTAGAGACAATAATCAAAACGTTTAGTTTCTAGCGGTCATATTGACCAATGGTCATATAACAGTCAAAACCCAATGGTCTCATTTTAATTATACTCATGTTATCAAATGAAACATTTTTTTCAGTATAAAAATAAAATAAAATATCACATCATATTAGGAAATAAGATTTATTCAAAATTCTGGGTCATTACAATCTTCCCCCCTTAATAA
Organism: Viscum album; assembly: GCA_963277665.1. NCBI lineage: Eukaryota > Viridiplantae > Streptophyta > Magnoliopsida > Santalales > Viscaceae > Viscum > Viscum album. The sequence continues at coordinate 677,713,347 of OY728158.1, read as the reverse complement.
ATTGCGTCCTTGAAATTTTTAAAATTGGGTTTTGAAATTTCTTTGAAAGTCCCTCATCAAAAAAAGAGTCAATAAAACTATTACTTTAAAAGAAAGAAAGGGAATTACAAATGTCACCCGAGTTAACCCACACTAGGATTCCATGTAGGAAAACATGGACACGGTGGAGAAAACAAAGGGTCAAATTCTGAGGGAGAGTGATAGAAAACATGATTAAGAGAAATTTAACCATAATAAAACCCCAAACTTATGATGTGTGTAAACGGTCTTTGATTACCTGGTAGGAAACGAAAACTAGCAATGTTTTTGTTTTATGTTCCTTTTCATAATTTTGAGGAATTCATTTACTACATAGAACAAAAACATAAGAAAATATTCCTACCTTCATGTAGAGTTTCATCCTTTAATAAGTTTCTACCAAAACTAATATTTTCTCCAAACGATGAGCATTAAAAACTACTTGGTCTCATCAAAACACAATAATCATATTATAGAGAATCACATAATCCACAAAAGATTAACTATCTATTTCATATATATTTAAATATTATCCCAAAAACATAAAGGGTAAGGTAAAACAACTCTTCGAAAAGATATAATCCCATAGGAATGGAAACTAAATTTAAATCTTCAAAGTTCCATGGTACTACCCAAAGTTCATCATAGACAATTCCATAAATAATGGTCCTTAAAATTCCTCAAAATAAACCAAACTAAGATTGAAACCCAAATACAAGAAGGATTTGATAACATAGTCTTCCAAAATAAACTTCGTTGTTCATCTCCAAACCACATCAACCACTCCTAACATCTTATAACAAAAGTAGATAACCTAAACATATTTTACCAAAGATAGGTTAATCATTCCCATAAGTAACCTAAATTAATATAATTCCACCTTAAATTCATCGATTCTTCAAAATATAAGTCAACCTTACTCTTCAATGAAAATACCGTAGTAATCTATTTACCTCAATCATATAGGGTCCCCAAAATAGTGAACCTCTTCCAAAATAATAATCATCTTTTAATCCCCTAATCATCTCTATCATATTAATACGGCAATCATCACATTTTCTATCACATTAGTTGTTTGGACATGTTCTTCCATTTCAGACCATTAACTAAGAAAAGGAATTATAATTAGGGGCTTAATTACTTAGTCAATAATCATGAAAATGAACTTAAAGCATATAAGGATAACTTGTAGAAGAAAAGTATACCATAACTTGTGATCCCCTAGGTTCCAATCTAGGTTATCCATGATCATATATTCTTATGTGAATATGTATTTTATTTAATCTTTGTTCCTTTAACAATGGTTCATACTACGCTTATGAATTTACCAAAGCATATCCCCTGGGATCGTCGTAACCAATAGTGCAGCAAGGCCCATTGTCGTGTACCAGTTCCCATTTGAGTCTAGCTCAATGTGGTGTTTTTGGGTTTTACCTCTATGTACATCTGTGCCAGAGCCACCTCTACCTGCTCGTATCCAGACAGAGATTTATTTTCTTGGAAACCCATTACTCAATACTCACAAAAATACAAGGAAGATTTCTTATATATAAACTTTTCTATAGGATTATTCCTAAAGTTTTCATATCCTAATTTCCAAAAATAACTAAACCATCCTTTGATACCAAATATAGAATCCCGCCTTTTTTATCACATAAACTTTCATTACATTTTACAAAACTGGGGATCTTTAAGATTTAGTGTCTTGGAAACCAAGAACTTAAAACATGAAAACATAAAACATTCTTATTAAACACTTGAATGGATTCTCCTCATGTTCATCCAAGGTTCATTACTGCATCTTAAAACCTGGGGACATACAAAAAAAAGGGTGAGTAGAAGGCCCAGTAAGTTAAACAAGAGAAACATTTTTCATGTGAACTTGAGATACATCAACTATGTCATGAAAAAGAACTTTAAGGCATGAGAAAGAAATCATGTGGAATATCATAATAAAAATAACATTTTTTATAACTTTAATATGTAGATACATCATTTAACATAGAAAATAATGAACATATCACCATGGTCCATCCCCAATGTGTCATTTGAAAATTACCAAGGTTATTGAACAAGATATTGTGAAAATTGTAATCTCTAGTGGTTACATCATTACCCAATGCATTGGAGCGCTATCAAAGAACACTCTTAAATTTTCCTTTATTATCATGTAATACACATATATCATCACCAAACATCTCATAAATAACCCACATAGCATAAAATAAATGTGTTTCATTTCATAATCATAACGTTTTAAAAACTACTACTTTGAAGACATGATCTTTACGTCTCTTTAAAACCCACAGAAAAGGAAGTTGGGTCTCAGGTAGGTAAATCCCTGAATTTAAAATAGAAAATTTTGGTATATATGTGAATACCCCTTTAGAAGAAAGATCTTTGAGTATTCACTTAATAAAATAAAAGAACTTTAGAAAAAGAGAGAGACATTTTGAGATGAAAATTCTGCAGCATAACGGCTATGTTACAGGGTTTTAGAAAACATTGAAAAGAGAGTGGACATGGGTCACCAACTAAAAAATGATATATAAAAATAGTATAGGGACATAATATAAAGGATATTAATCATGGTAATGAAATTTTAATGACATACCATTTTAAATGAAAAACATGGAAGTAAGACAAAAATAAGATTTCTCTTATAAAAATTCGGCATCCTAACAGCGTCGCATAAACATCAACCAAAAATGAATTGATGAGATCAAATAGGGTATGTCATGATATGATCCTAAAATGTCAGTATGATAGATATTGAGATCATAACCCAACATAATGTAACTTGAAAGACTTGACAATAAAATAGAACTTGAAAATGAGAAAGGTGAAAGAATCTCTTAAAAATTCGGCAGCCTAACGACGCCACTTAAAACGTCAAAATACTGAATTGAAGATATCAAATAGGGTATCTCATCATATGAACATACAATATCAGTATGATAGATTTATATATCATACCCCAACATAATAAAAAGTAACATGAAAGACTTGACATGAAAATAGATCTTGAAAATGAGAAGGGTGAAAGAATCCCTTAAACAAATCGGCAGCCTAACGACGACACTTAATCATTCTTAAAACGAAATGATGAGAGTAAGAGGGGGTATCTCATCATATGAACATAAAAATTACAGTATAATGAATAAAAAAACCCTCCTCTAACATAATAACATGGAGCATAAAAGAAATGACATAAAAGAGATCACTTGAAAAGAAAGAGAGGGGTCAGATCCCTTTCCTTAAAACGAAACTCTTAAAACACAAAGGTTGGGACCTTGAGGGCTTAGGGGCACCTTGGGAGGACTCCTTGGGAGGTAATGAGACCCAAACTTCGTTGGGGGAGAGTGGTGAGTCGAAATGGATGAGAGGATGGCTTTGAATTTATAGGGAAACTGAGGGGACAAGGCATTGATGGCAAAGGGACACCTCACAAGTGGTTTTCTCAAAAGCATGGGCTCTCCCATGGTATTTCCCATGGTGCTAGGCCACATGGGTCCCCCAATACAATAATTCATCCCCTTTGGTCGGCCAACCCATAAAATATCTCATGACATGATCATGACAAAGTTATGATGTCATTAAACATACTTAAACCCTAAAACTGTATTTTTACTATTCACTGAAAAGTAAACGCTCAGAAAAATCCCAAAATTTCACCTTAAACAAATATCAATGCACTGCTTTCAAAAATAAACTCCATTTTATAAAAATAATTTTCTATATATTTTTAATTTATTTTTTAAATATATACACTATTCACCGAAAATTAATTTTTTTCAAAAAAATCCCCAAAAATTACCTTAACATAATATCGATTCTATGAGTTCAAAAATGAAATAAATTTTATAAAAATAATTTTCTAAATAATTTAAATTTAATTTTTAATTAATAAACACTATTCTTCTGAAAAAACTAATACTTGAATAATAATTTATGAAACCTTTATTTAACCATTTTATTGAATCACATTACTTAATCAAGGTTCCTAGATTATATTAAAACTTTCATTAAGTGAGATTACTAATCCATTTGTACACATTACTAATCCTAATCATAAAATCACTATTCATAATTTACTATTCATCAAAAATTACGTTGATCGTATTAGACTCTAAATTTTGTACTGGACATAATTGTAGAAGACTATTTTTCGAATATCATTGCACATTTTTAATTATTTAAGGTTTACATAAAATTTTTTAAAATATGATTTTCCTAAATTCATAAAAAATATGCATACTATATTTATCCGGTCATTGGAATATTCATAAACTTCATCATAAGAAGAAATCCCAATTTTTATTTAAAACAAGGGATTACACAAGGCAGTTACATTCTCCTTACATAGCCCCTTATCACACTAGCATATGACCTAAGTGTAAGGTGTGCTAAGGTGATAGAATCTGAGGGAGGCTCGACCAACATCACACGAGTAGTAATTTCTATTAGTTTGAACTTCACTCAAAGGAGATTCTGTTCTAGCTTCACACGATGAAGTTTGGCTTGGGTGTTGTCCAGAGCAAAGCCCAATGGGGCTACCTCCTTCCCAAGTTCTGTTATTTGGGCTTCGATCGGTCCAAGACTACTGGGTGAGGCCATCGAATCTTATTTCTATAATAATTAACCAATATTACTTGTATTTAGAGACAATAATCAAAACGTTTAGTTTCCAGTGGTCATATTGACCAATGGTCATATAACAGTCAAAACCCAATGGTATCATTTTTATTATACTCATGTTATCAAATGAAACATTTTTGTTGTGTATAAAAATAAAATAAAATAACACATAACATTAGGAAATAATATTTATTCAAAATTCTAGGTCATTACAAGTGGATCTCTGTGGGTGAGGTGTATGCCATTGGAAGAGGGATATGGGAGTTGGGTCACTGGTCAAGGAACAATTGGCTAGCGGATGGCACATGAGGTGGGGTCCATGAGTGTCGGAAACAGATTGATGGGTGTTAGTGAAGGAAGGTAGGAAGTGGTGGGAGGTGGGAAGGGTTGGTGGGAATTGAAATCGGAGGCTATACGAGGCAAGATAACTCAGGATGACGAAGAGGTTGTTGTGCATTCAGTTGGCTCAGATAAGCGAATTTAGTATAGGCGAGATTTGTGACCGAAAAAAAAATTGATTTCCATGGTTTCAGATTCAGATAGGGTTTTGGAAAATAACCCCTAGATTTGTAGAGAAACAGGATGGATGTTTGAGAGGGTATGTCTTATTCCAACATGACCAAGTAATTATCAAGGATTGGGAAATTCTAGCTATGCCACCTTTCAAGGTAAGGCGTTTGACTATATATATATCTATGTGTGGGTGTGTGTGTGTTGGGATGATCTGTCTAGCAGCATTAGTTCTCATGGTCCTAAAAATGGGTATGTATTCATGATTAATGCCTCTATATCTTTGAATTATGTAAATGTTTCCCCTCAAACATTAAAATGGTATTATGTAAAAAAATATGATGCTTTTGGGCGTTTTGGTACCTATGAAAAGGATTGGGGTTCATAAGAATTTCATAAAGAATAAATTCATGAATAAAATATTGTGTTACTATAAGAAAAATAAAGTTCATATTTGATTTATAAATCATCACGCTTGATTGAAAAAGAAATAAATCAAGGGGAATGAATATATATTTTGGAATGATGAGTTCTTTTGGGAAATATTTATATTTTGTATAAAATCATGTTTGAAAAAATGTATAGACACATTAATTTAATGGGATAATAGTTAAATTATATATAAATAACATTAAGGGAACATCCATACTGAATTTTTTGTGAATGATGGAAAACCCAATGAAATAGAGTTGGGTTCAATAATCACCTTAATTTATGTCTGAATGATTTATTCACATTAACATCAAAGATAATCCAATTAGATTCATTAATAACTAAATCCCAAACCTATTCCACATATATGTGATTTATTATAACATTATTATTTTTATTTACAGATATAGTGTTCAATTCCATCAGTCTAGGAGTGTTTATTTTATTGGTTTTCTTGATTGGTTCACTTGTATACATGTACGGAAGTTCATGTAAAATCAGAATAATTCTCCAAAATTGAAAATATATTTTATAAATAAACATAAATTTTTCTAAATGGTCTTATATATAATTTTATTTTTTTATATGTGAATGATTCATTAGATAAAACATTAATGATATAGTTTTATTTTATTTTGGTGTTTTTTCCATCCACTATGATATACATTAATTTTATTAAATATTTAGTTTAGAAATTAGTTATATAACATTAAAGGAGTTATATAATGCATATTAAAATATTTTTTAACAGTAATAAAGTTTTTATGTTTATCCTTGATGGTGGTAATGGAAAATGAAATCTCGTCATCCATGATGGCATTGAATCGACACAACATAGAAGATTATTTACTTTTTTAGAATAAAAGGGGAGTAGAAGAAGTTTTATGATGGATATTACGTTAAAAAAATATTATTTTAGTATATATGTGATATTATTTATTTTATTACTCTTTGTATTGGGGAGGTGATGAGAGAAAAATAAATTAAATTAAAAGAGAATGAAGGGTGATTTTACATATTGAATATCATCTCCTTGAGAACCTCATTAGGGTACTTAGGTTTGGTCTTTTGTTGACACAATTAGCTCTTGGACATGGGGAGGTGTCTTGGGAAGTAAATCGGGTATAAATTATTCATGTTACAAGTCTTGGAAGGTGTGACGAAAATAGGTGATGGGGTGGTATTAATAGGGGAGGAGATGGTTATCTTTATTATTAAATTCATTATTTTGTTATTTTGGATCAAGAGAAACAATAGTGTTGATCCAAATCACTAAATATATTAAATAATAATGGATTGTTAAATATTATAGTTCTTACATTAGATTTACATAATTAATGAATGAAAAATTTCATGTATTTATCTTATACTATAAATTAATATATTTCACTATTCATCCAAAATTCAACTATTTTAGACCAATCCAAAAAATTGACCTTAATAATTTCGAAATATTTAGATTTTAGAAATGGACACCATTTTATTAATATATATTCCTAAATATGATAAATTTAATTTTTCTATTAAATCATCATTTATTCAAAAAAAGATTATTTTACTATAATTATCATTTTTTTACCCTTTGAAAAAATAATTACTGTATCATAAAATTATATTACAATTATAATACAACATAATATTAATTTATAAAGAATTTTTATGAAGAATGTTTTATTCAAAAACAATTTATTAATTTAAAAATTATAAATAATAATTTATTTTTAACAAAGCTACCAACACACAATTTTTCATTTTCAAAACATTTATTTACTTATACCATGATATAAATTTATTATATTCTAATTTATAATATACCTAAATTTTATTAATACATTAATATGTTATGTTACTATTATATTTTTCATATTACATTTCCAAATGATCATGTTACTACTCCAACTATCAGGTTATTATTCCATCGGTATAGGTTCCATGTTTTAAATAAATACCCATTATTTAATTCTTACCATATGAGAATAATGTTTTGTTAGTTTATATAATCTATGAATGTGTTCTATACCATTTTAATTAATTATAAGAGGGTAAATTTCATTAATAAAACTCTTGGTCATTACATTCATCCCCCCTCTTGACATTTTTTCCCTAAAATTTCTTTTTACAAACTAAGGTAAAAATAGGTGTGTTTATTTCTCCTCTATCTCTTCCTCCATTTACCATGTAACAAATTTGTACTTATGGTCCCTCCAAAACGATTTTATAAGGTGATTCATATTATAGAATTGGAATTTGTCTTTGTGGTCCAAGATCTTTTCTGGTTACCCATCACATGAAAGTTCATTCTCCGGTTTTACCACCTCCATATTCAGTACATGCTATTGATCAGTTATTTACATCCTTAGGAGAGATACATGGAACAAGTCATGAACAAGATCCATATTTGGTTGAAGTGAAAGATACATAGACACTACTTCTATCCGATCAAGGATCTCAAAGGGGAAAATTTACCTTGGTATAAGCTTCCCTATCTTTCCAAATTTCATGAATCTCTTCTATGGTCTTATTAGATGGAATAGTTTGTCTCTGGCATCGAACTCCAAACTCCATCAATGGTTTTCAGAATAGCACTTTTTCTAAATCAAAAAATCTTTGATATAATGGTAGATGGATTGAACCGTCTCTCTCTCTTTCATAAGATCAAGTCCATGTAGCTTTCATTCCCCAACTTCATCAAAACATGTTATATTTAAAAATTAATTCCTATACATAGCTTAAAATAGAGCCATTTTAAGACTCAAATTGAATCTATTGAAAAATGAGAACTGAACTAGAAGGATATATTGATCCCATCTTCCATTTAATTCTATTATGTAATCTCTAAACATGTCTGTGTGTGTCTGAATAGACCTTTTAGATTTTCCATCTATTTAGGGGTGATAGGTCATTCTGAAATTCAATTTAGTACTCTAATCATGTTGATTAATTCTCTAAAATTTTGATCTAGATCTTGGATTATGATCAGATGTGATCAAAAGTGGAACCTATTACAGCCTCAAAACTTCCATAAAATATTTCATGGAATGTTTTTCAAGTGATAAATCATGTAGAACAACATAAAAGTGGGAAGTTATGGTGAGTCAATCCACCGCAACCCATCTTTTATTATTTAATTTGGATGTTTTTGGGAGACAAGATAGAAATTCCATAGTGGAATTATCCCATTTCCATGTTTTATTAGGTAATGTTTGGATCATACCTTTATTATTTTATCACTCTACATTGACATTATGATATAAAAAGCACCTTGATATATACTCTGTAATATCCTTCTTCATATTTTCCCACTAGATGATTTATTGAAGATCACGATACATATGATTACTTACATGATGGATAGAGAAAGATGATATATGTACATTATCAAATAAATCCTTCTTTATCTTAGGTGATGAAGGTACATAATCACTTTTCCATACTGAATCACACCATCATCATTGATGTGGAAATCTTGTTTCATCCCTTCTTTTTCTGCATTTACCATCTTTTGTAACTCTAGATCATCCCTTTCTTCCTCTTAGATCTTCTCTTGGATTGACGGTTGGTGATCATTTGGTCATGGTAGGATGTATTCCCCACCCTTATGATTTTCAAATTCAATCTTTTCACAAACATGAATATGGGGGTTTTAAAACTCTATATCATGGATAAAGTAACATGTTCATTTCTGTTTTGATAATTACCCATATTATTTTCCTTTCCTGGATGGTAATTAATAGAGAAATCAATTTCCTTGATAATATCTATAAATATTCTTTGATGCATGTTAATATGCTTCTTTGTGAATATATAATTTACACTCTTGTGATCGGTATATATGTCACACTTCTCACTATGTAGGTATTGACATAAAACTTTCAGGGCAAAGATCACTAATGCTAGCTCCAAATAATGTGTTAGGTAGTTCTTCTCCTTGATATTCAACTTTTGTGAGGCATATGATATCACTTTATAATAATAAATGAGAACAAAACCCAAGACATTCATTAAATCATTACGTTATATCACAAAACATTCAACACTTGATGGTAGTGTGAGTACAAGTACAATGATTATCCTCTATACGCGTTCCGTGAATCATTCCTCACATTCTTCTATCTATACGTAATTTACCCATGTTTTTGTTAACTTAGTTATCTGGGTAGATATTCCTTATAAATTATTCACAAAACATCAGTATTAACCAGAAAATCTATGAAAACTATGGATTTACGTGACACTAGTTGGTTTGGGCCATTCCTCAATTATATTTTTTTAAGGTTCCATAGAAATTCCATCACTTTTTATCACATTACCCATGAATTTAAATTGTTTCATCCAAAACTCACACATGCTAAACATGGAAATACAAATTTCCATTTTTAATTTTTTTCATAATAATCCTTAGATGTACTTCTATGTTAATCCTTCCTCTTAGAGTATATAAGAATATCATCGATAAAAACTGCAAATAAGTTTACAAGTTAGTTTCTAAATACTCATTTCATAAAATACCTGATTATTCTAAGGGAATTAGTAAGTTAGATGGGAATCACTGGAAACTAATTATGACTATACCTTCTATGAAAATATATATTCTGAATATATTCATTCATCACATTTAGCTGATGATATTTAGAATGAAGATCCACCTTTTAGTAGTTCTGATCTAATCATAGTTGACCATACAAGTCATCTATCCTTGGAAGAAGATACTGGTTCTTTATGGTAATTTATTGGGGTCCTAATAATTGATACATATTAGAGTTGATTAATTATTTTTTTATAAATAGAAATGGTGCTCCCCGATGTGATTCACTAGGGAATATAAACCCTTTGCCTATATTTTCATGGAGTTGGTTCCTTAACACATCATGTCTAATTTAAGTCGTTCTGGGGGGACATTTTTTGATAAGAGTGGATATAGATATAATCTCTATTGAGAACTCTACCTCAAAATCTAGGGGAAGTCCCGACAACTCATTAGGAAACGCATAAGTGAACTCCTTCACGATGAGCATTTCCACAAGGTTGATACCTTCCTTGGACTCAACTATTTATGTGAGGTATGCTTCCTCATATGGCATTAACACCCACTATATTTATGTATTTTTCAAAAGATATTTATGGTCTCCTATACATTTGTAGGGCAATATGGAATTGTTCAGAATATGAAATGATATTTTATTTTCGCGATAGTTGATGTGTTCTCTATATAATGAGGGCCAATACATGCCCAATATAGAATCAAATTCCATCAAAGGAAGCATTATGAGATTCACTGGATGAATCATCTCACATATTTCAATAGGATAAGAATTTAACACTTGGGATAAAATGATGGCACAACTATGTTTTTAAGGATATATCCATGTCATGATTTTGGGGTTTCAATTCAATATTTCGATAAAAATTGAAGGATATAAAGGATTTCATAGATTTAAAATAAAATAAGTCCTTTTCCACCCTTGAATGAATATGATGTGAAACATTTGTGAAATAATTTTCTTTATCCACTTTAGAAGTAGTGAAGGAATAATATTTCCCTTTCTCCTTTGGCGTTGGTGGCTGCTAATGCCGATTACCCTCAAGGACAAGAGATTTAGTTCACTAGATTTCATAATGACCATTATCTCTATATTCAATGAATTTAACCATTGGTGGTGACCTCCTTTCCTCCATCACATTTTCCAACTTCTTAATGTTTCATCAAAATTCATGAGTTTGGTGACCTTTTCTCCCACACTCATAGAATTTCCATGTTTATTTGAGGTAGTTCCCATGTAGATACCTCCCACATTATTGACATGTGAGTGGTTGAGCATTATTTTAACCTTACTAATTAGATCCTACATATTTTAAATCAATCAATCTATTCATATATCCATATTAATGGGAACATTATACAAACATTATCTTTACTTTGAGAGCATACCTAACCAATTCTTCATAAATTCCATTGTCTATGAAGATCTAGAGCCTTTCTAAGGTGTGGTTTTAAACCACTAAAGAATCATACTATTTTTTTATAATTTTTGACAAAAACCATGATCCATACCTAGAAAGCCTTTTGAAATTTCCTTCATAATCCATGATAGATTAACCATATTTTTTCAACAGCACTATGAATTCTCTCGCTATCATTATATGATGAGTTAAAGGGAAATACATGTTAAGAAATATTTTCTTAATGTTTTCCCACTCTATATATTCTATTTTATCCTTCAACTTGGTGTTATTAATCAATTCCTACCAGTGATTAGCCTCTCCATCTAAATGATAAATGATGAGATCCACCACTTCCTTCTTAGAATAGTGATGTATAGAAACTATCTTATCCGTTGAGTTAATCCACTATTCTGTGACTATTGGATTAGAAAATCCAATATACATCAGATTTCATTTCCTTATAATGGAATCATTGGATATTTTATCCATATCATGTGAATACAGACATTCCACCTTGTTTGGGTTATTATTAATAGTCTGAAATAGGTGGGTAAGCATCATTTTAGGTCCTCTATGCTAGATACCCTGAGAGATGGGTGAATGAGAGTATGAAAAAAATAAAAAAACTTCCCCTTTTGATCTTCCATTGTTATAATAAAAAACTATATTATCTCTCTCCTTCACATTGTAGAGTATAAATTAATCAAAAAGTGTGTACAGGACACATCAATTTTACTTGGTTCACCCTCACTGGGCTACGTCGAAAAAGCACACACCGGTGATGTGTTGATGTACCAAATCCACTATAAGCATGCTTTTGTTTACAAGTTATAATTGGATTCATTGTCCCTCTTATTTTACAACCGTTCATAATTTTAGAACTTGCTTTTTTCTTAGCTAAATTGATCTCACTGCTTCTTCGTAAGACCCGCTCATAGTTTATTTACTTGTAGGTCTCTTCATTATCACTTATGAGTGGATCATTTAATGTATGTAGATACTCTATTAAAGTATAAATTTTATCCACTTATGAATACCACTTTTCCTCTGATCAATGGAAAAAAAAGTTTAGATAAAACATCACAAATATCCCTACTTCACGAAGATCCCAATTTCGCTAAGCTCAAACAAGCCTTCGTGAAGTCCCTGCCTCTATCCAAAACACACACCTTCACAGAGATCGCTACTTCACAGTGCACACTACTTTGCGGAGCTCAATCCTTCACAAAGATAAAGCCTTGGAAAATTATATACTTCCATAGGGCCCAAGACATTGCAATGGAACTTACTTCGTGAAGCTCACTGAGACTATGTGGAACACACCACTTTCATGGAGCTAGATTGGTCGTCACAAGGCTCCTCTCATTCACAAATCACACTGCCTCAGTGAACCACCTTTTCAATTTGTGAGAAATAAAATTTTCTTGGAAAATCTATACTTCTATTGAGGCGGTCGAGTTCTATTTATAGGAGATTCCACTAACCCTCAAACATTCTGCACATACTCAGTCCCACATCATCTCAAATCGTGAAGCTTAAAAATTTCTGCTGAAATTCTCTCTATATCGTGAAGCACCATGAAAACTTTCGAATCAGGAATCTCATCAAAAACACGGATCATTTCGTCAATTTATGTTTTCCTTAACCACGATGCACCACTCACAATGCGCTTTTCCACCACAATTCCCTCTTTCAAATATATTTTCTCCTACCATTTGTAAAGATCATCGTAATCACAGAGAACACCATCAACATTCTTAAAGTCATCGAAAAATCCACATAAATAATCTCATCTTTGTGAAATTCATGTATTTTCTATATTTTCATGAGATCTTCAAAAAAATACAAATTTCATGATCTTCACCAAATCCCAAATTTTGGACATCAAAAATTTGGCAAACACTAGAAAACGACACCACCTAGTATCTATTCTTTTGTACCACCATCAGATTTTATCTACCTTTGTCATGGTTCTTTGACAACATGAATTGTAAAAAACCATATCTGGAACTCGACAATTTTTCATGAAAACCTGCATTGTGAACAAATACAACCAACCATAAATATACTGCATTGTTACCTTGATGGATTTTTTCCGAACACATCACCATGTGGTTTTTAACTCTTCCTCCCAAGGGATTGGGTATTTCATTCATAAAATCACTGTATATTCTTTCACACAGGTTTTGGGACAAGTTTATATAGTTTCCACCATTTTTCTATAATATAAAAGGTTTTAACAAAACATAAATCAATAAATCATTAATAAAAAATTTATTATTTTGTGCAATTAACTCTAAAGGCATATCTTACAAGATCCCTATGATTAATATTTTCAAAAACAATTATTTTGGTATATTTAAAAATACTTATTCTCATCCAAATGTTTTCCAATATCATTATCAAATCCTAATTCCCAAATTAGCTAAACTACAATCTGATACCATCTATAGTGACCTTATATTTTTTCATATATTATTATTACATGATTTAAATGATAAAAAAATAATATAGATTTACATATCCTGGATAAAAAGGTTTTGTGTCTAGTTAAAATTAGGACAGTATAAAATTTTACATAATAAAACATAACTTTTTATTAAAAACATATTCCTTAACCTTCTAAATATAACGATCTCTTTTTCACCTATAGTTCCATGTGGATATACATCAAAGAAAGGGGTGAGCTAAAACCCAATAATATGATGAATAAGAACATGAATCCATATAACTAGAGTGAACATAATAATCATCACCATAACATAATCATATGACTCTTATCATAATCATGATATGAAACATCATATAAAGGAATGTAAAGTGGTAATGCATAAAAATGAAACATCATGTCTTAGTGTTGAAATACCTCCAATAATTGTGAGCAAAGCAAGCATCATGTTCGTGCATAACCTATGTTCATAGAAATATCATAATCATTGAGAAAAAATATATAATCATTTTCATTCATATTTCACATCATCTTATAATATAAATGACATAACCCAATGAATTTGAGTGATATATAATTTTGGGCCTGCTTGTCACGTCATAACATTCACATAATCATGCATGTTGCATATGGAATATAAAAATAATAAATAAAAAATAAACCATGGAATGTAATGGTATTTATAACGATTTAATAAATCATACATTCATGAATAATATTTGGTGTTACCAAAAGAAAATGAAAGATACTATTTGGTTTATAAATAATCACCCTTGAGCGAAGAAGAAACAACACAAGTGGAATCAAAATGGGTTTTTGAAAGAATAAATATTTTAGATAATCATTATATTTTATATAAAATAATTTCTTGAAACATGTATATCCTCAAAAGAAAATTTTACAAATAATTAAATGATATATAAAAATAATTAAAGTATCACCCACACTAAAATTGGTGTGAATGATGGAAAACCCAAAGAAATAATATTGTGTTTGAGAATACCCTTGCCTTATGTATGAATGATTTCTTCACCTAAATATCTTGGATAATAAAATTATATTAATTAATTGCTAAATATAGAACATTTTATACATGTATTTTATTTACAATAGTTTGATTAAGTTTGTTTATGGAAATAGAGTTTAATTTCGTCATTCTGTGAGCATTTATTTTCTTGGTTTTCATGATCGTTTCAACTGTATACAAGTTTGTAAGTTCATTTAAAATGAGAACAATTCTAGAAAATTGAAATTATATGTTATTAATGAACATATATAAGTTTAAATGGTGTTATATATCATTATTTGTTTTCTTATGGGGATTATTCATTAGATATGTCATTAATGATAAATCCTTAGTTTATTTGGTTTTTTTCAGTCCTCCATGAAATAATTTTGTTGTAAAAAATATTCTGTCTATAAATTAGTTTATAACATTAAAAGGGTTATATTATGTATATAAAAATATATTGTAAACATAATAATGTTTTCATGACCATTCTCGAAGGTAGTAATACAAAATTAAAACTCATCATCAATAAAGGAAATGAATCAAAACATCACAGATGATGTTTTAATTTTTTAGACTAAAAGAAGAGGATAAGTGGTTTCAGGTTGAATATTACATTAAAACAATAAAATTTCAGTATATATATGATACTATAGTTATAATTTTTCTTTGGATTTGGGATGGTATTTGAGAAAAAGAAAATAGATTATAATAGTATGAAAGAGGATTTTTCCTCTTCAATATCACCTCCTAGAGAACCTCCTTAAAGAACTTTGGATCATTATTTTGTTGATACTAGTAGCTCTTAGACATATGGAATAGTCTTGGGATGGTAATTGGGTATAATGTATACAATCTACAAGTCTTCAAAGGTGTGAAGAGATGATATTGTGAAGGGTTGAATTTATAGGGTAGGATATGTGTATTTTTTTTATTATATTTATTCTTTTATTATTTTGGCTCAAGAATATCAATAGTGTTGATTCTTATTAATAAATATTATAGTATATTTCCTTATCTTGGTTCCTACATGATCCATACATCATTAATTACTAAAAAATTCATTTATTAATTTTATACCATAAATAACTATATTTCTCTATTCACAAAAATTCAACTATTTTTGAAAAATCCAAAAAGTTCATTGTAATTAGTTTTCTATGTGATGATTTAAAAAATAGACTCCATTTTATGAAACTAATTTTTTATATATGAAAATTTTAACTTTTATATAAAATCAAACATTATTTGAAAAAAAAATTATTTTAATATTATAATCATTTTTTGACCCTTTGAAATATTAATTAAGGTATCATAAAGTTTTATAATAATTATATTAAAACATAATATTTTTATAAGAATATTTTTTAGGAAAATTAGTTTTTTTAAATCATTATTTAAATTTTATAATTACAAATAACAATTTATGTTTTACAAAATAACCAACACTTAATTTATTATTTTTAAAATATTTATTTACTTATTCCATGATATAAATATATCATAATTTGATTTATAAGATACAAAAATTTTATTATTACATTTATAGGTGAGGTTACTATTCAATTGTCCCGATTACTATTTTTAATTGTCATGTATCTTTTTCAATGGTTAGGTTATTATTCCAAGAGTATATGTTTCTTATATTCTACAAATAAAACTTATTTAATTCTTCGCTTATGATAATAATGTTTTCATATTGTTCTCTTTTCAATGTATGTTTTGTATATGATATAACATAATTATTGGAAGGGAAATTTCATTGATAAAATTTTGGGTCATTGCAAAAATAGTTTCATAACACCAAACTACTAGGTAAAAAATATTTTTTAGATACTTCCATCCTTTAATGATAAGAAGTTTACTGTCCATGATTTTAATGTTCTACCACTTATAGAACTCTATTAGTTTTTATTCATCCTTTATTCTTATAATAAAAACTAGATCAAATTTATAAAAGATAAAGTAAATTTCTCCCACATGGGTAGTGGAGTCCCCCCCCCCCGGTATGATAATTGAATCCAAGGGATAATAGGTTATTCCATAGCATACTTCAGTAACAGGGATTTGTTAAACCCAAGGTTTTAACCTTAACACTTCAAATATCTCCCTTATCATAGATATAGTGATGATATAAACAATATAATCATTTTTTGAAACATAATCCAACATCATATATATATTATCAACTTTCTATCTAATGAAAATATATTCTACATAAGTATGTTTAGATTCAGAGTGTTGAATTTGATTATTGGAAGGTTCAATTATACATTGATTATCACAAGTAATTCTCAATATATCATAAAATATGACATTAAATTATTTTATCTAATCTTTCATCCACAAAAATAGTGAACATTAATGGGTTGTAGAAACATACCCAACTCAAACTATACTTATAGTAACAATACATTTTTTCTTGACAATCTAACCCACACAAATTTATCCTAGAAATATTATTCCTTCTGACGTAGATTTATATTATATATGTCAATCATGATAAGTTAATCCCATAAAGTTCAATTCTTCATATCCTCTATGTAACATACAATAACTCATGTTCCCTATGATATACTAAATAATAATCTTAACAGGCATCATGTTTCATTATTTTGTGTCAAGTTGATATATATTACATAATTCTTCAACATAATTAATATATAAAATTGATGTTGTATGATATAAAAATATTCCATTTATCTTACTACTGTTTATTTGATTCAATACACACCCTTATTCATCAATATATAGTTTTTACAACAACATTAATAGGTGTTTATTATTCCTTATAATCATCTATAATAAATTTTATTAACAGTTCATTAAAATACATCTGTGGGATTAAGAATCTGTATTCTTCTTTATATACAACTTGTAATCCTAGAAATAAAAACTTGTTTTTAGTAACTAAAATATCAATATTTAATTTGAGATTCGTTATAAATTACTCACCAGAATACACCTTGACACCTATAAAAGTTATTTAATCTACATAGATAGTTACTATTTTAGTAATTCTTCTTAAATCCTTCACATATAATTTACTTTTATCATTTCCTTAAGAGAAATTATTTTTTTTAGGAAACTATAAATTTTAGAGTGCCATGATCATTCAGAATATTTCAACAAATAAATTAAATTCTATAATCTTAGAACCATGGTTCCATCAATATCATGTTAAAATACATTAGTATTCTAAATATAAAATTACTCATAAAAAATATTCATTTATGAAAACATAAAAACATACATTTGATAAAATTTTCACTACTTTTGATCTATAATGGTTCGAAAAATTTAAGTAGCTTCAAGTAATAAAACAGTTTAAAAATTCTCTTAAAATTATATAATTTTTACCTAAGAAGAACTTTTGAAAACCAATATGGTCATGTTTCTTAAAAGTGAATTTTTTTCAATGAGTTTGATTTTTATCACCCACTTGTTACAATTAGTATTATCCCTTATAGTCTAGGAAAAATATCCAAACAACATTATTCTCAATCTAATACATCTAATCATTCAAATAATTTATCCACAAAATTAATTTAACAACAACACTAATTCCTTATTTTTCATCTTTTGAAATAAGGGAATGTTTTTTTAGGAAATAAAATTATTTTACTCTAAATTAGATATTTATAACATGAAATGAAATTTTCAAGTGTAACACTATTTTAGAAACTCTAAAAAATTAGTTTTATACATTCTATAAAATTTTCATCATCACTATATTCATCACAATTAAGGATTACATGATTAGGTTCATCATCTTTATTTCTCACAATTTCTTCTTGAGTTTTTCATGACATCTTCCTATAAATTCTCAAAATTTAAACTATATGTTTCTCCTAGGTTGGGTTTTTATTCAATAACTCAAAAATAATTAAAATCCCACAACTTATTTATCCTTTTTTTCAATTACTTGTTAACTCTCCCATTGTGTGAATATCCAATCAATAAAACTTTCCACAAAATTTTCATCGATATTTTCCAATTTAATATTTTTTTTATTTTCATTGAAAATCCATAAATTACATCACTTTTGGTTTATTATCATAAAACTCAACATAATGAATCATTTTATAATTCTAGACTCAATAATAATATATTATAAATATACCATTATTAAATTATAACTTCTCTCTGGATGAACATTTATTATTTAAATTTGGAAAGAATAGATCATCCAAACTCAACTAAACTCACATTTTTTTATGAAAATCCATTTTACTATAGTGTATGAGGAGAAATATTAGTTTTTAATCCCATGTTATAGAATATATTATTCAAAATAATTTAATGTTTACTTCTTTTATATATAAATCATTTGAATCATAATATAAACCCATCGTTATTCATCAACCTCACGTACAAATATTTTGAATATCTCTACATCCTCATATTTATGGTTTATGAGCTTCACATTATCCATTTTAGTGGAATAATCGGTGAATATAATAATTTAAGGATTATATTTAGTTTATTTGGTAATATTGGTCAATATAAATCAGATTCTATAAATTCTAGTGGCATGTTGAATTGAATATCTACCCTTTTTCAAGTCTATTGTACCATCATACACATTTCACATTTTTTAGGCCACATATCTATATTTATTATGTTTTGTGTGTACCTTACCAGAAAATCCATCAAGATTATTCTCATCTAATTTTGAAAAAGTTGACCAAGTATTGATTTCCAAAACATTATTTCTTCCTTTGTACACAGATAATATTATTTACAAAGGTAACCAATTTGGAATAGGTTACAAATAATATTTTCTCCCTTTTTAGTTATTCTATGTAGTTTTGGAAACTTAATTATATAGAGGTTATTCTTGAAAGTAACACCATTCTCATCATCATAATTTTCTCAAACGTTCAACATGATTTTTAGGTCCATTCAAATGTAAATATTCCTTGGATTTTAATCTCTAGGGAACACTCCCTGTTATACTAACAAAATTAATTTTCAAGTAAAAATTTTTCCCAAATTTATTTAATCTATTAACATGAAGATCAATATTACTCTTTATTTATGTGTCACCTTTCATGTGGGTTAATATAAGATATCCAAAATTCATGACTTCTTCCATTCTTAGTATTTTAATTCTCCCTCAAATAAAATTGATTTTTAATCATTTCCCTCTCACTAAAAAATATCACATTTAGGAGAGGGTAATGTTTCTATGATGAGGGTTTTCCAAAAATATCCAGTACAACATTAATGTTGATAAGATATTAAAAAAATATTTCAAATAATACAAATTTTTTGAGAGATTACATTTGATGGTATTTTTTTACAAATTTTTTATACTAATGGTTTTTTCTTCACTTTACAAAGATAATTCTTTTTTAATGAGTGTTTCTATAAATAAATTTATTCATAAAAAAACAAGATACAAGTTGTACTATAAAATATTTTATTTTTACGCAATAATTCCACAATACCTATAATAACTATTGAATGTTTTTAAAACCATGATATTTAAAAAAAACAGTATGTTTTTTAGCTTAAATTCCACAAAACATCGTGCTTAAATGAACTCCATAAAATTATTATTTTGACATGAACATTGTAAAATTGCCATTAAATTGATGGTTGTGATTAATATTAAGTATATTATAAAATAAATATGATGATTATATTAAATATAAATCTAATTATGTATTGAAAATGAACACATAATTTTTAGTAAACTCATTTTATTCTTCAAATATATGTTTTCTAAAAAAATTGATTTTAGTTTATTTCTATGATAAAATTAAAACATTTAATATCTGTAACATTAAGAAAAATTATTTAATAAGTTAAACTATATTTCTGTACTTATCACATCAATATTATCTTAGGTTATATTTTGGATTTTTCTAAAAAAGAATATTTTTTGGGTTTAAAAGGGAAAATAGTATTTTATGAAATAAAATAAGTCTAATGAAATAATTATTATATGATGATGATTTAAAATTTATTATCTATTATTATTCATTAATTTATATTTATGTAGTGACATAAAATATAAGGTGTTGCATTTTGAAATGCATTCTTACAAATTTTGAAAATCATTATTTTAAACTTTTTAAAAAAATAGGTGTTATACGCACAACATATTAAGAATTAATATTTATAAATTATATAAATCATATTAATTAAAATGGATCCTATATTTGGAATAAAATGGTCCAAACTATATAATATTTTCTTTTTTATTTTTTGTCACAAAAATGCTACTATGGCAAAAAAAATGTTCCTGCAGTTTAAGTAAACTAAAGTAGCGGGTTAAAGATAAATGGTAAGGGATAAAAATACCTAAAAACTAAAACCATAAATTAGTGATCGATGTGTTTCTTATACTTAATCATCATTTGGAATATTAATTATCAACCAAATTTATTGAAATTAATGACACCCAAAGGTGGTTGGTTTTAAATAAAAAATAATAATTGTTTAATCGCATTAAACCACCCCTACTCAAGTATAAATACCACCCATAGAAACCCCCTTTCTAATCACAAGACTTGAAGCACATCAAATTACTAAAAAATATATAATCCCCACTCTCCCACTTAAAAATTATACTTTTCTCACCAAAATACTAATTCAAAGGTGTTTAAGGGATCCTTCAAGGTGGGGATATTCAAGAAGTAAGCTTCTCAAACCACATATCTTATTTTAAGTTCATCTAATACCGTCTCCTCAACTCCTTAATCCATCAGCATAAATGGGTTCTTACATACTATCAAAAATGAGATCTCCCATATATTTTTGGATCACATAAATGGAATTTATTCTAATAATGGGCTACACGACACACAAAAAATTGTTGATAACATAGTTCCCAAAATTGAGGAGAATCAAAACTAAATTCGTATCATGGCTCCATACAATGGGGAAATCAAAGTATCCCTATTCACCCTTAATATGGAGAGTTTTTCGGGTCTATATGGATTTATATTCAAATTAATTATGTTTTATTTGGTGATTTTGTAGGATGGTGTATCACATAAAAACATGGAATTATTTAATCACTATACAGTGCTATATGGGATAAATTAAATAGTCTTTTCATTGATACCCAATAAAGAGAATTCTCTTGATATCAGAGGCTTCTTTCCAGTTTCCCTTGGGAATATGATAGAAAAAATAACCAAAAACAACATCATGATTAAAATTTGAATAACTTTTACAACATTATATCAAAAAAAATAAATTTGGTTTTATCCTTGGAATGAGCACTAAAAATTTTCTATTAAGAGCCTTATAAAGTATAAATATTATGAAGAGGATAATGAATGAAAGCTATATTTCCATCAAAATTAACATCTCCAAATCCTTTGATACTGTTACATATATCTCTATTTTTTATTTCCTTACGAGATATATGTTTTCAAGTGAATTTATTGAGATTATTAATGTTATATTCATCTCGGCAAGACTGTTTATTCTTATTAATAGAGACCCTAGAGGATTCATTCAATGCGTGAGGGGTGTACTAAAATGAAAACCACTATCAATACTTATATTTTCAATTGATTAAGATTATATGAGTGGATTTATCAATAAAATTACCCAAATTGGATTTTACAAGAAAATCAATGACCATATAAATGATTTTTCCGCTTCACCACTATTATACGATGATGACATATTTTCATTAAAAAAACATCAAGAAGGACAATATCTTCTACTAAATCTTTATTTTCTAATTATAAAGTGATAGATGGACAATCCATAGGTTGGGAAAAATTATCTATTGTTTTTTTGAGGAATAACAGTTTCAAAACAAAATTCGGTAACTAATATTCTTGGAGTAAAGAAGATATCGACTCCCTTAAATTTTCTTGTTGTCCCCTTATTTTAGGGAAGGGTGAAGAGGCAGTACTGGGATGAAATATTATATGGATTTGAAAATCAACTATCATGGTGGAATGGGAAGAATATTTCCCTATATGGAATGTTGTGCCTTGTTAACTCTATGATAACTTCAAAAACGTTTACGCATTCACTATTTGAAGGTGGTTTAAGGGTCTCATTATAGAACTTAAAGGTATGTTAATAAATTTCATATCTACTTGGTGAATATATGAAAACAAGTTGATAATCATTTCATGGAACGAATGCATTAAACCCATTGAAATGGGAGGTCTTGGAGTTAAAGGCCTAATTTTTATAATAATTTATTGGTTGTGAAATTAATGTGGAATTTAATCTCATGTGATGTTTCCTATGAATTTTTATCCAAAAATATTCAGAGGGAGATTAAAGAATGGATATAAATACTTTATTACATCCGATGTTTGGGAATTTCTCAATAAATCCTTTAATATAATCATTCATGATAAACATTTTCTGGTATGTAGAATCTTTCATCATAGTTTTTTGACCATATTTAGGCTAAATAGTTCACTATAATACATAATAAGTGTTCCCCTAAGTTGTTACACATGTTCATTTCTGAATTAGATTTTCATCATCACACCTCTAATAATCTGATTCCTACATATATTAGATTGGTAATTTAGAATTATATCTTTATGGAGAATGACACTCTTATATGGAATCATAACAGGAAGGGACAGATCAATATCAAATTGTACTATGAGATAGAATATAGGGTCTCTAATAGATGACCATCATGGTTGATGAATTTCAAGGAATTATTAATCTAAAACTCTATATTTTTTCTTATCTTGAGGATATAAAAAATTATGATTCTTACACCTATCAACTCAAAAGTTTTGTAAAATATATTTTAGCAGCCTATCATATGTGTTCAAAAATAGAGGAGAATGTGAAACCCCTATTTTTTCATGTGGCTTTTAAAAAAAAACTATGTGCCTATGGAGGTTTTATGTTTGGGATGGTGTTTGATTATGTTATGTAGTTGTATTACCTCATGGAAATGGTCACCAATTATAGATATAATGAGATGGTTCATAACACCATGTTTATGGTAGTGGAATAGAATTTTTTAGCTTTCTAGACTCTACAGAATGGCAAGTTGTTTCATGAACTACAGCCCTCAACACACATGGGTAATCTTGCAATACATAGGGAGGCTTACACGACCTCAATGGTAAAAACAAGAATTATTTCTAATAATGTTAATGATATTAATAATATCAGGCTCTTGTGTGTTATTTTTAGGATGATAAAGCCCAATTTTCTCAAGAAGATATTATGGATCCCCCCAATAAACCAGTTGCTCAAGTTTTATATTGTTGGTGCATCTTCCATCGTGCGTGGGCCCTCATGTTATGGAGGTGTCTTTCAAACATATCATGTATTTTTAAGGGTGATTTTATTATTAAACTAGAATTGGAATGAAATATGAAGAGAAATTACGGGCTATAATACATTAAATATGTTAGCATATCCAATACTACTAGAACTCTTTATGGATTAAGTCTGACTCTGAAGTTTCTATCAAAACTATGAATAATTTAACAAAGAGTGTGACTTGGAAAATACTTCTTCACTGGATTAACTACTTGAATAATAACACATAGTTCAATTTGGTTTTCTCTTGATCATACCTATAATCCAATCGTGTATCATATATTCTGTTAAAGAAGGAGGTAATGGGGGTGAACATGTTGTGGTCCTTTAGAATTCCTAAGGACTGTGTTCTAATGGAGAATGCAGATAGGTGAGGTTTAATTCACACCTATATTAGTAATAAAACCTTGTATCTAGTGACTATATATTCTTTTCATTTATCTATATATTTCATAGGTCTAAATTTGACCCAGTTCTAAAATTTTGGGATATATACATCCCTCTTATTACCTCATTCTATTCAGATAAATGAAACGATTGTCAAAGGTATGGCCTTTATCTATCTCTAGAAATATTGATTTTTCATTTTATACTACTCCCTTCATGGATGGTCATAAATTATTTTTATAGTTAAATAATATTGTAAGAGGTATATTATAACCTATTTAATTATTTTTAACTAATATATAAAAATAATATTAAATAAAATGAAACTAGTTTGTCATGGTTGGAAAACCCACAAAAATAAACTAAATATGTATCGTTAATTTTTTTCAAATGAATCATCCTAATTTCTGAAATAAAAAATTATGTATAGGAGTATTTAAATTTGTTTAAATTAATGAATACCATATCATTTCAAAGATATATTATAATTTCTATTTTATAATAAAATCTATAATCAGAAACAAATGAACGAATAATGAAACCATTATATAAACAGACATGGAACAATGAAAAGAATGAAATATTATTAATGGATGGGTTATAAAGAGTTATAAAAGAATCACATAACATATTAAAAATATGATTATATTTATGTAATGAATTATTAACATTAAATATACCAATATAAAAAAATTTAATGTATAAAAACCAAATGAAAGTGTGAAGTATGGGTTTCTCATGTCACTTTTTCTTCAGTGAGTTATCTTCATTAGTCACCACTTGTTTTTTTTGTGGTGTTCATAATAAAATTTGATATATCATATCATGAAATTATTTATCTTTACTATATTAAATGTTTCATTTTACATTTATTACTTTAATGGGTAATCTGATTCAACTGATTACAAGTGGTAAGGAAATTCTTAACTCAATTTTGATTCATTAGGTTAAACTTAAACGTTATTGATTTTGTTATCATTACATTATGTGTAAAATGAATATTGATTTTCCAATGTTAAATTTAAAATTTTATATATATTTATAGTTGATACCTATAATATAAAAAATTTATTAATGCTCTCATTATTGAAATGATATTTTTAAGATACTTTCTTTTTTAAATAATATTTTTAAAATTTCCCATAAAAATTTATTTTCCATCCACGACCATGTTTTATAAATTTGTTTCCAAAAATAATTTTAATATTCTCATATAATTGTTTAAATTTAATTATAAATATTTTATATTTTTTGTTAAAATGTTTGAAAATTATATTTTTCTTGTTTTCTAGACAAGTTTCTTCAACACTTTTCAGAATAAAATAGAAGGAAGTTTTTTTCTTATCTTATACGACATGAGCATCTTTTCCCACTATCATAAATCTTTAATGATTTAAATCCATCATTATGAGATTTTATGGATATTTTCAAAGAAATAGTTTTCTTTTATAATTGATAATCATTTTAAAAATAAATGATTTTCAATTTGAAAAAGGTATTTTCCTCAAGAATAGTCCAATGCCCTTAATAAGGTATTTTCATCTATGTAATAATCCTTTGTTGAATATTATGATTAATTGAGGTAAATATATTATGATATTATTTATCATATTTTGTTAAATGTTTTATGATTTATTTTACTAGGAATTAAATATTTAGGTACCATTCATAATATTACCCTTGATGATTTGTGATTGTATTTCTTAATCGGGGAAAGTCATATAAATTTCATATTCTAGTTTAATTAAAAATTAATATGTTTATTATGTTTCACCTGTTTAGAATGGGGGTGAATTGGAATTAGTAATTGATAGTCGTATCCCATTATATCCTCTCAATGGAACGATATATCTCATGAAACAATCAAATTTGTGTATTGGCTATTGTCTTAATGATTTATGTATAGTGTATTGGCTAATGCTTTGATGGTATGTTTATCATATCTAACAATATGAATTCCATCATTATGAGATTAGTTATTGATTTCCATGTGATTATTAGATTAGTATAATATTCATGGCTTTGTTTTCTTGCTCATATAATTATTTATATGTCATCATTTGAATATATATTATTCTTCCCATATCATTCTAAAAGTTTTGGTTAAATGGAACGTATTTCAGTTATTTACCTTTCCATAATGTTTATTCCATGTTTATTAATATATTCTACTATAGGAAAACAATTATTATGCTTTGATCTTTATGTTTTATTAGGGTTTATTTTTCATAGGATATGAGAAAGAATTTTTTAATTTATATATTGGAATACACTAAGGTAAATTATGGCATTCTTAAGGAAAATTCATTGTGTATTTGTTGTCTAAAATGAAATTTGAATTTTTATATTGTTTTTCATTTACTAAAAATAATATATTATTTTGTCCTTCAGGATGGGATTTATTCTTCCTTATGCCAATGTAATAAAGTAAACACTGACTATGGGATTCTGGGTTATGTGTATTTACAACTTAGGTTCTCTAAAATAATATAGATATGTTTCATGAATTTTTTATTATTATCTAATCATGTTTTTAAAATCTATTTGAAAACTATTTGGATAATATGTTCTCATATTTTCTTCATGTCCTATTGACATTAACATTGGATTGTCATATTTTTTATTATCCCATAAAATTCTAGTTTTATTTATTAGACCTAAACGATTAGTTTAAATTGATTATGAAACCCTAGAAAAAATATGTTCTATTTTGCCTTTTTCTACATAATATCTTCCTCAATAGTTTTATATGATTCATCTTTAAAACCCAGAACATTTTTGAAATAATTACTCAGATTCTTTAGTGTTTTTTCATCTCAAATTTACCATTATTATTTCTTACCTTACTTTTTTTTATCATTTTCCATGTTTTTGACCTATATCATTCAAAATAATATCATGTTCTAAAATTTCGGATAAGAGATTCCTAATTTCTACAACGAAAAAATCACCCTTTTTTAAAGATTCTTTCATATTCCATTACCATCACAACGTATTTCTCTAGTAATATGATTTTTCTCTTTTATTGTGTATTTTAGTCAATAACTAATTTAAAATCATCATTCAACATGTTCTTAACATACATTTTATCACATTATTTAACATCTTTACTAATAATTGATGTTTATTCATGTTATTTTACATGCTCCATAAATTCCATAATTTTTATTGGAACTAATTTTTTGGATTTTCTACTTGATGTAGAGTGTAATTACTTCTATCTCCTCAATATTCTTCATATTTTCATTATGGAGAACTGTATATTATACTTAGTGAGTTCTTTATCCTATATAGAGTGTTTACTCTATATCTTATTCTTAAAAGAATTTTCATTTACATCTTTATCATAAACACCACTTTTCTTGTTTGGGCCTTAAATAAAAATGTTCCCAATTCCAAAACATCAAAACAATTTTGTTAGGATGTACCATTGTAAATTCCATTTCCTATTCATATAATATTTGATATTATAATGAAGATTCCCATACACACTATGTCAATTTCATACCAATATTTTTATTCACTAGAGTGTTCATATTTATAAAAATAATTTTAATCATTCTCGTGTATTTAAAAACCACCTCCTCTTTGATTTTCTTTTTAAACACCAAATATTTTCTCATATCATAACTAATAAGTGTATTATTCTATTAATTAATATTTTCTAAATATCTTTGGAATGTTGGTTTCTCATCACATTTTTAAAATACTTTTCTAAAATTAACATAATTATTTTATTTATTGTATTTCCATAAAACACTATGTTTTTATTTTCAATAAAATTAATAGGTTCAATTTTTTAATATTAGAATACCGAAGTAGTTGAATCAAAAACTTCCAAGTAATGAGAATAAAGATAATAAATCATCATATTATTCTATCATTAAAATGTTTTATCATCATATATATTAATACTTCTATAGTTAAAAAAATTATATTTTATTTCCAGGAAAAGATAAAAATGTTTAATAGGAAACATAGGTTGGGCTAGGACTAAATATAGTGATTAGAAATATGATATTCCACTAATAATTGGGGTTGAATCAATGGAAGTTTTTTATAATTAAATTTTTTAATAAATTCACCTCTGTGACTTATTAGAATCTCAGTTATCTCGATGTAATTACCAACCTTAAACTTATATAATAAAAATATAATTTTACATAAAGGTCAAATGATTTATAATATGGCTCAATCCAAATCTATATTTGAACTTATTATCTTACTCATTCCTTGCCAAAGATACAAGTACTTCCATAATAATTTATAGTAATAAACATAGGTTATCTATTTAAAATTATTTGTTATCTCCATTAAGATTTAAAATATCCTAACTGGATTTTTATAATAGCTCTTAATAGTTTACAATGGTATCTAAAATTTTAAAAATAATGCTCCCTTTATTATCAATCCACTTTTGCAATAAATAGTTGATATTCCTCCATGAATTCTAAATTTTCTTGAATGAGCGCTTGGTATATTTTTCAGGATGTGATCTTTTTAATCTTATTTTGGGATCAATATGTTACTCCTGATTACTTTTTCATATTCCTAAACTTTCAAAACATATATAGGATTAGAAAAATTCCAAGATCACCAATTCAAAAAAATACTTATCTAAATTTATAATTTAAGAAAATTATATTTTAATTTTCTAAACTCGGTAATTTACCAATATTTTAGATCTTACTCCATAACATAAAGAGATTATAGAATCATGAGTATTCACATCAAAACAATATACATTCATAAAATGTAGAATGGTTACTTATATTTGGATTAATATATTCTTATACACATCTCTCACCAATTTCTACTCTTTAATACATTTAATACATCTAATAGATACAGAATTAGAATATTTGAAAACAAACATAAATATTTAAAAAAATCACTTACTCCATACACATTCCATTGTATCTAATGGTTGAAATAATATAATAATATAATTTTTTCTACGATTTGATGAAACCCATAATTAAAAATATCAATTCCTCCTCCCATATTGGTTAGATTAACAACATTAACATCATGATTTTTATGTCATGGGGTAAAAATAAACATCATCACACTAACATTTAATTAAAATAAATGTTTTGGAAAATATATTGAATGTTTTCATTCTTCTGATTCCTTATCATTCATAGACTACAAATAATTATTATTTGGACTTCATTATTCTTTTGTTTCAAATTCCACCTCTACTTGTATGTAACATAATCATCTTGATTATGCTACTATCTCTCTTAAATCTACTTTATATTTCATCGTACATGATATTATGATTCTTATATATTTATTTTTCAAACAAAAGTTTTTATACACAATTCCCATAATTCTCTAACATACATTTGTATCTTCCAATTTCCCATTTAGCTTTTTATGTTCAATATTTTTTTGTTAATATCAACTAAATACCTCAAATTCTGGTCTTTATGGCTTAGACCTTCCAATCTATAACAGGATGAGTGAACAACATCTAGAACATCCTTCTCACCAGGTGAGTTAGACATTTAATACTCTATTCTATAATCATAAGAATTGCTTCATGGTTGAACAGATGCCTCTTATAAGTAACTCAACCTCAACTATATTACACAATATGCAATATTATAGACACTTTATATAAATTTTTTGCAAAACCACAATATAAAAACTTATTAAGAATAAATAATATTCTAAAATAGGAATTGTATATATTTATTTGAAATATTATTATAGAATCATCTAATATATCTTATAGAATACCTCCTACAACATTATAAATTTCTAAATAAAATACCCCTTATACAAGTGTTGAGTCAGACATACTTACTTTCTAGAATCTCTGAGTTAAACATGTGTGAGAAACTATTTCCTGTTACATATCCTATTTATTTATTATGATTATATGATGTGTCATGAAACATTTGAAAACACTCTTATATATATATGATGTAAAACTAGATTCAACATCATAAACATAATTCATTTCTTCATTAACAACTCCTACTCAATTTCTGAACACTACCTAATAACATATCATAATATAAATTATAATCATGTATCCATTTAATTCATGTATAAGTTTCTAAAAATACCTAAAAATCATCTTCTTATAATTCATACTCCCTAATAAATGCATGTAACTTATGGATTCCCCAAATATTCAGATTAAATCAAAACATATCTTCTAGTATCAGTCCTAAGGAATTAAAAACATCATTATCAACTATTTAACAAAAACATTCTCAAACATATTTTTTATAAAAAAAATTAAATGCATCATAAACACTTAAAAATTCCATTATCTTCCTTATAGATATTAGGTAACTCGTATGGAATCAGTTCAATATCAATTTCACTGAAAAATACTTAAAACATTTATTCAATCACAAAAAATTCAATGGATCCTTCATGTTTAAAAAAATATTCCTAAATGAATATTATCAAATAT
This sequence comes from Viscum album, assembly GCA_963277665.1. NCBI lineage: Eukaryota > Viridiplantae > Streptophyta > Magnoliopsida > Santalales > Viscaceae > Viscum > Viscum album. The sequence goes on along the minus strand of OY728158.1, from coordinate 677,682,243 downwards.
ATAAAAAATTATGATGGGTATTTTAATAGAGATTTAATTATCCATAATGATTCTAAAAGATTTACTAATTATGAAAATCATCTCTGAATCACAATAAATTCATTACTCTTTGTAATCTTCCACCAAGAATAAAAAAACACTTCTGTAAATCATCACAAATTTTATTCTTTAGTATAATGTTATCTTCCATATGTTTTTATTTCTTTTGTTACATCAATTTAAATTTTGAAAAATAATTCAGAACTCATCAATGAATAAAAATTATTTTGTATAAACTTTAAAATATTTTATTTATTTACAACCATCTGTATTTAAAACAAATAAAATAGAATAAATTATCCACTAATCAAAATGTACTTAAATATTATCTTTTTCAAAGTGTAATTTTATATGAAACTTTTGATTTTCTAGAAATACATATTAATTTTTGTTAATAATAACTACTTATCACCAGCACATTTTAACTACATTTCCATAAAAATTATCTATATTAGAAATAAGCTATTGTCATTTTTTCTCTTATTCACATATTTTTCATTTCTATATTCCTTCATGGTTTTACCTTTATTATTAATTTTTTCACCTCATTTATTTTTTATCATTTTATATGTCTAATTTAAAATTTATTAAGGTGGATGAAATTTTAAAATATAACTTTTATAAATTTATTGACTTTAATTATTATTTACCCTTTTATATGCTTTCATTCTTTTTATGTTTGAGTATTTATTTATCCATTAATAATAGTCTCTCACCCTATATGTTACTCAACCTATTTTAGTAATTCTCCCCTTTGGTTATTTAATATATTCTTTCATTTTTAATTTAAGAAAATTAATTTTGGAAATCTCTCAACCATTTATAATTTAGACTCAATTTAAATGTGGAATGAAAATGGGGTTTCATATAGCTAACTAGTATTACTTGACGTAAACCCTGACACAAATATATGTATAATTAAAATTATTGATTTAATTAAAAAAATCGGAGAGACACCAATGATTATAAAAAAAAATTCTTGAAAATAAAATATTAATTATTTATCCTTCTAATTAATAGAGTAAAACATTTCTAGGAATCAAAAAAACTAATTATAACATATTTGTATCAATAAATGTTCTTATTAAGTCATATTATTTACCAAATTTCATCCAGAAACTCAAATATATAACTTCTTATAATTTTACATAAAATTCACCAATCATTAAAATGTAAACTACCCACATTATTAGAAATTATCAAAAAAATTGAAATGGTACTCAATCAACATATATAATGTTTTAAATGAGGGAAGGACCTTGTCTCTTCAATTGGTTTAGATATCATTCTTTAATAAAATTATAGTATCATATAAAACATTATTTAAATATTTTTAAGTCTTTATTAAAATATTATAATTTTCAAATAATTTAAATATTTCGACATTTAGACAAATACCAGATTTAAGAGATACGCTAATTAAATTCATATTGTTCAACCCTCATGATTAATAGAGTTGAAACCTCAAATCTATAATTATTAAGTTAGAATTTCTTAAACAACATAATAATATTTATTTATCTCAGAAAAAAATTATGTCATTGAATTTATATTATTGTGTATTAATATATATCTTCTTCTATACTCTACACATTTTATAAACTATAAAAACATTATATTTTTAGAGAAATATACATGGGAGGAATCTATAAAACTATATGTGTCATAATTTTTATGACCTCCTTGTATCAATCTCTCATATTTATTTTTCACATTTTATTCTATTACTAGATATAAAAATATAATAAAATAATGTTGCAAGGTTTCTTTTATATTCCATATATAGAGAGTCATGTGTTTGAGAATATTAATTAAACCCAAAAAAATCATTATTTTCCAAATTTGTACGTTTTAGTTCCTATTAGGGTAGTACATATTTCATTTAAATATAATTCATTATATTTAATAAATTATAATTTATAAATATATTATTCTTTATAAGTTATTTTTCTCAATTTATATTATTTCTAAATTGGCTTCTACTATCATAACCCTGTCACTTCATTCATAATACTACGTGGGATTCCAATTTTTCAATTATATAAGATAAAAATCATGATTAATACAAAAATATTAGAATATTTATTCAATGTTTATTTCAATTTATCATGATATTCAAAGTTATAATATTTCATTTTTAACATATCTTGGGTTCTCTACCTATAAAACTAATTTATTTTATTTATGAATAAAATTTCATCTATCCACACACCTAATTTATTATATGAAACAAATAAATTATTAATAATAATTATTAATATATTCAATTGACAATATAAGAAGAATTTTAAAATTTCTACTCTCTATAGATTAACTTCTTGAATCATGAGACACATGTTTTTAATAAAATTTGACACATAAAAGATTTCTAGTAATTCCAATAAGTTGAATTATCACCAATTTCATGTTTATTATTTATGTTATATCATCTCATGTATTTAGTATTGTGATTTAATTTCTAAAATAATACATACTCTCATTATTTGTTATTATAACTACCATTTCTACGTCATTTAAATTTTATATTTAAATAATTCAGTTAATTTCTATATAGACTTGAAACATATATTATCTTGATAAAATTATTTCATTCATTTAGATATTTTATTTTTATCAGATAATTCGTCATTGATATAATAATTGTTTATTTTATTAGAAAAGATATATTTTACATGTAACTGTATTATTTATATGTATACAATCCACATCACAATCAATAACCATAATATCATTCGTTTCAACCAAAAATAATATTTAATGTATAATTTTTTATTTTTTTTATAGAGCCAAATGATAATAAATTTTTTATCTGATTGAGTAGAATATTTTAGTTCCTGTTATTTAAATATTTGGTGATTTATCTATAGGGGTTTCATACATTTTAAGTACTATTTCATCAAAAATTATCATTAAAACTTACATTGTTATTTAATATTTGTTTCTTAAACTTTAATGATTTATATAAATAATTCATCTTCATTTTTGGGTTCTAAATAAATTATATGTTTTAGAAATAAAAGACATTAATTTTATTATGAATGTTGTATTTAAATTTTAAGACACTCTGTGAAATTCATATTTTTCACAATTTCCTCAATAGAAATTGTAGACTTTAAATAAACCACTTTGAAATTGTTTAAATTATCTCATTATTTTATTGATGAGTTCGAATTATCTTGTATCTTTTGAAAATACCCTATAAAATCCTTTACAATTTTAATAATTCATCATCGATCCCTTTATTTTCTATATCCTGTTTAGTATAATATCACTATAAAATTATATATTTTTAAACATACTAATTTTTCATCATTAAAATTATAAATCACTAAATTTATCTAACTCAACTCGCTCTTTCAAATTTTTAAAATATTTTTTATGATTTAAAAATTGTTCATGGATATTTTCAATTGTATATTTCATCATATCTTATCTACAAAATTTATAGTTACAAATTCATGGGAGATTATCAACAATATCATTGTATTAATCATATAATCTTATGCCACAATAGAAATAAACATTCATTGTCAATCATTATCTTCTTCATCATGTAGCTCATTTTAATGTGAGTCACTCTCCTTATCATCAACTTCATTTTCAGTGAAAATTATTCTTTTGTTATTTTACTATTTTTCATATAATTGATACCATTCATGGGACATTAGGACTTTCCAAAGTCTATTTTTAATGTTTATTCATCGGGATCCATTTTGGTTGAATCCACTTCATCCTCTTCATCAATCATTTTAATACACTAATCAATTACAACGAGACTAATTACTCAACATATTAAAATGAATTAAAAGAATATTTTTCATGTATTATAATTCAAATTTTATATAGTTGTCTAAAAAAATATAATATATATCATCTCGTGGTAGGCATAAAAATTGGATAACTAATCATTATACTCTTTAAGTTAAAATTAAATAAAAAATAAATTATTTATCTGTTCCTATTTTATTTTTAAAAAATCATTATAAGTTTTCCCCATCTCAAATTAAAATTGATTGTCTAGAAAATAATAAAATATTACAAAAGTATACATTCTTAAGGGATAAAAGATTAGAATTTAAACTATTAGGACCTATATGTAGAAAAAATATTTAAAATAGACTAATCATATAGATTTTCTCTATATCCAATGATCTTTTATAAAATAATATTCAATTTAAAAATTAATTCATACAAAGATTCATCATTAGCTATTTTAAAAAATTAAAAAATTCCTAATTAATCTAGATGATTTTTTTATTAAAATATTAATTTCATTCATAAATACTTTTAAGATTATCCTACATTAATTCAGAATTATTTAATCATAATTCCATGTCAAATTATTTTGCTATGGTGGATACAATAAAAATATTTATTGGTTTTCATTACACTTAATATTTTTCTTCACAGCGGGAGTAAAAATTGGTTCTTTATCAGATTTTGAAAACTAAGAAAGGAATCATGAACCACTTACATAAATAAATTCCAGTTAAAAGGGACAAATTATGTTTATAAAAATAATAATTGTTTTGATAAAAAATAAAAAACTTTATACTATTGATTGATTTCAAATTATCCAAAATTCCTCCAACCATAACTAAAATAATATTGAGAAAATTATTAATAAAATTTAAATCCAATTATTTTGATGTAAATTAGAGAGATATTATGTTTTCTTTGATATCAATTCATTTCAAACATAGATATATAAATAAAAAAAGGAGGATATAGAATCGTTGATTCTTTTTAGTGTTCCCTATTAAAGTGTATGTGACATAGGGGTTGAATTTTTATAAAATTTTTTTATAAATTATCATAAATTAATATTCATAGATTTTTATTGTGAATGGATAAATTATGAAAATCATAAAAAATACACACTTAATGTAATATAAAGAACAAATAGAAAGGGAATATAATTTTCTTCATGGTTTATCTATGACTATATAAGACTACATCTCTGTTGGGAATTGTTAGATCCGTGATATAGGGATATGCTTCTTCGATGATGAAAATAATACAATAGTATAAATAATCCACTAATGAATATATATTTTCTGAATCCAACCAGTTTTTATTGTTATGAATCAATCAATGATAATATCCTTTTTTTTACATCCTGATTTTTATATAATGCCATTTAATGTTGAAAACCAGTCTGAATGACATATTAATCTTAAAACAATAAAAATTGGAGTTCCTTCATGAATGAAGGATTCAAAATAAATTATCAATATTAATAATAAACATATAATTTACTCAAATATATTTATGAATATATATAAATAATTATGTTTTCAGTAACTAATTATCACCAACCTTCTAAAAGATCAAAATACACAGTTAAATATCTTGTTCTTAACTACTATATTAAAAAACTAATATATCATCGATACTCTCTATGATTGATATTAATAGATTGTTGAGATAATGTTTCCTGAGTTATTCAGATATTTCTTAACACCTTCACTTGGTTTGGTTTAAGGGATTATTAACCATATACCAACCTTAACAAAAACATTGTTAACAAACTACAAAAACTCACATGCAAACCATATTGTTTTATATAACTTTGTGCAATATATAATCAATATTCCTTAAATAAAAATTTATTTCATGGTTTCTAAAAGATGAAATATATTTTTATCTAGTCCATGTGATACTCGTGTACCCCAAACCAAGAAAGAGAAAAATGAACAAACAATATCCATGTGTAAGGATTAGAACATTACTTCCACTAAACCATGTTTAAAAATCATTAATAGAATAAATACCAATGTAACTTTCACCTATAAAACCATTGAAACCATGTAAGGGATTCCTATATAGTTTATCAAATCATGCGGTGGCCATGGGGAAACCATGCATAGAGGAAATATTTCCAAATTTTTCAATATTTCACAAACAAATATTTAAAAAAATAAGAAAACAAATATAATAAATTATATTATATTACCCCAATAATATGACGGGTGGTATCAAAATTTCATAAGTGTAAAATATAAACAAATATCTATGAAGCCATGTTATAATTTTTTAGTTTTTTTATTAAAATAATCATGGAATATTTCTCTTTGAAATACTATTATAATACTAATAAATATTTTGTAAATAAATAATGGGATAACATTTTAATAGGGTAATCAAGAATTTAAATTTAATTTAAAACATAAAAATCCTATAGAATTTTTCTATTAAAATTATAAAACATTAACTCCTCCCATTGATATCTTTTAAATATTTTAGTTCACACTTATATGTCTTCAGTACAACACAATTCATTGGGATGGATCCTTTGAATAACTATTACATGGGATCAATGACCTTCCAATAACCCTTAACAAAAATTATAATCATATTCATTTTTTCCTCAACACTTAAAGTGATAGGGGAAATAATATATTATTATTACATATTTCTCATGTAATTACTTTAAAACATCAAAAAAACACTCTTATAGATAGTTTGTTCTTTAAATTAATGTTTTGAACATAGTTAATTATTATCTTCATTTTTTGAAACCAATATAGATATAATTTAATTATTAAACTTATATATGTAAATCTCATATAATTATTTCAAACATTATTTTAATCATACATGACCCATTAATACATTTTATTGAATCTCACACATTGGTATGTAACCTTAATCATAAATTGTAAACCTTTAGTACTAAAACAAGAACTAATTAATCCTTTTAAATATCAATATATTTCATATTCAATGATCTATATTGATAATAAAAACCTCACTAATAGTAACTATATTCCAAACATCAACACAAAGAATTACTCCTCTATAATAAAACACTAACAATTAATATATTATGCTTTATTTATTTCAATATAGATATTCATATTTAGTGTATTGTAATCATAATAATTTTCATCTTTCATTTGTTAAGTTACATACTATATTCAAATAATATTAAAAAAACATGATCAAATAAAATGAAAATTTATATTAAAATTATAATTTTTCTTATCAGGGTGAATTGAAATAAGAATATATTGGAAAAAATTAAAAAATAATAGATATTTGATAAATCATTGGTACTGCCATTTCACATAATATAAATGGAATATTAAAAATGAAAAAAAAAATTATTAAGGTTGATTTGATTAGCAAATAAATATATAATACATAGATATTAACTAAGGTTATAAAAATATATACCTGCTAAAATTTATGGGTTAACACTGCAAAAGTTTCTCATTATACTTTACTAATGAGAAAAAAAATTATACCCAATTGAATGTTATAGGATTTATACATCTCATACAAGAAATTATTCCGATGTCTCAAACCAATGCATAATAAATATTTATCCAAAACATGATTATTTATTTTACCTTGTTAACTATGAAAAAGTAGAACTGGTAATCTGCTACAACCGATTGAATCATTCTTATATTAACATCACTTTTAATGTATGAAATAAATAATCAAACTAAAAAAATATTTAATTTTATTAAATGAATTCTAGAAATATGGTTGATGATCCATGATAATTAATAATATATTACATAGAAATTATAAAACTAAAAGTAACCAAAATTGCTTTTACATAAGGAATAAAAAGGTCCCAAAAACTTTATTTAATTAAAATCAATATGTAATATGATAATTTTCCATTTGGAATCAATTAATCATGATTATTTCATTATTTTTTGAATGAAATGCACAAGCTATTTTTTTCTAATAGTTATAATACACACATATGTTATACTAATAGTTTCACAGAATATATTTTAATGTAATGTTTATTAATGTGTTGAACATTCCATAATAGATATATATTATACTTAAATTTAATAAATATATAAAATTATATATAAATTCTTTCATACTAGTTCTCTCATCACCAATAGTTCTGTTGAAGGCATGATAGATTTCTTTTTGAGGGTATTTATGACTAACCAAATGATTTATAGAGATGTATAATCCCTATTCCATCAATAATCTATTCACAATTATCACAAAGGAATAAAATATTCTAATTTTAGAATGTACACTCTTATAGGATCATATATATTATTTCAATTTATTTCTCATATATTCAAAACTTTTATAGGATTCATAAAATAAATAATAATACTCTAACAGATATAATTGAAATTAGTGATGAAAGGAAGTAAACCAATATTTTTATTAATTTTATTCAATAATGAAGATTTTAATGTTGAATTTATAGAAAAAGTGATAATGTAAATGCCCCATGATATTTTCCCCAAAAAATTATTTTTGATAATCAGGTCCAAAATGACAGTAAAAAACTTCACTAGAAAACTCAAATTTTATGGATGATATGTTCCACCGTTGCTGACATGTGTAATATCTTGATGCAATTAATCCTTGAAAATACAATTTATGAGGATTTTTTTTATGATTATCTTAGTTTTTTTAATTTCAGAGTTCTAAAAATGATGCATCTTTTTTATTTTAATTTTTTTATTTCAAAATGTTGTTTATGTACACCATCCACATGAATTTATTTCTCAATTGAATCCAAGTTGTTCTTAAAAATATTCATGATTTAAAAATTATAATATTTATTATTAATGTATAATCAATATTATATTAATTTTTTTAATATGTTCTATCAAAGGAAATGACATACTATATTGATTTTATTAATCTTTTAATTTTTTTCTTTTGTGAACATTTTAGAATGAAAATAACATTTTATTCAAATTTTAGAAATATTTTCAGTATATTCTTTTATGTAAATAATTTAATAGTGATATTTAGTTTTAAATTTACTTTTAATCCATATAAATATTAATTTTTCAACAAATAAACAATTTATATAATTAATTTAAACTACTATGATAAATGCAAACTACACATAAATTTAAGCATTAATAAATATTTTATCTAAAAAATAGTTTTTCTAAGTTATGTGAGAAAATATTAAAATTAAATTTTATATTGTTTACAAATTTTAATTGATTAAATGATTTTAATATTTTAGATTAAAATTTTCATTTTATTTTATAAGTAAAATTTATTTTTCGGACAAAAATTTTATGATGACTAAAATCAAGGTTTGTAAGCATGATAAGGGTAAAAAATACAAAGAATTAATTTATCACTAATGTTTAGTTTTTATATAATCATATAAATAAATCCTAAATCAAAAAATTACTAATATATAATTTTTAAACATGAATATATAAATATAATAACAATCATTCAACTATTTATCAATACAAAATAATATTAAACACACTTAATTGTAAAAACATCATTTTTACAACATAGTTTTCAATATATTAAATTAAATAATTTTAATTTATTTTATATTATTTAATTTTTTTTGGATTATATGGAGTTTAAAAATATGTTCATATCTCCAAAATATATTAATAATGGTTTTTTCATTATAAAACACATATAACTTACATAAAAACTTATTACCTATATATAAATGAAAATAGTAAAATGGAAAAATATATTGGTAAATGACTTGAAATTTTCTTAAGGATGTGTTAAAATGAGAGGGGGAGAAATTATAGATGTTATACCACAAAACACTCCATTATTTCTATCATTTGTATCCTTTTAAATTTGAATAATTTCAAAAAATTATTGAGAAATAATCAGTGTTCACAAAAGTACACTTTTCTTCATGTATGAAATGGTAAACATCCACCCCTTAAATGATAGAAATATTCCATTGAATTTTTTTTCATAAAAAATCCATTTTTATCCTTTTATAAAATCTTAGAATATTAATAATCTTATGGTCTCAAAAAGTTATCTTATTTTCTTCATTTCAAAAAATACATTCAAGAGAATGTTTAAGGACCCAACGTGAGTATTCCTTAATCCTTATCATTTTATTCTTATTATTTATCTTCCAAACCTATAAAATAATTGGTAATGTAATAAGAAATAATAATTTTTATATAAACTGTTATTATTTTAATGAAACAACATTTTTTTATTCCATATCATCCATATAAAAATCACAATAATATCGATCGTGCGTGTGTATAAACTACAGCTTTAACAAAAGTTCATCTTAAATTTTTCATCACTACATTGCATGTATAGTATCTATGTTATATTTTATAAATTAATATAATTATTATTTTAAAATAATAATTATAAATTGATAATTTATTATATATCTTAATTCTATCATGTTATTCAATATATGTAACCATTAATCATGTGTATGACGGAGTACCACATCCATGAACAATGAATTATATTTTTCATAACAACCCTTGATTGATAATTCTAATAGTTAATTTAATGAATGTATATGATAATTATTAAATTTTTATGATTTTTTAATTTTATATTAACATTATATAATAATATATCCTTATTCATAAATTCATTATAACCTGCTCGTGTTTAGGTCTGTTTTAACACCTAATTGAACCATGTTATAATGTTTCCACAAATAATGACTAATAAAATTTATATAATCATAATATAAGTTAATAATATTGTATCTAATATTTTTTTATTAATCATTTATTGTGTTATTAAAATTTATAATTTTTTCACTATATCACATTTTGATTAATAAATATAACAAAACTATTTTATTGTAACTTCCTTATCATGAACCAAATCCATGTCATTAACATAATGAAATAAAACATAATAAATCCTTGAAAAAAACTGATTATAATATCTTGATTAACCAAGTAATGAATATATTTGGTAAAGGAATGATGAATGACACCTATATTACAAAACTAGTTCAAAACAATCAAGATTACTCACAATGGATTTCAAAATTAGATGATAACTATTTAATATACCTTTAAATAATAATAATGAAAAATTAAAAAAGGATGTATGTGATTAAATATTCATAATAAGTTATTACTGTAGGTATATTTATTATACATAAGTTTATTACATGTTTGAGTAAGTGAGAATACAAGGTAACGGTTTCTTTGTCTCGTTTTCAAATTCAGGATATATGCTTAATATTAGACAACATCATTTCTTAAATATGATTAGATTAGATAATAATAAAAAAAAATTCATATTGATTAAATTCATTTGGTTTTAAATGATATATTATGTTCTTTCTTTAAATGGTATTCGATTTAAAAGAACCCAATTTTTTAAGGTTTATATTAACTAAACTCTCTCCATTGAGTCAAAAAGAATATTTTTTAATTTATTTCTCCTAAGATTGGTTATTTTTAATCTAATATATTATTTCATGGTATTTTAAGTTCTTATTTTTAGATAATTAAATTTAATTAAATAATTTAACCTTGATGAATTTCTTCCTAAAAACCCAAATCATTGTTTATAATAACTTTTAACCTCTTTAATGACGGCATCCCCACCCAGTATATATTTTATTTTCCATATAATGTTTTCTTTTATATTTGAAACATAATTATGTTTTATCTCACTTAACCATCATATTTAAATTTCATGATTATTAATTTTATGTTTTAATATATGATTTTTATTACTTCTATTCTAAACAATGGTATTTGAAATTATTAAAATGCTTTCAATCCTTTCAAAATAAAATGCTTCTTTATTCCACTCTACGTTTCATTTTGAAAATCATTATGTATTATCAGATTTAATTATTGAATATTATTTTTCTAAAAGTAAATATTTTAAACATGTTTTCATTTCACTTTTTAAAAATAATTGAATTTTAAATGTTCACATAACTTATTTTTTTAGCATTATTTTAATGTCATTTTCTGAAAAAACACATTTAAAATTTCATTATCATTTTATTTCTTATGTATAATTTTTAATTTTCATGGAATGATATTTTCATTAACAAGACTCTTAATTTTATTATTAAATAATCTTCTAGGAGATTAAATTTTGGATATCAACTATTAACATTATTGAGATCAAATTTTTTGACACCATCTTGAAATGTTACGAAAGCAATTTTTAATTCCATGTGTTCCTAATGATCTGAAAAATGATTGTTTTTAAGTGTCACACATATGCATGGATGAGTTATTGGTGGATTATTATATATCCCTTATATTAATAGGTAATGATTATATCTTATGATCTCAAAAGGGTACATTATAGTATTTACCCTAAGCTAAGGGGTATACATGGTGATTTATTACAATAAAAAGGATACATAAGATGATTTATCCCACAAAAAAGGGTGTACAAGAAGATTTATCACAAGAAAATGTGTAAAAATTAAGATTTATACAAAGCCAATGATTACATGAGGGGATTTATCCCAATGAAAATCAAACATGTGAGGATTTATCCCAAGATAAAGGTTACATGGGATGATTTATCCCATATGCAAGCGTACACATGAGGATTATCACAATCCCATGAATGTACACGAGGGACTGGAGTAAGACTACTATTTGATGAATTTATTGGAGAGTATGCATAAAATATGATTTATATTATTAGGTGTAATATACACTCTAATGTAAGAATTATTTTTCTATAATTAAAGTCCTTGAATCAAGTTTAATGTATCGTGATTATCTGCATCTTTCTATGGATTGTGTTTATTTTTTTTGGATTACATTCCCTTTTTTCATGAATTATGGATGAAAATTATAATTATATTCTCTTAAATAAAATATTTTACATAAAATACTGTTTTTACATATACATATAATCTAACCCTTAATAAATTAATGATATGTTTTCCCTTTCCGAGTGTTTGGCCTGACCCCTTTTCATTGATTCATTTCCCTAAGATGCAAACATAATTATAACTTGTGGGAGTCTAATATGGTATTCTAGATGATTTTGATTATGGATATATGTTAACAAATTTTTTAAAATATACTTCTTATACAGATAGTCCTAAAATATTGTAAACCAAAAGTTTCTTTGAGTTGTGTGAGATTATTGTGAGGTGTAATGCTAATGTCAAATTTGTGCTTGCTTATCTTGGATAATCTCACATGGAATCAATGATATAATGTAAAATTATTTTATTTTAGAAATAGAACTATGATTGCGGATCTGGTTTACCTTAATTTATTCTAAAATAGTTTTTAGTTTACTTTTTGTGATTTGTTTGGTAATATTTACTTATGATGATATAAATTTAATGAAATACCTAGGGAAAATTATAATGGATAAATCTAAGTATAGGGTAACATGCTAAAATTTTCAAAAATTAGAATTTATATGTTTTATTGTATCCTAAACTAGATATTTTATGTTTTCACTCAATTTATATCCATGTAAATACACTACATGTAATGGTATGCTTTGGAACCGATTTACCTCAAGGTGGTAACCCTTAAATTGGAGTTTTGTGTATTAAAATAATAATCACCCAATGTATGACAATGAGGATTAATTATAAAAATTATCTAACACTTATCGATAATATTCATGGTTATTCTGTATTCTATTTATGATCCTATATCAGTGATTTTAATAATTAACTATGTTAAATAGAGAACTAAGTTGCGTGATGACAATGAAAAACATGGATTGAATCATAATTATTCATAATATTGGGTGTATATGTCATTTTTAGGTTACTTATTTTAGTTCCATATATTTATTATGTTTCGTTACATAATTTTTTAAATCTATCATTTCCTTATTTAATATAATTACTAGATTATTAATGAATAGAGTAAACAATGAGTGAAATGGGGATTTTAATAATTGTCACAACAAGTAACCTAATGGTAAGAAAAATGGAGTCAAAACCTTCCTGAAAATATTATCCCATTCAATTAATAATCACACAAAACATGTGAGTCACCTAAAGGAACAAAGGAAAGTGTATATTGTTGCCAAATGTTTCATATTCTAATCACTATCGACATTCAATTGGTATCTCGATCCACTAATTGGTGAGTAATTGATCAATAAATTATAAAATATATTCTCTATTCTACATATATTATAGAATGAAAACATTATTTTTAAGGTTTATTTTTGGATGTTGAAGTTTATTAACATTGGATTGTAATATATAACATAGTTTTCAATGTACAAATAGACACTATGATATGGGATGAGTTTAAAGGGGAATTCATCAGTAAATAATTTCCCTAAATACATCCAAAAATGGATATAGAATTCCATGAGTTGAAATAAATGGAATATGAATATAATAGTACCTAAGTGGAAAAAATCAAGAGACTTTAATGGTACACCTCTATTTTTATAATTTACCCTAAATTCATGATTGGTCATTTCATTTAGGGTTTCAATCTAATTCTTTAAAAAAAATTATTTGTGATTTTTGAAGAACTGAAGATAATTTTTGATGTTTAATTAATGTCGATATTAAAAATAGGTATTATCATTATTCTCTTTGATTGGGGGTATCTAATATAAAAATGAAATTCTAAGGAAATTCATTTGATTAAATACATATAAAAAAGAGAATAAATATTTTTACATGTAGAAAATACCGGAAGACAAAAAGGTTAGAATTCATTCAAGTAATAGTTTCTTTAAGTGTGGAAGAGAAGGTCATCTAGAACATGATTTATAAAAAAAGATATGAATATATTATATAATTAAATAGATGAAGGAAAATATTATCCTAATTAAAATTTTTTATCCAAATGATTTTTTTAAAGTAGTATGATAATTATGAGAAAATGTGCACTGAACCTAATGTTAATGATAATAATCAAAGCTAACATCCTATTAAACCAAGATAATAATAGAAATCCTATACAATTGCTACAACCATTGTATATTATGATAATTAAATGGATTTTGATTATTAATGAATAAATAAAACCCACTCTAGATTAGTGGAAGACTTGTTGGTTTATATATATAGTAACATTATTATATCAATGAATTTTTATGAATTAATAATATTAATACTCCAATTATATGATATTATAATGGAAACAATTTCTCTTATAATTGTATCCAATATTGAGTTTTAGGGAATATACTTAATGAAAGTGTTATTATCAATACATTAGATGAATTTCATGATATTTTCAACATATATTGGTCATCTATACATAGAATTCATATTAATAAAAAAATATGGAAATCACATTCTATATTTTAAAGTAACTTATGATTAGCTATCAATTAAAGGAAGACAATGAGATCTCTCCATGACAATTATATTATATGATTCCTTATAACTAATACTGATGTAGGATAGCTTAAATGATTTGATAAAATATCCATATTAAGATTGAATTATTCTAAGGGAAACAAATATATTTCATATGTTTTTTGTGATCCATTTATATCCCTTATATAATCTATGTTATTTTCACAGGTAATATATAATGAAAACTTTAAGGATGTAACTAATTTAAGGGGTTATGCAACACCCATAAAATTTGGAATAAAATTTTCTAAATTAATACTATGTTTGAAATATTTCTTCACATGAAACACATATGAAAATGAGTAATGACATAATAAAAGAAAATTATTATGAAAATTTAATAGTAATAAAACCTATAGTAAATAGGAATATTTTAATACATTTGAAATTCATAAAAAATAGTATTAATAACACATAATATTTTAAATTATTTTTTAATAAAAAAAATTTATGCTTATATATTATTCTTATCTAAAAGGTAAATTTCTAATTTTTAAAATTTTAATGTTTTAAAAAGAGTATTACTTTATAATTAATCAAATAAAAATTATACATAGTAAACTTCTTCTTTTTTCAATAATAATTTACCTTTAAGGGATTAGTGGAAAATACATTTTTTACTAAAATATAAAATTTATGACTTTATTAATATATAAAACATACCTATAATTTTATAAATCCAATTAATTGATTAATATTTATTCAAGGATTAAAATAAAATATTTTAATATATCATTTTTAACTTATAAAACATATGGTGAAATTTTTTAAAAATAACTAGAAATTCATTCCAATTTAAAATATATTTTCAATCATTTATTTTTAGTAAACATTTTAATGATAAAATTTAATTTTAGATTTATTTATAATCCAGAATCCTAATTAATTGTTAGAAAAACTAAATTATATCAATAATGTCAATAATGTTCATAAATTTCTACAATATATAACACACATTTTATAAAAATGGTTCTTGTGTGTTTTGTGATCTATTATTAAAATTACCCTTTTCTAAAAATTATAAATTTTATTTGATAAAATTATTTACATATTTGATATCATTATTATAATATTGTCTTATAATTTTAACTATATTTTATGGATAAAATTATTATTACATAGATTAATGGTACTGAACATGATGACTATAAAACTGTTATTTTCAGTAAATTTTTTTAATATAGTATAGTTTTTATCTCATCTAGTAGATTAATCACTTATTAAAGAATAAATATAATATAATTTTTATCCATATATAAAAATATTAATAGCCATTCAATTAGTAATAAATACCAATTAATATAATGAACCTTTTAGTGTAAAAACAACATGTTTCTATAAAATAGTTTATAATATAAGTAATTATTTGATTCAAAAGAGAATTTATAATTATTTAAGATAATTATGTTTATAAAATAGATGATAATATAGGTTAATAACAATAATTAATTTTAGTGATGGTTATTTTTTATTTTTATTAAATCATATTTTATTATGTTACAAATTTTGTAATGTAGGTAAAAATAAATATGGTAAAATATAAAACTATTATGTTAAATAACATGAAATAATTTTGAAACATGTTTTTAAATGATTGTTATATTCTTTATCAACTATATCACAACCCAAATTTCATTATTTATTACTTTTGGATCTATTGATTGTAATGATCCGTGCTTTGAGCCGGAAAAAAATCCATAGGATTTTGAACATTGGCGTTTGTTGTATGTGACATTTTCAATTCCAAACTTCAAAATGAAATTCTGAGAGTTGGGACACTTCAATGTATTTTTTTTAGACTTGAGTTAACTCAAAAAAGGTTTCATGAGTGTCTCAAATAGGTTTTTGAGATCTAGTCTGGAAAATCCAATTTTAGAGGGTCTA
This sequence comes from Viscum album, assembly GCA_963277665.1. NCBI lineage: Eukaryota > Viridiplantae > Streptophyta > Magnoliopsida > Santalales > Viscaceae > Viscum > Viscum album. The sequence continues at coordinate 677,665,259 of OY728158.1, read as the reverse complement.
TAGATGTCGTACGATTTATCTGAAACTATGTGGGCCCCATCAGTAACCATATGACCTCGATCAAATATGAAATAATTCGTCACATGGGAGGTGCACTGTTTGACTAAACCATGTATAATAAACTCATGTGTAGCACCACCTGGGTTATACCCTGACACTATTTATTGCACAGTTTGTGCATGATTAGGACTACTATGCAGGAAACCATGCGAGGAGGTTTCTTCATCAGTGTGTGTTTCACGTTTGGAACATGGTTTTTCCAAACATAAAACCCAAACTGTGCAGTATATTTTATTTTATGAAATTAATTAAATTAATTAGATTAAAATTAAAATGACAGAATTAAATTAAATGAGAATAATTAATAAAATGATGAAATGTTTTAATGATAATGAAAATAATAATAATATTGTTTTTGTTTTTGTTATTAATATGTTGTAATTAATATAATTATATTTAGGTTTTTATTAAAACCTTCAAGGGAGGGCTTACCCCTTTCCCCCACATGGGTCATGTGAGCACACCTCACGGTCGAACCCTAGGGCACAACCACACTTCCTCATAGCCTCCTCTGGTAGACCTTTTCCACCCATATTTCATTCAATTTGCATTTGATTTATCTTGGTAAGACCATATGCTCCCTCCTCTTCCCTTCATTTGGCAGATTTTCTTCTTCTCATCTCCTTGTCCCATTAAACTAAACCCTAGGGTTTAGTTTGGACTGATTTTTGATGTCCCTATTGTTTCTAGGACCTTTAGTCGATCTATTGGGTTAGAACCAGGCATGTTCCAACATCCTCTACTAAATGAGAATCAATATGGTTTGATTTGGTTTACCACCATCATTTTATTGTGAGTTTTTCTCCAGGTGATTTTTTCCCAATTTTAATTGGGGTATTCCTATTTTTTTATGGTGCTATTTTAAATTGTAGTTCATTTTGATCTGACATCTATGAGGTAGACTTACACACATGTTCTGGGGTAAGGTTTATATATACCCACTTTTTACATGTTCTCTTATAGAAGTGGTAACATGTGACATTCATCTAGGTTATTTTATATATATATACACATGTGTGTAGGTGTATGGACCATATTTGAGTTATTGTCATCAAATTCGTCAAGTGCTAAGTGTTTGACTTGGTCTACATTTGAGTAAGGACTCCCTTCCTTTTCCCATTAAATTTAATAATTCATTAATTAATCGATTTCTCACTTTTCTTATGTTTAATTAGTGACCAATTAATTTTTATAATAAATTTTTAAATCTTCTTCAATGAATTTTCAATGACCGATGTCCTGATTTTGTAATAAAATCCCTCCAATGGAGGTGCATTGTTTTTAAGATAAAATTTAGTGATTAGGCCTTTATGACAACTTACATTGTAGCTTTTTTTACTCCATGACTTGATATCTTACTTTGGTTTTGGTAATGCTTGTACATGGTCATCATTCATGTTATCAAGGGTATTTTCTTTTACTAAAATTTTTCATTGACCCTCGCACTTCCTAGGTGCATGTTTGACACACTACTACCTAAATGACTATTTAACGAATCTACTTTAAAGGGATTGAATTAACTTGTAAATGGATTTTACTAATTTGGAAAATTCTCATTTGTTTATGGTGCCTTCCATGTTCATTGTTGGACCTTGTTATGGGAATTTCTAGGTTTTCATAGATTAAATGTAATTTCATTAATTAAAATTTTTATTCATGATTATTTAGTTGTTAAATATAAAATAATTTTTTGGTGATTAAGAATTACAGATGAGGGTGAAACAATGGGTTCCATCTTAAGGACCCCTTATATGGAGTCTCATTCATGTCTATTAAAATTTTTAAAGCTTTTTAAGAATGTGGGGAGTGATACCAGCTATGCCTAAAATTATTTCTATGAGCGTTAATTATATTTACCTCAAGATGAGTGATTTTGGTTACATAATGGAGACCCCTTTGATGGGATCTAGTCAGGTTTATTGGAACCATGCCTAGAGATAAACTCAAGACTCTATGAACAATACTAGGTATGGACATGGAGGCTAGTATTGGCTTTTAACAATAATTGGAGTGAGATAGGGGACTTCATACTTGGGTTACTTTGTATAGACTCTTTGTCATTGGTTGCATAATGTTCCCAAAGAGAGATACTTCGAAAGCCTATTCATATTGTCAAAGACAGGATCTGGGTGCCTTTCTATGTTTTATATATGGTTTTCAAATGAAATTAATAAAGAGAATGATTGTTTTGAAAATGAGAAATGATCCTATAGCGTTCAATATGTACGGACATGTCCTTTAATTCTAATAATAAGCTTGAGTTTTTCCATCATATTCATATCACTTTATAATTGTAGATTTTTTCTGTTCAGAAACATCGGCTTAGGCTAAGGAAGTTAGTTGGGTGGGTGTCCAAATGGAACCCTGCTCAATACTTTTAATTATTTAATTTTATTTTGCATCTAAACAGTTGTGGTACACTACTTAATTTATTTTTCATGAATTGAGTTGGGATAGACAATGTGGGGGCCGAAATTATGAGATTTATATATCATACACTACTCAGGACACCATTGCACAAGGGTACCTAAGAATACCTCCATGTTTTTAGGATCCTGGACCATTCTTATAATTTTTTGCTTGTACAAGGTAGTTAGGAGAAAATGACCGATCTGGAACTTCATATGTTTATGGATTTCACCTTTGGGTTTTTTTATTAATTTATTTATTTAAGTCCTTTTTTTGTATTGAATTCAAAATAATGTTGTATGTTTGTTGTTTTATCTTAGGTATCATAAATTATACATGCATACCTTGTATAAAATAATGTTAAAAAAAATTTGTATTCAGTTGATTATCTTTTATCTTATGTTGTTTTATCATTGTTTTACCATTTCTGCAATTTCATGTTATTTTTATTTGATAGACCGGTGTGATTCTCTACTCTAGAGGGTATATTCTCCCCATAGTACCATTGTTAAAGTATAAATACTAGTCAGTAGCCTATGGTGTTTGAGGAGGCATGCTTAATGCCATGTGGGGACTGATTTGGATACTGTTCCATAGTCAGTCTGGCCAAGATGTTACAAAGTTGTATCAGAGTCTAGTTATTTTTCCATTTTCTTACATTTTTTGGTAGGTAGATAGGAGACTAAAAATGTTTATTTTCTTGGTAAATATCCATACTTGGGGATGATCGACCCACATATAGGTAAAAGTCCAAGTGAATAGGGATTGGATTGTTCTTCATGCTATTTAATATTACAGTTGATATTATTTAACTTCTAGTTAATAGAGTACATTCCGCTACTTATGGATTTCTAGAATTTAAGGAATTTTACACATGGCCTAGTATGATAATGATAAAATAATACATGAATCATTATATGAATGTAATAATTTTCATTCCATGCATATTCCATCCATATAGATTGCATGGATTGGATATTTTGAAATGGTTGACCTGCCTTGTGTGTTATTGAAATTCGTAAAAACCATTTTTGATTTATCTTCATGTTAGGTTACTTATGAGTGTGGTTTTATAAAATTGTATTTATTCAATGCTTTTTTACCATGGGATGAATATTCTGGTTTCAATTAGAATTTGGAGAAATTTCTATCTTGTATGGTGTATGGGTGCCTTATGAAGTGGAAAATGATGAACCATGCAACCAAAACCTTATTGATTTTTATTATATAGATAGACTATTGTATAATTATTAATGGTGTTAAAATTTCCTTTAATCGCAAATAAGTTGTTTGTGGTTAGATGGGAGCTACATGTAACTTTTTTAAGTGTATGGGCTCTTTATATAGTGGTAGGTGGGAACCCTTAAAATCAAACCCTTATTGTGATACTTTTATTCAGAAATTACTGTATATATAAATGTGTGAAATTTTAACCTTAAATGTATATGGAGCCTTATTAATTCTTGTTCATATTTTCTTTGGGTATTATGACCCTTGTGTATAAATTTTATAAAAGATAAATTGGCCCCAAGTAGGTTATTTGGGTCTTGTTGCTAATAAAATAGAACCATTAAGGGTGTTTTAAAAAGTTTTAATGTTTAAAATGGTTGGTTCATTTTAGTGGAATGTAAAATGATATAACATTACCTTAGTAGGTCACTCATCCTTTATTATATATAAATTCTCAATCACATGGGGGTATTATATTCCATAAAATGCGGTTCATATAAGTAAACAATTTTAAGGGTATTCTTGCATGACTAGTATCCATTTAGATAATCAAAGACCTTCAATTCGGCTTGTGCTGTTTTATATAGAAAATTTTAAAACATTTACTGGTGTTAAAAATCTCTTGATGTAATAAAAATTTTCAAATTATAATAGGTTTTTAATAAATAAATTAATAGAGAATAAATGGTGTTTTAAAATATCGTTCTTGTTTTTCCATTTTCCCATTGTTGGTTTTTCTTTAAAACTAAATTAGAAGTGTTTAATGTATTAAATTATTTTTATTTAATTTCATTAAAATGAAACCTTAAGTAGTTTTTTAGGCTAACAAGTGTGTAAGGGTAGTTGAGTTCTTTCTTTATTTTTTTCCCTTAAAATGGAATGTGGTCATTCTCGTAGGCTTCTTTCTATTTAATTCAGAATCTAATTAATAGGCCTCTAAGCCAAGTGATCTTTCATAGGTTTGAATTCATTTTAGGTCAAAATTTTTTCTTTATATAGGGGTAACTTGTATTAGGTTTCGCCATAAGTTCTTTTTAACATTTCTCATTACTTATGAGAAATTTCTGTTTCCTAGTATTGTTCGATAATCTTTGTCCTGTGTAGGACTCATAGTTTATAAAATGACACCTTTGTTTTGAAAGGTGGTAATGTGTTGCTTAACCCCCCTTTCATCAGGTGTGAGAATTTTAAAATGCTTAGTTCAATAAGGAGATACATGTGAAGGGATTCTTAAACCATTAAAGAAGGTTTTCAGACCCTTCTTCCTCTTCCCCAATGATGGATGACCCAATACGTTGTCATTTAGGTTAATAGTCATGCAGAGTAGTATGACTTCGGTTTAAACTCTTTCAGACCATCAGATACTAGAATACATATGGATGATAAGACTATAGATAGTGACCAAGATGTGTCATTGGATCATGTAATCACAAGTTAATATGTGTCTATATACGCGATACCCTCCATCTTGTTAAATTGTGCAATGAACCATTTTAGTTAATTGGTTATTTTTTAATCCTTGAGTTGTCCATGTTTTCAGGATAACGTTCTATGGGGAATCAGTCGTTAACACACTGATATTTATTTTTGAGATTTTATGCCTGATTTCTTGTTTCTTGGAACATGTGGGAAAAACTCAAGATGGGTTATATGTGTATTTCTAAGGTGAATTAATCCTAGCTCACTTTTAAGAGGCCAATTTATTTCAATTTTTTCTTAAATCTTACTAAAACTTGTTTTGGGATCCCATTCTCTATTAAACAGAATACTAAAGTCACTTCTATGATGGGGATTATTACATCTATATTTTGTTAAGGTGTACCCCTATTGAATACATATAACTAATATGGTCCTTCTTTAATGTTCATCACTTCTTTTATAATCCCTTGAGGCTGGTGAGATGGAATCGTGTTAGTGCTTGAAAAGCACCACAAAGATGAATTCTTGGATGAGGATGAAACCTAGGTAAACACCCTTGGTTAAGGATGTACTTAGATAGTTGTGCTTAAGCATGTTGGAATGCCTTTTTTGGTAACATAATTGTGGTCAGTTGATGGAGATGCATCAGCAATGTTGACAATTCCTTCTAAGGAAGTCGACTAGTATTTTTTTGACCGTCCTTCCCTTTTCATTGGGATGTATATTTTAAAAATGTAGAGATAACTTCTTCCTCTTAAGTGAGAAGGCTTCTCAGATCCTTTTGGAGATTATTAAAACCTCCTAGTGTACTCCATGCTAAAGGAGAGAATGTCCACTATCTTGGAATCTTCTTGGTACACTGGGAGAGTATTTTTCTCACACCACACTAATGTTTTAGAACACTATTATGTTTGATAAGTTACTTTTTTCAAAGTTTCACTACGGAAGCCTGGTTGTTCTTAAAGGCTTGGTTAGTCCTGAGTGATACCTAGACACCTATGTTAGAATGCCTTGGACAGACTCAAGGACACCATCCATTCTCTCCTTTAACATGATTTGAATGAATACGTCTCTCTAGGATCAGTTGATGATATGAAGTAGACGTATTGGCTTCGTACTAACATCACTCTTGCAAACAAAGAGTTTGGACTATGTTGAGGTAGTCCCTTAGACTCTAATTTATTGAATTTGTGGTCATATAATAGTTATTTTTGGGCTCAGAGTAAATATTATTTGGGTAACAATTCCAGTAGTGTGGATTTAGGTTACCCCTCTTTTATGTTTTTTGGAATGATAGTTTAAATCATATGTTTGTGGTTTGGATTATATTTATTATTATTGTTTAATGTTTTTGGTTGATTAATAACCTTTTTCAGACACCTATCTAGGTGGAGGTGAGTGTTTTATGTGTAATAAGGTGCATTTCATGAAAATCGGGATCTAATTAGTCATTAAGGTTAATGGTGCATCAACTATTTTTACTATTTTCGAAATCATGTGGGAAGCGTCTCTAAAATTATTAAGGGTGTTTCTTGTAGGAAATTCTGATGGTAGGAAGTGTCGTTGCAAATAATTTTCCCTCTTTAAAGTTAAATACTAAGGTGGGAAGTACCTTTGGATAGATTTTTAACAAGATGATAATGTGATCATGTCTCTAGATAAATGGGCTCCGGTAAGACTCATCTCAATGATTCAGTTGGAAATTGATAATGGGTATGGGTTTATGTTTATTAGGAGTCGTATTCTTAAGAAATTGTTCAAGGTGCATCGGGTTTTTGAAAACGCAATATGACCATTTAAGCAAATCTTCATTACCCTTGTAGTTTAATTGATTTTGACATTTGTTTTAAAGGTTTTTCAAGGATGTTATGTTCAAATATAGGAATGTTGTAATGATGTGTTCTTTGAACTAAATGAAAATGAAAAGGTTTTTGAAGCTTTTTCATTTACTGGATATGAAATTAATAAAACTAGGATTTGGAACATAATTCTGAGAGTTGGGGAACTTCAATATATATATTTTTTTACTTGGGTGAAGGCCTAATAAGATTCATGGGTGTCTCTAAGAGTTTTGGAAGCATCAGACCAAGAAAATATACTTCTGGAGGGTCTATAAAGGGTGAATAGTTTCTATGAAACTGTGCGGCCACAAGTAGTAATTGTCCGACCTTGATCATAGGTGTTGAAGTTCTTCTCATGGGTAGAGAATCATGTAACCAAGCCATGTGGGATAGGCACATGGGTAGTACAACTAATGTAGTACCTCTATCCGGTTTATCATAGGGGTTGTGCACAGTTAAGATAACCATGTGGGAAAAACTATGTAAGGTGGTTTCATAAGTAGGGGGTGTCACACAATTGGCACACAATCTCACTAAACATGCGACCCAAACCATGCGGTATGATACATTTTAAGAAATTAATTAAATTTATTACATTATGTCTAAAATGAATAAAATAAATTAAATTAGATTGATTAACAAAATAAAAACATGTTTAATGATAATAAAAAATCATTATTATTATTATTATTAGGTTATTATTATTAATATTATTATATTTTGTTTTTTTGTAAAAAAATTCAAGGGAGGTCTTCTCCCTTTCTCTCTCATGGGTTGCGTTAGCACCCCCCTCAGCCAAAACCCATGGAACGACCCCCTTCCTCACAGCCTCCTTCAATATGTCATTCCACACCGATTTCTTAGGGTTTGTGCTCGATTAATTTAGGTAATTCCTTTTTCTCCTTCATCTTCCCTTCTCTTGGATGATTATCATATTCCTATTTTCTTATCCCATTCAGCTGAACCCTTGGGATTTGGTTGGACAGATTTTTTATGTCCCTCTCTTTTATCGAGCATGAAATTAATCCTCGAGTTTTAATCATGTGTGTCTAAACATATTTTATCGAAGGATAAAAATAATGGTTCGATTTAGTTCACCTCAATCAATTTAAGGTGTGTTTCTCTCCCACTGCATGGTTAATCCAATTTCTAATTGGGCACTTTCAATGGTTTTAAGGTTCGGTTTTAAATTTTAATTCATTTTGATCTTCCACCTATGAAGAGGACTTACAGGCATTTGTATGGGTATTGTGTATTTATATATGTTCCCACATTGTATATATTCTATCCTTGTGGTGGGAATGTGTGAAATGCATCTTGGGGTATTATATATATATAAATGCATTTGTTTTTAAGTGTAACGAATAGGTTTGACTTTTCATCATCAATTTCATCAAATGGTATGTTTTTGGAATGATCTACATTTGATGTAAGAATACATTCCTTTTCCCCTTAAATTTAATAATGCATTATTTAATTGATTTCTCAATTTTCTTTGTTTTAATTATTGCATAATTAATTTTGAGATTAAATTTCTATACCTTATTGAATTAATTTTCAATGAACAATTTCATGATTTTGTAATAAAATCCTTCCAATAGTAGTGCACTGTCTTTAATCTAAAATGTAGTGATTAGAGCATTATTCCTACTTAGCTTCTTTACTTTGTTTCTCCTCCATGCATTGATGTCTTTCTTATGTATGGACCATGCTTGTCCATGGTCATCATTCATGTTATCAATTGTGATTTCCTTTGTTAAAATGTTTCACTGACCATTTCAACTCATAGGATCATGTTTCACAAACTCTAACCTAAATGGCTTTTAAACCAAACTCCATCTAAGGGATTTACTTGGCTTATAAATGGATTTTCCCAATTAGGTAAATTCCCATTTGTTCATGGTTCCTTCTAAGTGCCTCATTGGACCTTGTTAAGTGAATTACTGGGTTATCATGGATTAAATTTCATTTCATTAATTAAATAATTTTCTCATGATGTTTGAATTTTTAAATATCAAATGGTTTTCTGGTTCTTTTGCATCATTGTTAAGGGTGAAACAAGGGGAGTTTATGGACCCATTGGACAGACTCTCATGCATTTCGGTAAGAACTATTAAGACTTTTTAAGAATGTAGGTAGTGACATCAGCTAAGCTCGGGGAGGGTTTTCTTAGTATTAATTATATTTACGTTGTAATGAGTGATTCTAGTGCCATGGTGGAGACCCCTTGGATGTGTTCTGTAATGTTCCAGATTCGGGTGATGCCCAATGGTGCCCCAAACCCTATTGGTCACATAACCTCAAGCATATTTCTACAAACTTCAAAGGCTGCCGAAAAATAGTGAGGGACAAGGTGTGATATTAGGGATACTATAACCCCATTCACAGAGTATACATAGTAGAAAACAGATAGGGAATAATAGATGAAGCAGTAATACCAAAAAAAGTTACCAGTGGAATACTAATGTAAATCCAATAGAGGAAAATATATATATATATATACATACATACATGATGAATGGAATATGTATCTAAGAAAACAACCAAAAAATTAACAATTTTGGAAAGAAATAAAGAAACCAATGTACAAAACAAACAAGTAAACTCCAACAACATCACAAGCCTCATCTTGGTCCCATGCTTTCCAGATCCGAAAAAAATCAAGTACCTTATGAAGAAGGGATCTTTCCCTTATCTATTCCAACAATCATATAATATTTTCTGGTCCAAAAGAATGAACCAAACATTGTGTGGGATGAATCTCAATAGGAAACTACCAAAATATTTGTTCCCAACTATTAATGAATATATATAAGCTAATAGAGAAAATGTAGCAACAAAAAAATGTACTCAACATTAAACAATCCTACAGTTTTCAATTACATTCATTTACACTTATTATTCATCCTTTGAATCATGTAATCTCGAGATCTATCCTAATCTCTATATCCTTTGTGTAATAGTAACAAAACAGATGTCTCAGAAGACCATCTAATCAATCAAGTAAGACTAGGTCCAAGCATGTTCTTGGTCCTGGTAGACTCATCACAATCAATCAATCATTTATAAAAAAATCCTATGGGAAATATCTCATGGTCTAACCCCTTTGGTTTAACACAACACCAATTAATTAAATAACAACCCTTTGGGAAGCTCTCACGGTCAATCCTATTTGGCCTAACATAGCACTAATTATTTACAAACAACCACCAAGGAAGCTATCATGGTCAATACTCATGGGTCCATATAGAATCAATACATAATAAATGACTTCTTGGTTAGATCTCGTGGTTAATACCCCTAAGTCAACATAGCATAAGTTAATTATAAACGACCTCCTGGTTAGCTCTCACAGTCAATGACCCTGGGTAAAACATCTACACCAAGGCTCTCATGGTCTTGTGAATACACAGTGGACATATAATATCAAATCATCCCATGTAATCTGAATCTACTACCTGGTTAATCATTCATAATCATATCCCACACATTTCATAGAGTCAATCAAGCTCTATCCTAATCAACCAATGCAACGAAAATAAGAAAATCCTAATAGGTATCCCATACCATATGGCCATAAATAATCAATCAAGGAAAACACACCCATGGGGTGTCCCGTAACTAGGTATCTAACCATACGCATAAGTAAATATCCCTTATCAATAAAAAACCCAAATAAGGTTATAAAAAGGGTTAATATTCAAAATCAATCAATTCCCCAATCATCGGTATGTCGCACTATTAGCACATATAATATAAAGATGAACATCAAAAGATAAAAACAACCTACCTCGATTTCGTATGACCGATATACTTGAACAACGACCCTTGAATCATCCAAGATCAGTGTAGATCTATAAAAAGGTGAAAAACACCGAACCTTGAATAACTCACAATAGATAAGGAATCAGGAAGAAAGGATCTAGGGGTTTTGAGAACTGACTAGTGGAATTCCATCCCACCTAATGGTGTATTAATCGGAGATTATATAGAGAATTGGGAGTTAAATCATTGTTCATTATTCATGAGTTCTTCTGTATGATGCATGGTAAGAATAAATCATTTATGGACATGATATGTGACCTCAATCCGATATAGCATATAAAAAGAAAACTATACGTCGGGTTCTTTAAATGTGAACATCATATAGTATCCTTAACCGGGCCTCGAAATAAGTGATCTACTAGGTCTCCACATGGCCATGTAATTGGACGTTGCATGGCCATCCAACGGATGTACATGGGAAGCTAGGTAAACAAAGTGTACTCAGAAGTACATGGAATATACTTAGAAAATTCAAGTTTCTTCATTAGTAACCATACCTGAAATGAAGATCCATGTTCTTACAAACTTCCCCCCTTAAAGAAACTCATCTCTTAATTTCCCTTCTAAGGGTGGTGAAAAAGAATCTATGAAAAACTCCATTCACAAGGATTGCACATTGGCCTCCCTCCCCCATTTCTCATCCTGCACTCAACCATGCTGTCTCAAAACCCATACTAGAGGAATATATTGGCCATTGAAAACCTCCATGTTGTGATCAAAAATCTGAATATGGTGCTCCTGGAAGGATGCATCCACCACCAACTGAACCTCCTCGGGTTGAAAACATGGGATGTGTCTAAAAAAGTATTTCCATAGCCAAGAAACATAAATGACAGCGTGCATAGTTCAGTACTTTTGAGTTAACTGCAAATGATAGGACAATGACATAACTATCTACCCAACATCAAATGGCCTAACAAATCTTGGTGAAAGAATCCCATGTATCCTCATCCTCTTGTGTCCCAACCTCGGTGTGATGTGCAAGAAAAGATGATCTCAAACCTCAAACTCCATAGGTCATCTCCATCGATCTGCATAAGATTTCTCCCAAGACTATGCAGTATACATCCTCTTCTGAATCAACTCCACTTGCTTAGTGGTCTCCTAGACAAGACGAGGTCCCAACGTAGCTACATATCCTACCTCTATCCAAGATAGGGGTGATCATCATGGACTATTTTACAAAGCCTCAAAAGGTAAAATCAGAATCCTTGCCTGAAAACTATTATTGTAAGAAAATTCTGCCAGGGGTATGTATTTATCCCATGAGCCCCGAAATCTAAGTCTCATGCTTAAAGTATGTCCTCCAAAACCTAAATCGTGCACTCGGTCTAACCATATGTATGTGGATGGAATGTTGTACTCAGAAGTACTTATATACCCAAATCCCTATATAGTCCCTACCAGACATGTGATGTAAATTAGGCATCCATGTCTGAAATGATAGAGTGTTGAAACCCATGAAAATGTACTATATATTAGATGTAAAACATTCCAATATCATAAAAATTGATGGTTTCCTTGATCATCAGGAAATGAAAAACCATTGTGAGTATGTCTACAAAAAACCCATACATCATTATTTGCTCGAGGCGACCTTGCTATACCCGTCACGAAATACATTGCGACATCATTCCACTTCCACTTGAGAATGGGTAACTACTGTAAAAGCCCTATCGGTTTCTAATGTTGTACCTTCACCTACTAACTATTGGAACATGTCATAACAAAACCATCTACATCCCTCTTCATTCCTGGACACCAATACTGATGATCTATATCTCAATAAATCATGGTGACACCAAGATGAACTACCCATACTAAGGCATGAAAATCTCGCATAAAATCCTCATGTATGTGTGATGACACCCATAAACACCCATGAAAACACAAGAAAGCATCCTCTCTTATGGTCGATCCAAGATCAGGGTACTCGCCTAACACACTCTTCCATAGGACTAGGTCTACAAAATCTGATATCTACCTCATTCATACTTAATCTATTTGTGTAGAGGTAAGAACTATAGAAGAAATAAAAGCCTTCACCTATTTTCCATGAACCTCCAAATTCATCTCAGAGAGAAGATCCATTAGATTCCACTAACGGTTTTCCTCCTTAACTAACTATTTATGAGTCCTCTTGTTCAACGCACCATCCATTGTATTGAATTTCCTAGGCATGTAGGTAAGCTCAATGTCAAAAGACATGAGGTACTCAATCCACCTTCTTTGTCTCAAATATAGATCACTCTTAGTACCAATATACTTGAGGATTTTTAAGTTAGTGTACAACACAAAATGATCTCCTAAAAGGCAATGTATCCAACAACACAAAACAAAAACAATTGAAGCTAACTCGAGTTCGTGAATAAGATAATTCCTCCCATATGGTCTCAAAAACCAAGACCCATACACAATGACTCTTTCCCAATACATAATCATTGCTCTCAGCCCAATGTATGATGCATCGCAGTAAATGGTGTAACTCTTTCCCAGCTATGACAAAATCAGTATCAGTGATGAATTCAATCTCCCTTTCAGCTTCAGAAAGGATGAATTGCAGGAATCTGTCCATGAGTAGTTTTCACCCTTATTAGTCAGGCCAATCAATGGTGTTGTTAAGCATGTAAATTATTGAATAAAACATATTTAGTAACCATCCTACCATATAAAACATGGTACCTCAATGTTTTTCTTTGGATTCACCCAGAAAACTACCTCTCTCACCTTCCCTGGGTATACTGATCCTCTTTTCTCTGATATTACAAGACCCAATAAGTTAGTCTGGACCATCCAAAAGTGGAACTTTGAGATCTAAGCATATAAATGATGCTCTCTCAGTGTACTCAATTCGATCTCAATATAGGCGGCATGGTCTGGTCAAGTGTGATAGTAGACCAAGATATCCTTCTTGAAGACTACCACAAAAGAATCCAAGTAAGGATATAACCCTTGGTTCATCAGTTCCATGAAAATTTCCAGCGTGTTCATGAGACTGAATGACATAATCAAATACGCATATAGAACATAAATTCTTCAAAATCCTGTAAGAGTTATATCTAATGGTATAACATGAAAGTGATGATAACTGAATCTCAATTCATTCTTCGATAACACCCATTATCATCAAATATGTTCAAAGAGAACATCAATACTCGAAAATGGATATCGGTTCTTTACCATCAATTGGTTTAGCTTCCAATAATCCACACAATGTCTGACAGTATCATCTGCCTTCTTTGAAAAAATGATAGGTGAACCCCAAGAAGAAGTATTGGGTTGGAAGAAACCCTTTTCCTACAACTCCTCTGACATCTTCTTGAGTTCCTTTAATCCTATTGTATCCATACTATAACGAGAAATGGACACTGGTGTCACTCCTGGAACAAGCTCAATAGAGAATTACACCTCTAATTCTGGAGGTAAACATGAAAAATCATCTAGGAAATGATCCACCACTGGAGGAAATTAATTCTGGGAAGCCCCCTGGTAATCCAGATATAAAATATAAATATAGGCTATAATTCCTCAAAAAACATGATGATTGGGTCTAGCTCTACTCACCTGTACATCCCATTGTCCCTTTTGTAGAAAAGACCCACCCTCTGGTGACTTGAGATAGACCCTACAGTGATAGAGGTCAATAAATTCCTGAAAGGAGGCCAACTAGTCCATTATAAAAATTAAATTGAAGTGTATCATATCTAAGACATAGAGGTCCCATAAAAAGTGACACCCACCATCCTTAAGAGGGAACTCCTTACTCGGACGTACACTAGCTGTCATATCCCCAACAGAGTTTCTAGCATCATAACATCATTAGATGTAATGAGATAGATCCAAGGATCTACACAGTAGAAACGTATATTAAATTATGGGAATCCCATATATCAAAAAGTTAATAATCTAAATCTAAGGAAACTAGAACCATACCTATATTTATAGATGGTCCAGGATCCTGCTCATGCTAGGTCTACTCCATCGCAAAATTATGACTTGTACCGCAGCCCTGCGATGTTGTCTGGCTACCATGAGTTGATCCACCCTATCATTTCTAAAAAAATGTCATATGGATACCATGGAAATGACCACCTCCTAAGCCAGAATGGCCATAAAAACTCTAGTTTCTTAACTGATGAGAAACTTTTGGCCTGGCTTATGAATGTGTAGTCATAACGGATCTCCTTTCACTAGATGATAGTGAGAACATCTAGAATAATGCTAAAGATAACATATCTTTCTACAAGATCGGAACTCAGCTGCTACTCTTGGGCACTTTGGTATCATGTACCCACTCCTTCCGCACTGATAGAACACCACCTAACTACCTTCTGATACATCCCTTTTACTGGAAGAACCACTATGTGTAAGCTCCCTATGGTGCTTCCCACTATCGGTCAAAATAATAAAAACTCCGGATGTTGAATCACAATAGATCAAAACTCCTTACTCCTTCAGATTGCGATAAGTAATCAGTTCTTGTTGTATTATAGCAGTCACCAATGTCAACCTGAAAATATTCACCTACAATTGGATTTCATACCTGAGACCATCCTCAAATTTCCTAGCCAGTTTTATCACGTCATCCCCCCAAAAAGATGTGAATCGCTGAATCTCCATAAAGGGAGAAGAATATTCCACCATAGAAGGAGATCCTTACTCCAAATGCATGAACTCTCAAGCTCGGTAGACCCTCAATTTCTCATGGTAGAAGTATTCATAGAGGGTCCTCTGAAAATTGGATGAAGTCATATACTGATGGCATCCCTCCTCTGATATAACATCCCACCATCTATTGGCAGAACCATGTATCATGTAATTCATGAGCTTCATCCTCCTCCCAAGAGGCATATTTAGAGGATAAAAGATAGAAATAATGACCTCCAACCATGACTCTATAGCCTGTGGTCCCCCATCCATTGAAAAAGTTGTAGGATATTGCTGCTGGAATAACCGAGTCAAATTTTCCCTAGATGGGGTAGGATGTGGTGCTCCCTGAAAAGTATGCATCACCCTAAAAAATCCTTTACTGAATTTTTCATTAGCACATGAACTTGATATAATTGATGGTGTCAAGATGGAAATGATGGGATGATCTTCTAGTAGTCCTTGATCTACCATTTCCGGTGACTGATCCTTGCCTAGTATGTGGTGTAAAATCAAAGGAAGTCATGGTGTCATGACTCTGCAAGGTCATGTTCACACCTCGGTTAAAGATATCAAAGATTTAAACATTGAAGTGCAATAACGGAGAAGGAGAAGGAAAACATTCAGGTTTTACAAAAGAGGGTTACATGGTGTGTAGAACCGCTACATATCATGTTACCCTAAGCCTTAACATGGGCATGTACCTCTGCCAACCAAGTCTTGTAACACCCATACAGACGACATGTTCCTCCTGAGACATGGTGTGTACTTGAATATTTCTTCTTTCTTAGGTATATCTATATGGAATTAACTATACAGTTCTATCAGTGTAACATTATATGACATGTTCACCCTTGAGAGGGTGTGTACTCAAATGTTTTATCAACCCGTGTCATTTGTCACACGGATGGATACACTGTCGACTATATCATGAAGTGTACTCTTAGAACATGATGTGTTCTACCAAAAGTTTACCAACCCTGTGACTCTTTTCACACATTCAGTCAAAAAGTTAACAGCTACACAATGTGTATATATGGTACATGTCGTGCACTTAAGAAAAATAATTTCTTTCAGAATTGGAGAACACATTACATGTGTTCATAACATCACACACCATGTTTTTTTTTGGTTATTTCAGATAGCAATCCTCCAAAACATTTCTTGAAACCCCAAAATCATAATTTTTTTCCAATGCATGTTAGGTTCCGATTTGTGAGAGCCCATACTCCTTGCAAGTCAATATTTTGCATCCTTATTCATATCATATCTTAACAAAATTCAATTAAAGTTCAATAAATATCCACAAAATTTTGATCCAAGAGGGGACATAACACCTCAGGGACCAAATAATGGCGTCCATCCAAATGAAACATTACATATACCAATACCCTATCAAAAATAGTAGGTATTTCTATCGCTGAATCTATCACAACAGTATGCATATCTAGCACAACTTATATCACAACAGGAAAATAGTAGTGTTCCTTAAATGGAAAGACAAGAATGCATGACATGTGATCTCTATAAAGTGACTACATGATGCATGAGCTGGAATTCCCTCATCTCAATGAGTTGAAACATAAAGAGAACCAAAATGATATCAACCATAATAGCACAAAATAATTGAATCACCCAGCTGTGAAATCCAATCAATTGTAACTATTGCAAAACCTGAAATTTGAAATATTCTATGTGACATGGAATTTACCTATACACAAGTTATCTACTACCGAGAACATCATTTTACCAACAATACATTCCTTTCTATCCTAGTATATTGTCTCCAAATAGTATGGAAGACGATAAATGAAGTTTCTTTGATACCACTTTGTAATGTTCAAGATTCGGGTGTCGCCCAAAGGTTCCATGAACTTGGTTTGTCACAAAACTTCAAGTGTATTTCCCCAAATTCCAGTTAATACCGACTATCATCCAAGACCAAGGTGTGAAATTGGGGAAACTATGACCTCATTGGCAGAGTATACACTTTAGAAAATAAATAGTAAACAATAGTGGATAAAATAATACCAAAAAAATTAACCAGAGGAAGAGTGAAGTAAATCCAATAGAGTCCACGATATATATATATATATAATACATGGAATATGTATCTAATAAAATAGACAAACAAGTCATAGTGATGCAAATGAATATTGAAAAAAAAGAAAAAAAATTAAGTAAACTCTAACAACATCACTATCCTCAGCATGGTCTCATGCACTCTAACTCTAACAATAATCAGGTTCCTAAAAAAGAAGGATGCTTTACCTTATATAATAGCAATCATATAATCTATTTGGGTCCAAAATAATGACCCAAATAGGGTGTGAGAAAATTATTAGTAGGAAAAAACCGAAATATTCATGCCTAACTACCAAAAAATATATATAACAGGTAATAGGAAAAATGAATCAATAAAATAGGAAGTAATCAAAAGTAAACAATACTATTGTCTTCAATTACATTCATTTACATTTATTATTCATCCTTTGAATCAAGTAATCTCAGGATATATCCTAAGATCTATTTCCCCGTGTGTAATAGTAAAAAAATAGATGTCTTAAAAAACCATCTAAATAATCAAGTAAGATTGATTCGAAGCTTGTGATTTGGCATGCAAAATCATTCAATCATTTATAAACAACCCTATGGCAAATCTCTCATGGTCTAACCCCTATGGATTAACATAGCAACAATTCATTAAACAATGACCCTCTAAGAAGCTATCACAGTCTATCCCCTTTGTTATAACATAGCTCTAATCATTTTAAAATGACCACCTAGGAATCTCTCGTGGTCATTACGCATGTGTCAACATGGCATCAATAAATTTTACACAACCTCCTAGGTAGCTCTCACGGTCAATACCTCTAGGTCAACATAGCATAATGTAATTATAAACGACCTCCTGGGTGCCTCTCATGGTCAATATCCCCTGGGTCAAACATCTACACCAAGGCTCGCATAGGCTCTAGGTAGGTTTTGTTGAACCATGACTAGGGAGAGACTTGGGACCCTGCCTGAGATATGAGGTACAGAATTAGAGGATGCTATTAGATTTTCACCATGCATGGACTGAGACATGGGAATTAATCCTTGATTTATGACATATGGAATCCTTATCATTGGTTGTGTGATGAAACCCTAAAGTGATACTTGGAATGTCTTCTCAGATTATGAATAACAGGCTATGGGTGTCTCTCAATGTTTTATATGTTTTTTAAAATGAAAGTAAAAAAGTAAAATAAATGTTTTAAAAATGATAAATGAACCTCTATCATTAAATTCATATGTATGTGTCCTCCAAACCTAATCACAAGCCTAGGGATGGTCCACCATATATATCTCACTTTATCATTGATGGTGTCTCTGTTCAGACACAACTTCTTAGGATGAAGATGGTTTTTGGGTGGGTGTCCAAATGAAACCTAGTTCAATATTTTTTATTATTAAATTATATCTTAAATATAAACTATTATGGTACATTGCTTAAATTACATTGCATAAATTTAGTTGGTCTTGGAATTTTGGGTGCCAACCTATTGGGATTTATTTATCACACTTTTCTCAGGCTACCATTGCATAGGAGAACTCAAGAATACTTCATTGTTTAAAAGACCCTAGACCTTTATTATTGTTGTGTGCTTGTACCTGGGAGTTAGGAGAAAATTATTGAGAAAGATATAGGGATTCTTATGGAATTCACCTTTATTCTTTTAGTTATTTTTTTATTTGAGTCATGTGTTTGTACTATTTTAAAAAGAATGTTGTATGTTTTCTATTTTATCTTAGGAATCCTCAAATGCACGTGCATGCCTTTTATATACTGGCATTGGAAACTTTTTATATTTAGTTGATTATATTGTATATTTAACTTATTTATCATTTTCTTCACTACATTGGTAATTTCCTGTTATTTTTATCTGATAAACCATTATGCCACCCTAATCTAGAGGGTATTGTCTCCCCATTTTACCATCATTAGACCCTATATTCTAGTTATCAGCCTATGGCGTATGGGGAGGCACACATAAGGCCATGTGTCGATTTTTTTGGTTATTATTCCATATTCAGTCGGTCTAGAACAATACATTTTCCTCTTAATAGTGTCATTAAATTTTCAAAAATAATGTGAATTCACAAAAGTACACTTTACTTAAATTATGAAAGGAAAAATATCAAAAACATGATTCCAAACACATTCATTAAAATTTATTCATACCACACATTTGGTTTTCTCCTCCTAGAACCATATATTGGGTTTATATTCCTTTAATCTCAATTATATATCCCCTATCCTTAATTTATAATGATACTTTCAAGAGAATTTTCAATGTCCCAATGTTATTATTACTTAATCATTATACTTTTCTTCTTATTATTAATATTTCAAACCTACCATAGCCATTGTAATATAATGAGCATGGTAGAATTACTATATCGAATTGATTTTATATTAATGGAACAATAGTTATTTATTCCTTCCTGTCAACTTTAAATAATTAATGAATGTTGATAGTGAATTTGTGCATAATTCATTTTCCATGAAATTAAGAATTCTGTTATTCCTCATTGCTAGTCAGGGATGGTAAAAATGATATATTTGATGAATTAATTTACTTGACTAATTCAAAATTATATTTAAAAATTGATAATTTATCATATAGATTAATTGTATCCCATTAGTTTAGAAATAGAAATAGTAATCATGCATATGGTAGAATAACACATCCATGAGCCTTGAATTACATTTATATTCACCTCCCTTCATTGATTGTTCAAAAAATTATTTTAATTAAGATACAAGATATTTATTAAAGTATTAATCCTATATACAAGTCATATTAACAACATATAAAATCATAAAAATAATCATAAAATCCATATAACAGTCTCTGAGTTGATTTGGTTTTACCTCCTACAAGAATGAAGTTATCATGTTTAATATATCTATTAATGTATCACCTATCAATAATTGAAAATTATAGAACTAGTTTATTAGAACTTCCTTTCTCAAGAACCATATTTTTTAATTTCAAATAATGAAAGAGAACAGATAATATCATATAAAAAATGGTTAACCTATATTGAATAATCATGGAATAATGAGATTTGGGGGATGAGTGAAGAATAAAAATTTTCCTTATAATTTTTTTAAAGTAGTCATTATTACTCAAAACCAATAGCAAAAATAGATAATAACTAATTAATATACATATTGAAAATATTTATAAAATAAATGTTTAAGTGTTTATAGTTATAAATATTGTTCTATAATAATTTATTAAATTATTTACCGCTATTATAAAAGAGGTTGTAGTTTGTTTGAGTAAAATGAATTACAAGGTAAGAGTTTCTTTGCCCCATTTTTAATTCTCGAAGTCATTTTTGATATTTCCAACCATCATTTTATTTATATTTTCATTAATTTATATTGAATTTCTTTTTCTACAATCATAAAATTCATGGTGTTTAAAGAGACATATCATGTTATTTCAAAAAATGTCTATCAATTCAACAACATATTATTTTTTAAGAGTTTTTGTTAACTAAACTCTCTTTTTATTTCATAATGTTTATTTTATAATTATTTTTCTTCAATGATATATTCATTCAAACATAATATTTTATTTCATGTTACGTTATCTTTGTATTTGGGAGATATAATTATAATTCAAATTATTTAACATGGTGTATCTACACCTCAGAAAAAATATAATTTTATGAATAATTAGAATCCCTTATATCATTTATTTCTATAATACCATGATCGTTTATGATATATTTATTTAAAAATTAATTAATTTATTCAAAATTTCGTGATACATGCAACATTGAGTTTAAACAAACCACATTGTACTATTGAAATATTATTATAGAATGTGATAGTTATTTCCAAGCCGTTGGATTTTCATGTATGAATTGGATAATAAAAATTATAAAAATTTCTGGTTTACACATGTAAAAATGAATTTATTGGTTATTAATTAATTTTAGATGAAAATAAATGTTATTTGAAAGTAAAATTAATGTTTTCCAAAAAAACTATTTTAGTACATGTAATGCATGTTTTTAACTTATTAAATTATATTAATCACTATTAGTGAATTATATTGATGAAATGTATATAATATACAATTAATAAAAAGTTTTGAAATTAATATAATTCTTTTGTAAGCATGGGATAAAATATAACCAATATTCTACAATTTAAAAAAAATCATCACGTTTTACAAATAAAACAACTCTACCACTAATAAATATTGAATATTAAAAAATAGAATCCATATTTGGAGTAATTGTATTAACATTTTGTAAATTTGTCACATTTATTATTCGTCATTTTGAATATTAACTTCGGTGGATTTTTGTCACCTTAGTAAATGTAAAATTGTTAACATAAGGTTAAAACATTACGATAAGGCCTTAAAATTACTCCAACACTTGAATTTATCCTATTAGATGTGTGTAGTTCATCTATTTAAAGGAAGTAAACTAATTTATGTCTTATTGGTGATATTTGTCCTCGATTATAACCATTATATTATTTTAAGAAATTAATAAATACCAATGGTTAGACATTAATATTTCTAATGATTTTAAATAACGGTAAAATGAGTATAATTTCAGTTATAAATATATATATTAATGATGAATTAATTTTTTTCAGAAGAAGTTATTTTAAATTTTTTTATCGAATAATTATCTTAAAATTCATATGTAAGGATGTTAGAGTATTTATTCAATTAATAGAAAAATGAATTAAATAATTTCAAAAATTAAAATGTAGTATAATTTTAATGAATTTTTATGATCCATTACATTTTAGATAAAAATAACATATTTGAAATGTTTTAATTTTTTATATTTGAATTCCATTACTTTCATGTGGTTTTCAATGTCAATTTATGTTAATATATCTTAAAATGTTATTAATAGAATTTAATAAAAAATAATTTATTTAAGAATTAAGAAAATCATGAAATATGATAAGTAGGATAATAAAGGGTCCCAAATTTCATCTCATGTTAATTTATTAGCCAATTTTTTCTTTAGAAGTAAAATTATGACCCAATAATATTATAATGACATTACCACATATAATATTTTTATTGATTAACTAAAAGTTTAATCCAAAGGATAAGTTTTAACATGAAACAAAAAACTATATAAATCCCATTTGATGGTGACATTTATATCCTAGACTCTAGTTCGTCAAATATATATTTGTTTTGATGGTTTTTTATTTATAATGACATTATTATGTTTTATTATTATAGCATTTCCCAGTGTGACCTTTCCCTTCTATATAGAGGGACACCCGACCTCCCTTTTATTTACAAAAATTTAATTCAACTATTTAAAAAACAACCTTCTATGATCCCTCTAAACGTCTATATCCAAATTATATA
The DNA here is from genome assembly GCA_963277665.1 of Viscum album. Classification (NCBI taxonomy): domain Eukaryota; kingdom Viridiplantae; phylum Streptophyta; class Magnoliopsida; order Santalales; family Viscaceae; genus Viscum; species Viscum album. The sequence continues at coordinate 677,642,413 of OY728158.1, read as the reverse complement.
GGTTAGTTTCCTACCAAAATACTAACCTTTGGGTTTTTAAGAGGAGATCTAAAGGGTTTCTTTCACAGAAGAGGTAATCATCCGAAAATATCACTTTATTTTTTTTCTTATTCTTTTACCACCTATTAACAAATGGTATTTAACATAAAATAATAATTTAATTATCCAAATATATATAAATTTTGTTATTATTTTTATTAAACCATCATTATTCACCCTATTTTCATTTATTGTCAAGTGATAATGTCACTTGTACGTATGTGTGGACAACCACCTCCAAAAAATTATGTGATTATTTTTTTGTTTATAGATTAAATGGTTGTAAATAAGGAAAATTTTAATAAATATATATTAAATATATGAAATAATAATGATTTTATAGTGAAAAAAATTTATTTACCATAATTTTTTTCAATTCGTCTAAAAGTGAAAATAATGTTCATGCGTATATACATCTAACCATCTCAATGAACAGTCTAATTAATTTTTATATCTATATCATTTATGGATCACTATAAATAAATATATAATTAATATATATGATATTTATATAATTTTTAAATTATATAGATTATGGAACTATGATCAATGTACAAGGACACAAACTACCATTCTATTGAAAAAGAAAACAGTTAACACTCGTAAATGACAATTATAATTAAGTGTTATTAATAAATGGGGATTTAAATTATATAAGTAGATAATAAATTATATTATAAGTTTATAAATTATTATAGTATATAATTTTAATTAATTTAATTTATTAGAATGGGATTTAAAGTTCTTTTAAATAAATTCAAACTCAAGGTAAGGGGTTTATGTTACAATATTATTACATATTGAGATTATTTATGATTAAATTTATAATGATTAAATTTCAAAATATATATATAATTATTTTCATTATATTTCTTTTATGGTGGTTATTTATTTGAAATGCATTTTTCCATTAATTTTCATCATTTTAGGATCTCAGGATATAAAATGAGCATTTTTAAGGAAAACAGACTTTATTTATATCATCAGTTGAAAATATTTTTTCTTCCCTACCAATGTTTTATATAGGTTTTTTAAATAATGTTTTTAAAATTATCATGTTATTTTTTAAATAAATTTTCCCCATGTTTGAATTTTTAAAATAATTTTTCAAATGAATCTTCTTTTCATTTTCACAATGAGGAACTTTTTTCTTTTTCCAATAAATGTGAAAGGAATATTTGTTTCAAACTATATGGAATAAAAGAAATTATTACCATAATGACCTCTAAATGATATGAAGATTCATTTAAAAGTATTGATAGTTCTTTTCAAAGAAATTGTTTTCTATAATATTTGTTCTGTTAGGAAATTTCTCATATATGATGAAACTGGTATTTTCTTCCAAAAATATTATATTGATAATTTAAAGTAAATTTTCATCTAGTATTACATTCTTTGGTATTACATATTCATTATTGATTATATAATTCAATGATATCATACTTATTATTTCGATAGGTGGATTATTGTTTTCGTGATTAAATATTTATGAATCCCTTGTTATTTATTATGGGTTATCTTTTGAATAAAAGTTGTATGATCTTTTGAAATAAGTGTGAATAAAATTATCATTATGTGTTATAATATCTTGCCCATTTCTGTTAAAATATCATCCATTTTTTTAGGTATTTTTTGTTGTTATTATGTACCCATTGGGTTGACATATGACATGGTGTGTATTTGGGTGATGTTTTTTAGAAATTGGGAAGACAAGGGGTTGTGCACGGTTTACACATGGTTTGTCCAAACTGTACACAAGATAACTGTCTAGATAGTGGAAGTCAGCATGGATGGATCATGGTTTTTCTAAACATGTGCCATCAAGCTGTGTGGGTAGTGGAAGACCGCATGGTTGGTTTACGGTTTGGCCAGGCCATTTGGACTCCAAAGAGAAACTGTTGTCGTGAAGAAGATTAATCCGAAAATTGATTTTAAAACCACCTGACCCCCTAAAACCTATATAATTCGACCTACGCATGGGTTTAAAAATTTATAGGTGTTCCCAATCATTCTGGAGGGATTATAATGTGATCCTAACATCGTTCTTCGATATTGAAATCCCGGATTGAAGATCTTGTCTTCTCCTGGTAAGTAAATTCCATCCTGATGCTTCTCAAATTATTTCACTATCTTTCCTAGAACTTTTCATGGAATATGACCCCAATTTTCTATGATATAAACCTATGATTTTAGATCTATATCTACTATTGTGGATCTAGATCTTGATTTTCAGGATCGTGATGCCATTGATCTTAATTCTGGTTTAGGGATTTAGATCTAGGGCTCGATTGACGAAGTTATGCCACTAAAATTTTGGGGATTTCCATTGGGGTGACTATTTCTGACGCTTTCATCAGGGCTCGCACATCTGTCTTGTTCGGGGACAAGGGACATGGTTTTTTTGTTTCCCCTCAAATCCCACTTTCCAAAGGAGGGCGACATCCACTCTTTATTCAGGGATGTCTTCTCTTTGATCAAAACGGGATAATGGGTTGTCAGTTCTTCCTTACGTGGATTCCTCCTCGGAACTCGTCACCTAGTCCGGTTCTCCCTCATAGACTTAAGACGTTGTTCGTGAAACTCTTCCTGGTTCCATATCTTCATGGACACCAATTAATTACGCTGCTTCTTTCAGGACATTCCAAGGGATCCGGTCAAGGCAGCAACCTTTGGTTAGGGGAGTAGTCACGTTGGGCATCAATGGCATGTCTAGATTCTGGGGATTGGTGTGTCTGTCTTCTGTCCCTTATTATAGGGCTTCTAGAGAGCGTGGAACCCAAAGACATCCCACATCGAAGGTGGGGAATGGTATTCCATTGGCATGTATATGATGTTTTCCCCAGCTTCCCATGTTTAACACAAGGTACGTCGTGAGTTTATCGTCATGCGGAGATGGTTACAATAAAGGCATGCCTTTCGAGGTTTTCCTCAGGCATCTCGTGTTTATCATGAGGTAGGTCATGAGTTAACGTCTTGTGGAGAAGGAATTAGTGTGATCAGAACACTAACTAGAGTGGATCAGATGGAGGAACCCCCTGGAGGGAACACCGATATTGGGGACAACATGTGGGTGGCTTTTCGGATGATGTTAAATGGAACAGGGAATAGGGTGGCATGATTCCACCGGGATGTGGCGGCCTGAGTAAGAATCAGGATGGATGATGGAAGGTTCTATGAATGGGATGGTGAATGAGAAGGCACCATCATGAGGATGACGATGGTTTTGGGCTTGATCCTTGAAGAGGCTTCTTATGTATCCCCGTGGCAGGGAATCAAAGTCCACATAGTTCATCTAATGATGTCTTACCACCAATTGGGGTTTTCAACGTCTTACTACTGGATGAGGTCGCAATGGATTACCATTGGATGGGGTTTCAATGGCGTACCACTGATTGGGGTCACAACGGCTTACCGCTGATTAATGTTACAATAACTTTCTGGTGCAGTGACAATGGCTTACCGCAGAATGGGGTGACAATGGCTTACCACTGAAAGAGGTCCATAGCTTAACATTGTGTGGGACGTGGGTGAACCAATGTGAAGGGGGGCGGAATGACCGATTAGTGGTGGGATTGAACCTCTTGGAGGCTTCCTACGAACCTTTCCTTAGCAAGGATCAATGAACACATACTTCAGAATGTTAAAAATGGAGGATTCTTATGTACCTCACCTTGGTGAGTATCAAAGACCAAGTAGTTCAGATGGTGTTGGTGAGCCAATGTGAAGGAGGACCTGGGGCCCAATGGGTGGTGGGATTGAACCTCGTGGAGGCTTCCTACGTAACCTACCTTGGTAAGAATCAATGACCTCATAGTTCAGATGATGTGGCATGGGTCTTACACTCTAGGATCTCCATGGGTTTGTGAACCAACGTGAAGATGGTCGGAATGACTGGGTATTGGGATTGAACCTCAGGGAGGCTTCCTATGTACCATGCCATGACATGTATCAGAGTCCTCGTAGTTCAGGATGGTGGCTTGGCACACCAACATGGATACAGTTGGGTCCAATGGTTGGTGGGCATGAACCTTGTGGAGGCTTCCTACAAACCATGACTTGACATGGATCAAAGTCCTCATAGTTCGGGATGGTGTCTTGGAACACCGACACAGAGACAGTCGGGGCCAATGGTTGGTGGGCTTGAACCTCATGGAAGCTAACTACGTACCATGCCTTGACATGGATCAAATTCCTCATAGTTCATGATGGTGGGTTTGCTCCGCACCACTAAGACTTATATAACTGGTACCCTCTTCTCTTTGGTGCAAAGAGGGGACAAGAAAAGTCGTGGTAAGTGGGTGTCATATAGCGAACCATCGAGGGTCCCACATTAGCATGGCTATGAGAAAAAGAAATACCCATTATCATGCTTATGTGAAGAAGTATGAGGCGATGCAACGCAAGGGGAAGTATCATCCAAGGGTCTTTGAAGTCACATCGTGCAAACATGGAGGTTCAAACAGGAAAAAGAATTTCCATGCAGAGGGGTTCATAGGCAGGGGCCTTGTGAAGCTCTGTTTTTCCACATGGTGGAGGGCACTTCCAAAGGGGTTGATTCATGAAGTGGGGTGCCTTAGCCTAATCATAGGGTATAAATGCATATGGGAGGTTCTTCGTGAAGTGGAAAGTCATTCGTGAAGCACTACATCGCGGAGAAAAGGTTCCTTGCAAAGCAAGGTGTCATGAAGCAATATGCTTCGCGAAGTACAGTGACCCTGCCTTAGCATGTGGATCATGTTTACATGAAGTGTGTTTCGCGAATTATAAATTCTCTACGACGAGCCAGGTCCCCATGGGGATCCCCTTCCTTCAGGAAGGCCCATTAAGCTTTGGGAAAGGCATACCTCTCAGAAGAGGGGATCAAAACGAGACAAAGGGGAGGCACTTTGTAGAGAAGAAGTACCTCACAGAGCCCATGTCTTATAGAGTAGAAGGATGATTCATGACTCTAGAGCTGGGAAGTTGAAAGGTAAGATTTTCCATCATTGGGCTCAGGGGGAGCCTAATATTTATGGGAAAGAGGCACTGCGAAGCGGAACATATGCGGTGTGAAGAGGGACTTGGTTGCTATGCGGCGGGCTCATGAACGTCAAATGCGGTCGCAGAGCATCCCGCCTCCTGGATTCACAGCAGCCTCGCAAACGTCAAATTCATTCATGGAGCATCTCGCCTCCTCGCTTTGTGGTGGTTGCGGTGCTAGGGGGACTCCACGAAATGGCTTCATGAGGTAGTCAATGGTGCCTTCGTTTTGGCTTCTTCCCTATCCCCGATTTTGGTGCCAATAATTTCACCCCCTCAGACTTGGAGCCGCGGAGAGATCAAGGGTCAAAGTCTGAGGGTAATCACCAAAATCCTCGGCTGTTCATGATGCTAGCTCACGAAGAAGGCTCGCGAAGTAGATAGGGGATGCGCAGGCCGAGGGTGCCATGAAGCTTGGTGTGAACTAGATGCCCCACGAAGCTCTGATGGTCATCGCCTATAAATAGTGGAGATGGACTCTTTTTTTCCTTTCCCTTCTCTGTGAATTTGTCCTTTTGCGCTCTCAATTCAAGAAGCTCCGCGTACTCCGCGAGTGTTCTCTGCGAATCAAGTCTTCACAGCACATAAAGAGTCCTTGAGTCCACGTTTGTGATCCGTGATTCGGTGCCTGAACATCTCGTGAGCACTTTGCAAACAGTCTTCGCGAACGTGCTCTATGAACGAGCTTCACGAACCAACCCAAAAATCATCCAAGTTCTAGAACTGAATGGCCCACCAAGAAGCTGCCCAGGGGGTCCTTATGGATGCTGCATAGAGGGATTAGATGGAGAACTGTCTGAGACTAGGAGAGTTAGTTTGTAGCCAGTTGAACCATACTTCATTGGTGGAAATATTATCTGAGAGACAGAATATCTACTTGTTGTGTAGAAGGTTTCCATTGTATGGCATCGGGTTGAGGGGTGATGTCTTCATCCCTGAAGCAAGTAGGGACAATCCATCTTACTAGTTCCGGAGCACACCATGTCAACACTGTTGGTTCAGGGCGGCTGATGGTCATGCTCGTGAGTACTTCACGCTCGTCATTGCGGACAGATTATACAACTATCTGAACAAAGTTGATGGGAAGGCATTGCAGCCCGAGACGTCCCCTCCTCTATACCGAACTATCCTCAAGGCGGCGTTGGGGAACCTGAAAAAGGGGTGGTCTGAGGAATGGGACCTGCACCATGGTGGCAACTCCATAGATGATTGGGACAGGTCCTACTGTGTAGGTGCCTCGTGTGAGGAGTTCGTATTGGAGTTGAGAAGAGTGGGCATGTATGAGGCAGCTTGGGCTTCCTAGTTTTACATCTACCAGCCGAAGAAACTAATGCCGAAGCTGTTGATCCTATGGTCACTGTGGACCAATACCTTCCACTAGCATTATGGGGAGGATGGCATCAGCTTATGGGATGTGTATCAGATCTCAGGGGTCCCGATAATGGGGGCGTTGTACAACGAATTCCTCCCTACTATAGGTGCATGGTAGGATCCGGAGCATATTCCATGGCTAGAATTGGCACTGATGGAACTTGTGCCCAAGGAGGAAAAATAGGTAGTAAGGTATTTCCACTTTAGGTGGTGGTTCAAGCGATTCCTAAACTTCCTGGAAAATAGGCAGTTTCCGGAAAGACCTCAGACTTTCCTAAAGGGGGCCCGGAGTAAGGAACACTCGTACTTGCAGTTGTTGGAAGATATCCAGTGGAAGACTTGGGGGTTCAGTGTTAGCACTGAGAAACAACCAATAGTTAGGCTAACGGTATTAATCGCAGCTCTCATCTGTGGTTGGATCCTGCTGGTGAGGGATAACAACATGGGAGTGCAACCAAGCACTTTCATCATGGCATCCACATTGGCAACAAGAAGGTGGGTCAACTTAGGGATCTCGATGCTCACCAAGTTGTATAATATGTTGTGCCACATCAGTGAGGGGAAGAGGCCACAAAGGATATGTTGGTCCTTCCACCTTATGTATGGGTGGATAGCGGCGCACAGCAGGGGGATCTATGAGTATCCGAACCCCATCTCACCTCCAGGGTTGAACTTCTACCCTTCAATTCTTAACACCGTAGGGATTTTTCTGGCCAATTTGACCATATCATCGACATTAATTCAAGTTTGGAAGGTAGAGAAGTTCAACTTCCATATGTTCCCTTTGCTGAAAGGGGCCTTCATGGATGACGGTCGGATAGGGGAAGAGCATTGGGCCTACCTTCTAGCCTTTCAATGCGGAGTCTTGGTGTCCAGGGTGGACCGCGAGCACCTCTATGAGCCATAAACCCCACACCAGTTTGCAACTCAATTCTGGTGCCTCCGGTGACTGACCCCGCTGGTCTACCTAGAGTTGCGTCATGAGGATCACCCATGTGTGATATGGCAGATGTGGCTCAGGTTCACATAGGAGGACGGGAAGATGCAGAATGTACGGCCTTCACCAACCATCATCCTCAGGCTGGTGAAGGAATATGCCCAATGCTGGGTGGCATCCTACCCGGGGAAGATGTTGAAGTGGCCAACCATCCTAGTCGGTGATGGTGAGATTCCCCGGCCTTAGGGCTGAGGCCAGAAGGTGGAAAGGGAATCTTGCAGTGGCGGGGCTGCTCTAGCGGCCATGCCGCCCCCCCCCCCCCCCCAGTTGAGGGGGAAGCAGTAGTAGTGGATCTGGCAGTGGAAGCGGACCCGATGGTCCCAAGAGAACATAGTCATCCGATGGGACGGCCACCGAGAGGGTTCCTTAGGATTTCTACTTAGGTCCCGGGGAAACAGTTTCACCATAATGACATGCCAAATAATTTTGTCTTCCCGGAGGCCTGGGACATCTGGGAATTCAACCAGTAATTCCTCGACCCCTCTGAGTTATGGCAGCACCTTAACCGCCTTGGGATGTACTTGCTGGGGGTTGTCCCCATTAGAGCCAGTTTTGCAGTATCCTCGGCAGAGGTGTAGAAATACACGGCCGAATTAGATGAATTTATCCAATCCTGGGGTGCCCCCACCTGATGACAGACTAGGTTAGGGTGTTGTTGGATCGTATGGTCCCTTTGCAACTGTCAGCTACTGACCTGAGAGAGAGCTTCCCTCTGCCGGAGGAATCGGACGAGTCCTCCTGCGGAGACAAGGTAGGTAGAGGGAGTCCGTTGGAGGAGGGTGAAGTTGGCGATCAGTCCTTGGATCTCGAATATTTCGCAAAGGCCCTCGAGGTAAAATCTCAATCTCCTTCCTCAGGGTCTACGCTTAGGTTACTCTGAATTTTTTATCAGCATCTTTACTATGTAGGAGGATCTTGTGCATAGACCTCGTCCTCGCCCCTAAGTGGGTACTGACGCTAGTCCTTCGGGATCCCCACCTGTGGTTGCATCATATTTTGTGTCTTGCGGGGCTAGGACACTTGAGGTGGCTCTCTAGGAGTCTCTAGACCTGCCAACTATATACGAGGGGCCACGTCTGGGGGTCCCGACGGCATCAACCCAAGTGTGGGACCAAATATTTGATATATTAAAGTCTCCTCTACTGAATTTATGATTTCCTTACCCTGACCATGTTAACTAACCTTCATATCCCGTTTTTTTGGCATGTAAAGTCCTTCAATTGTCATGGGCTGCTTTGGTGAAGATGGTCAGGTATTCTGGTAGTGCCCTTCCCAGGGGCATGCCAATGGTCATAGAGGTGGATATCCAACCGGATCGAAAATGTAGTGCTCCAGATCTTTGTTGGGGGTGCCAGTGGGGTTCCTCCTGAGGTTAGTGAGGTGGGATCCGATGATGAGGATCAACCAGACAGTTCTTACCATGCCATGCCTGATCCAACGCAATATGTGGACCAGCCTGAAGAGTTCCTGGGGGCATTCCCTTCATACGGGCCTTCCAACCGCATTGACTAGGACGAGACGACCTCTGACGAGGAGGATAGAAAAATAGTCTACCGCCGATCGTGGAAGCTGATCACGCGCTTCATCAATGACACCCCCCAAGCACTATGGTTGGTTGAGATTGACAGACTTCGCTTGTGACTGCGTGAACTGTGTGATGGGGGAGTGGACGCCCGATGTCCTCACATGCTCGTCTCAGAACTTATGGCAGAAAATATTTGGGAGTATGATCATGGCCTCGGTGTGTGTTGGCAGTGAAAGATGGCGTTAAACATAAAGAGGCTCTATGAGGCTGAAGAAGAGGTCTAGGGGCTAAAGAATTGGGTAGATGAACATTCTCCTTCTCTTGATGCACAATCATAGCTCATCTCAGGACTGAAATCCCTGTTGGAGGAGGCTGAAGAGGGCATTAAGTGAGCCTCTGAGGAGGTGGTCGTTATCCAGACCAGTGTGGAGTGGTCCTGGGTTGTGTCCAACGAATTGTGCCCTCTTGCTTTCGAGGGGGAGTGGGAGCTGAACAGGTGGCAGCATCTTATGGACGACACAAGCCAGAGGGTGGCGGAGCTGCTATGCTCTTTTAATGAGGTCAACCCATCCGTAGAGGGAATCGACCCTCAGGTACTATAATGATTACAAACCCTCAAAAGTACTTTCATGATTAAATTGTTTTATGTCGTAACATGCATGAGTTCTTTTGTTTACATTGGTTTATTGTATCCTCATGATGTTCACGGAGCGTCTGACGATCATTCCCTAGGATCATGTGGGTCGGGCCCAATGTGAGAAACAAGGGAGGACCACCTTATCACCCCATCCAAATGTAGGAGTGAAAACCACAATTTGGGCATCTAGGGTTTTAATAACTGGTCCGGATTTATGGGATGAAATGGGAGACCTGACTAGAGAATGAATCTCTCAGAACAGCCGAATTACCGTTTTCCCAGTGTGCTTTTGTACATGAACTGGGTAAAGCCAGGGGCATTGAAATAAATCTAAATAGATGGGAATGGGAGGTGAGAATCACGATACCCAAAATCTGGAACATTGTGGGGGTGGAGTGACAATAAAGAATGACTATTGACCGCATTTGAAACACAGTATCATTATTGTGTTTGCCTGGAATGATGATAGAAAATAAGGGTCGGTCGCTGACCATGTTTGAAACCCAGGGCCTGACTCAAAATGTCATCTGTTAGTCTTCCAAAACGTTGGCCCGGGACAATGGGCAGGCCATAGATCGAGAATCTATACTATTAGGGGGTTTCCTTAGACATGAAAGAGGATGAGGGTCTAAATAAATGGGCATGAAAATCATGGAAGGTGGAGTGATGGTTTGTGCGAATAGAATACAACACTCTCGAAATTAAGCCATCATGGTGGAATCACACTAGATGGGCGCATCAGTATGATCATGGATCATTCGTTCTTTTAGATAAGACCTCTCCGGTGAGGTAGTCATCACTTCCCAATGTCATCTTGGGGCATCTCGAACTTTTTTTGGGCAGAATTTTAGCTACATGGTTCCCCACAAGGGGTTAGGCCAAGGGGCCGATGGTGAGAAAGGATGAGACATGTGATTCCAAGGGCTGGACCCTAGTTGAAATTCCTTGGTGTCCCTACGTGTCCCATGAGGATGGAAATAAAGATGTACATAGTTATGGAATCATAGTTTTATGTCATGCAGGACAATGAAAATCCGGGCTGTTCCGGTGCGCATCCTACCAAAACTACTAAGCCCACGCAATTCATGCTCGACGTGGGAAATAAGAAGTAGTGGTGGGAATTTCCCAAAATAGGAAAAAACATGTTACGGTGAAGGGAAGCTCATTTAATTTCATCCTAATAATGCAAACATGTCCATGTAGCGCACCAAGATGTGCGAAGAACTAAAGTCGAGTGTGTCGGAATTCCAGTTGAACATGAGGAAGTGGAAATGTGTGAATCATGATGCTCGAAATATGGATCACAATGATGTTGACATGAAAATGGAGGGATATATGTTGACTATGTTTTAAACATAGCATATGTATCGCGTTATCATTGAATAGGGACAGACAAATGGGGGTCGATCACTGACCATGTTTGAAACACGAGACCTATCGCAAATGTCATCTGAGATCTTTTGGGATGTTGGCCCAAAATGGTAGGTGAGATGATGCGGCATAAGACCAGGCTGTGAAGGGGGTCCCTTATGTTTTGGAAGAGGATGAGGATCCAAATAGTAAGCTCATGACTCTTGGACATGGAACGGGGGGAATGTCCCTATAAAAATTCCACACATAGGGATCTTTGTCGAAATGCATCTGAATACGTCAACGATACGTATTAGATAGAAGGATTCGAGTCCCTTCCCAAAGGGAGATCTTAGTTTAGGGTCCTATAATTCGGACCATGGATGGTAGGAAACATGGGAGACACATGGTGGGGTAATTATAAAACCCGACGTGAATGGGAATCTAGGGCTCTCACCACCACATGTTCCCTGTGAATGTTCTAGGTCAAGGGACCGAAAACGAGAGTTAAGCTAGGCCCGAGGCCAGGTGCTCTTATTTTTCTATGTAACCCATGAAGATGGGGATCAAGATTCATGGAGTTCTAAAAGGCATCACAGTAAGCAACCAATGCCAGGGATAAAAGGTTCGTGCGGGTGTGGTCGTCACAGCAAGAGGCGGTATTTGATAAATCTTGTTTTTCCATTAAGGTGAATGTTTTTTTTTGTGATGTGATAGGACCAGGATATCATGTCATGGGATCACCACAATAATCAAGCAATAATAGGCTTTGAAAAATGGTATGGTGTGTGACCAATACCTAACATGGTGTCCCGTTAAGTGATGACATCACGATGCAGTGCCGTTTTTCTTCATTTGGCCAGGACGATAATGTCACGGTTTAAGGTCATGTGATAGGAGCAGACATTCATTTTAATGTCGCGTGACACAGACATATTAGAGACGATGCTAAGTGGGGAATGTGTATGGTGTAATGAAACATATCCGATGTGAATTTTGACATAATCTCATACCACACCGTACGCAATTCCGAGAATAGAACCTCGGGCCAAGGGGCTGAAATAGAGGTAAGAGGATAAGGGGTAGGAGAAACTAGCTCCCAATTGAGCTGGACTCAAAAATGAGACATTCGGGTGGTCCTACGTATCCCATGAGTATGGTAATAAAGTTTTACGTAGTTCTAAACAAGAACTTATTTTATGGTCTTAGAGCTTGGACCATGGATGAGAGAAGATATGGGAGGCACATGGTGTAGTCCTTTCAAAACCCGGTGTGAGTGAGGACCCATGAGGTACTCGCTACACCATGTGTTCCTCAGAGAGTTTGGGCTGAGGGGCCGAAATAGAGGGAAGGATTTTAGATTCCTAGGGATGGACCTGAAGAAAGGATACTCGGGCAGTCCTACGTGTCCCATGAGGATGATAATCAAGTCGTACATAGTTTTGGAAGAGGTCATAGTTTATGGTCTTAGAGCTTAGACCCTAGATGAGCGAAAACCCTCCAAGTAATTGTAGACCTCAACCCTATCCCTAATCCCACGTGAGTAAAAATCTATGTGGAAACAAGGGCGGAAGAGGTTTGTTGTACCACCTAGAACGTACGCCAAAGGGAAATCAGTGCGGTGTCCCGAATGATTATTTTCACAGCTTTTGTCCTCCTAACCTGTGAATGCGCACCGAAGAATAGTACCAAGAGTTTCTAAGTTCTACTTGGACATGATGAGGTGGGGAGGGATGTGAACCATGTAATTTCCATTTTGGGATTAATGGGGTTGGCGTGGCGATGGAGGATAACTTTTGACAGTGTTCAAAACATAGTATTCATATCGTGTTTGCCTGGACCAGGAACAACAAATGAGCATCGACCGCTGACCATATTGGCAACAGGGGATTTGTATCGGCTTGTTTTTCGAGACCGTCGAGGATGATGGACCATAATGGCAGAGAACCCTTAGGCCTAGCATCTATGCCACTTGGGGGTCCCTTCGGGTGTGAAAGGTGATGGAAGCCCTAATGAAGGGGAACACAGAGCCTAAAAAAGGGTTGAAGCATGTCCAGGTATAGTTTGACATTACAAGCATTAAACCAGAGTACCCTTAGGCACATTTGTGAATCAACGAAGGGGACCTAGGGGGTCATCTTAAGAGCAGCCAATTTGAAAAGATGATTATAGTACAAGGGGATATAGAACCCTCAAGATAATGAGGTACATGGCCGAGTTGTTACAAACCCGACATGAATGACGACATAATCCAGTACCACACCATACAAACCTAAATAAGAACTTGGGTCGGGGGCATAAAAAGGCCAAGGGGCATGAGGCTGGGCCATGGTCAGGAAGGCCCAACCAGTTTTCAGTTTAACGTCTTGTAGTGAGGACAAATAGGGGAGTAAGATGTCCCACATAGGGGAGGTGTATGGCACGGAGAATAACCCAATGTTAATGGGTACATAATCCCACACCACCATAAAACCCTATATAGGAACTTGGCCCGGGGGGGCCTGAAAAGGCCAAGGGGCCTGAGGCTGGGCCTCGGTCATGAACGCCTCATCAGTTTTCAATTTAACGTCTTGTAGTGAGGATGAATAGGGGATAAGATATCTCATCTAGGGCTGTGTACAGAACGGTGAGTAACCCAACGTGAATGAGGACATAATCCCATACCACACTGTATAATCCCATAAGATAGAACCTAGGATGGGGGCCCAAAAAGGCCAAGGGGCATGAGTCTAGGCCTCATATGGGAAGGCCATATGTCCTCTTGTACGGTTTCCACCTCGTCACAGCTCCTAAGCCCATGCGGGCAATGCTCGGTGAAGGAAACAAGGAGGCGGTCTCGGTTCCCCCTGTCACATGGGGCCTAATAGATGGAATTTCCTGAAGGGAGTTCATCGCTTGGAGATACAATGGGGTAGAATGAACCACTACACTCAATGTCTGGGATGTCTTGGGTTGGTCACAACATCACAGGATAGGTGTTGACCATGTTTGAAACACATCGTCCCTATAGTGACAGTTCGAAGTCCCTTTTGGGCAGGGAAGAGGATGGATTCCCAATCAATGGAGTTGGTGGAGTATAGTTGTACCCAACTTTGAAATAGGTGAATGTCTCCAGGGAACAGGATGTACAGCCGGATCGAGGTTATATCAATGTGAATTGGGGAAAAATTCTGCACCCCCACCATATGTCTTGACCCGAGGGGAAGATTCTAGCATTTGGGCAGGGCCAACAGACGAAATTTCCAGGCATTCCTACATATCCCATGAGGATGGGAATCAATCCATACATAGTTCTCGAAGGCCATGCATTTTAAAGTCATGTGGTGAGGATGTGGGAGAATAGATGAATGGGGAGCATGCACATGGTGTGACTGTTATAATCCAGGCATGAGTGGGGCTAAGGAAGCGTACACCATATCATGCAAAGATCCTCTAAGAGAATTATACCTAGGGGATAGTCAAATAGAATAGTTTGATGGATGGGCTTAAGACGAGGTGTATAAGCGTTCCTATGTATCCCATAAGTATGGGAATCAAGCCATACATAGTTCTCAAAATGAAGTTTAATGTCATGTAGGATGATGTGAGATTTAAATTTGTGTAGGACAAGATAGTTTAAGGTCATGCTGGACCAGCATGTAGTTTAGGGTCAAGCGAGACGAGATAGTTTAATGTCATGTGGGACCAGCATGCAGTTTAGGGTCATGCGGGACCAGATAGTTTAAGGTCATACTGGACCGGCTTGCAATTTTGGGTCTTGCGGGACCAGACAGTTTAAGGTCATGTGGGACCAGCGTGCAGTTTAGCATCATGAGGGACCAGACAGTTTAAGGTCATGCAGGACCGGTGTGCAGTTTACCGTCATGCAGGCCCGGAGAGTTTAACGTCATGTCAGCCCGGTGTGAAGTTTGCATTCATGCGGGACCAGACAGTATACAGTCATGCGGGAATAGCGTTCAGTTTATGGTCAGGCGTGACCAGACAGTTTAAGGTCATGCGTGGACCAGCGTGCAGTTTAGGGTCATGTAGGACCAGACAGTTTAAGGTCATGTGGGACCCGTGTGCAGTTTAGGGTCATGCGGGACTAGACATTTTAAGGTCATGCAGGACCATTAGGCTCAGGCAAAGTATTTCTTGAGGAGCATGGCATCAGTGGGAGGAGTTATACTCTAACCATCCATGGTCACCATGAAGTATGCTCCATTTGGCTAAACCTTGTGAACTATGTATGTTCATTCCCATTTGGGCTCCAATATGGGTGGTTTCTTATCGGGGATCATTGGTTCTCTGAGGACCAATTTGAAGTCTCCTTGTAGAAAAGATCGGATTTGAACGTTTTTGTCGAAGGCCCTAGCTATCTTATTCTGAAGCCTTTCCAGATTGTGCAGGGCACAGAGCCTATTCTCATCAAGGGCTTCCAATTCCGCGAGATGAATTTCAGCCACCTTATCTACCACCTGCTGGTCATAGGCCACTATGCGTAATGTGGGCGGCTGGATCTCGATGCATAGGATGACCTCAGCTCCATACACCAGGGAATATGGGGTCACCTAGGTGGAATTACGAGTCATCGTCCGATAATCCCATAGGGCATTGGGGAGAATGTCCAGATAACTCTTTTTGATCTGGCCAACCATCTTCTACAAAATTTTAGACAAGGTTTTGTTGAACTCCTAGATCATTCCATTATCCTACACATGATAGCGGGAGGTATGGTTAGGACAGATGTTGTACATGGCGTAAAAATTATTCAGTTTGGATACTCGGAAGTTGGTTCTGTTATCAGTGAGGATGGTGTGAAGACACTCCAAATCAGTTGATGATATTGGAGCTCACGAAGTCCACGATTGAATGGGCTTTGACATCCCTGAATGGAACTACTTCTATCCACTTGGAAAATGAAATCTCTGGTGGTTATGATGAACCTGCACTGGCGAGTTGTCGTCGGTGGGTATGGTCCCATGACATCGAGTCCCCAAACCAAAAATGGCAAGGAGTACTTGGTGGAGTGGAGAGGTTCTAGGGTCTGATGCATGAAGTTGGCATGTATTTTATACACATGACATCTCCTGATGAATTCGATACAATCATGGATCATGTAGGGCCAGAAGTACCCCAGTCTCTGGATCCGATGGGATAGCTTCGGCCCACCCTGATGGGCACCACAGGAACTAGCGTGAACCTCATGCATGTCCTGAGAAATCTTGACTCCTTATATGCAACAGAGGAGAACATCATAAAACTCGTACTTGTAGAGGATCTGGTCAATATTGAGACCACTCTGGAGGGTAAACTAAATCGTGCGGCATCGGATTCTCTCGTGCTCAGCCTGATCAGCTGGGAGGCAACCATTTTGGAGATACTCGACAAAGGGGGATCTCCAATTTGGGGTTGTTTCAACCACTGCATCTGAGGAACCTAGGGGTCCCAATGTGGAGGCTCTGGTGGTAATATGGCCTAGTCAAAGGTCGTCGTCATCCTCTAGGGTGACAGGGGCACTAACTCTCTGGTGTTCCACGTGTATAATCAAATCATCCTGCTTGGGTTCTACAAGTGATGCATCCAGGCCGGTCAGGGCATCGGCTTGACCGTTCTGAGATCGAGGCACATGAGTAACTTCCAGCCGAGAGAGAAACCATGCCATTAGCTCAGGGGGTGCTCTCCAATAGTGGTGTGAGCTCTGGATTTATGAAAACATAGCCACAATTTACTTTCTTGATAACTAGTTCAAAATCCCCATTTACATGTAAATGGGGTACATCGATCTCGAGGGCCATCTCGACGCCAATGATAAGAGCCTGATACTCTTCTATGTTGTTGGTGCAGCATTCTGACAACAGAAATGAATATGTCAGAATGGATTACAACAGAGAAATAAAGACAATACCCAGGCCTACTCTACTGAGTCTGGGATCTTTGAGTTTCCTACAGGTGGGGCTCTGAGAGGCACCATCAAAGTGAATCTTCCAACATGGGATGACATGATCTAACGAGAGGACTACCTCATCGGGAAAATACAAGTCAAATAATTGGTCCGTAGAGGTCAGATGGGCAATATTAAAGTGTGCCAATTCCTATCCCTTGATATCATTATGAGGCACAAACCTGATGTCAAACTACTGGAAGAATACCGCCCACCGTGCTAGATGGCTGGTTCACATGGGGCGGTTCAGAATGTACTTCATCCGGTCTACTCGAGACACCAGATAAACCTTATGGTGTTTTATGTAGTGTCACAATCTATGTACTGCGAATACTAGTGAAAATCATCTCTTCCCGATAGGGGAGTATCTGGTCTTTATATTGAGGAGCATGCGGCTGAGGTAGTAGAGACTTTTTTCCATCCCCTCACTGTTCTTCATGGAGAGAAGGGAACCAAGAGATCATTCCATGGCAGCCACGTATAGGATCAGTGGTTTTTCAGAGTTGGGTGGCATCAAGACTAGAGGCTGGAGTTGATACTGCTTGATTTCCTCAAACACGGTCGGGCACTCTTCGTCCCACTCGCAGGCATAGCATTTCTTCATGAGTGGGGAAAAGGGCTTACACATTCTATCCAGATTCACAAAGAATCGGCGTATATAGTCTAAGTGGCCTTGGAAACCTCAAAGCACCCGAATATTTCTCAGAGGAGGCATCTAACTGATTGCCTTGATCTTCTCTGGGTCGATCTCTATACCCCGGTACCTGACAACTAGGACAATAAACTTCCCGGAGTTGACCCCGAAGGCACACTTCAATGGGTTCATCTTCAAGTTGCGGGAATGGAGGAAGCCGAACACTTTCTCAAGGTCCTTGAGATGGTCCTAGAACTAGTAGGACTTGACCACCAGATTATCCACATATCATTTCACCATTGTTCCAAGGATTGTCTTGAATATGCGGTGCATGGCCCGCTGATAGGTGGCACCTACATTCTTCAGGCCGAAGGGCATAACTTGGTAACATAATATACCTTTAGGAACCCTGAAAGTGGTGGACTCTTCATCTTCTAGGGCCATCAGGATCTAATTATATCTAGAGTAGCCATACATGAAAGAGAGGTCTTGGAACTCGTTTGTAGCGTCGATCAACAATTATGTCACTTGAAGGGGAAAATAATCCTTCGGACAGTGACGGTTGAGATCTCAGAAGACGAAGCAGACTCAGATATGTCTGTTCTTCCTCCTAACTGGATCAATGTTGGCTAGCCACATGGGGTACTGGACCCCTTTGACGATGTTGTCTCTAATGAACTTTTCATCTTCGGCCTCAATAATGGCACCATGAAAAGGCTGCATATTCCTGGGAGTCTCCTTGAACCCGTGATTGTTTGTCAGGAGACCGAGGTGGTGGACAACTACTTGAGGATCTTGTTCTGACATCTCGTCATACCTCCAGGAGAACACATCATTTTGTTGTTTTAGAAAATCTATGTACCGTTGCTACTCCTCGAGGGACATGGCGGCACTGATCTATGTGGGTCTCGGATCCGCCTCGCTACCAAGGTTCACCTATACCAGTTCATCGACTCCGGTGTAGACGCCTTCTTAAAAGTTGGGGGGATCATCCTTCAGATCCTCTTATTCACTTGCAGAGGAGGGATTCCCAGCGAGAGAAGCTTCCTCTGGGTCGGAAGATCCTGATGGGAGGCTGGTACTAGCCTGAACAGTAGTATACATCATATCAAGAGATTCACGCGCCGCTAAGACAATAGCGATGATGGCAGTCAATCCAATCCAATCCAGTCTTTAGCCTAATGGGGTTACTCTTGTTGATATAAAAGCAATAGTGGTGCATCAACTTGATCCGGTTAATCCCAGTCTGGTGAAACAGACATGTATGACGTACTGCCGTTGTAATGGGGTGGACATCCCGATATCGTACGGGGGTAGGATTCTCTAGGATCACCTGTTCCTAGTTCATGTAGGAGTATGAGGTGATTTTCTGTTGTCACTTAAACATGGTAATATGCCTCCCTCTTGAAATAGAGACATCAAAGCATTGCCCCATGTCGGGGGTTGTGGCCTCCAATCGATGGATCAGGAAGATGTAGGCATCATCCAGACCTTCCCAGGGGTCAGTTGTGACTGTGGCGGGCTCAACCTCCCTTGCCAGAATCTGATTATCCTTACTCTTGTAATAGTCAGTGTCCAGATAATAGGATTCACAAGAGGCGAAAGGAGATGCATCACCTTGGAGTATTCCTACTCGACCATTTAGGCAGTACTTGAGGCACAAGTTATATGGTGAGGGGACCGCCATGTTCAGGTGGAGCCATCGTTTTCCCATCAATTCATTGTACGTGGTGTCATGGGAGACAACTATAAACTCAGTACTGGAAACTAGGCCATCGAACTGGGTCTTCAAGCGGATCGTGCTGACAGGGGTCTGATTGGTCCTGTAATATCCCTAGATCCGTAAATTAGAGGGAGTCTGGTCATCCTTGGATATCCCCAACTTTTGTAGTGTCCGCATCGGGATAAGGTTGATCCCGGAGCCAGTGTCAATGAGACACCGACGAACCTCCACACCGTTAAATTGGTCGGTGATGTACAGCATCCGGATGAGACCCTATATGGGAGAGCCTTCATCTTCTCTAGAGAATGAAATTATGGTCTGACATTCATCATTCTAAATTGTTTCAGCATGAAAGGCTTCTGCAGTTTCTACCTCTGTCTCAAACTAGAGGGGGATTCTTAAATCCTTAGCGAGGGCCTCGCGCATATCCGACGATAGAAGAAGGGCTTAAAGGATGGAAAGCCTCACTGGGAAGCTGTAAAGGTTCTTGAGGACATCGTACTTCTACGCCAAGAATGAACTTCTACTTACAGAAAGTCGCTCTGCAATTGGAGGCTTGGCAGGCCCTGCCGGCTGGACCGGTGACTGGGTTGTGCTAGGCATATCCCACTGCTCACTAGTCGAAGCCTGAAGGTTAGCTGCTGGATGAGGACCAGACAACTGGGATTTTCTTTTATCTAGGAGAGATTGGTCATGGCCTGGACGAGGTAGCTCTGCCTGATCCAGTAGCACAAACGGTGGTGGAGGCATTCCAGATGACACCGGATGAAGAGGTTGCACGTGCTGAGTTCTTCACTGGGCCTGCTATCTGGTCTCAACACCATGCATATCCTGGATGGAGGTTCCAACTAATGTTCCCTGATGACCCATATTGTCGTGGCTTGGCCGAAGTTGGCATTGACAGGGGACGTTGGGGAGGTTTTCCTAGCGCTCCCCCTTGTCGAGAGTCATATAGGGTTTACCAACTCCACGGTATTAACCGAAGCATACCCTTGACTGTTAATTGAAGATTCATCCACTACTGGGTAGATTCTGGGTGAGATCCCCATCTCTAGGGGCATGAAGTCACTGAGAGTGTGGGAGGAAGATGGTATTGGCAGGGTGCATTTCTTTTTCTTATGTCATTGATGCTTTCTCTTCTAGGGAGAGGTTGGCTGAGATGATGATGCAGAAGTGGTGGCCTCATCTTCTGAAGGCTCATGATGATTTTTGTGTTCCCGAATGATGAGATGGGCTGGAGCAACCATCTTGTGAGCCATCCAGTCATCACACTTCTGGGACCCACGGTTAGAATCCTTCTACCAATCTTTTTCATTGTTGCTACCGCTGTCTGACCTTACAAAGACACCCGCCACTTATGTTGGGGATGGGCCCAACCTGACTATATTTTTATCGACCTGGTCTTGAAGCCAGTCTTTGAACACATAGCACATCTTGAGGGTATTCCCCAGAATCTGTTGATAGAGGAAGTAGTTGGGATGATCAGTGAGACTCGCCTCTTCCAGCCTTCTGCACTCAAGAAAGCGTACAATACCTTGCTCTAGGGTGCTACGAAAGTAACCGGGGACTTTATTCTCACTAAATGAGTATGTCCGATTTCTTTTTTCTAGAAATGGGGCCCTTGGATCTTGACCCTGATGAGGAATCGGAGGGGCATGTCGAAGTGGTGGACCCTAATTGTCCCGCCTGGGCAGTGGAGGTGCATTACGCGGAGGCGCTTGCCGATTCTGAGGATGCTTCTAAGATAGAGGCTATGCCTAAGTAAGATAGCCTCGGCAAGGCTATGGGTCTGGTGCTACTGCTAGCAATTCTAGTTTCCTGGGGGCTTGTATTTGGGCCATCGCGGCGGGCTCGCCTCTGGCAGCTCTCCTCGCCGGGATAACAGGGGGTAACAGACATGCTTGGTTGGCCTATTGCAGGGCTTACTCAAGGGGTTGGGCCTTGTGGGAGAAGTCTCAGAATCTTCCAAGGTAGTTATGGGTGATAAGAGAAGGAACTAGTTCCGTCTTGATGTTCCCTACACACATCGTCAGTAATTGCTCATGAGTCAATGGCATGTCAAGGGATTATGTGATCCCCTTCCACCGGGCAGTAATGTATGTGACTCACTCATCAGGTCTTTTCTTGCACTTGAAGAGGTCTAAGATACTGTTCTTCCAGGTGGTAGAGTTGAACTGATAGAGGAACTGCCTGTGAAGGTCCTCCCAACTGGTCACGAATCCGGTGGGGAGCTGGTTGTACCAGACGAATATCGGCCCCTCCAACGTCTGAACAAAACAACAAAGCTTGGAAGCCTCCTACTACGCTGGAGTCCCTAACATGGTCCCACACCTTCCGTTAATGTGGGCTAGGGGCTGAAGCAGGTCCCCCATCCCATTATAGGGGTATAAGTTGGGATTCCCAAAACCCAGAGGCACTGTCATATCATACACCCATGCCGGGTATGACTTTCGATCAGGTGGGATTCCCCCATGTCGTGTTTCCAACACCTCAAAGCAGGATATGAGTGCTGCCATAGGATCATCTGGGTGGGGATCCCAGTCTTGACAGGGATCCCTAACCACGAGCTCGTTTTTGGGTTCTTCAACACGGTAAACATGCTCATTGGCTCGTGGAGCGGCCTGCGGGCTAGCTGGGGGAACCCAGGCTAGATTCCTGGGATTTTCGCTCCATTCGGGAGGTTTTGGTGAGACATATCGTGCCCTCTTTCCATAAGCTCTGGTTTCAGCCCTGTCCGCAGGAGCAGCATGGTCAGAGTTGCCTAGGGGAAGCTCGCCGAGGGGTAGTTGTTCCTGCCCCTACTGCCGCAGCCTAGGATTACCATAGTTGGGTCACCACTCTACAGCACTTCCTACCTGGAGTTCGTCAAAATACCTCTTCTTCTCATCAAGTTTCTGACGCAATGTGGCCTTCTCGAGGTCCTCCTCTATATTTGAACTAAATTGGACGGGTTGGAGTGCTTGACATCTCCAACGTGCTATTTTCCCTAATTAGCATTCCTGCTGAGTACCAATGCCTCAGTGGGTGGAGGGAGACCTAGGAGGTTCCTCTACTAATGAGTAATCCTCCTCGATGGTTCCAACAGTGGTGGCACACCCTCAAGGGGTAAGTCTCCATCGAGAAGCTCCAACTCATCCTCCTTGTCCACTATGTCAGCCATGTTGACCGTGACCATTCCTGGGGGCATGTCATCCATATCACATAGTGAGTTGGGATTCTGCCGGATTGGGATGAAGAGGAGGGAATAATATTCCCCCAGCCACAGATTTGCATGTGCGGGGTACCCTCATTGATAATTTCGTGGAATACCTTGATACTCTGAATGCATTGCTACTGGAGAGCTTCATGGAAACCTGGTGACTCAGGGCGCTGGGCCACAGGGAGTATGACCAGATTGACTAGATGGAACTACTCAATGATGTCTTTGAAATGTGCTTGGATCCTTCATTAAACCATGTGATGATTACGAAGACTAAAATGTGTCTCCCAAAGGGTGTCGCGGAAACACACAACTTTCTTCTAGGGTGAGGGATTCTGGTATGCAGAAAACCTACACTGCCACGGGCCAGAACTTCTTGGGGTTTTGGTCCACTGAAAGGATGCCCCAGAAGCTCCTCGGCTCACATTCAGGGTCTGTCCAATGATTTCCCCACTCACTAACTGGGGGTGGTTGAGGAACTGGCAATGATACTGAGGCAGACTGCTAGAACGGCAGGCTGGCCGGTGGAGTGTACGGCGAGCAGGCTGACTGGCCGCCAATTCTCAGCCTATCCTTCGAAGAGTGTAGCGACCTGGTTGCCACATCATGATAAGAGGGGCTGATGGCCATCGTTTCAGGCTCCGAGGCTAGGGCTGCTGGTGATAGGGAGCGATGTTGATCGCCTACCATTGGTCCCCAGAATAGCTCTCTGTGATCTCTTATGGAGGTAGAGAGTGAATCCGACGACTATAGTGGTGATCGCATGACTGTAACCTGCGGGGTCACCAGATTTTCATCATCCTTGATATACCTGCAGAGTGAGGCAGGAATCCTATGGTCCTCACATTCCAGGAGAACCAGGCTAATGCGCCTCTTCCCAGCCTTGGCCCTTGACTCGGATGAGCGAGGGGAGGGTTCTCGAGCTGAGTTGTACTCTGTTTCAAGTATGAGAATCATACCGGTTTGATCTCCATTCGGGACTTCCTAGGA
This sequence comes from Viscum album, assembly GCA_963277665.1. Taxonomy (NCBI): domain Eukaryota; kingdom Viridiplantae; phylum Streptophyta; class Magnoliopsida; order Santalales; family Viscaceae; genus Viscum; species Viscum album. Next base: position 677,619,006 of record OY728158.1, on the reverse strand, counting down.
TTCTTCTTGTGGTGGCAGTGGGTGGATCCTCGGGATAGGGCTAATTCCTGACATAGGGTCCTTCGGCCGCAATGGTGCTGGGGCAAAGAGGGTTTCCACCCGAGAAAGCCGGGTATGAGGAGCACCCGAACAATTGTCGAAGTGGACATGGAGAGGACCTCCATGAATAGAGCTATAGCGTAAAAAACCTCCACTGGGACCGATAGGAGCATAGGGAGGACCTCCATTCTTGGTGCGGGTGGAGCGAGGTTGGACATCACCCCTCTGGTTATCGGGGTGAGGAGAACCTTCACCAATTGCAGAGAGGATGTAGGGAGGATCCCCATATTGGAGAGGGACCGGATGGGCCATTTCCTTGCACCAGCAGTCGAGAGCAGGAGGAGATACTCCATATACAGTGTAATGGGCATGGGAGAGGCTTCTGTACTGAGTATAACTGTCACTAGGCAGACCCTCATTCAGATTGGGGGGGGGGGCACGGGGTGGACCTCTATGTCAAGCCTCGAAGTAGGGAAGGCCAATGCTCTCTGTGGTAGCGGTACGGGGAGGACCTCTGTATGGGGTGGCATCATAGTGGTTTGGTTCGCAACAACCACTGCTCGTGCATGCGACCAAAAGAGTCGATCCAGCCTGCCCATGGGGTGGTTGGGGCCTCGATCCCAGTTGTAATATAAGAGCCCCAGATCAGTGTATGCAGGGACTTGATGATATGTGTTAGCAGTGGGTCAGACTATAGTAGTCATCGATGTTGACGCCCCTTGGCGGATGTCCTCCTCAGCTCATGCTCGATGCTGGCATCGGGTCAGACGAGCCGGGGTAGGTGGTGCAAGTGCATAGCTTACCTTCCTCTCTTCTGACAAGACCGAGTGGCAGCGCTAAAACGACGGGGTGGGAGCCCTTCCCGGGAGACCCTGGATTGGGACTCTGATCGGACTGGGTCATACATCACCTACCTCATCAGCATAAGGCAGGGAGTCATCAAAGCACTACAAGGACAGTCTCCTGAAGTGGTTGTATGTCGGGGTGGGGAGCAATGGCTCCCTACGAGGCCCTTGGGGGCAGTGTTGATGGTGAGGAACAGATGCCTCTAGATCCAGGCAGACCATATCCTGCGTAGGGATTATTCCCTCCTCCTCGTAACGATGTACAAGTTCATTAATTACCCTTCGTTGGACACCTTCGGATGGGGAGAAGGGGCATGGGTGCCCCACGGTCATGGACGCAGAGGCCTTCATGGAAGCGGTGAAGCCACGCGGAGTGGCTATGCTAGTGTTTCCCTTGTCCCTCAGTAGATGGGAAGGCAGTGGTCATGTTCCTAAGGTAGCAACCTGATTTTTGAGAAGCGGGAAGATGAACTCGTTAGTGCTGAGAGAAAAAGAAATTGACGACCAATGACCCAGTGCCATCCTGTCTTCAATGATCAGTAATAGGGATCCATGCTGACAATGTCGTAGAACAAGATTTCCAACGTTCTACTGCCCCAACATCTAGTTATTTTCAATCAAGGCCTGCTATTTTCTTGGCAGGACCCGGTGCCAGATGTCTGGATCCGGTGACATGTCAATCCATTGATTCCCTGAGCACTACTAATATCCATATTTGAGGAGAATATCTTCACATTGTGTCCACCATTTGTATTTATTATGCTTTCTTCAGGGCGCACACGTCCTTCTATTTCAGGGATGAGGGACGTGGTTTTTTTGTTGCCCTGCATTCCCGCTTTCCAAAGGAGGGCAGCATCCGCTTCTTATTCAGGGACATCTTCTCCTTGATTGAAATGGTATGATGGGATGTCATTTCTTCCTTATGTGGATTCATCCTTAGAACTCTTCACCTAGTCCAGGTCTCCCTCATAGACTTAAGACGTTGTTCGTGAAACTCTTCCTGGCGCGATATCTTCATGAAAACAAGTTAATTATGTTGCTTTTGTCACGACATTGCAAGGGGTCCTGTCAGGGCAGCAACCTTCGGTTAGGGGAGTAGTCATGTTGGGCATCACTGGCATGTCTGGACACTAGGAATTGGTGTGTCTATCTTTTGTCCCTTATTATATGGATTCTTGAGGGTGCGGAAGCCTGAGGCATCCCACATCGAATGTGGGGAATCTTATTCCATGGGCATGTATCTGAAGTTTTCCTCAGCTTACCATGATTTACATAGGGTATGTCGCGAGTTTATCGTCATGCAAAGATGGTTACACTAAAGGTGTTTCTTCTGAGGTTTTCCTCAAGCATCTCATGTTTATCACGAGGTAGGTCACGATTTAACGTCTTGCAGACACAGAATGAGGGTGATTAGAACATTGACTAGAGTGGATCAGATGGAGGAACCCCCTGGAGGGGACACTAATATTAGGGCCAATATGTGAGTGGCTTCCTGAATGCTGTTAAATGAAACGGGGAATGGGGTGGCATGATTCCACCAGGACATGGTAGCCAGGGTAAAAATCTGGATGGCTGATGGAAGGTTCTGTTAAGGGGATGGTGAATGTGATGGCACCATCATGAGGATGATGATGGTTTTGGGCGTGATCCTTGAAGAGGCTTCCTACGTATCCTCATGGTATGGAATCAAAGTCCATATAGTTCTTCTGATGACGGCTTACTGCCGATTGGGGTTTTCAACGGCTTACCATTGGATGAGGTCACAACGTCTTACCTCTGGATAGGGTTTCAACGAATTACCACTGATTGGGGTCGCAATGTCTTACGCTGATTAAGGTTACAATGGATTACCTTTGTAATGACAATGTCTTACCACTGAATGGAGTGACAACAACTTACCACTGAAAGAGGTCCATAGTTTAACATCGTGTGTGACGGGGGTGAACCAACGTGATGGGGGTCGGAATGGCCAATGGGTGGTGGTCTTGATCCTCGTGGAGGCTTCCTACGTACCTTGCCTTAGCAAGGATCAAAGACCATGTAGTTTAGAATGTTAAAAATGGAGGCTTCCTACGTACCTCTCCTTGGAGTGGATCAAAGACCACGTAGTTCATATGGCATTGGTGAATCGACGTGAAGGAGGACCTGGGGCCCAATGGGTGGTTTGATTGAACCTCATGGAGGCTTCCTATGTATCTTGCCTTAGCAAGGATCAAACACCTTATATTTTGGATGATGTGGCATGGGGATTACACTCTAGGATGACCAGGGGTTGATGAACCGACGTGATGATGGTCGGAATGACCGGGTGTTGGGCTTGAACCTCGGGGAGGCTTCTTACGTACCATGCCTTGACATGGATCAAAGACCTCATAGTTCGGGATGGGGTCCTGGAACACTGACACAGAGACGGTCGGGGCTAATGGTTGGTGGGCTTGAACCTCATGGAGGCTTCTTACATACCATGCCTTGACATTGATCAATGTCCTTGTAGTTTGGGATGGTGGCTTGGCACACTGACACAGAGACAGTCGGGGACAATGGTTGGTGGTCTTGAACCTCATGGAGGCTTCCTACATACCATGCCTTGACATGGATCAAAGTCCTTGTAGTTCAGGATGGTGTCTTGGCACATCAACACGGAGATGGTTGGGGCCAATGGTTGGTGGGATTGAACCTCAAGGAGGCTTCCTACGTACCATGCCTTATCATGGATCAAAGTCCTCATAGTTCAGGATGGTGTCTTGGCACACCAACACGGAGACGGTCGGGGCCAATGGTTGGTGGGATTGAACCTCGTAGAGGCTTCCTACATACCATGCCTTGACATGGATCAAAGTCCTCATAGATCGGGATGGTGTTTGGGGAGCACACTGTGGGGAACCCAAGGTGTTTTTCCATGGTCGATGCATGCTCTAAGCTCACGTGAGTCATCCTTGATGTTAGAAACTAGAGATAGAAGATACCTGACGATCACGTCGTGAAAGGTGCTTCCATGGGAAATGGAGTGGGGATTATGCATGGTTAACCGACCAAAGTGGAAATAGAGTCTTATGCATGGTTAGCTGCCCAAGAAGTCAGGACTTACTCCCGTATGGAGGCCTGTGGTGACAAAGTGCAGCCGGAGAGGGACTTGGGACTAAAGAAAGGATAAGCACTATTCCCTATCACTCCCTTCACTAGCTCTGGGGACCGAAGTTGAAAGGAAAAGCAGGGATGCTGCATCCTATAGGAAATATAGGGGGCTTACACCGAGATGGTCACCCTTCCCCCGTGGACAAACTCCACTCCTATAAAAAGGATATCATCCCCTATGGAGACCGGTGGGTGTGGAGAATGTCCAAGGTGGGGGTACCCCACGTGCGAAGCACGTAGTGAGGTCATAGTTTAACATCATGTGTTGAGGATGATGGTGCTTGGAAATTTAACGTCCTAAAGCTCGAACGAGGTGGGATTGCTTCGCGCCCCTAGGAATTACATAACTGGTACCCTCTGCTCCTTGGTGCAAATAGGGTACAGGCAAAGTTATGGTGAGGGGGTGTTATTGAGCGAACCATCGAGGGGCCATCATTAGCATTGTTATGTGAAGAAGGAATATACATTAGCGTGTATATGTGATGATGAATGAGGCAAAGCAATGTAATGGGCAGTATCTTCCATGGGACTTTGAAGTCACATCTTGTAAACCTGGAGGGTCACAAGGGAAAATTAGTTTCCAAGAAGAGGGGTTCATAGGCAGGGTCCTTGTGAAGCTCTACTGTTCCGCGTGGCGGAGGGCACTTATGAAGGGGGTGCTTCATGAAGTGGGGTGACTTAGCCTATGAATAGGGCATAAATTCCTATGGGAGGTGCTTTGCAAAGTGTAAGGGAATTCACGGAGCACTGCCTCACAGAGAAATGGTGCCTCATGAAGAAAGGTGTCGTGAAGCAATGTGCTTCGCGAAGTACAATGATCATGCCATATCATGTGGACCATGTGTTCACAAAGGGTGTTTTGTGGAGCATAGATGCTCCGTGATGACCCGGGTCCCCTTGGGGATATACTTCCATTATGAAGCCCCTTAGGCTTCACGAAAGACATCCCTCTCATAAGAGGGGATCAAAACGAGACAAAGAGGAGGCACTTCGTAGAGAAGAAGTACCTCACATAGCTCATGGATCACAGAGCATAAGGATGCTTCGCGATCCGGGAGATGGGTAGTCGAAAGGTTGGATTGTTTGTCGTTTTGGCTCAGGGGGAGACCAGTATTTATGGGAAAGAGGCTCTGTTAAGCAGAGATTTTGCAGGGAGAAGAGGGACTTGTTTTCTTCGCGGCAGAATCATAAACATCACATGCGGTTGCGGAGCATCCCGCCTCCTGACTCTGCAGAGCATCCCACCTCCTCACATGGCGGTGGGCTCGCGAGTGTCAAATGTGTTCCCAGAGCATCTCGCCTCCTCGCTTCACGGCAGCTACAGTGCTGAGGGACTCTGCGAAATTTCTTCACGAGGTAGTCAATGGTGCCTTTGTTTAGGCTTCTTCTCTGTCCTAAATTTGTTGCCAACAGTGACATCAATCAATAAACTAAGGTATGTGGTCTAAATCTAACTCTCATAGTCATGATTTATGATATGTGAATTTGATTTTATGATTTTCTAGAATACCTTGATAAATGGTTTCCTAAATTGGAGTAATTAGGAATGTGGAATTTAATTGTGATTACCTTGGGGATTAATTGATAATTGGATCAAGGAACGAATTAAGGGGTTTCCCAAATAAATATTTTGGAGATCTGTCATGGGTGGAGATATTGTATTTGAGGTATTTAATTGTTGTGTTAGGGTAATTAATTGGGTAGAATTAGTTATAAAAGAATGGTGTAGACCAAAGATATTTAATTGTGACAATTAATTATGACATGTTGATATTTGATATGGATAATTAATGGGGAAGAATTAATTATGGAATGATGATTGCGTTGATTGATTGATTAATTCACAAATTAATTAATGGACTTTGTTCTTTGTTCATTGCAGAATTTACTAAGGTCCTTTGAAATGTTTAACTAATCATTGGATTATTAATGGAATGATATGGAAAATTCTTGTGAATTAATGAATGATTAAATAGATGAGATTTTTTGGTGCTACGCAAGGTGTTCTATATATATTAGAAGTTGGTACTAAAACATGGAGTCCCACCCCAATAGATATCCACACTTCAAATAAATGGGGTTCTAGGCATGAAGACATACACCAAATAAGAAATGGAGTGATATGCATGAAGACCTACACATAATGAGATTGTGGTGCTAGGCATAATGACCAACACCAACTGAATGAAAATAATGAATGATGATTCAAATGAGATTTGGGGTTCTAGGCATGATGACAGAAACCAAATGAATGTTAAAAATGAATGATGATTCAAATGAGATTTGGGGGCTAGGAATGATGAACTACACCAAATGATTAATAATGATAAATGATGATTCAAATGGGAAACATGAATTGAGACTTGGCCTATTGTGATGATTAAAGATTAAATGAAAATGTGATAACTGTTTAAACTAGGCATTGTATTTACTGCATCAGAAAACATTACACACTATCTTTTGACTGGACTCATTTTAGACATCGTTAGAAGTGGTTTATTGAGTTTTACTCACACACTATTTAGGCCACATTATCGGCACCTGAGTAGAATTTGTTGCTATAAGACCGGATAAGGGCAAGGCCCTGAGATTAGTTGTAGTTTGGGATCAAAGACTGGGAGAAGGAACTGGTCATGGTTCGGGACCCATTTGGGAGTCGTTGTTTCTTTAATTTCAGTTGCATTGCAGACAATTGACATTTTCCTTACCATAACATGTTTTAAATTTTAGGTGAGTGTTGTATTGTCATGTTTTTATTATCATATGACATGATTGTTTGGGTTATTTATACAAAACTGAACATGGTTATTGTTATTTGTCCCATTGGAGTTTTATTCTGATAAAAGAGGGTATAATCTCCCCAAGACAGACTTACCAAGCCCTCTAAACTATCAGGCACCCTCTGGCATACGAGGAGATGCAATTGAATGAATGTGGCCAACCTTCTCGGGGCATCATTTAGTGTCTCCCAAGTCGAGACGTCACAAAGTTGTATCAGAGGGGTTTTCTTTTCATTCTATATCTTTTTTATTACAATTTTGGGAAAGTTGGACATGAGACTAAAAATTTTGAGGTTTGGTAATGATCTCAATCATGGGAGTTCCAAACCCATTTATGGGGGAAAATCTGATTACTCAAGGTGGGATTGTTTTGATTGTTTTTTGTTGTTACATTTGTAAATTATTTTTCCATGGGTGACGCACTTGTAGTGTGATGTGATGGTTGTTTTGAAAATTGTCGAATTTTGATTTATGGACTAATGAGGGACGATTCTTGAGTCTGCATGCAACATTATAGGAACCTAGGGTTGTTGGGACATGCATCATTCTAGGTACTCATGGGAAAATGGGTTGTGGGTAAGTTGTCAAACTTGAACTATTTTTCCTTGTTGATAGATTGAAATAATGACGAAAAATGAGAAAACATGGGTGTCTAATGAGAAACTTGATTAATGAAATGAGTATGAGAAAATAATTAATTATTGAAAAAATTAATTTGAGATAATGTGATTAATTAATGGTTTTATTAATTAATGAGAATTTATGTACCCTTGTTAACCAAGACCTAGGAGTAGGATGGTTAAGGGTAGTGATCAGGCCTCAATGTTGACTGTGTAGTGAGAGAATTGTGAAAGGACATGTTGAAAGTTTTTGTGTTAGTTTATACTATTAAATAAATGATATATGGTTGGGTTATAAGACCTAAGACCTGTGTTTGGCCTTCTAGATATATGCCTCCATGATGCTTGTTGAGGGAGAGACCGAGGGGTATAACCTAGAATGGAATTCCAGATAGGGAGAATGAAAAACAATTGTTGAATGCATAGGATTAAGGGGAAAAGTTCCAAGATAACTTTTCTCATTTCATGCAATTCATGGAGAGATACCCAGGGTGGGTTCAGAAAGGCACGTCAGAGTTGACATGGTAGTTTCATCTAAAAAACCCTCATACTTTTACTAGAGAGGGTGGACCTGAGGGAGCAGGATTTTGGATTTAATTCATAGAGATGATAATTGACCATTTGGAGACCCTGCATGGGAGGAGAGTCAAGATAGTTGCTTATATGCTATGGGGATTAGTGGACTTCTAGTTTGACATCTAGGTACGATATTGATAGACTGATGATATGTTATGGAAGGAATTTCTTGAATAGTTCATTGAACACTTCTATACAGAAACACTGATACAAGAGAAGGATTGAGAGTTTATGCATCTGACCCAAGGAAACATGTCCATAATGGAATACGATTTAAGTTTCATAGATTTACGAAATTTTTCTCCATCTTTGGTTGTAGTTGATGTAACTCCCTGACCCCAATTAACCAGCGTCTATGCATTATTTTAATACATTGTCATGATACAAGGAAATCATGTCCCGAAAGACCGATTAGTTTAGCAGTCTTGGAAATATATTATATACTTGAATATTAAATTACATTATAAATTGAAAAACAATGACAACATTTTCTCCATTGACCACACTCATAACCCTGTTCATTCATAATACACTTCTTGTAAATCCTTGGAAAATAAAACATAAGAAAGGGATCATATTAGATGCTCAGTAAGAGTAAACAATTTAGCAGAAGATAACATAAACCACATTCATGGTGAATAATTGAAAACACATGCCTTTAAAAATAATAAACATGAACACTTTATGGTGGAAATATGATCTGAGTAAATAATTCCATAATAAAACATAATCATGGGTATTCTACTAGTCTAATAACCACATGAACCATCAATGTTATTTTCATAATGAGGGAATGTATAATTCCAAACATTTTGAAACATTTTGGCAAGGCCTCATCCAATTACATGTCTAATTGTCTCATGAGACCTACCAATTAATCGAGGAGTTATAGAGGGCTCCACTCGTCACTTACTATGTCCAATACATTCCTCATATAAAAAGGTTGAAACATTACATAAGCATTCATATTAAAACTAGCATACAAAATGTCAATAATTTATCCATAAACCATGAATGGTATAAAAATAACACATCCACATTCAAACATATCAAAAAAACATCAATAAAATATGGAAGATTTTTATCATAATAAATCAACTTCAAACAACTTTAAAATACATCAAAGGATGTTGACATAGATGAAAATTATTTGTAAAACACATTGAGAAAAATATCGCTTTTTCATGAAAACATTCAATAATTACATAATTTAGAAAGGAGGACATTTAATGAAATTTTAGAATCAAAGTGTCCAATACCACATTGAAACATTTTAAAGGGATTAACATTTTAAAAAATTCATTTCCATATTAATAAATCCTTAAAACCATTTTGAACACATGGACATTAATGAGAAAGGTTTAGAAGAATGAATAATTAAAACATTTAAAATGATGTTTTAATAAAAAGTCCCTTAAAAATAATCCCTTTGAAAACTTTTTTATGAAACATGAACATGTATAATAAATATTTCCCAGTATATACTTACGTAAAAACAACCTCGGATAATAAAGAGATTATGAAATTAACCCTGAACATGCACTTTCCTTTAGTCGAGGGTACGTTTAACCTCCTGTATAATGACCATAGTATGTTATCAATTTATTCCAGAACTGTATTCCAATTTATTATTTCATAAATTATTCATTTATGACATTATAATACCCATTTAATAATTATTTCCTTGTTAAATTAACATTTTAGGTAATAATCACTTTCTTCATCGTACGTGTTTTAACTTGTTATTTTTGATCGTATCATTTATATAATGATTTAAGTACTTCCATAATATAAACCTTGATTTATATATCACATATATTTAGAATATAAATATTTATAATCGATAGATATATGAAATAGAAGACACCGTTTATGGAGACGGTAGGTCATACGTACACATAAACGTTGTTTTCGTTTTCATATCATATTGAACGAAAGTAAGTGAATAAGATATATGTAAGTACACACACACAAACATAGATATATATATATCTAGTAGAATTATTATGTAATATATTAAATACTTATTAATAATATATATATTCATATAATCATCGTTGAATGTTGAACATGGGAATGAATATATTATCGCATCGTGGAGAAGGTAATCTGTACGTACGCACGAGCGACAATATAATTATATTGATAGTGAAATCATATATAATGGGAAGATTTATCATATATACAGAATTATTATCATGTTATATTTATTATTTTCATTAGTTATACTTATTATTATACTCATCAAAATAATGAAGTGTTTGAATAACACACTACACCACGACGTGGAGATGGTAAGTCATATGTACGCACGTATAGTGACTTTGTCATTCATATGATGCATAAAATAATGAATGTGGTTCTACAATTTCTATAATATGATAATATTATATAGAAGATACTGGAGTTATTATTATAGAATGGAAACAACAAAGAAAGAGGAAGTTGAAGAAGAAAAGAACGTGAAAGATGTGATGAAATATTTACCTCTTCTTCGGGTTCATCCTTTTGATTTGATAAAAAGGGTACCATAGGTTAATTTTCTGACCAAATTAAGGCCTCTAAGATGAAGGAAAAAATGTTGGGGGTATATTTTGGCAAGGGTTGGCCGAGCCAAAAGGCATTGGAGGTGTGCAATTAAGAGAAGGGGAAGTTCCCTTTTATAAGAGAGGTGAGGGTCACTTTGGGAAAAGCTTGAAATATTTTTTTATAATAAAATCATTTTCAGTTTATAATGGCTACAAGATGAATTATTTAAAGTATAAAAAGGTTATGGGTCTAAAACCTCTCAACCAAGCGATTTATATAGGTTTAGGTCATCATATTAACCTTATCTTTTAAGTTTAACTCCTAGTAAAATAGTTTGACATTTATCATGTCTCTTTGTATTTTTATATTATATGGTTAATAAACTAACTATAACAAGAAAATAGAACACCATGTGGTTCCTTATTGTTATATATAACCTTATCTAAGTCCTTTTTCCGAATGATATATTTTTAAGAATATTATATCCATTAATAATATAATATTTGTTTTAAAAACTCAATTATGTCAATTTTCACACTATTTAGTATTACATTTTTTTGAAAGCAATAAAACTTTATCAATTTGAATAAAATTTATTTAACCAACCCTTACATGTCATATTAACATATAAAATTAGTGTATTTCATCATAATTCTCAATTTACATTTATTTGGATATTTATAATATCAATTATTTTAATATTTCATTAATAAGGTAATTATTACATCATCATTATGTCATAAATAAATTAAATTATTAAATGTATAAAAATTATAAATAAAATATAATTATGTATGAAATATTGTTATATTTATAATGAATATGTATAGTCGAATTTATATTGTCTCTAACCCTATGTTAAAAATGATTTATTTAATAATTTTTGAATTTAACTCTTTTAACTCTTCTTTAAATATAATAATAATAAATGTCCTAATCTAATCCAAGTGGACCAAATTGGATCATATTTTATTACTGAGGTTGTTTTTGGTCTAATTATACTTATTCAATAAAATTAGGACATGTGTTAGGGTAATTATGATATCATTTTTAAACTTAATTACCCTATTAACTTTTAATCGTGGTAAATAAAAGTCAAAAGTTATTGTTCACTAAAAATTATTTTAATCTTATTGAACCACATTTTACATACTGATATAAACTGTGTTTCTTGTATTTTTTAAATTCATCCCACAAAAGTTGTAAAATTCAATTTTATGAAAATTTGCAAATGCTTCTAGGAGGGGGAAAAGACAGTAAAAAGTTTAATAGAATTTTTATATATCTGAAATCTTTATAAAATGACTCCAATTAATTAAAATGAAAATATATAAATACTATGTATCTATTTTGACATAAAATCAATTAAAATAAAATAACTAATTATTTAAATAAAATTTTGATATTAAATAATAACGCACTGTTTATCATTATTCCTCAAAACATGAATGTTTTCAGAAAACTACCAAAACATTACTCTAAGATAATTTTGATATTCTGAATTCAAAAATAAAGTATATTTTATCAAATTCCAAACATATAAGTTGAATTTATTAATTTAATATTAATTCTCGTTGTCAAAACCAAAAGGCGAGTTTTTAAAAAGTACAAACTATCAAACGATTGACATATTATATTTCAAATTTAAATGTGAAATTACAAATAATGACTTAAAAAGTATTAAATGATAAAAATATAATATAATTATACTTACAAACCATTCAAATTCATAATTTATCACTATAAATTATTTCGATTAAAAAAGTTGGTTTCAATTAAAACATAGTATTTTTCATTATTCATCAAAATATGCATGTTATCAAAAAGTGAAAAAACATTATCCAAACTAAATTTTTATGTCCTTATTTTAAAGAAGAATTTAATTTCATTAAATTAAATATATTAAAGTGTCAAATATTAGTTTTAAAAATGGTTCACCGTCAAAGGGTAGTAAATTGCATTTTTTTGAATGATACTTATTTTATCTGAAAAAATGAATTTGTTCTTATATTATGTCTAATAAACACATAATATGGATGTTAAAATTACATAGAGTATATAAGATTAAAAAATAAGTTAATACTATTCATAACCTCTTTTGGAACAGCTAGTTTGGTAAGTTGTGGTGCGCTCGAACTCGGTGTTGTGTGTATTGAAAGCTATTGAATTATTTTAAATAAAATAACTTACTACGAAATCGTTGGTTGTTACAGATGAGGATTCTTCACCAAAACAATTTTAGGATGGACTTAAGTGTGAAATTAAGCCCCATGTGAATATCTTTATGCTGACAAAATTCTAAAAATTGGTTAATCATGCTTTTATTTCATAGGGGAACCTGAAGGAGGATTCCAGTACTGGACAGGTAGATAGACGATCAAGGAGTGGGCCTTTCGAGAGCAGGAAGCACCATCACGAGATCCATAGTCAGGATAGTGGATGGAAAGAGGGATATTCGGGAGGAATATTTTCACCAGATCTTTCTCATGTTCTTTTCCACCAGTGGGTTAGGAAGGGGAATTATCATACACATTTTCCCCAACCCCCATTGGAGTTATAGTATTGTGTCTAGATAGGGATCCTAAAGAAATTCTGTAGGAAGCATCCGGAGGCTAGTTTTGAGGGAGAAGCTACTTAGAGTTAGAGTTTGGGAAGAGGTTATTATACACAATATAGGTATGGTAGTTGTAGTTTTACTGAAAGAGGTGGTAGAGGTTGTGGACATGGTGCTTCAGGGTTTGAGCACCCATATCAGCAGAGTGGTGCTACTAATGGGAGTCATATAACACCAGAGGGAAGAGGGGAAGGATAGTTACATGAAGTGTTGGCTACACTTGTGGTGAGAGAGGATAGTCCATCAAGAGTGAGAGGTACTATTCTAGTTGCATTTAATTTAGCTACTGTATTGTTTTATATGGGTGCCTCTCATTAAATTATTTCTACATATCTTGTTAATGGCTTGATCCAAGAGGTAGAGTCCATAAGCAGGATAAAGAATATCAATACACCATTAGGAACATAGGCTTGGGATATCTATTTATGAAAATAATGTTCTCTAGAGATCATAGAGTATGATCTTCTTTGTGATATCTATGTCCTTGATATAATGGGATTTGACCTGCTTTTGGGTATGGACTAGTTAGTCGCATACAGACCCCACATAGATTGTTACCACATTAGAGTGACCTTCATATCTCTTGAGGGTGGGCAGTATGTTTTTTATGGAGAATGGGATATCTATGCAAGCTGATCTGGGCCAATTACTTAACAACTGGGAGAGCTCACAGGCCATGTTTCTAGTCTTTTGATGGATGTTGGGATTGGTAGGAAATATTTCCTCCCACCAGTAGCCTAAAGTATTTTCAGGGTTTTCACCCGAGAGAGATGTGGAATTCACTATTGAGCTCTTGTTGGGGGCTGATCCGATATCTATTCAAACATATATAATGTAACAGACTGATCTTCAAGATCTCAAAACGCAGTTGTAGGAGTTGGATGATAAAGGGTTTATCCATCTAAGTACGTCACCTTGAGGATCACTAGTATTGTTTGTAAAGAAGTCTGATAGGTGTTTATGTTTGTGTGTAGACTACCAGAAGATGAATAAATTGAATTTGAATAATCAATATCCTCTTTCACATATTGATGACTTATTTGACCAGCTGAAGGGGGTCTTTGTATTCTAAAATCTCGATATGATATTAGGGTATCATCAAGTGAGAGTTCAAATTTATGATATACCAAGAACTACTTTCAGAAGTAGGTATGGCCTCTATGAGTTTTTTGTAATGTCGATTGTCTTGACAAATATTCCAACAGTTTTTATAGCCTTGATGAACTGGTTATTTTATCCATACTTAGATCAGCAGGTGGTGGTGTTCGTGGACGACATCTTGGTGTACTCTAAGACTCATGATGATCATGCCCAACATATTTACATCATCCTAGGTACACTAAGAGAGAATAATCTATAATCCAAGATATCTAAATGCCATTTTGGATAAAAAAAAGTTAAACATTTTGGGGTACATCATCATAGAAGAAGGTGTGGCAATGGACATAGAAAAAGAGCAGGCAATGGATTATTGGGAGAAGCCCAAGAATGTTTTTGATATCCGATGATTTTTGGGATTAATTTTTTATTAAAGGAGGTTCATCCTATACCTTTCCCATTTAGTAGAAGTGCTTACAGGTTTAACAAAGAAATGGGTAAATTTTGGTTGTACAGGAGCATACAAGAATGCTTTCCTGGAGTTGGAGAAGCAGTTGATATCAGCACTAATTTTAATCTTACCTAAGTCTGGTGAGGAGTAGACGCTGTATTTTGATGCTTTTGGGATTAGACTTGGAGTTGTATTGAGTCAAGGGGATCGAGTCATTGCTTAAGGGTCTCAGAAGCTGAGGCCACATGAAAAAAATTACCCAATGAATGATCTTGAGTTGGAAATAGTGTTTTATCTTAATAAGTGTTGGAGACCGTATCTTATGGGATGGAAGTTTGTAGTTTTTATGGATCACAAAATCTTGAGGTATATCTTTTCACAGTGTGACTTGAATCTTCTGTAGACAATGAGGATATATTATATACAATCCTTTGATATTGAACTTGCATATACACCTTGAAAGGGGAATACTATATCTTAAGCCTTGAGAAGAAAAACAAAAACTCAGTTGGTAGACGAGTCGAGTGTAGAGTGTAAAATGATGACTCTATTGGCGAAAATTCATGTGGTAGATCCGGAGAGTAAGGAGAGGATGGCTTTGGTTTCTGAAGCATTGGAGTCTACACTCTTGAGATATATTAGAGAAAGGAAGTATGAGTATCCGGAGTGTTTATCCATAAGAGAATGCTTTGAAGGTGGGGAGATACCTTCAGACTATATCGTAGATGATGGTGAGATCATCTATGTGAAAAATATATTTGTTGTTCCTACGAGTATGTGAGAGGAACTCATGAGATAATTTCATGCTTCAAAGTGGGTGGTACATCAAGTGGTGACATAAATGTACTATGGCATTCAGTAATAGTTTTGGTGGCTAGGCATGAAAAAGGATATAATAGGGTTCATAGCAAGATGTTTCACCTATCAGCAGCTGAAGACAGCGCATCAACAACCTAGAGACCTATTACAGCCATTACCTATTGCATAATTGATGTGGGATGATGTGACTATGGATTTGTTTGGTAGGAGTACCAAAGAATCATAAGAAGAATAAATATATTTGGGTCTTTGTGGATTAAATAACGATGATAGTACATTTCCTTCCAGTCAAGAAAAAATATTACCGTACAAATGTTAGGAGAACTGTATTTACAAGATATTGTTCATTTGTAAGGGGTTACACAAACTATAGTTTCAGATTGCGATTCTCTATTTACATCACTCTTCGGGAAGGGCTTATAGAACATTCTTGGTACACATATTCGGTTAAGTACAGCCTTCCAACCATAGACAGATCGGTAGTCAGAGTTTACCATTCAGGTGTTAGAGGATATACTACGAGCATGTGTGCTTGACTTTAGTGGAATTATCTTATAACAATAGTTACCTAAAAACTATATAGATGGAACCATATGAGTCACTTTACAATATAACTTTTAGATCACTGCTATATTGATTAGAAGTAGGTGAGTCAGAGCTATTAAGATTGAGTCTCATTTAGGATACATCAGAGCAGGTATAGTTGATTCATAAAGGTATGGCTACGACTCAATATAATAAGAATTCATATGCTGATAGTCAAAGATTACCCCTTCATTTTACATAGGGTGATTGTGTATTCCTTTATTTGTTTCCTAGATTGGTTCACCATAGGATATGTAGGCATGGAAAGTTGGCGCTTAGGATTGTAGGACTGTTTGAGGTGCTGGAGAAAATTAGGCTGATGGTGTACCGATTATCAATTTCACAGAAATTTAGTGATATGCATGATGTTTTCTATTTTTCACAGCTATGGAAGTATCATCTGGACCCTTCGCAAGGGATTTATGTGGAATAGGTTATCCACGAGATAGATTCATCCTTTGATTATCATAATATCTATGTACTGGGTTGTAGAGAGAATGTGTTATGGGGAAAGATTGTGTTGTTAGTTCATGTGTTATAGAAACATGTAAGTGATCAAGGGGAAACATGGGAATGGGAAAAAGACATGAACGTTCAATGGCCCAATATTTTTGGCTCAGAATCTTTGAGAAGATCAAAAGTGCAGCTCAAGGACAAGCTATTATAAGGTGGGGATATTACAAAATCCAGACCTTTGTGGAGCAATCTCAGACCTATTTTCAAGTACTTTTTTGTTTTTATTTAGTATCATTGGATTACGGTATGACATTGGGTGTGTTTGGGTGATGTTTTTAAGTAATTGGGTAGACAGGTGATTGTCCATAGTTTGTGCACTGTTTGGCCAAACCGTGCACAAGCTAACTGTACTGTCAGTGGATGTCTGCACATTTGGCACACTGTTTCCCAACCATGCACCATCAATACATGAGGTCAGTGGAAGACCTCATGGTTGGTGAATGGTTTAGCCTAACCATGTGGACTCCCATGAGAAATCATACGCACTGAGCAATTTAATCCAAAATTTGATTTTAAAACCACATAAACCCCTAAAACCTTTCTAATTTGAGCTAGGATCAGTCTTGACAATTTCTAGGTGTTCCCAGATCTTTCTAGGGGGTATTTTAAGGCAATACAAAGACCTTTTTTGAGATAGAAATCCAAGACTAAAGATCCTATATCCTTCTAGTAAGTGGATTTCATCCCGATGCTTCTCCTATTATTTCTTCTAACATTCCTTGATCTTTTCATGGAAGATCTCCACCATCTTCTTGGATCTAAACCTATGATTTTAGATTTATATATAGTATTGTATATAGATATCTAGATTTACAAGATATTGATTCCATTGATGTTAATTCTGGTTTAGGGATTTAGATTCGGAGTTGGATCGATGACGTTGTGGTGCTCGGATTTGGGGGATTTTCATTGGGCTAACATCCATCAATAAACCGAGTTAGGTGGTCTAAATATAAATACCCTATTTTTATGATTTATAATATGTGAATGAGAGTTTAGAGTTTTCTAGACTCCCTCAATAAATGGTTTCCTAAATTGGAGTAATTAGAAAATCGAAATTTAATTGTTATTGCCTTAGGGATTAATTGATAATTGAATCATGGAATAAATGAAAGGTATTTCCCAAATATATATTTTTGATATATTTTATGGGTTGAGATATTGTATTTGAGATATATAATTTTTGTGTTTAGAAAAATAATTGGGTTGTAATTAATTATAAAATAGTGATGTTTTATTTGTATGATAATTAATTGTGATAATTTATTATGTGCCATGATTTTGAACAAGGATAATTAATTCTGAGAATTAATTATGACATGTTGATATTTGATATGGATAATTAATTGGGAAGAAGTAATTATGGAAATAGAGTTATATTGATTAATTAATTAATTGATGAACTAATTTTTGGATTATGTGATTATTTAATTGATGAATTAACTAATGTCCTTTTAAATGTTTAACTAATCATTGGATTAGTAATGGAATTATGTGGAAAATTTTGTAAATTAAGGAATGATTAAATGGATGAGAATTTTTTGGTGCTAGACATGGTGTTCTAGACTGATTAGAATTTGGGACATGGACATGGTTTTCTTCCCTAATAGATATCCAAGCATGAGATAAAGTGTGTGCTAGGCACGATGACCTACACCTAATTAGAAAAGGAGTGCTAAGCATGATGACCTACACTCAACGAGATTGTCGCTCTAGGCATGAAGACCTACACCAAATGAATGATAATAATGAGTGATGATTCAAATGAAATTTGAGGTGCTAGGCATGATGACCCACACCAAATGAATGATAATAATGAATGATAATTCAAATTATATTTGCGGTTCTAGGCAGGATGACCTATAGAAAATTATTAATAATGATGAAGGATGATTCGAATGAGAAACATGAATTTAAATTGGACATATTTTGATGATTAAGGATTAAATGACAATGTGATAGCTCTTTAAATTATGAATTGTATTTATTTCTTCATAAAACTGTATGTACTATATTTTTATTGGACTTGATTTAAACATCGTTGGTGGTGGCCTAATTAGTTTTAATGAGACCCTATTTTGACTTCCTGATCAGCACCTAAGTAGAATTTTTTATTACTGGACTTGAATAGGGAAAGGCCATAGGATATGTTTCAGTTTGGGATCGAAGCATGGAAGAGGGAGCCAGACACGGGTCGGGACCCTTTTGGGAGTCATTGTTTCATTACTTTCAGTTGCATTGTAGATACATGATATTTTCATTGTCAGAACATATTTTACCTTTCATTTGATTATTGTATTTTTCATGTTCTGGTTATTATATGGCATGATTCTTACAGTTATTTTTATGCTTTCACACTTGGAAATTGTTATTTGTTTATGTTGGTGTTTTATTCGGATAAAAGAGTGTATATTCTCCCTAAGATAGACTTAACAGACCATCACTGCTAGTCGTCACCCTATGGCATACAGGGAGGCTCACTTGAGGGAATGTGGCCAACTGGCTTAGAGAACCATTTAGTGGTTCCTCGGTTGGGATGCCAGAAAGTGGTATCAGAGGGGTTTTATTTTCATTCTTCTTATTTTTCATTACTGTTTTGGGAATGTTAGAGAGAATATTATGAAGATTTGAGGCTTGGTATAAACTCACGCATGGGAGTTGCAAACCCATGTATGGGGGAAAATATATGTACTCAGGGTGGGATTGTTGTGATTGTTGTTTGTTGTTATAGTTGCATATTATTTCACCTTGGGTGATGCACTTATGGTGTGGTGGGATATTTGTTTTTAAATTTTTTGAATTTTGATTCATGGCCTAATGTGGCACAATACATGAGTCTGTGGGCATCATTCTAGGCACTCAGGTTTGTTGTGACATGCATCATTCTAGGTACTCATGCGTAAATGGGTTATGGGTATGTTTTTTAACATAAAATATTTTTCCTTGTTGGGAGATTTAAATAATGATGCAAAATGAGAATAAATGGATGTCTAATGAGAACATTGATTGTTGAAATGAGTATGAGAAATTAATTAATTTTTTAATAAATTAATTGAATATAATTTTATTAATTAATGGTTGGATTAATTAATGAGAATGTGGGTACCCTTGTTAATCAAGTCCTAGGAGTAGGATGGTTAAGGGTAGTGATGAGGCCTTAGTGCTAACTGTGTGGTGAGAAAAAGGGTAAAGAACATGTTGAAAATTGTTGTGTTAGTTTCTCATAATATGTAAATGTTATATGGTTGCGTTATAAGACCTAATATGTGTGTTTGTCCTTGTAGTGATATTCCTCCACGATGCTTGTTTAGGGAGAGACTGAGGGGTATTTCTCAGAATAAACTTCCAGATATAAAGCCTAAGGAACCATTGGTGCATGATGAGGAGGAAAGGGAATAGTTCTGAGAGAAATTTTTCATTTCATGCAATTCATGGAGAGAGACCCCAGGTGGTTTCAAAAAGTCATGTTAGAGTTGACAAGGGAGTTTCAGCTATAACACCCTGTTACTTTTACTGGAGAGGGTGGACCTGAGGGAGCCAAATTCTGGATTGAATCCATTGAGATGGTACATGAACATTTGGAGACTTCAGTAGGGAGGATGGTCATGTTGGATGCTTATATTTTATGGGGTTCAGTGAAATGCTGGTGGGACATCCAGGTAATATCTAGACAGACTGATAATATTTTATGGAATGAATTTCTAGAAAATTTCTTGGAACATTTCTATCTAGACACGATGAGACTAGATAACTCTTTTTATTTTATGAATCTGACCCAAGTAAACCTGTCAATAATGGAATACGCTGGATGTTTCATAGATTTAAAGTGTTTTTCTCCATCTTTGTGGCATATGAGGATTATTTGGAAAATGATTTTAGGATTTAATTAAGTGTAAAATTATGTTCCATTTGAATATCCTTAGGTTGAATAAATTTTCAGAAGAGTTTAATCAGGATCTCATTTCATAGGGGAACCTGAATGAGGCTTCCAGTATTAGACAGGTAGCTGGATGATCAGGGAGTGGGCCTTCTAAGAGCTAGAAGCGCCATCACGAGAACCTTAGTTAGGACAGTGGAAGGTACGGTGGAAAGTCGAGTGGAACAGTTGCACTAGATCTTTTACATGTGCTTTTCCACCTATGTAGTAGGCAGGGACACTATCGTACACATTGTCCTCGATCACCAGTGGTGTGTGAGTTTTGTAGAAATATGGGTCACCTACATATGTTCTGCAAGAATCAATAGCAAGCTGGTGCCGAGGGAGAAGCAGTTCAGAATCAGTGTGTTGGAAGAGGATCTTCTACAAGATATAGTTTTGGTAGTTGGAGTTCTACTAGTAGAGGAGATAAAGGTAGTAGATGTAGTGATTTGGGGTATGAGAACCCATATTAGTACAGTGGTGCTAATCAGGGGAGTCATCCGACACCCCAGGGAAGAGGGGTAGGGTAGATACATGTAGTGCAACCTACACTTGTGGATAGCGAGGCTGGTCCATCGATAGTGAGAGGTACTATTATAGTTGCTTCTACTTTATCTACTTCCTTCTTTAATACTGGTTCCACTCATTCCTTTATTTCTAAAAACCATGTTAGTGGCTTCATCCTAGAAATGGAGTTCATAAGTTGGGTGATGAATATCGATACATCGTTGGGAACATAGACTAGGGATATCTGTTTATGCCAAAGATGTTTACTAGATATCAGAGTATTGTTTTCTTTTGGAGATCTATGTTCATGATATAATGGGCTTTTACCTAATTTTGGGTATGGGCTGGTTACTCGCATATCGAGCTCATATAGATTGTTACCACAATAGAGTGAAATTTGTGTCTCCTTAGGGTGATCAGTATGTTCTTTGTGGAATATGGGATATCCATGCAGGCTGAGATGGGACAATTACTCAACAACTTGAAGATATCACAACCCAAGTTGCTAGTATTTTGCTGGATGATGGGAGTTGTTGGCCAGACGTCCTTTGACCTATAGAAGAACTGTTCAAGATGTCTTTCTTGAAGACTTTTTAGGATTTACACCTGAGAGAAATGTGTAATTCACTGTAGTACTCATGCTGGGGGATGAGCTGGTATCTATTCCATTATAAATAATGGCATCAACTAAGACTCAATAGCTCAAAATAGTGTTGGATGAGTATGAGGATAATGGTTTTATCTATCCAACTACGTCTTCTTGCAGATCAGCTGTTGTTTTAGAAAATATGGATAAAAGGAGTTTATGTTTTGGTGTTGAATACTTAAAGTTGAATAAAATCACCATGAAGAACCGATATCCTCTTCTGCGTAGTGATGGTCTATTTGACTAACTAAAGGGGGGTTGTGTTTTCTCAAAGGTCGATATGAAATTAGGTTATCTTAAGTTGATAGTTCGGACTTTTGATATACCAATAATTGTTTTTAGGAGAAGTTATGGCCTCTATGAGTTTTTCTTAATTTCATTTGGGTTGACAAATGCTCCAAAACTATTTATGGCCTTGATGAACTGGATCATTCATCCATACTTAGATCTGTTTATGGACGTGTTTGTGGAAAACATCTTGGTGTACTCTAAGAATCATGAAGATCATTCCAAACATCTTAAAATCCTCATGGGGGCACTAAGAGGGCATCAACTATATTCTATGTTATTTAATGTTTGTTTTGGATCAACAAGGTACACAATCTAGGGTACATAATCTCAGAAGAAGGTGTGGTTGTGGACTCAGAAAAAGTGCAACCAATGATTTCTTGGGATTATCCGAAGAATGTTTTTGAAATCCAAATAATTTTGGGATTATCTAGTTATTGTTGGAGGTTAATCCAAGAATTTTCCAATTTGGTAGTACCTCTTACATGTTTGACCAAGAAAGGGGTAAATTTTGGTTAGATAGGAGTATGTGAGAATTCTTTCTGGGATTTGAAGAATCGCTTGACATCAGCACTAATTTTAATCTTGCCTGAGTCGGTTGAGGAGTACATGGTGTATTGTGACACATCTGGGATCAGACTGATAGTTGTGTTGATGTAAGAGGATTGAGTTATTTCTTACAGGTCTCAGAGGATGAGGCCACATGAAAGTAATTACCCTAAACATGACCTCGAGTTACAAGAATTTGTTTATACTCTTAATTTTTTGAGACACATTCTTTTAGGTGAAAAGTTTATAGTTTTTTTATATCACAAAATCATTAAGTATATCTTCTCACAGCACAACTTGAATCTTTGGAAACAAAGATGGGTAGAGTATATGCAGTCCTTAAATTTTAAACTGGAATATACACCCAAAAAGTGGAATAGTGTGGATGATGCCGTGATGAGGAGAACTCAGACTCAGTTGGTAGATTTATCAAGGGCATAGTGTAAGATCATGACTTTTCTAGAAGAAATGCATGTGGCGGTTCAATAGAGTTAGGAGAGTATGACTCTAGTTTATGTAGTGGTGGATTCTAAACTCTTGAGATAGATTAGATACAAGAATTACAAGGATCTAGAGTGTTTAGACTTAATGGAATGCTTTGAAGGTGGAGAGACACCTTTTGACTAGATAATAGATGAGGAGGAGATAACCTATGTGAAAAATCAGGTTTTTGTGCCTAAGAGTATGCTAGAGGTACTCATGAAAGAATTTATTGCTTGAAATTGGTTGGTACATCTAGGGGTGACAAAAATGTACCATGACCTACGATGATAGTTTTAGTGTCCAGGAATGAAAAAGGAGATAACGGAGTCCATAACAAGATGTTTCACTTGTTACTAGGCGAAGGTAGAGCATCAATGACCTTGTGGCCTACTGTAGCCATTACCTATTCTGGAATGGAATTTGGATTACATGACTATGGATTTTGTTGTAGTTCAACCAAATACTCTTAGGATGAATTATTCTATTTGGTTCGTTGTGGATCGACTAATTAAGGTATCCCATTTCCTTCTTGTTAGGGAAACATTTACCGTAGAGAATTTCGGAGAACTGTATGTATGAGGGATAGTTCATTTGCATTAGGTGCTACTGAATATATATTCATATCGCGATTCATGCTTTACTTCACAATTCTGGTAGGGCTTACAGAAGGTGCTTAGAAAAAATATTCTATTATGTGAGGCCTTCCATCTTTAGATAGATTAGTAGTCAGAGCATACCATTCAGGATGCGAGCATGTTTTCTTCACATTGGTTGTTCATAGGTGAAGTAGATGTCTTTAGTGGAGTTATCCTAAAAGAATAGTTATCAGAAAACTACACAGATTTCACCATATGAGGAACTTTATGATATACCTTGTAGATCATCGCTATTTTGGTTAGAATTGGGTGAGTTGGAGCAATTGTGACCTTGTCTCGTTTAGGAGACATCGGAGCAGGTATAGTTGATTTGCAAATGTAAGGGTTGCGACTCAGAGTAGGTAGTAGCCATATGATGATAGACGGAGACAATCCCTAGAGTTTAGATAGGGTAAAAATGTATTCCTTCAGGTGTCTCCAAGATTGGGTCACCATAGGATACGAAGGAAAGGAATGTTGGTGCCCATGTTTGTAGGACCGTTTGAAGTACTAGAGAAAATCGGGTCAGTGGCGTGCCAAGTAGCACATCCACAAAAATTCAATGCAATTCATGATGCTTTCCATTAGTAAAAACTATGAAAGTATCACCTGAAACCTTCTCAAGTGATTGATGTGGAAGACGTTGACCTCAAGATAGATGTATCGTTCGAGGAGCATCTGATCCATGTATTGGGTCGTAGTGAGAAAGTGTTACGAGGAAAGACCATTCTGTTAGTTCATGTTTTATGGAAACATGGAATTTGTAAAGAGGAAACATGGGAATGGTAATAAAACATGAGGGATAAAGTGAATAATCTTGTTGGCTCAGAATATTAGAGAAGTTTGGTAGTTCATCTTGAGGATGAGTTGTTATAAGGTGGGGAGATTGTAAGATCCCTGCCTTTTCTAGAGAAATCTCTGGCCGGTTTTCATGTACTCTTTTGTAGTTATTAAGTACCCTTGGGTTTGGGTATGACATGGGGTGTTTTTGTGTTATGTTTTTAAGTAATTGGAATGATAGGTGGTTTCCATGGTTTACGCATGGTTTGGACAAACCACGCGCAAGATAACCATGAAGACAGTGGAAGTCAGCATGGTTGGCGCACAGTTTTTCTAATCATGCCCCATCAGGCCATGCGTGGAGAAGAAGACTACGTGGATGGTGCACGGTTTGGCCTAACCATGTATACCCATAAGATAAATCATGAGTGCAGAGTAGTTTAATCCAAAATTTGGTTTTAAAAATACCTGAACCCCTGAAACCTCTCTAATTCAACCTTGGATCAGGCTTGGCAATTTCGAGGCGTTCCCAGAATCCTTCCCAAGGGATTCCAAGGTGATCCGAACACTATTCTTCAATATCAAAATCTTGAATTGAAGATATGATCTCCTCCTCGTAAGTTGATTTCATCTTGATGCTTCACTCATTCTTTCCTCTATATTTCCTTTGTATTTTCATGGAAGATCTCCACTATTTTCAGGGATCTAATCCTATGAGTTGTGATCTAGATTTGGGATCGTGGATCTTGATCTAGATTTGCAAGATCATGATGCCTTTGATATTAATTTTGGTTTTAGGATTTAGATCCAAAGCATGATCGATGATGATGTGCCGTTCAAATTTTAGGGATTTCTATTGGGCTAAGATCCATTAATAAACTGAGTTAGGTGGTCTAAATCAAACTCCCATAGTCATTATTTATGATATGTGAAAGTGAGTTTACAATTTTCTTGATTCCATTGAAAAATGTTTTCCTAAATTAGAGTAATTAGGAAAGTGGAATTGAATTTTTGATTCCTTTTGGGATTAATTGATAATTGAATCATGGATAAAATGAGGGGGTTTCCCAAATAGATATTATGGAGAGCTATTATGGGTTGAGATATTGTATTTGAGATATTGAAGTTTTGTGTTAAGATAATTAATTGGTGCATTAATTATGAAAAAATTATGTTGGATACATAATATATATAATTATGATTATTAATTATGTTCCATGATGTTGACCAATGATAATTAATTGTGAGAATTAATTATGATGTTTTGAGATATCATATGGATAATTAATTGGGAAGAATTTATTTCGGAAAGGGAATTGTGTTGATTGATTAATTAATTGATGAATTAATTAATGTATTATGTGCATAGTAAACTAATTAATTAACTGATGGCCTTGTAAATGTTTAAATAATCATTGGATTAGTAATGAAATGATGTGGAAGATTATTTTGAATTAATGAATGATTAAATTGATGATATTTTTGTGGTGATGGACATGGAGTTCTAGAGTGATTAGATGTTGGGACTTAGAGATGGAATTCCTCCCTAATAGATATCCAATCCTGAGATAAAGGGGGTTCTAGGTATGATAACCTACACTGAATGAGAAAAGGAGTGCTAGGCATGATGACCTTCAATCAACTCCATTGTGGTTCTAGGCATGACGACCTACACCAAATGAATGAAAGTAATGAATGATGATTCAAATGAGATATGGGTTTCTAGGCATGAAGACAAACACCAAATGAATGGTAATAATGAATGATGAATCAATTGTTATTTGGGGTGATATACATGACAACACACACCAAATGATTAACAATGATGAATAATGAGTCAAATGAGAAACATGAATTGAAACTCATCCTATTGTGATGATTAAAGATTAACTGAAAATGTGATAATTGATTAAATTATGAATTGTACTTATTTCATCATAAAATTCCACTCAATATATTTTGATTGGACTCTTTTTAGACACTGTTGGTGGTGGCCAAAAGAGTTGTAATCACACCCTATTTGGGCAGCCTGATCGTCACCCGAGTAGACTTTGTTGTTGTAGGACTGGATAAAGGCAAGGCCCTGGGATATGTTGCAGTTTGGGATCCGAGCATGGGATAGGAAACTGAACATGGTTTGTGACCTTTTTTGGAGTCGTTGTGTCTTTACATTCAGTTTCATTGTATACACTTTACAATTTCATTTCCATTTCAGGTTTTACCTTTTAGTTGAGTACAATATTTTCATGTTTTGGATATCATATGACCTGATTGTTCTGTTTATTTATACACTTATGCACATGGTTATTTTTATTTGTTACCGTTGGTGTTTTATTATAATAAAATATGGTATAGTCTCCCAAGACTATCTTATCAGACCCACACTGCTATTCAACCCCTCTGGTGTTTGAGGAGGCACGCTTGAGGGCATGTGGCCAACTGACTCGGGGCACTATTCAGTGGATCCCGGGTCGGGACGTCACATGTGTTGATTGGGCATAGAAGTATTTATCACTTAGATTAATTCTGTAAAGATTAATGTTTTCTTGAGATCAATGTGTATATGTGAGGTTATATAAACATGAAATAAGGGTATATGAGAGGTTATCCCAAGCATGAAAAATAGGGTATATAAGAGGTTATACTTGGCCCGAATAAAATAAATTAGTGGTTAGAACAATGCTACTATGTTATGAAATTATTATTGTGTAACATTGACATAAGATTTATTTTATTATTATTATTATTCCAATCATTATTCCTCTCTTTTAGGACATGATCTAATGCCAATGTTATGTACACATAACTCATCTTCCTTGATCCATTTATGATTCATGACTAATTTACTTCCATGATTTATTCCATGACTTAATATTATGATATATGATGTTAAGGGTATAGTTATTGACTTTAAAAATAATGTTATCATACCCTAGTGCTCATTTTATTCTTAAGAGACCACATATATCAACATTTTTTACCATTGCTAAGCATCTGAGCTCACCCTTTCTTTTATTTCCTTTACCCAGTATATAAATAGTTATTTTATGTATGATATGCCTAAAATGGGTGTGAGTTTTAAAGAACTAAGTTGGAGATTAAATAGATATATTATAAACTAGGTATTTTTGTATCCAAGCATATTAATATACTAAACCAATGACAACCCATATAATTCATTCGCTATATTTCATGATTTATTGTATAATAATAAACTAAATAAAAACCTCAAATGACTATGAGGCCTAGTTTCTTTGGGTAATTAGGTAAATAACAAAAAAACATTCAACACAAATAAAAAGATAATAACATAGACTCCAAACATGACCTTAAATTTATTAATCTTCTAAAACTACCCGGGATGGCATATGATTGTATATAAGAAAAGAGTGAGCTTTGAAGCCCAATATGGTAATAATAAAATTAAAAATTATTGAATATAATAGTTCAAAATCAATATAAAAATAAAGGAAAGATAAGAGGTGTGATAATCATAAACATAAACATTGAAGGTTGATATATGATGTAAACATAATGGAAACATGGGCATGTGGCAATGACATGAAACATGACATCACAAGCATAAGTCATGTCTAACACATGTAGAAATAAAATCATAGTGTACTTATGATAACCTACCATGGACCATATATGGTATATCATAAGAAAAAAACATTACCCAATGAATTTGAGGGATATATATTTTTGGTCACACTTTTTATATTCATATTGTTCACATCTGTATGCGTTCTACATAGATCATACAAAATAAGGATGCCATTCAAAAATTTTAATACCATGATTTAAGTAGTGTGGTCTAAATAAATGAATTTATAAAATAAATTAATGATAGTTATGACTAGGGTAATAATCATGAGTGGAAATTCTAATGATTATTCACTACACAAGGTTTGTCATAGAAAATCATAGGATAATTTTGGCAGCATAACAAGAGTACCTAAATATTCATCGAAGCATTTCATGTGAGTGAAATGGGCATATCATTAATAATAAATCATAAAAAATTATTTTTATTTATAAAATACATATCCCAACCAAAAAAATTATAAATTATAATACATAATATTAAAATTGTGTTTGAATAATGTGAAGAATTATAGGATCCTTTACATTAAGAGGCAGATTCTTAAAGCATGGTAAGTGATTATTAAGAGATTGGGGGAACCTTGTGATGGCTCTATTGATGTTAAGAAATAATAAAATAAATTTCAAATATTTTTTAGTGTTGTGAAATGGGAGTTTGGATGGTTTTTTTCAAAGAGAGAGGAATTATTTATTAATTTCTAAACTTTGGTTTTCAACTCTGTATGACAATGTAATAAAAAACCAACCTTATCATGGTTTTTGTCCATGATTATTTTCAAATTGGTGTGGTTTTTAATTATTTATAAGGATAGTAATGTATCTCTTTAAAATAAAACCCTTGGTTATTCGAAATTTGGTTATGTTCAAAATGAATTAACATTAAAAACATAAAATATAATATTTGTTTTGGTGGACTCCTTACAGTTTTATTAAATTAATAAAATAACATAAAAATATTATTATAATTTGTAATAATAATTTGGTTCAAATATAATCTTTTTTTATATATTTCATTGCATTAGATCCTTTATGATATCATAACAAACACCATATATCTACACAGTAATAAAAAATTTTTTCAAAAAAAATTTATCTCTTAGAAAATTTTGAAATGTTCACTATTAGATAATTTTGACACGATGATTTCCAAAATAATATTTTTTATCAAAATTATTCTCTATGTATGAGTATTTAAATTTTTTATAAAAATTATCCATTTGATTAAAAATACCTGTTAATTACAATAAAATATTTTTGACCCTTATAAAAATTACATTTGACTTCCTAAAATTATATTATCATTTATATTGAAATAATTATAATTTAATAATAATAATTTATTGAAATATAATTTATTTTTGAAAGTTTTTTAAGTCATCAATATAATTTCTTGATTGAAATGAGGTATTTTACAATAATATATTTTGTGTTTCATCTTATTAATATCTGTTTTTTATTAAATATATTATTTAATCATTATAATGTAATAATAAAATATAAATATGGGAATTATTTTATTAGAAATAAAATTATATAAATTGAACTCTTATGGTCTACATAAATAACCCTTTATTACATCAGTGAAATACCAAAGCGTATGGTGTGAGATGGTGATATTTTTAAAGGATGGTTCAGTACACATGGTTTTGGTTGTAATATAGATGTGCTTTATCTTCTCCCATAAAAGGTTTGTCTCATTATTTATTTATTTAATCATAGATTGGGATTGGTCAAGGTAAAAGACTATTGATGATATCTCCTTTGTAATTTTGTATAAATGGGCTTCATAGGGCATGATCATTCTTTTTTAGGCCATCACTTCATTTATCTGTATCAAATGGATTTATGAAAACCCAATATATATATTATTCATATGATTAATGAATAATGGATATACTAGAAATAGTTATACATGTTAAATAACTTCAAAATTCAACATGATATAACTTATGATAGCCAAAAACAAACAAATTAGTTCTTTTGATTTAATTTTTTTTCATTTATTAGAATAAATTTACTCTTTTTAAGATATAATTTCATTTATAAATGTTCAGTCCATTACATTATCCCCCTATTTAGAAATTTCACCCTTTAAATTTCATTATTACACTAAAACAAATAAGGTAATCATCTCTTTTTGGTTCCAAATTCACTTATTAAAACCTGTGGATCCATTATTTCAAATTGACCAGGTGAGTTTTCATGTTTTGTAAAACCTTATCTCAATGACATATGATCTTCACCAGCTACACATCAGTTGAAATATCATTCTATAATGGTACCACCAATGTATTCAGTGTATATGATGGGAATATTATATATTTCCTCCATAGAGATACATGAAAAACATCATGTACATGAGATACATTAGGTGGAAGTCCTAGTCGATAATCCACCGCTTCAATGTCATCAAGGATATATAAGGAGATAATGTATCTTGTACTAATATTTCAATTCATCATAAACAACATTCCAAAATTCCACGACGATATAAAAAGGAACCCTTTGTCACCAACCTCAATATTCAGGTCTCATGGATGATTATCTCTTACAGATTTTTAATCAACTTTATATAGATGTTTTATGAAGTAAAATGGTTTTAACCTTATCCATTGTCTCTTGGTGAAGATTGTGTGGCATCACCTGTCACTCTCTATCTTCACCATATCATGTTTGATTTTTTCAACTCCTCCCATGTAGATCTTCATAAAGTGCCTTTTGAATTCTATAATTGAAACTATTATTATATGAGAACTCCACAGATGGACTGTTTTGAAACCAACATACAAAGAAATCCAATGAAAAAGATTTCATCATGTACTATATAGTATAAATGGTTCTTTCTGATTGAACATCTGTTTGTGGGTGATATCAGTGTTGAATAATTATTCTATATCCAATGAATATTTAAGGATTCTCAAAATCTTTGAGGTAAACCTCATATCTCTGTTATATATAATAGAGAGTTTAAATACATGTACTCTTACCACTTCCATTATATATGAGTATATATTGTCAATTTGGTTAAGTGGGATGTCTTATGTTATATGAATGAAATATAATAACTTTTTGGTGATTTAGTACCACCCTGATGATGTTATTTTTTTAGGTGTCCTAGGGAGTCCAATAACAAAATCTATGGTTATATTTTTCCATTTATATACTATTATGGTTAATGGTTACTTCATTACCTTGGACATATTTCTTTATTTCTTGACTTTTTTGAATACCACGCATTGATATATAGGTTTTTCAATCCCCCTTTTCATTTTATCTCACTAAAAACGTTTCTTATGGTCTCTATACACCATTGTTCTTTCTGGATTAATAAATAATAACGATCTATGAGAATTAAAAAAGTTTCCTTATTCATTTATGTTTTTATGGGATGAATAGCATTGTTCCCAATCATATAACTTTATCTCTATAATTGTTGAGCTTTGGAATATTAGATAACATATTTTATAACACCCCATCATTATTTTGTGACTCTTTGATTCCCTCAAAAATAGAAGGATGAGTTGTTATTTGAGGAAGGTAGGATGAATAACCCACTATTATTCCCATCTCTATCATTTTCTTGTCCAATAATATTGGATCCCTTAAAATCCTTATCATGGATAGAGTTTAGTGGTCCTTTCTACTTAGAACAGCAACAAACAATGTTTTTTAGGACATTAATCGATTGATCAATAATAATAATTGATCAGATCTAGGAACCTTCACTTCTATATATTGAGATCCATTTGTTTGAATATATACATTATTCTTTTATGATCCGTATATATTTATCACTTCACCCCAGAGAGATAATTTCACCAAATTATCTATATGAATATCACATTATCCAATTCTAGATAATATGTTGCGTAGTTTTACTAGTTAATATTTCATTGTTAAGAGTCATAGACAATCACTCTTTCATCATGCATGAGTACACATCCCACACCCTTTTTGAAAAATCACTATAGATCCCAAATACTTTACCTCTGCAGGGTAACCTAACCACAAGTGATCTTATTAGCCTCTTCTTTGTGTCTTTAAATATTTATTCAGATTCAACATTCTAGAAAAATATTCTCTCACTTATTCGTTAACATGGGTAGTTGGATTGAAAATTGTGATAAGTTTCTCAAAAATTTATAAACACACCTAGATAACCCAAGGAATATACACATCTCTATCTTATATTTTGGTTTGTGTCTTCCTTAAATTGAATCTACTATTGGAGGATACATAAATATCTCTTTACTGGTGGAAACATTCTCCATGAATGTTACATATTATATAAATCCATTTAAAATAATTTTAATTCATATTTCTATCATAAATTCTTATAGTACGACAATAAAATGCTCCACATGTACCTCCTTTAATATAGAGTAGATAAAAATTTCATCCATAAATGATACAAATAAGTTTTCTAGAAAATCCCTAAAGACTATATCCATTATGTCCATGTAGATTTATAAATTATTAGTGAGTCCAAATTAAATCACAATGAACTCATTATGAAAATAACTTATATGAAAATCAGTATTTAGGATGTATTATTTATTCACATTCACATGATAATATCTTAATTAAATATCCACCTTATAGAAGTACCTGGATCCACATAGCTGATTGAACAAGCCATGAATCTATGGAAGAGGGAACTTGTTCTTTATAATAATCCTATTAAACTCATGATAATCAATGCAGAGTAACATTGACCCATCCTTATTCTTGATGAAGTGGACTAGTTCACACCAGGTAGAATCACTTGGTTATATGAACCCTTTTTCAAATCCTTTTATAGTTACTTCTTTAGATCCTCAAGTTCTACATTGGAATTATATATTTAGTCATGGATATTAGAAAAACATTAAATATAAGTTATATCGATAACATAAACACTCATCTAGGAGATATACAAGAAAATTATTTGGGAAATACATCAGTTAATTCCTTTATTATGGTAATGTCATCAAGAATGAATTTTTTGTAGTTTTAGTCATTTGAGATAGGCACACATTCTAGCACAGAAACAATATTAATGCTTGAGATAATGATAGGAAAGAAGTGTAAAGACCCGTAAAATTCAAGGGAATTTTTTTTCTTAATTTTCTTTAGAATTTTACAAGAGCGCGGTTTCTGACGGCACCTGATTCCGAGGCCCGGAGTGCCCGGAATTAATTTCCGAAGTTTGGCTCGGGTACGTTCAGTGAACGAACGAGCGGGAATTCCTAACTTTTGATCCGGTGCTCGGAATTGAAATCCGAGGGCACCGATGAACTCGCAGCGCCGATATTCGCTTAAAGAGTCCTTTTCGGGAGTTGCGTTTGTTGCGGGATGAGATTTTCGTTTTGGGGTTTTTAGTTTGAGTTAAATAAAATTGTGTAGAACAATTTTATTTTTAACTTGTTAAAACCTATCTAAGGTGGTTGGGAGTGGGACCCACACCCACTTAACCTCCCTTGGGAGGATTAAGTGTGGTGGGGCCCACATGAACCCCCACCTTTTCAACTCCCCACTCTCCCTCTTAATGGCTTGACAAGTTAACTTATATTTAATTATACAATTCATGTATATTAAATAAGTGAGTTAAATGTGGAGTTATCTCTTTTGAATTTCAAACTTTTGAAATCCTTTTGAGTTGTGTGTTAATAAAATAAGTGGTATTCTTATTTTATTGAGAGTTCTTTGTTTGTCTTTGGAGAGCTTTCCCTTCATCTCCAAGCTTTGACAAAGAACCTTCGAAGAACGAAGAACGCGAAGAACGTCGTTCTTCAACGAAGAATTTCTTCGCCGAAGAACGCGGACTTTCCGCGACGCCTTATCCGCGACGTGACGTTCTTCTTCCGCGTCATCCCTTCCGCGACGGTTTTCCGCGACGAACGCCTTCGACAACGAATCTTCCTCCGACGTCAAAGGAATCGACACCGATATTCCACGACTCCGTCAACGTGCGACTATCGAGGTAAGGGTTCTTGAGTTCGTTGTTTCCTTTTTAATTTGACTTTCCTCAAGACTTGACGAGGAACGCTCTCTTTTCCGACGAAGAACGCCGCAACTCCTTTCTTCGTTCACCGTGACAACGAAGGGGACGCCATCTCTTCTTCGGACAACCTTCGTCGGCAAACGAAGATCCGCCATCGTCGTGTCTCTTCGGGCATAGCACTTCGTCAACGGATTTGACGAACGACGACCGCGACGCCCGACTTCCGCGACGCCGTCTTCCGCGGATCGTAGACGATTCTTCGAATCTTATACCGAGGTAGGGGTTGTTGGTTCATTATTTCTTTATTCTTTTTCCTTGAACGTGGATCTCGCATGTCTAACTTGATGCTTGATTGTTTAAGTTGCGTTATTAATTTAACGTGAGGGGGCCGGACCGCACGAACACGGCCGAACCCCCCTCCAACGTTCATGTTTATTCATGCGGGTGGAAGCAAGTAGCGTGGTGCCGTCGCACCACGCGGATGATCGTACAATTAATTTACGTGGCGCCGTCGCGCCACGCCGAGGGAAAATCTTCAAGAACGCGACGCCGTCGCGTCGCGTTGAAAAGAATCGAAGCACGGCGAAGGGGCGCGGTGCCGACGCACCGCGCCGGATGACAAACGCCGCGGCCGGTTCCGGGCCGCGGCGGGACGAGGAGACCGCGGCCGGTTCCGGGCCGCGGCGGGACGAGGAGACCGCGGCCGGTTCCGGGCCGCGGCGGAAGGGAAGACCGGCGGCCGGGCCGCCGGCGTCGGAAGCCGAAGAACGGGACCGGAAATTCCGGTCCCGTTTGAGAAAACCGGCCGGCCAGCTGGCCGGCCGGATGTCTTAAAAACCGGGGGAATTAATCCCCCGGCCTTCCATTAAAACCCCCCTCTTAATAAGGGGGGGCGTTTCTTCAAAGGGAGGGGGCCGGCTGCCCCCTCGGTTCCTCCAGCAGGCCCCCCACGTGGGGGGGGGGGGGGGCTTCTTAAAAAAAACAAAGGGGCACGACCCCTTTGTGCCGCGCAGCACACAAAAGCCGCGGGGCTGAGCCCCCGCGTGCGCCGCCCGCGCGGCCCGCCGCCGCCGCCAGCGCGGCCCGCCGCCGCCGCCGCCCGCCGCCGCCGCGCGCCGCCGCCGCCGTCCGCCGCCGCCGGCCGCCGCCGCCGGCCACCGCGCCGCCCAGGGGGGGGGTCGGGCCGGGTCGGCCCGGACCCGGACCCCCCCGTTTCGAACCTGATTTGGTTTTTGGCTCATAACTTGAGCCTCGGACCTCCGAATGACGAACCGTCTGCGGCAACGCGATCCTTGGATCGAGGCGGTCGTTTCGATATATCGCACTCAAGGTTTCGGGTTACTTTGAGTTCGGCCGGGTTGGTTCGTTCACGAAACCAACCGGGCCTTCGGAGCGGAAACGCTCATATCTTGAGCCACGAACGTCCGATTGACGCGCCGTCAGTCGCGTTGTGTTCCTCTTAGTGAATCGGATCTTTTGGCATACTCCGCCCGAGGTTCGGACGCAGGTGGAGTACGGTCGGGTTGGTTTTTCCTTAAAAACCAACCGGGCCCCGGAGACGAAAATGCCAATAACTCACAGACCGGGCGTCAGATTGACGCGCCGTCTGTTTCGTTGACTTCCTCTTGACGATACGAAACTTTTGGCACCCTCCGCCCGAGTTTTGGATGCAGTTGGATAGTGGACGGGTTGGATCGCACCGAAATCCAACCGGGCCCCTGGAACGGGAAAAGCTGTTATCTTTCAGACAGGACGTCCGTCTGACGAACCGTCAGCGGCGTTGATGATCACGATGAGAAACGGTCCCTATGAGTATACCCTATGGGAGTTCGGGGTACAGTTGAGATACGGCCGGGTTTGGTTCGCTCACGAAACCAACCGGGCCCCTGGGACGAAAAGGCTAATAACTCACAGACAGGGCGTCTGATCGACGCGCCGTCTGTTGCGTTGAGACCCCTGTGACGAGACGGACTTTTGAGACACTTCTTCGTGGGACCTTGTGATACTTGGAGTATCGAGCAGTAGCTCGTGGAGCGGACCCTCCCGAAGACGAGCATGCAGAGTACGGAGACCGTGTAACTAGCTGAGACCTGACGACTGCTTGACCGACTCGACTTGGAGTGAGTCGACTAGCCCAGTGGACGGAGCACTACTTTCTGAGGTGCAGACCCATGGCGGACGGAGTACGTGTGTGACAGTGCAGACCCGCGGTACTCGTCCGGAGAGTACCTCAGCAGGCTATCTGGGTAGCGCCCGGTATTTGGCGACAGACCCTCAGCGGACGGAGCGCCAGGTAGTTGGCCGCAAACCCGCAGTACTCGACAGGAGGAGTACCTCAGCAGTCTTAGGTTAGTGAGCAGTACCTCGGAGTCGTGACAGGACTACTGCACACTTCAGAGACGGGGCTCTTCAGCAGTTACGGTTTCGATAATGAAAATCCTGGTTTGAGCTGAGACTTTTGACCTTGTGTTTACTTCATGATTGAGATGGGTCACTTGCTAACTTTGGTATATGTATGGGCATATACCCGGGTAGTGGTTATCCGTCGTTTTCACAATCCTTGTGTTTCCTCATGATTGAGATGGGTTACTTGATAACTTAGGTATATGTATGGGCATACACCTAAGTAGAGTTTATCTGTTGAGATCTTCTTGTGTTTATCCTTGTTGGTTTTAGTGAGACCTTGAGGGTCTCGGGGTCCCTACTGAGTATCGTTATACTCACCCCTGCACGGGCTATGCCCGCACCTCGTTGTGTTGGTTGCAGACGACGGACAGTGCTGACAGAAGCCGAAGGTTCGAGGACTGGACGGTACCTGGAGGTGGACTATACGACGAGGCGGTACCCGGAGGAGGACCACTGGGCGGAACATACTCGGAGCGGATGGCGGGACCCGAGGAGCAGAGGAGCTATCTGTACCCACCCTTCAGGTGGGATTTCCAGTGGACATCTCTACGTAGCAGCTTTACTTTTCAGTCGCTGTTTTTCCCTTTCGAGTTGTACTTTACAGTTGGGCTTGTATTTCCGGCCCCTTTTACTTTTCAGCTCTTCTTTTTTGTACTTAGTGTTTTACTTCCGCTTGTACTCTGTGGTGCTTGTTTTCTTTATAAAGGCAATGCCTTCCCAGTTATCGGGATTTTACGCCTTTGGTGCTAGTCGCCAGCCCCTGGCCTATGGAAGGCGGGCTTGGGGTAGTCACGGCACGGGCCCCGAGGACGGGTCGTGACAAATTGGTATCAGAGGAGTTCGGTTCTACCGCAGAACTTATAACTCTGATGTTTCTTTCTGTGAAGCAATAGTGTTGAGAGTACCGAGTGTGGTTTTCAGTTCAGGGAGTCCAGTGTTGGTGCGGGCGGCCGACGTATCCATACACCAGGACCCTGACAACTGATTTCCGACTTTGTGCACAAAAACACTGATTGCGTGTGTGTTTTCAAAGGTTTTTCCCCTTAAAACAGCTCAAACCAGGTCAGCTCACCAGGTATAATCGTTTGATCGTGTTACGTTGTTTCTTTCAGGATGTCTTTTCTCAGACGACCAGCTAGAGCCCGGAGGTATGAGCGTGCTGACAGTCTGTCGAGCGACGAGGCTTCGGTACAGGGCCCTCTTGCAGTTGGGCCACCGATGCCACCAGCCCCAGCAGTAGGCGATGCACGACGCTTGAGCGCGCTGCACGAGTTCCAGCGCCAGAGGCCACCCAGGTTCCGGGGAGAGACGGACCCGCAGGCGGCTGAGGTTTGGCTGGAGGCTGTGGTGAGAGTCTTCAGGCTAGTGGGGACGCCGGCAGACTTCATGGTGATCTTTGCTACCAGCCTCCTTCAGGCAGCAGCAGGTAGGTGGTGGAGCCACTTGTTTCAGTTTTGCGATGAGATGGACTTCGCTTGGGGAGACTTCGAGACCTTCTTCAGGGTGGAGTTTGTGCCAGTATCTCTACACCCCGAGCGTGTACAGGAGATTCTGCCTTTGCCGCGTGTTTTTCGATCAGAAGCCGAGTCATCTGTGGGCAGTAGACAGATGATGCAGAGGTCCAGGAGGACCAGACCAGCAGTTGGGCGATCTCGGGTTTTAGGACCGGTGGTGCGGGGCACCCGAGGTGGGATCAGAGCCAGGCGTGCCAGAAACGGGCAATGTTACTCCTGTGGCGGAAAGGGTCACCTAGCACGTGACTGTCCGACTCCTCGATCCGCAGGCTTGGAGGGAGCCACCGAGGTTGAGGCAGCGACAAATGCTGGAGCTCTGGGAGCAGATGGACAGGGGAGGAACTAGTGGATACGTCTTTTGTACTTCTAGTTCCATGATGATGTTGCTTTTGTGTAGCGTCTTGTATTATGAGCTGCAGTAATAAAAAGACGCATTCTTTTGTGATGTTTTCTTTCCTGTCCTCTTTTGTGATGTTACTAAGAGGTTCCAGTTGACTGTTGACTTGACCCTCACTTGTGAGACATCTACTGGAGGAGACCAGTTACCACACACTGATGCCGACAGTGTGACTCAACCCTTGGAGGCGAGAGTAACGGTTGGATCTCTTAGTAGTAGCGTCGAGGCCTTACGACGTCATCCTTGGTATGGATTAATATCATCCATGTTAGGATTGACTGTTTTAGGCAAAGAATGTGGTTCATCCAGGGGATGAGACCAGGTTTCTCTTTTCGGCAAAGAAGAAATCTTGCAGCTCTTGTGGGACCAGAGATGGTCCGGGCCACGTCAAAAGAGGTCCATGTCATCCAGGAGCGGGTCCTACATGGACGATCGATTCCTCTTGTGCGCAACAGATGGCGGCACGGGAATCTCCAGGAGAGCACTTGGGAGCGGGAGGCTCAGATGCGTGCTCAGTATCCTCTTTTGTTTCCCTAGTTTTTGATGTAGCTTTACGGGGACGTAAAGCCCTGAGGTGGGAGTAATGTAAAGACCCGTAAAATTCAAGGGAATTTTTTTTCTTAATTTTCTTTAGAATTTTACAAGAGCGCGGTTTCTGACGGCACCTGATTCCGAGGCCCGGAGTGCCCGGAATTAATTTCCGAAGTTTGGCTCGGGTACGTTCAGTGAACGAACGAGCGGGAATTCCTAACTTTTGATCCGGTGCTCGGAATTGAAATCCGAGGGCACCGATGAACTCGCAGCGCCGATATTCGCTTAAAGAGTCCTTTTCGGGAGTTGCGTTTGTTGCGGGATGAGATTTTCGTTTTGGGGTTTTTAGTTTGAGTTAAATAAAATTGTGTAGAACAATTTTATTTTTAACTTGTTAAAACCTATCTAAGGTGGTTGGGAGTGGGACCCACACCCACTTAACCTCCCTTGGGAGGATTAAGTGTGGTGGGGCCCACATGAACCCCCACCTTTTCAACTCCCCACTCTCCCTCTTAATGGCTTGACAAGTTAACTTATATTTAATTATACAATTCATGTATATTAAATAAGTGAGTTAAATGTGGAGTTATCTCTTTTGAATTTCAAACTTTTGAAATCCTTTTGAGTTGTGTGTTAATAAAATAAGTGGTATTCTTATTTTATTGAGAGTTATTTGTTTGTCTTTGGAGAGCTTTCCCTTCATCTCCAAGCTTTGACAAAGAACCTTCGAAGAACGAAGAACGCGAAGAACGTCGTTCTTCAACGAAGAATTTCTTCGCCGAAGAACGCGGACTTTCCGCGACGCCTTATCCGCGACGTGACGTTCTTCTTCCGCGTCATCCCTTCCGCGACGGTTTTCCGCGACGAACGCCTTCGACAACGAATCTTCCTCCGACGTCAAAGGAATCGACACCGATATTCCACGACTCCGTCAACGTGCGACTATCGAGGTAAGGGTTCTTGAGTTCGTTGTTTCCTTTTTAATTTGACTTTCCTCAAGACTTGACGAGGAACGCTCTCTTTTCCGACGAAGAACGCCGCAACTCCTTTCTTCGTTCACCGTGACAACGAAGGGGACGCCAT
The DNA here is from genome assembly GCA_963277665.1 of Viscum album. Classification (NCBI taxonomy): domain Eukaryota; kingdom Viridiplantae; phylum Streptophyta; class Magnoliopsida; order Santalales; family Viscaceae; genus Viscum; species Viscum album. Next base: position 677,579,072 of record OY728158.1, on the reverse strand, counting down.
CTCTTCTTCGGACAACCTTCGTCGGCAAACGAAGATCCGCCATCGTCGTGTCTCTTCGGGCATAGCACTTCGTCAACGGATTTGACGAACGACGACCGCGACGCCCGACTTCCGCGACGCCGTCTTCCGCGGATCGTAGACGATTCTTCGAATCTTATACCGAGGTAGGGGTTGTTGGTTCATTATTTCTTTATTCTTTTTCCTTGAACGTGGATCTCGCATGTCTAACTTAATGCTTGATTGTTTAAGTTGCGTTATTAATTTAACGTGAGGGGGCCGGACCGCACGAACACGGCCGAACCCCCCTCCAACGTTCATGTTTATTCATGCGGGTGGAAGCAAGTAGCGTGGTGCCGTCGCACCACGCGGATGATCGTACAATTAATTTACGTGGCGCCGTCGCGCCACGCCGAGGGAAAATCTTCAAGAACGCGACGCCGTCGCGTCGCGTTGAAAAGAATCGAAGCACGGCGAAGGGGCGCGGTGCCGACGCACCGCGCCGGATGACAAACGCCGCGGCCGGTTCCGGGCCGCGGCGGGACGAGGAGACCGCGGCCGGTTCCGGGCCGCGGCGGGACGAGGAGACCGCGGCCGGTTCCGGGCCGCGGCGGTAGGGAAGACGGGCGGCCGGGCCGCCGGCGTCGGAAGCCGAAGAACGGGACCGGAAATTCCGGTCCCGTTTGAGAAAACCGGCCGGCCAGCTGGCCGGCCGGATGTCTTAAAAACCGGGGGAATTAATCCCCCGGCCTTCCATTAAAACCCCCCTCTTAATAAGGGGGGGCGTTTCTTCAAAGGGAGGGGGCCGGCTGCCCCCTCGGTTCCTCCAGCAGGCCCCCCACGTGGGGGGGGGGGGGGGGGGCTTCTTAAAAAAAACAAAGGGGCACGGCCCCTTTGTGCCGCGCAGCACACAAAAGCCGCGGGGCTGAGCCCCCGCGTGCGCCGCCCGCGCGGCCCGCCGCCGCCGCCAGCGCGGCCCGCCGCCGCCGCCGCCGCGGCCCGCCGCGCCGCCGCCCGCCGCCGCCGCGCGCCGCCGCCGGCCCCCGCGCCGCCGCCGTCCGCCGCCGCCGGCCGCCGCCGCCGGCCACCGCGCCGCCCAGGGGGGGGTCGGGCCGGGTCGGCCCGGACCCGGACCCCCCCGTTTCGAACCTGATTTGGTTTTTGGCTCATAACTTGAGCCTCGGACCTCCGAATGACGAACCGTCTGCGGCAACGCGATCCTTGGATCGAGGCGGTCGTTTCGATATATCGCACTCAAGGTTTCGGGTTACTTTGAGTTCGGCCGGGTTGGTTCGTTCACGAAACCAACCGGGCCTTCGGAGCGGAAACGCTCATATCTTGAGCCACGAACGTCCGATTGACGCGCCGTCAGTCGCGTTGTGTTCCTCTTAGTGAATCGGATCTTTTGGCATACTCCGCCCGAGGTTCGGACGCAGGTGGAGTACGGTCGGGTTGGTTTTTCCTTAAAAACCAACCGGGCCCCGGAGACGAAAATGCCAATAACTCACAGACCGGGCGTCAGATTGACGCGCCGTCTGTTTCGTTGACTTCCTCTTGACGATACGAAACTTTTGGCACCCTCCGCCCGAGTTTTGGATGCAGTTGGATAGTGGCCGGGTTGGATCGCACCGAAATCCAACCGGGCCCCTGGAACGGGAAAAGCTGTTATCTTTCAGACAGGACGTCCGTCTGACGAACCGTCAGCGGCGTTGATGATCACGATGAGAAACGGTCCCTATGAGTATACCCTATGGGAGTTCGGGGTACAGTTGAGATACGGCCGGGTTTGGTTCGCTCACGAAACCAACCGGGCCCCTGGGACGAAAAGGCTAATAACTCACAGACAGGGCGTCTGATCGACGCGCCGTCTGTTGCGTTGAGACCCCTGTGACGAGACGGACTTTTGAGACACTTCTTCGTGGGACCTTGTGATACTTGGAGTATCGAGCAGTAGCTCGTGGAGCGGACCCTCCCGAAGACGAGCATGCAGAGTACGGAGACCGTGTAACTAGCTGAGACCTGACGACTGCTTGACCGACTCGACTTGGAGTGAGTCGACTAGCCCAGTGGACGGAGCACTACTTTCTGAGGTGCAGACCCATGGCGGACGGAGTACGTGTGTGACAGTGCAGACCCGCGGTACTCGTCCGGAGAGTACCTCAGCAGGCTATCTGGGTAGCGCCCGGTATTTGGCGACAGACCCTCAGCGGACGGAGCGCCAGGTAGTTGGCCGCAAACCCGCAGTACTCGACAGGAGGAGTACCTCAGCAGTCTTAGGTTAGTGAGCAGTACCTCGGAGTCGTGACAGGACTACTGCACACTTCAGAGACGGGGCTCTTCAGCAGTTACGGTTTCGATAATGAAAATCCTGGTTTGAGCTGAGACTTTTGACCTTGTGTTTACTTCATGATTGAGATGGGTCACTTGCTAACTTTGGTATATGTATGGGCATATACCCGGGTAGTGGTTATCCGTCGTTTTCACAATCCTTGTGTTTCCTCATGATTGAGATGGGTTACTTGATAACTTAGGTATATGTATGGGCATACACCTAAGTAGAGTTTATCTGTTGAGATCTTCTTGTGTTTATCCTTGTTGGTTTTAGTGAGACCTTGAGGGTCTCGGGGTCCCTACTGAGTATCGTTATACTCACCCCTGCACGGGCTATGCCCGCACCTCGTTGTGTTGGTTGCAGACGACGGACAGTGCTGACAGAAGCCGAAGGTTCGAGGACTGGACGGTACCTGGAGGTGGACTATACGACGAGGCGGTACCCGGAGGAGGACCACTGGGCGGAACATACTCGGAGCGGATGGCGGGACCCGAGGAGCAGAGGAGCTATCTGTACCCACCCTTCAGGTGGGATTTCCAGTGGACATCTCAACGTAGCAGCTTTACTTTTCAGTCGCTGTTTTTCCCTTTCGAGTTGTACTTTACAGTTGGGCTTGTATTTCCGGCCCCTTTTACTTTTCAGCTCTTCTTTTTTGTACTTAGTGTTTTACTTCCGCTTGTACTCTGTGGTGCTTGTTTTCTTTATAAAGGCAATGCCTTCCCAGTTATCGGGATTTTACGCCTTTGGTGCTAGTCGCCAGCCCCTGGCCTATGGAAGGCGGGCTTGGGGTAGTCACGGCACGGGCCCCGAGGACGGGTCGTGACAAGAAGATTCATCCTTCTTTCACTTTTATAGAATCAGAATATGATTAGGGATACATAGGTTTACTTCCTTCTCTAAAAAATATACATTGGCTCTATATAATGAGTGAAAATCATTTCGTATAAGGGCATCAAATTACGCTAAAGGGAGTATCATAATTCCTACTGGAAAACTATTCCCGAAAATTTTAATAGGGGGAGTTATATACATTGGATGACAAAATTACCCCATTTTCCATTTTCACTGATAGATATACTTCTATGTTTCTCCATCATGTTTGAATAGTTAAACTAAACATACATGATATGAAAAATGCATAGAATCATAATCACATGGGTCATTTGATGTTCATGAATGTATGGTAATCATTCCTTTCACTATTTTTTCAATTCATTTACATCACCTAAAATAGATCTAGGGTTGATAATTTGGAAACTATTAGGCTACTAAAAGGGAATATATGGAAATTGAAGGGTAACTTGTAAAATAAATAAATTTGTTGACCTTTGAATATGTACATATCAATATAAGTTATCTGTGATCCTTTTCCTAACATAATGTATTATGGTAATTTTTTACACTTACTAATGGTTAATATTGAGATTGATAATTTTCTAATTCATATACATTAGGAGTGTCAAACTAGGGGTGCATAAAATCATCTTTTTCATGCACTAGGTGAATATCAAGTCCATCTGAATGTACCATTTTCATTTTTATTACACCTAGTTACAATATTTTTATATACACATCCACTTATACTACCTAGAAAAGGATTAATTTTCATGGAAACCATAAATTCTATGCATTAAAAAAATTATGGATGATTTACTATATTTATTCTTATCCCTAACGATTTCACTAGAGTCTTCTAATATTATTCCTAAAAAATACCAAGATATTGATCTGATAAATACTATGATAATCCGTATATTTTATAAAATTTATTTAATAATTTATTACATATGGATAAAAAATATAAAACCCAAAAAGATCATTTCGACTAGTGTATTTTTATAATTATGTAAATAGAATAATAAATGAAACAAAAACATCATGACATAAACTAAAACTCCAAAACATGTCCCTAAATTTACTCAATCTTCAAAAACAACAAAGGATAACCTTGTGAGATACATAAAAAATGGGTGAGCTATAAAGATTAGTAAAAGAATAATAAAAGTACAAGGTAATGAAATTAATACTTGTGATTAAATAGGCATATGAACGTATCATAAGAGGGGTGATAATTATAAACTTGAACATAAAAGCATTTTGAAAGATTATAACATAAAGAAACATGGAAATGTGGAAACAACATAAAAAAGACTTAATAAAATTAATTCAATCGAAAATTTATATAAATAAAACATAGATCTCTTATAAAAACTTATTATGAACTATATATGGTATCTCATGAGATAAAAACATTACATAATTCATTGGAGGGATATATGATTTCAGTTCTACCCATCACATTCATATCATTCACATGCATAAGTATGCCACATTGATAATAAAACATAAGGTTACCATATATTAGTTTTAATCCCATTATTAAACATTGAGGTCACTATATATTAAAGTTTATAATATGTTATAGATAGGTAAACTAGTTGAATACCCTTGAGTGGAATTGTGTATGAATATTCACTAAACAAATTTTTGGCATTGGTAATTATAGGATAATTCTGGAAGAATAATGGGGGTACATAAATATTCATGGAAGGGATTAATGATATTGAAAGGGGGCTCTAATTTCATGGAAATAATAATAAATACATGTTGTTTTTATTAAAAACATATCTCAAAATTTGAAATTATTAATCAATAGGGATAATATAAAGTAGGTTCTTGAATTAAAAAGAGAAATAGTGGGTCCCTTACCTTGATAAGTTTCTTTTTAATTCTTGGGAGGAGTTTTTTATGTGAATAGTGAAAACATGGGATAGAAATATAGTGGTGTCTTGGAGTTTTTTCATGATCCTATAGTTTTGAATGATTAATAATTGGAGGTTTGTGGTTTTTTATATAAAAAAGATAGAAGAATTTTTTATCAATTTGTATACATTGGTTTTACACTCTGTATGATAAAGTAGAAAAAAACACAATTTTTTCCATGGTTATGTCCCATGGATTCCACCAAATAAGAGTGGTTTTAATTCTTTTGTAAGACTAAGAAATGGACTATTTTGAACAATAAACTTGGTGATATGGATGTGAGTTATGTTCACAAAAAATTAATTTAAAATCCAAAAAAATATTAGTGTTAGGGTATTCATTAATGTTTTATAGAGTTAATAAGATAGTATAAAAAATATTTTTAAGATTAAAAATAATTTAGGTTCTGGATACACTTTAGAGTATTTATTTAATCATATTTAGGTTTTTATGATGTCATAATACACATGGTATATTATACCATGTTTAATTTCTACCAAAATATTACAATTATCTTAGAAGATTATGAAAAATTCACCATTGGGAAATTTTGATATATTTATTTAAAAGTAATATTTATTTTATCAAAATAATTATCCACATATAATAATTAACACCTTTAATTCAAAAACCTTATTTATTTAGAAATAAATTTTTCATTAATAGTTTTCCGACCCTTATTTTATTTTCATTTGACTTCATAAATTTATTTAATAATTTATATTTAGTTATATATTATTTATAAAACATATTTTTGAAAAATTTAATTTATTTTAAAATTTATTGAATTCATAATATAATGACTTGATTCAAAATTTATATTTAACAAAAATAAAATTTATGCTTCATCATATCGTAATTGAATTCTAATCCAATGTATTATATAATCATTATATAGTAATAATATAATTAAATATATAATTTATTAAATTTAAAATAAGATTATTAAAATTTATATTATTAGGTTCTAGATACATAGCCATTTGTTACACTAGTGGAATCCCTTTTATTTAGGTGTGTGATGGTCAGATTATCTTGTGGTTGTTCAGAGAACATGGTTTGGGCCGTTGATCTCAATGCGCATGAAACCCTCCTATAAATGGTTTCACTTTTTATTTTGTTCATGGATCATGGATTTTCCATGTTCATGTTTATTGGAATGTGATTCTATCTCCTATGGATTCTCTAATAAATGCGCTTCTTTAGGGATAATCCTAATTCTTGAGGTCATCTCTTGCATTTCTTGTGTCAAATAGATTTATCATAACCCTATATATATATTAATCAAATAAACATTGTATGAAGATGATATTTTAAATAGTTATGATTATTATGGTTTTTCAAATCAAAATAATATAATTTATGATGGTCTAAAATAACCAAAATAGAATATTTTTTCCATAATTCCATTTCATAATAAGTCATCTACTCTTTTAAAAAGGGTATTTCAATTATAAATGTTTATGTTGTTGTAAAACCTTTATGATTATGGCTTTAATAACAATTTTATTCAATTAATATCCAATTCTTAAGATTTCATATCTATGTATAGAAATTGTGGGTTGTTATATTGGTTATGATATTAATGATTACTTACCTTTGAAAACCTAGATGAGAAAAAACTATTGAGAACCCTTAGTATAATTCTATGTATAAGAGAACATCCTATGTTATGGTAAAGGATGGAGTTTTGTTATCAAATAGAAACACACCTATATATATACTACATGTTGATGGGGTTTTGACACAGATGTATCCATAGGTAATATCCTCGATAAGAGTTGGTCATGTATATCTCGACCATCATTCTGATGCATAGTGAGTGTGCCTTATTACCCAACTGTTTTGACAATACTAGAGGTTATACTTTAGTAAATAAAAATTGTATTTATTAAACATTATTACTTATTTTAATATTTGATGTTCATGGATGAACTAGGTTAATTCAACAATTTCATGGATTGAAAAGGAGGTTTCATGATTTAGTCATTTGATAAAATATTTTTCATGATTATGTGTTTTCCAACAACGAATATTATTACTCAAATTATGGTTTTTGGTTTTATTCAATGAATAGAAGTTAATGGAACCATTTTAATAAGGAATGTGATAAGAAATTAAATTATTGTCTTGTGGAGAAACTAATAGTTATGGGAGTTAGAATTTGAAATCTCATTGATATTCTTAATACAATTTCTTAACCATTGATTCATACTGATCTTCCAAATGAAAAAGGAAGATAATAATGTGTTGTTGATTCCATCATGAAGAAACATCAAAACTATTTTAGTGGCTCAATTAATCTACTAGTTACTGAAAAATGGACAAGAACAATTAAACTGATATTTTTTATTCTCTAGTGTTTGGATAATAAAAAATTATTTTTGTTTCTCTATTATTTCGAAGGTCAAGTAGATAAATGGGTGGCTCTAATAAATAACACGAGGTAACATGATGAAATTATGTATATGGAGTAGGATAAGTTTAGATGGATGAATTTCATCAAGTACATACCTCATGTTTTTTATATGAAAATGGAGACGGAATTCCTTGAACTAAGGGAAAAGTATCATGAATCTATAATTTCTTTTGACGTAGATTTTACACGACTTGTGAAGTATGATTTGGGTATTGTATTTTAAATAGAATATATGATTTTTTGATTCTTCATTGTCTTGTAAAAAAGTTCTAAAAGGGAATTATCCATAAGTTACATCAATAGTTATCAAGTAATATTTCAATTTTCTATATGGTTTAAAAGGAATTTAGAGTCACCAATCTCATTAACTTGATATGATAAGAAAGACAAAATTTAATGAAAACAATATTAATAAAAACCATAATGGGATGAAGAATATCCTTACATTATTTCCCAATGTGTTGATAGATGCATGGAGAAATTTTTTATAAGAGTACTATTAAATTATTTAAGTGTGTAAAGGAAGGTAATAAAGAAATTAAATATTGATGTTATATGAAGAATTTATCCAATGATGGAGGAAAAGCTCCAAAAAATGCACCACCAAAACTCCAATTTTTAAATGTCAATAGTATGGTCATTGTGATAACGAGTGATCAAATATGAAGGTTAATTATAATGATTGATGTTATAATCCACTTATTTCTACAGAAAAAGGGAAATATATTACTATCAATATTTATGATGAGGTGTATGATAGAGACATGGTGAAAGGTATACTTACCATCCACTCAAGAACTGTTAATGTCTTATTTAATATTAGATCTACAGACTAATTTATATCTAAATAATTTAATCACAATATCAAAATACCACATTAATAATTAGATATTAAATTACTATTGAGAACCTATAATAGGAAGATGATATCATCTAATGTCTATACTTCTCCTCTAATTTAATTCTGTAGGAATACAACCCCTAAAAATCTCAATATTCTCCTTATAGTTAAATTTGACGAAATATTAGGCAAGGATTCGATTTATTTACCTAAAAATAACATCAATTTCCAAAAATGGGGGTCAAATTTTATATTCTTAACAAAACTATGATAATATATTAGTGTGATGATAAATATGATGTTTTCATGGAATTAATATATATTATATACCTCATGATTCATATTTAAAGGGGAGGTTTTCTCTGGTGGTTGGGGAGAAAATCAACATCAAATACAGTTATATTATAAGTGAGTTTTTTGATGAATTTATATAATAGTTTCTTAGTCTTCCACTAAATTTTAAATTTTGGATTTTAAATGAACTTATTTATATCCCTGAAAATATATTAAAGACACCTTAATGAGTGGTCCTAATTGAGTTAAATTTATTATAGATGGAACTATGAGAAAATATTTATAAGGGATTAATTTAGTAATATGCATTACCATGGGGGTACCTATTTATTTTTTTAATATGAAATATAGATCAATGAAAATATAAACTTATTTTAAATAATATGATAAGATCTTTATTAAGAACAAGTATCCTCTACCCGTTATTAATGAACCATTTTATCAACTTTCTGGAGTTGTATAATATTTCATGATTTAAATTTGTTCTGGATGTAATCAATTATGGTAAGGAATGAGGATATACCTAAGAAAAATTTCTATACAATGGATATAGACTATTAATTTTGTTGATTCCATTTTTCATTACAAATTCCCTCACTTTCATCAAGGAACTAAGGAATAGAGTCTTTAGAGAATATCATTATCAATTTGTGGTATCCATTTTATAAAATATTATTAAATATTAAAATGTAAACAAAAGTCATGGATACCTCTTGTTGATTTTTTAAAGACCCTATGGAAGGAGAAGTTATACAAAAAATAAAAAAAATTATGAATTTTACATTAAAATAATATTATTTTTTGGTTATATAAATTCTAGAAATGGTATATTTGTCGATTCATCAAAGAAAGAAGTAATTAAACATTACCCAAGACCATAAAAATATTATTAAGATCCATATTTTTTATAGTTTTGATTGACATTATTGATATATTATGGATAATTTTTAATTAATATCTAATATATGCATAATTATAACTCATAAGGGATCCATGTTCTATTGGATAGATGAATGTGTTGAAAATTTAAAGAAACTAAAGAGATAGATAGTAGAAATATTTTTACATTACCATATAGTGAAGAATTTTTTGGGATCTATAGTGATCCGTGGATGAAGATACTATGTTTTTTAATCATACATAATGATATATTGATATTTTATGCCTGAAAACAATTGAAATTCCATGAGAAAAGTTACCCAACCCATAATGTGGAGTTAGTTATCGGAATATTTGCATTAAATGTATAGAGGAATTATCTCTATAGTGAATGGTCAGATATATGTATGGATAATAAAATTTTAAATTACATATTACATCATAAAGAGTTAAACATGAACTAGGGAACATGATTGTAGTTAATTAAATATTATGAATTCTCAATACATTACAACCATGGGAAAGTGATCATGGATGTCGATTCTTTAGGTTAAAAGGATCATGCTAGATAATCTATGATGAGAATGAAAAATCTAATGATTCTATATTTATAATAGATCGACTTACAAATATGTAAGCATGGGGAGAAATATTATCTTTCTCAAATTAGTGCTTGTACTACTATCTATGTGAGGATTAAAGACGTACATAAGAAATATGTGGAGAAACAGAAGAAGGTAAAAAATGATCCTAAAATCAAACATGATTATGATATAATGAGAAGGTTTATAAACTATTTATATGTTCCACCTATTCCATATTTGAAAGAGTGTTTTTTAGATGAATCTCACAGTTCATCATTATATTTTCATCATGGATGAGCAAATACGTATACAGAAATGAAACAAAATTTTAGGTGGAATTCAAGAACACTATTAAAGAAGAGTATGTATCATGGTTATTTTTATGTTAGTAAGTTATGGCTATGATATAAAAGTCTAATTGGATTTTATAACCATTATCTGAAGAAAAATGTAAATGTAAAAACATTATCTTTGATTTTGTGATCGAAATCCATAAAATTTCTAAAGGTCAAAGTGTTATTTGGGATATAGTTGATCATATTAAGAAGTCAGCACAATTTGCTTCTATCATAAAAGATTTCAGAATTTATCATTAATGGGTGAAATTTTTTATGAATTATTCACCAATAATTTCTTATTTACATAAGAATGTATTATATTATGCACCCTGAGATTGATCTCTCAAGGAGGCTGCTCACTCAAACTATTCTCACATATCTCTTTTTATACCTAGAATATAATATATTAGTAAAAAATAATATAATTTAGGGTTTATAAATTTATTTGATATATAAATTTATAAATTTAAATGAAAATAGAAATGAAAATCCAAAATAACTTAAAACAGGATTTTGTAAGTGAGAAGATGTTTTCATTCATAGAAGTTCATGATGATTCTATAATTTTTCTTTAAAAATTTAATATCATTATCCCATTCAATGTATGAGTCAACCCTATAACTTTATACCCGCACATTGAATTTTAATTAACCCACATTGACCATCCTCATATATATTAATCTTCATCATACCATCACCTCATAGCAACACTGACCCTCTTCATGTTGTAATATGAAAACGATAGAGATGAATAAATGTAATCAATATGAATTAAACATTTATTGGTAAATATGGGTAATACCTCCACCAAAACCAGTTTATTTACTAATTAATTCTCAAAATAGAATATAGATAAACATTTATGGACAATGAAATTAAGCTTCACCACTCCCCCTCGAACAATAATGAGTTTTACTTCCATGTTTTCAAGAATATTGGAAGGGCCATGGTGTGGGAAAGAAAAAAACTGAAAAAGAAGAAAAAAGATAAATATTAATATATTAAACATGTAAAACAATATTATAATAGTATAAAAAATAATATTAAACTAAATGGATAACTGAAATATCATACCCTTGACATAGAAATGGAGGTCTATTTTTATTGTTCAGTGAGAGGAATATTTTGACTTTAAATATTTTAACTGAAATTTTCTACTAGTTGGGTATGGTAAAAGGATTAATTTAATATTTAGGCCATCTAAAGAGTTTTATATATATTTATTCTTCATTATCCAACCAAATCTATTAATTTTTGGAAATGTGTATCTGATGTTATGACTATTTTATTCAATAATTTACATTCTTTATTGGAGACTATTATAATTATAATACATTGGTTTCCCATGCGATTATGAATTTAAAACATGAATATTAATTTGTAAATTTTTTTATTAAAAATGTTTATTAACTCATATCTATATCTATGTGAAATTTCATCTCTTTTGGGAGTACCCTGATTGAGATATGACCCCCATCTCAAAAAAATCTCTAGATCTGGTAACAGATTTCTAAGCCTAGTTTTTATAGTTGTTTAGGGCCTCAATATGGATAGATTGACTATTGGTAACAATTAAATTAAATGAAGGACGACAATAATGGAATCCTAAAAAATAAATTTTTAATTAGTGTAGGTGAAGTTGTGGACAAAATAATATATAGATGTGAAATAAAATTTTAAATTACATAGTTAGTAAATTGAAATAAGTTATCTAAAATAATAAATAAAACCTAGTATTGTAAAAATTTCTCTTAATATATTGAATTCATGTGTTTAGAACATTTAATTAATTATTTATTTATGTCAAATTTTGAGTTTAATCAATTCTTGAAATATAAAAAATGCACTCTTAAGTGATCAACAAATATTTTAATAAAAATCCACATTAAACAAAAAGTTAGTTTAAAAAACATTTCCCTAAATTGAATTTCATCATGTCCCATATTTGAAAAAAAAAACCTATTCATTTTCATCTCTTTTATTCAAACCTAAAAAATTCATCGAGATCCCAATCACACTAACCTCACATTAAAAATCTGGTCACTATTCATATATGAGAAATGAAATCCATAGAGATGTAATTATGTGGAAATAGAATGTTTCACCATAGGAAATTAAAATTTATAATCTCTCCACACAATGAGTTTTTATTTTTTTAACCAGGAGTACATGTTTTGGTTAACTGTATTCCTTTGGGATATTGGTTAAAATGTTTAAAAATTATAGTATAAAAATTATAGGTTTGATAATTATGTAGAATTCATGAATATTGAAGTGAAAACTCAAGAAAAATAGCTCACCCAATTTCCATTAAAAAGTTGAATAACCCCACCTCCTTTGGTGACATGGTAAATGATTCATGTAGTAATTATAATCATTTATTTCATTTTCAATCTCATATTTTCATTTTTAATCCTTTTTTTTGTTTTTTTTTTGTTTTTTCATAAAGGATGAGATGATGATGGAATACAATTAATGAATTAAAATCACACCCTAAATTTTTTAGTTGTTAATGAGTCATAAATGATATCATAATGAAAAATTCAATCTCACACCCATTTTTAATGTTTTATTTTTTCATTTGTTTTACATTTTTTTATTTTTTTAGGAAAAAGAGATGATAAATAAAGAATCAAAATTAATAAAAGTGTCTTATTCCCATTATTCTAATATTTATAATAATTACACAAATCACACACCCCGAAATTCGTTGTATCCTAAAGAACACACATGAAAATTCATTCCTCCACACCAAAACAAGAAATATTCCTTCAAAAATATTAATAGAAAAGGCACGTAATAAGAAATTGAAATGTAATGTGGACTAAACCTATAAATACATTATTTCGTTATAAATCTATTAAATGGTAAATGTAAATTTGGGTCTCATGTTAAAAGTTTTATTGGTATAAAATTATCCACCATTATATCAATAACATTTTTTGAACTCCAATTCTTTCGAAGAAAATAATTACATGTTCTAGTTTTCACACAAAATCCAAGTTTTCTCAATAAAGTGTTGTTGTTTTGAAAATATTTAAAATGGGTTCATAATATGATAGACGATAGAAAAATAACTTGAGTCATTGTTTCATGGTCATGGAATTCATTATTTGTGAAAGTAATAAAAATGGATGAAAATGAAATTCCATGAAAAATTTTCCAAATCAAAAATTGTTTATTATTTATTTTATAAAAAATATAGAAATATCACTCAAAATTAATTCATTTAGTAAAAATGAAAATAAATATTCATTATATATCAATGTTCCTAAAATTAAAAAAATAAATTGAAAAAGATAAAAAGACAACTAAACAGGTTCACACACCACTCATAATACAATTTCTCTTCCCTTTATTTCAACTAAAAAATTGTATAAATGCCAAAGAGAATGAAAGACATAGTATATATTTATTTTCCATTAGAATACTTGAGTTAATATCATAGATGATAACACTTATACCTTAAAATAAATAACAGAAGAAAAATTATGAAAAATAATTAAAAGGAAGTGTGAATGGAAAATAACATGGAACTTGTTTGACCCCCCCAGTGAGTGCTATGTTTTTACTGCCTCTACTCAGGATGTTGTAGCACATTATCAAAAATCTGATGGTGATTTTGGTTTATATTATTAGAACCACCACATTTCATTCCTTCCAATATTATTTTAATAACATTATCTATAAAAAACCTAAGGATAGTGAAAAATACTTTCATCCCATTTAGAATATAGTAAAACATGCAAGGGGTGGGAAAAGGAATGATTTTTTCTCCCACTACTTCAATAAAGAATAACTTATCACATTTAAATTCAAAATATAAGACCGAATCTTGTTAATTTTTTTCATAAATTTCGTAATTGGATAATTCAAATAGTATTTCAATATGAATATAATTAAAACCTGAAAATTTAATAATTAATTATTCCCCAACACGAAGGTTTTCTTGAAACAGGATCTCTTCTAGAAAGTACACTATTTATTCAATATCAGCATGTGTATCATCATCTTCATCACCATCCCCAATGGACACCAATTTATTGAACAAATCTAAAAATTCAATGTAGTGTTAGGTAATTATCAAATAATTTTTAAAAAAAACTGGATAAAATTATTTCAAAGAAAATATTATTTTTCTATGTAAGACTGCCTAATAATTCTTATTCATTGCTAAATGAATCTTCTAATATGTTTATTGTGGATGGAAAATGGTAGTCAATATCCTCTAGTTTTTCTTAAAATTAAACCACATGGGTGGTGTTTATATATAATTACATATATATGTAGAGACATACTAAATTATGATTAATAATGCTAGTAAAATTTCTTATGATTTAAACTACAATAATGACATCCCAATATTCATAAAGTTCATCTTTATATCCCACATGTTCATAAGATCGAAATTATTCTTTTTTAGAAACCTCTTGAAATGTTGTGGATATGATTCAGGCTACTTCATTCATAATTTCTTCCTTACATGGTTCATCAACTTCTAATGTTGGAAATGAAATCATTGATTTATCCTTATTGTGATCTTATTTCAGAGTTGTCAATCAAGGGAGATGAAATAATTTCCATATGATTCATAGACACTAAAATCATTATAATATTATCTTGAAATTCATTCTTTCATTATTCATGAGTATAATAATATTAAAATATTAATTAAAATTACTTCTATTATATGAAAAATATATATGATTCAACATTTTGTAAAAGCAGTTCAAGGAAAATTATATGCAATGAAGTTCATTTTTTTTTGAAATTAATGATTTTTTTTATTTATTATAAAAATAATTTCTGAATGTGATTGAAATCCTTAAAAATTATTAAAAATAGATGAGTGAGTTTATTTGAATCCCTCACAAATAACTTATTATATTCTTAAGAATTCAATATAGTGCATACCTCAAGGCTTTTCTCTAGATGAGGCCACTCACACACAATATACATCTATTGTCACTTTTTAAAACTAAAATATAATAATATATTAATCAACTAATATAAATTTTGGATTTATAAATTCATGAGATATATAAATGTATAAAATTAAATGAAAAAAATTAAAAAGAAAAATAAGTGAAAACACAATGATGTTATTGAGAATATGTTGTTATTTTTAGGAGTTCCTTGTGATTCTAAAATAATTATGTAAAAATATAAACACATTATCCCATTATTAATATAGATAAAACCTATCACTCAACACCCTCTAATTGGAATGTAATTAGACCAAATTGAACCTCCCCATGTGGTATAATCCCCCTTAAATCATTATCACTATTTCATATTAACCCTTTGTTTACAAAATTATGATAACAAATGATAGAAATAAATTTGATTGGGATGAAGAAAAAAACAATAGATAATTTTTGGTGATCCATTCACCAAAACTATATTATAGTATGCTAAGTTCTCAAAATGAAATATAGAAAAAAATTTAATAACATCAATCTCAAGAACCACCACCCCCTCCCCTTTGAACAAAAATAAGGGTTAGTTCTATGTTTTCATGTATATTGGAAGGATCATGGTGGGTTAAAATAAAATATAAAAATAAAAATAATATAGGAAGATAAAAGATATATTATATAATTATAATAGTCTTATAGAATCAAAATACCAAATTCTGTACAAAATGGATAACCATAATATCCAACCATTGACATGGAAGTGGAGTTGTATTTTTATAGTTTAGCGGTGAGGAAATTTTTTTCTCTAATTGCTTCTTATAGAATATCTCACATTGAATGAATATTAAATAGATAATTTTGAAAAAAAAAAAATTTAAATATTTTTCATTAAGGGATTCCCAATTCTCATAGTAGATTTCATTCATTCTTAACATGTGTTTCCAATGTTATGATTGTTTTACTCTGAAATTTATATTTTCCACTCGATACTGTTTTAATTCTAATGTTATGGTTTCCCATTCCATTATAACCTTTAAACATGAAGCATAATTCATGAAACAATTATGAGAAATTATCCGTAGTCTCTTATAGAAATAAATTTGAAATTTCAAGTCATTTATTATTTCCATGTGTGAGATATAAGCTCATCAGAAAAATTCTCCTAGCCCAGACACAAATGTTTTGGCCTAGAATGTGAGATGGTTGGGCCTCAAAATTTTGGATTTAGGTTTCAGTCCAGTTGAATGAAATTAATCCCATCATATATGGATGAATAAAAATAAAAATTTCACTTATTCCACATGTTGTAGATGATTTTGTGATAGAAATATAAAATTAAGGTAAAAATATTTAAAATCCAAAATTTGGCCATTTTCACAATTGTGATCAAATTATTAATAAATCTTATAATTTTGAAACTTACCCAAAAAATAAGAAATATTTTAGATTAAAAAATTTAATTATAGAATTATATATATATATATATGTCTTTCATCAATATTCCACACATAAACATTGAACTCTTAGGAAATCCTCAAACATATAAATCAAAATCCCCACTAAAATCAAATGTGAAAAAATTTATACAATCTCTTCAAAAATAGAATTTCTAATATCTCATTTATGAATGAAAATTACCCTTCATTTTTATAACTCACATTTCAATTCATTAATCATCAAAAATCTATCGATGGACTAAACAAAACTATGTCGCATTGATATTCATGTCACTCCTCAATCAAGAGAAATGAAATTTGGAGTAATGCTCATACTTTGAAATTGTATATGCCACAACAAGATTTTAAAAGTCATAATCTTTCTACACTATTAGAACTAAATATATATTCAATTTTGAGGATTATTTCATGGTGTCTTTTGTGGGAATGGGTTAGTGGGTAAAATATTTCAAAATTCAAGGCTGAAAAGATGAAGTCGGACTATTATGTGTAAGGCCTGAATATTCATGTGAAATATATATGAAATATTTCTCAATAAATTTATCTCAAAAATTTAAAAAACCACACAGTCCTCTTTTTTGACATGGGACGTGAGTCAGTAATAATTATAATGAATGATTTCATCTGAAATCACCAATTTTTTTTATTTTTTTCTATTTTTCTAAATTATTTCATAGAGGATTAGATGAAAATAAAATAAAATTAAATAATGAAAATAAAACCCTCAATTTGTTTGTTGTAAATGATTCATAAATGTTAGAATAATTAATAATTCAACATAACCATCATTTTTTACATTTAGTATTTTTTATTTTTTTCCTCTTCCTTGAGGGAATACGATGATTTAAATAATTCACAATGAATGAAAGTGGATAATTCCCATTCTCAAAATTAACATAATAATGAAACACAAATCACACACTAAACAATAAACTTTATTCCAAAGAAAACATGTGAAAATAACTTCTCCCGCACTCAAACATAAAATCATTATGCAATTATATTAATAGTGAAGGAGGTAATGAAAAAATCAGAATTTAATTTATCTAAATCATATAAAGAAATTTACATCTTATAATGGTTAAATAAGGATAAGTGTAAATATGGGTGTGAAATATAAATATTTATTTCCAAAAAAGAAATAATATCATAAACACATTTTATTAATGCAAAATCATTGAATTAGAATAATAAAAAGTTATTGTATGGACACAAAATCAATGTTTTTACCCAGTAAGTGTGAGTGTTTTGAAGAATTTGTAAAATGGATTCAGCATAACTCACAGGATGGTAAAAATAATTTTTGTCGGGTCTTCATGATCATTGATTTCAAAAACTAGTCAAACTCAGAAAAACTATTAAAAATAAAAACCCAAGACAAATTTTCCACATAAACAATTATTTAATATCAATTTTATCAAAAATTAAGAAACCTCACTTAAAATCATTTCAAGTGTGATAAATTTATATATATATATATATATATATATTGAAGCTCAATATTCATTAAAAAAACTAAAAACACATAAAGACTACAAAATATGTTGAAACTCCTCCCAGACATAAATTCAACTGACCTTAATTTAAGATCAACAAAAAATGAGAATAGAAAAACCAATGATAAGGGAAGATACAAACTATTTTTATTTTCACGTTGAAGCCTTGATTTATGATCATTCATTCTTAAACATAAAACTATAAATAATGAATAAATAAAAAATAATAAATATTCTGAAAAAAATAGGAATGTAAATGTGGATAAAACTTGGAATGACCACCAAGTGGGTTCTATGTTTTTAATAACCCTAGTCAGGAAGTGGAAACACTTTATCCCTAATATGATGGTGGGTATGGTATATGTTATTATAACCTCCAAATTATTTTCCTTCTAGTATTCATTTTTTCATAGTTCCCATATAATAACACATGGAAAGAGTAAAATAGGTATACCCATTATAGATTTATTATATCTTTAAATGTGGTAGATGAAGAATTAATGGTTAATCCATGGATTCAACCACAAATAATTTTTCCAATTTAACACAAACACCTTGGGAATTCCCTTGTGATTCTATTCTATATATTATAGAAATGAGTAAATTAAAAAAACAATTCAATATAAATATGACTAAAAAATGAAGACCCATTAATTAATTCTTCCCCTTCATGTAAGTCAATGTGAAACATGATCTCTTTAGAAAATTCTACTACTGAGATAATCATAATATATGTATCATCTTCTTAGTCAAAATCCTCAAAGGATACACATATGTTAGATAAAACTAAAAAATCAATGTATTGTGAGGTAATTCTCAATTATATTTCAAAAATTCAAAATAAAATGAGTTCAAGAAAATATTACCTCCCTGAGTGTGATAAAATTTTAATTATTATTCTTTATGTAATGCCTCGGGGAGTTTGTTCTTTGTGTATAAAGGTAGGAAGTCAGTATCCCCCCAGTTTATCAAAAAAATTACATTTCATTGGTGGTGTATTCTTCAATCACCATATAGTGGTAGAGTGGTACTAATTTTTCATTGAAAAAAATAGTATAATCACATACATTTTCTTCTTCCACATGTTTATATCAATATTAGTCTAATTCATCTTTATCTACCACATGTTCATTAGTTGAAATTTTTTCCACTTTAACCTCCTATAAAATTAGTTTGTAAAGGTTTGATTATAATTCTATTATAATTTCACCATCACATAGTTCATTAATTGAAAATATAAAAAATTCACGCTTTGATTCCTCCATCTCTTGAACGTATTTCTGTGATTCTAATTCATTCTTATTGATTTTTGAGAAAATATATTTAAATGATGGGGTGTTTTTATATGTATGAACTTCACAAAAATCGATGATTTGGTTTTGAAATTGGATTATCATGTTGTAATATAAAATCTAGTATTATAATTATTAATGGTGAATTTAATTGAAAATAATGATTTCCCCATGATTAGTTTATTAGTTATATGATTGAAATTATTTGTGATTCAAAGTAGTTAGTGAGAAACTATGACAGATACACTTGGTCTCTAACCCCCTTCCAATGGATAGACATTGAAAACTCAATCTAAATAAATTTTTGCATGATATTTCTTATTTGGGTGTTGATTGAATATATCTTGATGGACTACACCTTATATATATGTGCACACATTATGATATTATTGTTTTATAAAGTCATGTGAAGTTCCTAGATCCATTAACTAATGAACCTTAGGGAATATGACCAAGGGGATTTATTTTGATTTTTTATTACATGAAAATGTTTGATGAACATATTTATTCATTCAATTTATTATTCTAGTAAATTTTTATTTAATTATATTTTGATAGACATTCCATCTACTTGATTGAAAATATTTTTTGGTTGAAAATGTTAAAAACAATTCCTCATCTCATCTTTATTTAAATTCAACAATAATTCATTTTTGTTATTGAATTTTGTATAGAAAATTTAGTGATATAATACTTGGATATTTTTTCTCACACACTCCCTTTACCTTTATCAATTTTTATATTATGTAATTCTATTTATAGTATTGGCGAAAACCGCACATGAAGGTGGTGGTTTTGTTTGACTCGTAGGAAATTGGTGATAGCAGTGATCGTTGGAGTTGAGATCAAAACATTCCATGATGACATTGGATTTTTTAGTCTTTATTGATAATGTGTCATTTTTATGGATGGTATACCATTTTGAAATCATTATATATATTTTCATGTTTTTCCCCACAGAGTGTTTGGAATACCAACTTTTACCATTTTATATTCATTATTTTTTTATGCATTGGTTGTTTTTATGGTGAAATTGTTCACTTTGATCAGTTATTGATGCCCAACCACTTTTCACTATCCCATGGATATTCATAATGAAATTCAATAAAAGTCATTGTCAGCTCATGTAATGGTGTATCTGGGTATTCATGTTAGTTAATGGAAAATAGTATTAGATTAGGTTTTTTATATTTCCATGAAATCAGTATGTAGTATGGGATTTCCTGGTAGACAAGTGGTAGTATTTTTGAGAAATAAAGGTTTGTTTTTTAGTGAGTGACTTGGACAATATCATTATATTAAGCCTGGAGTAACCATAATTGTGTTATATTATCTTCTTTAAAGAATTAATTTCTCTGATTTTATTCCTTTCCCATACATGATTTGAATAATTTTAAATCCTGAAAAATTGAATTCTACCCGATGCAGTTGACATTCCTATATCTCTTGATTAAGTTGATGATCTATGCATCTTTTTTGAAGACTTTTGGTTTTCTATTGTTGTTGGGAAGTACAATAACCCCAATAAGATGTCTAAATATACCTTTTTAGGGATTTATAGATGAATCCAAATAAGAAAATCCTCCAGTTGATTTGAACCTCATTGAGGTAGTGGTGTTTGTAGTCTAATCTTTGGGGGCATATCGTCGCACAAATTTAAGATCAGAGTCTAGCAGGGGTACCCTGAATTGATAAAATAACAGATAACTATTAGGTTTTTTTTAATAGAAACAAATACCTTTATAGTGTTCAAATGATCCTAAGAAGGAAATGGATGGGTTAAAAAATATTGAGTTGTGCTTTGAGATCATAGAAATCCCATATTCAAACATGGTGAAATGTTCTACCTTTAATCTAGAATGTCCTATTTGGAGGTGGTGGGGTTTTATGGTTACATTGAATAAACATGAAGGCATAGAGTGGAAATAATTGAATGTTCTTTTCACTAAGTAGTTCTATCTTAATTCAATTTTTTTGAGTCTATGGAATATCTTATCCTCAATCAAAGTGATAGGACTATAACTCAATATTAAAACTGATTTACCAAAATTGTTCAGTTTTATACTACATTAGTACCAAATGAGAAGTTGAAGGCCTAAAGATTCCATAATAGTATTTAATTTGATATTAGATATCAGGATTTCAGGCTAAATATCACATTTTATAATGATGTGATGGATATATATTTGATTGTCGAGCTTCAACTTAATATTAAGTCAGGGTTTTCTAGAGTTACTCTTACTCCCAATGGCTGTTGGATTTGTTCCATTAAAACAAATAGGATGTTTTATGAGTCCAATAGTGGATCATGGTAGTAAGAATCATCTATACCATTTATATCATTGGTGAAAGCCCCATTGACATTCTTTTAATGTGGCATGATCCATAATTTGAAGCATATTTTTACCAAGGAAAAAAGAAGTTGTTGTTTGTACGGTATCTTAAAACACCTGTATAATTTCTATCATGTATTTTCTACCTCACATAGTGGAATGGACTTTTCTACATTAAAAATCACTATGTTGGATTCAAATTCTTCAAGATCCAAGTGTTTCTAGCCTGATACTTCTATAAAAAAATTCACTTAGTGGATGTGTTTTTTGAGGAAGCTAACATGGGTACAGTGACAGAAAGAGGAACCATCACCATAGATTCATTTTTAGTGATTTTTCAATTTAATACTAATTCATCTTAGTCTTTTATATATATCCACACATTGAATATTTAAATCCTTTTTACAAATATTAAGTATTATGTGATGAATGTTTCTATTCCCCTTATAACAAAGAGATATTATGGCCTTCGATTCCCTTCTTGTGACTCATATGTATTGGTGATCAAGCTCAACTATTATAATCTATTTATCAATATGAAACCAATATATGTAATTATTAGGATATATTAAGTGACATACCATAAATACTTTATTAATTTTTATTTTTGGTGAGTGTCCCTTATATCCTCTGATGGTGAGTTCTTTTTCTATGGAGAATGGAGCCCGATATTGATTATATTCTAAAAAACCATTCTGAAGTTGGGAATGATGATATCTATGCTTTATTTTTACCTAAAAATGAATATTTTGGTGGGTATCTTCCTCCAGTGGTTGTTTATATTCATAACTTGTTTCCATCTTATTTTTCTATCTTACAACTAGTAAAGGAGGTGGAGTTTTAAATTAACTTGTTACCGAGTACCTAGCCTATCTTTATTTCTTATTAAATTATGGGATAAGAAGAATTAAATGAATTAAAGATCCATGTGTATGATTTATTGAAAAGTGACTTCATTTACCCCAGTCTTACACCTTGGAAATCAAATATTTTTTGTGAATAAAGCTGATGGAACCCATTTCCATTGAATAGATTATAGAAAAGACAATCAATTCATAGTAAATAACAATTATCAATTTACTCTTATTAATGTATTATTTCATCAGTCTAAAGTGTATAAGTGGTTCTATAATAAGAATATATTGTTCTATTATCACCAATATAGAATAAAATATTATGAAAACTCAAATATTGTCTTATGGGGTAGGTATTGCCTTTTGAATTCCTTGTTATTCCTTTTGATCTAACCAATACTCTTACGGTTTTTATAGTTATTATGAACTATATATTCCATTAGTTTATCAATAATTTTTAGTGTTATTTATAGATCATATATTTTTTTACTCAAAAACAAATGAAAATCATGTTCATCATCTAATAATAGTTCTAGAACTTTGTAGAGATCACATAATTTATGAAAAAATTATTGAAATTATTTTTTAGGATTTCGGATGTGAATTTATTTAGAAACATTCTCTTGAAACATAATATTTCAGTTAGTATTGTGAATTTGAAGACAAATATGACATGAGAACAACCACATAATGATTTTTACATTCAAATATTCTTGGGCTTAGTGGGGTATTACTACAGGTTCGTTAAAGATTTAACAAAGATGGATTCTCTGATGACCGATCTCTGTCATAATGGAGTAATGTACTTATGAAATTAGAAATTAGTTTTTTATTTTGTTTAATTTAGTAAAATTTTGGATTCATTCTTAGTGTTGACTCTTCTTGAGGTTGAGAAAGGCTATGTGGTCTTTTGTAACACATTCTGTTCAGGTTTGGGTTCCAATCTCATGAAAGGTGGGTGTGTGGTGGCCTATGGTTCTTGATAGCTTAGGCCACATGAGAAGAACTACCCTACTCATGACATTGATCTCACATATGGGATTCATGCATTTAATATTTTGGTACACTACCATCTCATATAAAGTATTACCGTTTATTGATAACATAAAATCCAGTGTTACATATTCTCAAAAAAATGATTTGATTCTCCATCAGAGGTGATGGGTGGATCACCTTCAATCATTTGATTTCAATATTTCCTACTACCTTGCAAAAATATTTATTACTACTGCTTTGAGCAGGATAATGTTTTCCCATGATGTCAAATAAAAATCATATAAGTAGATATTGATGGATCAATTTTAGGAAATAAATTTTTTAGTTTAAGAGGATGATAGTAATATGGTTTTGACAGCTGTTTAGTTGACCCCCTCTCTTCTTGAGATGATTCTTCAATAACACTTTTGTCATGACCCCACATTCCATAATCTATAAACTCAGTCATCTAACCACATGGGTCTCCTATAATAATGTGGTTTCCATCAATTCACATCGTATTCTCTTACACACTAGGGTCACTTATTAGACTAATGATTGTCCCCACAAGGCAAAACATCTTCATTCAGTGTTCCTTCTCCTTACTCACACACACCTTGGGAAACATCCCAAGAGGTAACCCTTCATGATCACAACTACAGACCAAGAAATCTTAAATATAGAGTTCTTATCAGTTTGGATCTTTAAAATTTTGGTGCATATTGTGGATATGGGTAGAAACATTTATCCTTTTATGTTTACCTTTTAAATCTGTGATCAAAAGTATCATGCTCAATGTAGTTGTAACAAAATTCTCTTTAGCTGTGTTGTACAAAATACTGAAATTGATGGACCTATTTTATTATATGAATTTAGTAGTCCTAGGGGATGAGACCAATATTGTTTTTAAAAGTGTTTAGTTGGCCCCCTCTCTTCTCAAGATTATTCTTAAAGAAACTTTTTGTCAGGACACGACCTTCCTTGAGCCATGAACTAGTCATATGATCCCTTGGGACTCCTGTAATACCTTTTGTTCCTTCATATAACACCATAAGATATAACAGAACATGGTATCTTATCATAATAATTAATATCCCTATAGGCCAACACATGTTCATTTATTGTGTCTTGTCCTCACTCACACACAACCTGGGAAACGTCCCAATGGGTCACCCATACTGATCACTACTCCAGACCAAGCACACATAACTATGTATTTATAATCAGTTGGGCTCTCAAAAAAAGGTTCACCTTCTTTACATGGGTATTAATATATGTCCTTTTAAGTCTCACCTTTCTGTGGGTGTAACACCTTCTACCCCATTAAATCACAACATCTTCATTGTAGACCCCACACACCAATCCCAGCTAGTGCCACTGCACTTCTGACTAGGTATTCGCTCTAATATCATTTTTCATGATCAATCCTTCCCCCAATATGTGAACCTAGTAATGTGACCCCATGGGTCTCCTATAATACTATTATATCCTTCTTAACTAACCACAACCTATTACACGCTAGGGTTTCTTACCAAACTATTGAATATCCCCACAGGCCAGCACATGTTCTTTAACTATGTCTTGTCCTCAATCCCACAAACCCAATGAAATGCTAAATGGGGTCACCCATCATAATCACTACACTTGGCCAATCACATTTAACTATGGAGTTATAATCAGTTAGGCTCCCAAAAAGAAATTGTCACCTTTTTTACATGGGTAGTAACATTTAGTATTTAAATTCTCACATATCAAGGGGTGTAACAATACCATGGGTCCTAGGATTGAAAACTATATCCAATGCCGCATTCTAGTATCCCACCCTAGAATCCACTTTACGGTACCCCAAGATGGTTGTCTATTAATAGCTTTTTAGGGGAAGAAAGAATTTATTTTAGGGGGATTATTACATCCCATTACCTTATTTTGAGTACTTTTTTCCATTAATTTTGATATTACATTGTATGGATTTTTTGGGTTGTTTATGTAGTGTTATTAGAATATTAATATTTTTTCATGTCATTGCACAATTGGTGTATAATTATGGAATCCCACATGGAATAATGAGGAAAAACATACCCTAAATATTGAACTTATAGATGGGGTTCATGGTTAGTTAAAAAAAATTATCCTCCCCCTAAAATTTTACATTATAGGATAATAGGGATAGAATGGTTTCGGCACAATTTTCTAACCATGCATGCAAGTCATGCACCAATTTTTTGGTATCCTGGGGGGAGCACGTTATTAGTACTTGGATTGTAAAAATGTGTTTCCAAAACATGCTACTCTACCAAGAATCCCATTAAGGGTGGATGGTTTGTTTTTACCATGTTTTATGTAGCATCCAGACCCAAGTACCACACACTAGTGCCCTGAGCCAACCCACCACATGAAATCAATCTCGTCTATCTATACACCAATGGTTTTGAATTAGCAATGAGGGTCTAATATCAGCCATGGGGAGACTATACCCACTTTATCTGAGTCATACAACAGTGGAAAATAATGAAACAAAAAAAATAGTAAAATTATATAATCATAACTGTAACAATAACAATATCAAAAGATCACCAAAACTAGAAATAAAAAATTAAAACTAAACAGTGGATATTTCATGCTAAAGTGTGTGTTGAGTCTCAAAATGAAACTCAAAATAAAACACACTAACTACTCCCATGTGGTTCCTGAACCATGTCTCGTTCCCTCATCCATTATCCATCCCATATTAGTCACCTAATATAGGGCCTTTTCCCCTATTCTGTCCTCTAACCATGAAATCTATTCGGGTACCGATCATGTAGCTTGAATAGGGTGTGATTACTACTCAGTAGGCCACCACCAACAGCTCCAAAAAATATATCTTGTCAAAATAGTATATGAAGTTGTATAATGAAATAAGTGCAATGCATTAGTAAATAGTTGTCACATTATCAATTATTCTTTATTTAACAACATAAACCCACGGGTTCCCGTGGACACCCGAATCTCATAACATCATGTCTTAGAATTCCATTGTTAGTAGTCTATATCTCAATTCATACATACACACACACACACACACACACATATATATATATATATATATCGTAACCTCATTTTATTGTTACCATTCATATCTCAATTCATATATATATATATATATCAGAATTATATTATAACAATTCACATGTCAATTCAAAGATATAAATATATATATTAGAATTCCATTATCACTATGCTTATCTAATAATTTAATGACACTGATGCCATTCATATTTTACAATTATGACAAATGTCACTATTATCATTCATCATTTCATTATTTAGTTCCATTGTTACAGTTCATATTTTATAATACATGACATAATTCCACTGTTACCATTCATCATTTCGTAATTCAATTTCATTTTTATCATTCAAATTGTGTAACAAATGAATAAATTCTAGTGTTACCCTTCATCATTTCATAATTATATTATATCAAAAAAATAAAATTAATTAATTTACAATTTAATTAATCAAACTCAATAATTTCACAATAACCTCATTCTATTAATAATTCAATAATTAATTAATGACATCAATTTCAATTACTAATTCAACAATTATTTTATCACATAAGTCCACTTAATTGATTCAACAATTAATTATGCACATCAATCTCATTAATTAATTCAATAATTAATTAATTACATCAATTTCATTACTAATTCAATAATTAGATTATTACTAAAATCCCTTTAATTAATTAACCAATTAATTAATCAAGCACCACAATCCCATTATCCAATAACTAATTCAACAATTAATTATTGAATATCAACAATCCCAATATTCCCGACTTCACAATCATTTAATAAATTAATCTACTAAATTAATTAATTAAATTTAGGAAACTCAATTTTTAATGATCCAATATAAATTCTACAATTAGATAAACTTATTTGAAATATAGACTTTGGAATTTGAATAATATACCACCTACTTCAATTTGGTGACAATACACTCACCTATGGAAATCCAAAATTTTACCAGAATAATGAGGTTGAATGAGATTTGTTTCTAAAACAAAAAATCAACAAATAAAAATAAATATATCTTAAATCTACATCTATATCTATAATTATTGATTTAGGTATAAAAAACTATGTCTATATCTAACCAAATATAGAATATGTTCAATTAAAGAAAGAGATAAGAAAGAGAGAAGAACAAGAATCCAACCAGGATGATATCCTCTTACTAGAACGGGTAAATATCCTTGATTTGGGATTTGAATCACCAATAATAGAGGTATAAGAGAATTGCAATCTGCCTAGTAGGATCCAAAATCATGTAAAAATTTTACGGTTGAATGTGGTTTAATATGGATTAATAAGGGGGTTTGGGTTGTTAAAATTATAATTTTATGGTTAATTAAATTGTTGTGCATGGTTTGTTGGGAAAGGGTGCATAGTTTTCCCTAAAAATGCCCCTAAATTGTGTGCCCCTTTTATAGGGCTTCATGGTTACTCATAATAGGGTGCTCTATTTTAAAAACTATTCACCAACTGTGCAATCCCCCTCTATCTAAGGTTGCATGTTTGGACGGACCAAGGTGTATGGCTTGGAAAAACTTTTCACCAAATGTGTACTACCTACCTTCTTTAAACTTTACTCAATTTTCACCCAAACATACCCCAAGGTAAAACATACAAAAAATATTCTGAATTATTTCAAAAAGAATACATGAAATAAATCTTGGGTCATCTCAATAAAAGTTCAGGATCTTACAAACCCCCACCTTAAAACTGCTCATCCTTGAGTTATACTCCCATGCATGTCTAAGATTATAAGTAAAAAATTTCAGGCCAATGAGCCTTCATATCTACTTATGTTTCTCATGTTTCCTAAAACACATCTCTATGTTTACACAATATATGAATTATCTACATGGTCATTCCCTAAAACACTTTCTCACTGTGATCCAACACTTGTATCAGATGCTCCTCAAAGGATGCTTCTTTCTAAATGTCAATATCATCCACTTATATCACATGATATGGGTCAGGGTGATACCACATAAGTTGTGACACATGGAAAATGTCATTCATATCACTATATCTCTTTATAATATCCAATTAGTAAGCAACCAGACCACTTCTCTGCACAAGCTCAAACAAACCAATGATCCTAGGCACTAGCTTGGCCAACCAATGTATCATTTAGCGACCTAATCTAGGTGAAACCTAATGGTATACATAATCAACCTCTATAATTTCTTCGGTTCATCAATATATGTCAGTATATGACTTCTGTCTACATAGATCCATAGTCATACTCTTCCAAATCAACTGAACCTTCTTTGACATTGCTTGGAAACAACTGAGTCCCAAAAACTCTAACCCACTAGCCTCTATCAAACATAGCAATGATCTGAATGACCTACCATAAATAGACTTCTGTGGTCCAATATTTATCATTTCATAATAACTATTAATATAGTTGAACTCTACAAAAGCTAATAGATTCTTATAAGATCCAAAAATTCTAGGACTCACACCCAATGAATATCCTAAAACACCTATATAGTACACTTCGACTGGACATCTGTATGTCGGTGGAATGTTGGTCCCTGTAAAACCTCTTGTAACAAGCACCTTATGTAATCCCTAATAGAAGTGTGATGTAAACCATGAGTCCTGATCTATAATTATAGCATGTGTAACCCCGTGCAGACATACTATCTTCTGAATATACAATTCAGCGAAATGGTCCAATGAGAATGTCTCATGTATGGGTATGAAGTGAACTACCATCATTAGTTGGTCAAACACCACCCAAATATGGTAATTCTTACCATTCATCCTCAGGATACCCATAATAAAGTCCACAGTCACGTCGTCCCATATCCATTTTGGGATAAGAAAAGTCTGTAGCAAACCACATGTTCATTGATGTTCACTTTTCACTTGTTGGTATGTCAAGCATCGTGTCATGAACCCAGCTATCACTGTTTTCATGTCTGGCCACCAAAACTTTTGATGTAGGTCACAATACATATTGGTTATTCTGGGATACACCACCCACTTCGGTGCCTGAAACTCGCTCTTCGAATCCTCACACATACTCATAGGCACAAAAACCTGATTTATAACATAGATGAACCCATACTCATCTATGCTTCAATCGGATGGTGACTCCCCACCTTCAAGAATTTTCCTTAAGTCCAAACACTTTATATCCTCATAATAACAATCTTGGATCTTCCATATATTTCTATACTCTACTTAAATGGATATGAGATTCAAATGATCATGAATCACTTGAACTAGAACATGCATCTTATCTAGTAAAGTCATTATTTTCCACTCATCACTAGACTCATAAACTGCTTGAGTCTTAGTTTTCCTACTCAAATTATTATAAACACCATTCCTCTTCTTAGGAATATATGAAAACCCATTGTCAAATATATGTATATACTAAACACTTCTCTACTACCATAAATTTGAATATCACTGTGAAAAGATGTAATTCAAACTCTTGTGATTAGTGTAAATATTAAACTTCTCACCTGACAGATAATTCTGCTAACACATTAAAGCACAAATTGATGGTTCTAGATCAAGGTCATGCATAGGGTAGTTTTTTTGTGGCCTAAATAGTTGAGACCCATAGGTCATAACTCGATCTCCCTACATCAGCACTACTGTAATAATGATTCTGAAAGAATCACAAAACACCATGTACTCCTCACCTGGCTCGGGTAGGATCAATATTGATGAGTATTTCAAGTGCTTCTTAAACTACTAGAAATCATCCTCACATGTTACCGAGAATTAAAACTTCACCCCATTTTGGTCAATCATGGAATTAGTGATACCAATCTAGAAAAGTCTTGTATGAACCTATGGTAATATCTATCCAACCCTAGAAATATATGGATATTGAATGCATTCTTAGGATACTCACAATGTATAACTTCTTGAAACTTCTTCGTTTCCCCTAATTCACCTTCTGAAAAAATTATGTGTGCAAAGATTTTACACGATCAATACAAAATTAATAATTAGATAGATTGGTGTATAGTTGATGCACACTCATCGTACTTCGAATGATGTCAAGATGATGGGAATAATCCTCATGGGTCTTTGAGTACACCAATATTTCATCCACAAATAATAATAAAATGATCCATGTATATATGGAAGAATTTTTCATCAAGGTGGTAATTAATGATTTGTGTGTTTGTAAACCCAAACAGAATTACAATGAAATATTATAGGATATACCTACTTCTGATAGATTTCCTCAGTATATCAAAATGTCAAACTCTCAACTCATGATACCTTAATCTCAATTAGAAATTGGAGAAAACACAAGATCCCATCAACTGTTCAAATAAATCTTTGATTCTTAGAAGTGAATACTAGTTCTTAGCAGTCATCTAATTAAACATCCTATAATCAACACGCTAGAGAAAATTCTTCCCACCCTTCTTTGTAAACAACACTAGTGATCTCCAAGGTGACATACTAAGATGGATAAATCCCCTACCCATAAAATCCTCCAAGTGAGTCATAAGAACTTGAGCTATATTAGTTCCGTTCTATAAGGAAGAATTGGAACTAGCACAACTCCTAGAATGATATCAATAGTGAATTCCATGTCTCCCTCAGGTGGAAACCATAAGAAATCATTTGGAAACACATCCTAAAGTTTATCCATCATAGTTGGAAAGATATAATTATTTAAACCACCATCATCATGCATTAGAATCACAACCTAGGTTGTGAGATCTCCCAGTTGCTACGTAATTGGCCTTATATAACCCCATGAATATCCCATGCTCCAAAATGAATATAGTTGTCACCCTTATGAGACATGAAGGTTAATCTTTGACTGTAACAATAAATGTTGTCTTAGTATGTGACTAGCCAGTCCATATACAAAATTAGGTCAAATCAGGACATGTTATAGATATAAATATCCTACAAAAAAGATACACCCCCAAATCAATATAACACCCCCTTCACAAGCTGATGCCTCTAGATCATACTTCTGATGGTGTATCTATCTGCATAACATCACTCATGAACTCCCCCTCCAGGCTTAAACCATTAAATATTTTTCTATTTGTAAAGGAATTAGAGGCACCTATATCAAATAAGGAACTATCTAATGTAGGATATACATGTATAGTACCTCTCACTATCGATATTCCATCCTCTTTGCCCACATTTGTAGGATACATCATGTGAAATTGTTTTACCCCTCTTCATTGTGATTTAGTTTGATCACCTCGAGTTGTAACACCTTGGTGATATGGGAGCTCCTTCCCAGAAGTACTATGTACACTACCTCTACCTTCATGGTCAATATAACTCTAACTTCCTGTATGATATGGTGTAGAAGATCCCCTTACTAGAGTCTGAGTCTTTCTGGCTTCACCATCATTACCTATCTATCATAGGTTTTTATAGAATCTCTATAGATTCCCCATATTTCCTCAAGAGAAACACTCTATTGGTGGTTTTTAATAGTGTCTATGATAGTGGCCCAGCCTACCACATTGGTGGAAAATAAATTTAGAAAGGTCCTATGTAACATACCCTTCCCATAGACCACTATATTTTCCACATCCCTAGATAAATTTCTCATAATTATTCTTCCTTCTCTGGGAATTAATGCATCCTGATCAAATAGTAGAGACCTCATTTCCACCACTATAACCCTCCTTCATGTTTCCCTTAGTTATGAGAGTCTGATGCACTACCACATTCATTATCATTAATTAAAAAATGTTAAAATGATATTTAATCTCACATTTAAGTCTGTCTTGAAAATGCCTCATCATAACTATCTCATCCTCTTCCAACACTGGAGAAAAACATTGAAAATCTATAAATAATCCAACATAGTCCACCACAGACATACTCCCCTATGTCAACCTCATGTACTCAATTCCTCTCTCCTACCTTGGCATATTTGGGTAAAAGCACTCTAATAAATTCTCTAAAAATTACTTCCACAATATACCATCATCATATCATGTCCAATCTTGAACATCCCACCAAAGCTCCACTGATCCTTATAGTACATAATCATCTAACTTTACCCTATAGTTAATAAGATTCTCTAAATGGTCGAGTATAGTCCGGATAGCCCCTATCTAGAACTCTCCTGGCTTAGGTTGACCCTCTTCAGTGAAAATCAAAAGGTCATATAACTGGAACTCCCACTTTAGGTCTGATATAATTTTGACAACACACCTTGGATCTCACTCCATAAACTACATAAACTGAGTGATGTTCTCCCAAAAAACTCTCCAACATCCCCACTTGAAACTATCAGTGCCTTAGGTTCCACCAAAATAGGATAATCTCTAGCTATGTCCTCATGTGGTCCTCTCGAAAAGTGTCTTCATTCAGGCAAAACTATACAATGCCAAACATTAACCATATGACACATTTCACAAATTATGAAAATTCTAGGAAACACAATAATCCACAATAAGTCATTTTTCCATCCTCGACACATGGTTAAAAGTGATGCATTATAATTACACTTAAAAATCCAACACGTAGGTCATGGTTAACAAAGGGTAAACTCATTCTCATTTTCATGGTTCTCATTAGACACCATTTTATTCACATTTTGAATCGTTTTAGAATTTTTAATTTCATAGTAGGAATATTTTCTTTTCAATTTCACAAGAAAGGGAAAAACTATTCAACTTCAACAACTTACCCAAAACACCTATTTCGTGCATGCCTAAAATGATGCATCTCATAAAATAAAACTTAGTATCTAGAATGATGTATGGAAACTAAGATCTCATGTCATACCAGGCTATGAGTCAAATCTTAAAAAATATTTCAAATGATAATAACATAAATAAATAATTATGTCACCAAAAGTGATATAATATTCAACTGTAATGAAAACAGATAATAAAAAATCATAAACTGTCTACTTGGTTTCTCCCCCATACATGGGTTAGATACTCCCACACACGAGCTCATAACCAAGACCTGAATCTTCCCAGTATCTGGTCTACTTTTCCAAAATACTAATACAAAAGAAAAGAAAAGAAAAAATGTCCTTTGATACTACTTTGTAACATCCCAACCCAGGTTCCATAAACTAGTTCCCCAAGTTGATCTTCCACATGACCTCAGATTTTCCACTCATATGACAGAGGTTGCTGACAAGAAATGAAGGTAAAATATTAGTCATGGGGAGACTATACTCTCTTTATCATAGTAATACACCAGTGAAAAATAAATAAACAATAATAACTAAATAATAAAATGATATAATAATAACCAAAACAATACTAACATCAAAATCTGACCGACACTAGAAATACAATATCAAAACTAAATAGTTGATATGCCATGCTAAAGTACATCCCTAGTGTCAAAATACAACTCAAAAGAAAACATGTTCACAACTACTAAGTAGGTCCCAAACCACATTTGGTACCCTTATCCATGATTTATCTCATATCATCTATATAACATAGGTCATTTCCTCTTACCCTATCTTGCTACCATTAAATCTATTTTGGTATCGATCAGGCAGCCCGAGTAGGGTGTGAGTACAACTTAGTAGACAAGCACCGATGGAATCTAAAACTATATCCAATTAAAATAATTATTCATTATTAAAAATAACTAAGTAAAACAAAAAGGTAAATAGTTATAACATTATGAATTATTCTTTATTTAACCTCATAAAACCATGTGTTTTCGTGGACACCCGAATATTAGTACCTCATGTATTTGAATACCATTATTACCATTCAATATATCAATTAATATATATGTATATATCATAATTACATTTTTAACATTAATATCTCAACTACTATATATATATCATAATTCAATTTTTAGCATTCATCTATCGTTTCTTATATATATATATATATATCAGAATTCCATTATTTCTTATAATTGAATTCCATTGTTACCATTAATATTTTACAATACATGACTAAATTCCATTGATACCATTCATCATTTCATAATTGAATTTCATTGTTACCATTCATATTTTATAATACATGACCAAATTACACAATTATCATTCATCATTTCATAATTGAATTCCATTGTAACCTTTCATTTTTTATGATACATAACTAGATGAGACAATTATAATTCATCATTTCATAAATTTATTATATAACAACAATCACATTAATTAATTTACCAACCAATTAATAAAACTCAAAAATTTCATAATCACCTCATTCCCTTTATTAATTAAATAATTAATTAATTACAAAAATTTCAATTGGTAATTCAAAAATTAGTTTGTCATGTTAGTCTATTAATTAATTAATTGATTAATTAAGCATGTCAATCTTATTAATTAATTCACTAATTATTTTATCACATAAATTTCATTAGTAATTCAAAAATTAGTTATCACAATAACCCCCTTAACTAATTACTCAATTAATTAATAAATAACCACATTACAAATGTCCCATAATTAATATAAAAATTTATTGTTCAATATCCCCAATCCCAATATATCAAATTTCATAATCACTAAATTAATGAATCTTCCATATTAATTGATTAAAATTAGGAAACTAAATTTATAATAAACCAATATAAATTATATAATTACATACACATAATAGAAATATAGACTTTGGAATTTGAATAATAGACCACCCACCTCAATTCTGTGATAAATTCTCACCAACAGAAATCCCTAATTTTAGTGGAATAACGATGTAGAACGACATCCAGATCTAAAACCCTAAATAAATATAAAACATATAATGATATATTAAATCAATATCTTGATCTACAATCACAGATCTAGATCCACAAAAATTGGTCTAGATATAACCAAAATAGAGAATAACTTCTCAAAAATAAAAAGAGAAGAAAGAGATAAGAATGGAAAAACAGCCAAGATGAGATCCCTGTAAGGGTGAAGATCTTATATTAGGGCTCCAAATCACTAATAAAGGAAGTCATAATGGCTTGAAATCAATTCAAGGGACTCTATAATCCTAACAAGAATGGATGGTTCTAATGGGGTCGAATAGGGGTTAATATGGGAGTTCAGGTAATTAAAATTCTAATTTTCAAGTTAATTAAAATGTTATGAAAGGTTTGATGTATAGGATCTCACAATTTTCCCTTACTATGCACCTCTTTTATAGAGATTCACAGTTACTCTTGAGTGGGAACACTAATTGAAAACCCATTTCCCAATAATGCAATCTCCCATTGTCTAGGGTTTCATGGTTTTCTAGGCTAGGGTGCACAGTTAGGGAAAACCATGCGCCAACCATGAATTGTCCCCTACCTTTATATTTCCTCAATTTTTAACCAAATTTAACCCAATGGAAAACCCAAAAAATAATTATCAAACTAATTACAAATAATACTTCAAATAAATCTTGATAGATCTCCATAAAAGTTAGAGATCTTACCTGGAATATTATAGGAAATAGTGTGATGATCATTTAATTCCTAAAAATTTTACTTAAATTAATAATTTCCGTATTATAAAATCTAATCACCCCAAAATTATGCTAATTTTTCTCTCTTGGTTTTGGAGGCCACCAAGACGAGATTTTGGCTTCTATAACCACTTTTCTTCTCGGATAAAAGTTCTAGTGGATGTGATTGGTCCCTATATGGTAAGTATAACCAATTTTTTGGGGAATTACCTATTTTTAACACCGCTTGGTTTTAAAAGAAGTAAAATTTTTTGATGTCTTATATGACACACAACACCAAGATAAAATGATATGTAAAATATGTTATTTAAATTTGACCAGCATAGCCAGGTCCTTGAATTTGGGGTATGAATATCTTTAAATAAATAATGAAGTTAGTGTTTATGTCTGAATTAATGAAAATTTATTGATAAATTCAAATTAAATAATCCCTCAATTTTATATTAATGTATTTTAATGCTTCAGACTACATTTTGTTCAAAAAAAATGGTTTTATTTCGTATTTATGTTTTGGATTTATAATTAATTTATAACAAATTAAAAAAACATATTTTACAAAAAATAACATTTTTTAAATAATCATATCAAAATTAGCCTAGGGTGAAATTTTGGGATTTTTCTGAAAAGAGTTATTTCTCAGTGAATAGTGAAAAATACCACTTTTTGTAAAAATGTCATTTCATTTCAGTAAATTATATACTTTAAAAGTATCATCTTTATTTTAATTATATTTTATAGAAAAAAATATTAATTTATTTATATTTATGATAACTAAATTCATTTAACTCAAATTTATACCATAATTTGGTATAATTAATTTTTATGCCATAAAATACATTTTTAAGAAAATTATTTTTAAGTGAATAATGTATCTCTAATTTAATTAATTCAAATAATAAATAATATGGAATTATTTAAAGAAACTATAGATTATATATATAAATATATGAATTTATATACATATATTCATTATCACTGGTCATATAGTTAATGTAAGATCATCTTATTCTTGAAAAATGCATTTCTTGAAAAACTTCTTCCGAAAAATATTGTTAGTCTATTTTAAAAGTACATTGAAACTATTTTATGATCTAATTTTATTAAAATTTCTTCCATATTTTTAATCATAATATTTAATATTATATAACAATAAAAAGATATTTTTTCATAATTATTAGTAAATATAGTAAAATTGATTTACTGCAATTAAGGTTAAAACAAGGCTATGCGTGTTAATGTGCTTTTGTTAAAAATAATTTTCCATGCACATTGAAATTTAATTTTTAAAATTAATTTATTATTCAAAATATTTAGGTATAAATTATCAATAATTTATCATTTTATTTTATTCTTAAAGCATAAATTACCTATGTTAAAAATCTAATTTTTATGGCATAAACTAAAATAGTAAAAGTTAGTAAAAATAGATGAAAATAGATTAAATATTTTATAATTTTTTCTTTTTTATTAGAGGTATTTATCAGAAATAAATTTCATAAAATATATTATTTATCAATCTCATTGGCACTTGTGGTGATAATTACATCCCATTACTGACATGTTTTAGATATTTACAAACTTGTCACTCACACTCAATTATAAAAGAGAACTCCCTACCTTCACTTTTTCATACCTATCAAGACATTTTTCTCAACTAAACCCTATAAAGAACCCTCCCCAACATTAGACACATTATATAGCCTTTTGAATTTCCAAAATACCAACCCTTGGATATTTAATAATAGATCCAATAGAGGTTTTTAGTAGCAAAGGTAATTGTCTTAACTAATTATTTTATTTTTACTTCTTCTTTTACCACCTTCAATTTTGACTAAAAAATAAAATATGATAATACATGTATCTCCCATATAAATTGAATTTATTATTTTTCTGGCATAATATGTATCCATATCCTCCTCCATCACATAGGAAACAAATCCATCGCTTGTGTGTACGGCGGACTACCGCCTGGAAAATCGATGTGATTTTGTTTCCTTCACCAACTCACATGGATAGAATTAATGATGGAAATAATAAATATATATTATAAATATGAAATGATGTTAATTATTAAAAATTAATATATCATATAATTTTTTACACTTTCACCCATTAAGGGAATGATACCGTCACTTGTGTGTGTGTGTGTGACCTACTCTCTCCATGTAATGATGCGATTCATTTTTCATATACAAAATTAAATAATGGTTCTAAAATGTATTTAATTGATAAATATAATATTTATAACATTAATATATTTATGTATATTATGGATTTATATCATATTCATAAGAACTGGAACATCCACGAAAAAATGCATGAGATAACCAAGTTCTTAACCCCTAAAACAATGGTAATAATAAAATATTATTAACAAATTGGTCATAAATAATTGTAATAAAATAAGTTATTTATATTACAAATAATAGTATGATTTTTTAATAAATTAATAATATGTTTAAAACTATTATATGGATTTTTAAATAAAAATGAAATAAATTGAAATGTGACGTGATGTATTTTATCTCAATTGTCTTTCATTTAATAGTATTGAAATATTATGAACCTAATTTCATTTATATGGTGTACGTAAGTCCCATTTTATTTTTAATATCATGGATAATTCATAAGTCAATGTATTTTAAGAATAAATTTTTATTATTTCATAAAATGGTATTGGACATGAAAGTTACCGAGTTATAAAGAGATTTATAAGTCAATTTATTTTCTTTAGGTTATAATACTTAGTCATTAGATTTTATATTGTAAGATTATATATGTACTTAATTTTGATTATTTTATGTTTTATTTCCACTAATTTCACATGGACTTACATTTTACACACATAATCACTTATTTTTTGAATCCACACCACATCATTATGATGTTTGTAAGGATTTATTTCACAACCTCATTTTAATCATCGTTGTTTGTGCATGATTTTTAATTGAAGGAAGTTATTTGATCATTTTATAATAAAACCATTTAATTTTTCTATTAACTAGTTTTTCATGAAATTTTCTTGTAAATGTACCATATCCATATCTTTGTTACTTAATAATGATTGGGATAATATTTTTAAGAAACTATTACTTTATTCTTATTTTTTGAAGAAAATCAAATTTTTTCCAAATATATGTTTTCTATAAATGGATTCATGAATTTTATTAATGCTATCCTATGATTTTTTAAAGTCATTATACCATTGATTTTAATTTTCAGGAAAAAAATTAAAATCAATATACATGTTTTTTCAAATAAGTTACTTTTGGAATTTCATACAAAATGTGAAAGCAATTTTTGTTTTAACACACTAGACATATACAAAATTTTCTCTACATCAGGACCACTTTTTATTTTTAATCTTACGTTACACTTTTACAACATTCTTTTTAAATAATTCGTTTACTAATATTCTATATATTTTATACATTTAAATGTTATTTTCAATATAAAAAATGTTATTTTCCTTAATAATGTATTTAATGATCTTATTACTATATTTCCATTCATTAGAAATAGAAAACAATTATTTTACTTATTTTATAAAATAGATATATTATATTGATAACATCATTATTATTCCTTTAAATATTTTATGGTTAGTTTCCATAAGTAATTTATTTAGATTCACATTCTTGAAAATTTTGTATTTATTAACTTTCCCTTCAAATATTCGCATTCTTATTATCAGTGGACAATACACTTCCCCTAAAATATCCATATTATTTATCATGGATATTATTATTTCAAAAATTGTATGTCATTTATACATATGGTGTTTCATTTTGAACATTATTATATTGACTTGGGGAAATCTTTACAAACCTATATTCATTAAAAATTAATGATATTTAGTGATAAGGAATGTTTTTCATCAAATAAATCAATAATTACATATATTAGGAATGTGTTGGACATACAGTGATGGGTGGGACCCAAAATATTATAACCCCTAGATGCATAGGTAGGTTTCATGATACAAATCATTAATCTATTATTAAATTGGTTTTTTTATACCTGCCCATTAGTTAAAAAATCTTTGAGAAAGTTCGTGAAAGTATAGACATCATGATCTCTAAGATCATGAAATCCAATATTAACAATTTTCTTCATTTGTAATTTATTCAATTTTGTCCATGTGATTACTGTATGGATATTGTCCACGTATTTTCTTCCAGATCAAATGATTTTTTATATGATATTATTTTATCATCATTTTTTCATATATATTATTCTTAATGATCATATTATTAATTAATTATCATGTGTTTTAGTTATTTAACTTTCAATATTAAGTATTCATTATTGATTCATGATAGCATCCATTATAAATAACCCTTAATGAGAATCTAATCCTTCCATTATATTTTTCCTTTCCATGTTATATGAAAAACAAATCATTCATTGAGTTCATGGATATATAATTTTTACATTAACTATGTTAAATTTCATTTTTTAAAATTTAATGTGAGACTCAAGTATACATCCAGTTTACGAAGACTACTAAACATTTTCATCCATTA
Source organism: Viscum album (assembly GCA_963277665.1). Classification (NCBI taxonomy): domain Eukaryota; kingdom Viridiplantae; phylum Streptophyta; class Magnoliopsida; order Santalales; family Viscaceae; genus Viscum; species Viscum album. Next base: position 677,538,313 of record OY728158.1, on the reverse strand, counting down.
GGACGTGATTAGTAGTATCTTAAAAAAAATTAGTAAATTAACCACCATCTTTGGATTACTATATATTGGTGTTTATAGATTGTATAAAATGAGATACAATAGAAACCTTAGGAACTAGATTTTATAAAACATAAATCTAGGAATATTACCCTATGGTATAATTTAAGGATATGTATAGAAGAACATCTTAATGATTTGGTTAGGAAGATATATGTGTTTTTCCTTATAAATATTCCCATATTACAATGTAACTAGTTGATGTAGATCTGGAATAGTTATACCTAGGGTTAATAACTCTAAAAAGTAAACATTGTGCTTTGACTCGATCTTCACATGTTGCAAGATAATAGGCCTTAATGTGAATTTTTTTGACCCTCTTGGGAGATATGATTAGGATAATTTTCATTTTTTAGGAACTATGATGAAGGATTTAAATAGATAATAACAATGAATGACCTAGTTTAAAAATAACATTCCATTTATTGAAAATATGGTTTCATGATTTATAAATCCTATAAATTATTCTTCATAGTCATGATTTTTGTTACCCACAATATGATTTTTTGTTTTGGTCAATGGATGAAACTAAGATGAATAATTTAAATGTTGAATGTGAACGGAAATTCAATGATTATGTGAAACCAAATTGGATGTTTATTAGAGTAAAATATGACATGATTATTCCTATATAGTTATCCTAACATATGATTATAACACCCCACAATTTTACAATATGTATCTTACTAAATAAATTCAATTTATTAAATAGCCTATATTTCATGCAACACCGAGCTTAAAAAAACCATTACATGCTATTAAATATTAACATGACCCTTGGAATATTAATGTGACCCTTAGGGATAACAATCTGAGAATTAGAAAAAAAACTCATATATGAAATTATAAATAAAATTTAAGTATATCATCAATAAAAATATGATATATTTATATCATTGAATAAGTAAATAAATGGTTTAAAATGATTAATTAAGAAAAATTATTTTCATAAAATATATTAATAAATTAATATTTTGTTTTATTATAATTATAAGTTAACTTCTTGATACCGTAATTAATTTTTCAAAAGTGTCGTAAAATCATTTATAATATTAAAATCGGATTTTAAAAAAATGATTATTTTAATTAAAAATTAAATTTATCATATTGAGAAAATTATTTTCATAAAATGTATTAAATTTTTTAAATATACACATCTGAAACATTAAGATGGATTTTTGATATTTTTTCAAAATAGTTGAGTTTTTTATAAAAGGTAAAATGCAGTAATTTACAATATTTAATATTTTAATCAAAATACATGACTTTTTTGGTTTGTTCATGCTCTAATAAACCATTTTTTAGAACTAACATGCACTATTTTCGAAATATATAGTAATAATAATCATCACTATTCAAAGTCTTGATCCAAAATAATTAAATAATGAATAAAATAATCAAAAAACACCCCTCTCCTCCACTTTAAATACCACCCCTCACCACCCCTTATCCTCACACATTCTATGATAGGAATATTTCCAATATTATGCAAACAAATACCTTCCAAATACTATTCCACATGTCTAAGACCTTTTAGGGTTACCAAAAGTCCAAATCTAAGTGTCTTATAGAGGTTCCCAAGGAGGCGATATTCAAGAGTTAAAATACTCCTTCATTCTATTTTAATTTCTTGTCTTTTCTTGTCACATCATCACATATCCTTACATAAAGTGGTATGATAACTCTAGTATGATATATTTACTCTAATTTTATTATGTTGATTTAATATTCATCATAAAAACACTTTTCTTATCCTCTTATTTCTAAAAATAAAAACATCATCCATGATGTTTTGATTTGATTCCTTCATGGACGATGAGTTTTTGTTTTTAATTACCACCTTCAAGGAAGCTCATAAATCCCTTTTTTGGTTACAAAGTATTATAATATGTGTATTGAAAATTATTTAATTTTATTTAACCAGTATATAAACATAATTTTAAATAAATTCATACAAGACTATGATGGTTGTAAAAATAACCAAAATAAATTAATCATTTTTCTTTAACGTTTTATCTCATGAATCATTCTCATACCATATAATCAAATGTTATATGAGGACCATTTAAAATCTTGGATGTATGTTAAAAATAATTTTATTGTACTTATGGATTTTGTTTCTTCCATTTTAAAAGAACTCCCATAATTATACACAAAGGAACCGACCATAAAACCATAAAATAAATGCCCTTGAAACAACGAAATTAAATCTTATAACACATCATAATGGACATAAATTCAATTAATAAAATTATAATAAAAAAATATATGTTCAATAGGATCTTTATTAATTAATTAATTAATATAATTTTATTATATTCGACAATAAGTATGATTGTAGAATGATTTCAAACATTGGGTAGGGGTCATCATCTCAATTTCCATTTCATTAATACATACATGGTATTTTGAATCTAATATTTTTATTTGGTGTGTCTACTACCTATTTGAGATAATTTTTCATTTGAAATCATATTTCAATTAAATAAAAATATTTTTTGTTACATGGATATGATTATTGTAAAATATGCATGTTATTTTGATGTATGATGTTCACTTTTATTTATGTTTGAACTGGGGAAATATTGATAAATCCATATACTCAACTCAATATATATATTTTTATACGAAATATTGTACATGAATTAAAACTATTTATGAATAATTATTTGGACATGTAGTGATTGGTGGGTACTAATATGATATATAATATCAATGCATCGACAGGTCTCCTGAGAAAAATCTGTTGGTGACAATTCCTTCATGTTTGTTCCCAATTAGAATTAGATAAGTTTCTACCCACATACATAAATTGTCTTGTGAAATGTATTAATGATATTGGTTCATGTGGAATATACTAGATGTCTAATAATTAATCATTTCCTTTATTTATTAATTATAATTTAGTATCTATGAGATTCTCACTATGAAATAATATTTGGATGACTTTTAATTCTCATTTAATCGTTAAATGGAAAGTGATTTTCAGTTATTCACCGTTCTATGATGATTATGCCTTATTTATTATGATTTACTTATTATTTATTCATGTTTTTATTGAGTACAACTTTTACTGAGCATTTGAGCTAACCCTTATATTTACATTCCTTATCTAGGTTATGAAGAAGAAATTTTTTAATATTTTTTAAGGAAGAAGTCTATTTTCCTTTATTATGTTCTATTTTTAATTAAAAATGTAATATGGAATCCATGTATATATTTAGAAATTGAAGACTACTAAACTGATTGATCCTTGGTGATGTGGACTCTTATTTCTATGGCATTCAAATAAAATAGCAACTAACTTTGGGCTGTTGGGTTTAGGTTCTTTCAGTTGGTATCAGACAAATTTAGTAAAAACCTTGTAAAATATTTTTAAGAAAAAACAATTATAGAATGATAACCTATGATTGAATTTTGAAATATCCCCAATTAAACCATTCTTATGTGATCACAACATCTGATGTAAAAGTACCCAATGATGTAGTGGTAGGTACATTAATCCTATATTAAAATTTATCTAATAATTTGTTTGATTCTGGATCATCACACTCTTTTCTATTTTTAATGTTTTCCTTCAAAATTAGACATTTCTTGATTGACTTAATAAGCGAGTTGTCATTAAAAACTCCTAAGGGATTCCTCATATTAACAAATATGTATTAAGATATCCCCATTATCACATATAAATATGGATTATTATATAACCTAATCATAAAACCATTGGTTGACTTTGTATAATCCTCAAATGTACAGGATTTCAAAGTATGATCAGAAAATTTATTTCAAGAAGAAGGAAATTAATATTTGAAATAAAGATACAAAATTCCTTTATCTGTAGTATAGAAACTTCATAATATGATTATTCTCTAGATCCAACCTAGTATCTCTACTTAATGAAATTCGTGGGAGGTGTGAGAAAAAAATCTAGGGATGAGTAAAGTAATATACAAATAATGGAAGTACCAATTATATAGGAATACATTTATGTATTTTCTAATGAATTTCTTAGAAACCACCAAGATCATGAAGTTGATTTTACCATTGATTTAATCCTGAAAGAAAAACCAATATCAAAAACTCCCTATAGAATGGATATTGTTGAATTACTGGATCTAATGAAACAACTAGTGGAGTTGAGTAATAAATGATTTATTCTCACTAGGGTTTATATTTGAGGATCCCATGTACTCTTTGTTAAGAATAAAGTTGGATCCAGGAGGTTGTTTATTGAATAAAGAAAAATCAATGCTATTATAGTAAAGAACATGCTCCCTCTACCTCGCATGGATGATTTATTTGATCAACTTCACAAAGCTCAATATCTTTAAAATGTTTTAATTCACTCTAGGTATCATCAATTATGAGTAATGAAGAAATACATTCTGGAGAAATATTTTTTGATGAGGTGTGGAAATTACAAGTTTATAGTAATATCTTTTTAATTGACTAATGAGTCCTTGATTTTCATGTATCTGTCAAATATAGTATTCAAGGAAAATATTGATGATTTTTTTACAATTCATTGATGATATTTTAGTGTACTCTATAATTTTGAAGAATATGAAAATCACTTGTGGATTATTTTGGAGACTCTTGGAAGGAAATAGTTATATGGTAAAATTATAAAGTGTGAAATAAAGATTTAGTAATTTTCTTTTCTTGGCCATATTGTCTCTAATTATGGAATATCATTTGATCTTATAAAGACCAATGAAATTGAAGAGTGGCCTACACATATGAGAATTACTATGGTATATAGTTCCATTGGTTTATCGGGTTAATATAGGTGTTTCATCATACTTTTTTTCTATTGGAAAACCAATTAACCAATATCACACGTAAAGGGGTTAAGATTATATAGAAAAAATAATGTGAAGAATTTTTTGAAGAAATTATGTAAAGATTAGTCAATGCCTTGATTTTGGCTCCACCATGAGTAAATTATGGGTTTGTGATATTCATTGATGCATCCAATAAATTATTAGGCTCTCTCCTTATGAAAAATTATAAAGTTATTTCATATACATCAAGGTAGTCGAATATTCTTCAGAAAAATTATTTATCTCATGATCTTAAGTTATAATTTGTAATCTATTTTCTGAATATATGGAGGCACAATATCTATTGTAAAATATGTAAAATATATATGGATAAAAAGGGTTTTAAATGCTTATTTAGAGATAAATAACTCAATAAGAGGCAAAAAGGATGGATTGAGTAACTCAAAGATTATGATTTTTCAATACACTACCACCTAGGAGAATAAAATAAGGTAGAATATTTATTAAAAAGGAAGATCATAGAATTATAATCCAAATGTGGATTTGGAATATCTTATGTTCATGTATTTAGTAAATTTGGATTCGAGAATTTTTAAGGAAAGGGAAACATCACTTATTTTTCAAATGATTGAGAAACCATATTTATTAGAAAGGATAAAAATATCTCAATATGATGATGAGAATTTTCCAGATAAAATTAATTCCATAAAGGATAGAAGACTGGAAGACCTCATTTCTAAGGATGGAATTATAAAATTTATAAAGAGGTTATTTTTTCCATCAATACATGATCTAAAAAGAGAACTATTAAGTGATTATTATAACAAAAATTTCACAATAACCCCTAGTAGTTCCAATATTTATAGGGATATGGAGGAATATTTTGGTGGGATAATAAAAATTGAGAAATTGCAAAATATTCATCAAAATATCTAGTTTTTCAACAAGTTAGGTCTAAGAGACAACACCCTGGATGATTCATGCAACCTTTGTTTATTCCTATGTGGAAGTGTGCTGAAATTACTATGTAATTTGTCAAAATATTACCAAGGACGCCATGAAAGAATTATTCAATATGAGTTATTGTTCATCACCTTAAAAAATAAGCTTATTTTCTTACTATAAGAGAATATTTAACTCTTTATTTCCTAAGAAGACACTATATTAATGATGTTGTAATACTTCTTGGTGAACATCTATCAATTTTTTCTAATTGAGATCCTAATTTTATATAAACATTCATGAATATTATTTAGAAGGATTTGTATATTGTGCTTTATTTGGATACTTCTTATAACCCCCACACCGATGGAAGATATGAAAGGACTACTCCAACATTGGAAGACATTTTGAGATCATGATCACATGGCATTTAAGGTATGTGGGATCAGTATTTAACATTTGTAGAGTTTTCCTAAAATAATAGTTTCCATTTTAATATTTAAATGGTCTCATATAAAGCATTATATGGAAAGAGATGTCATTCTCCAACTTGTTTGGATAATGTTGGTGAGTGGAAACTTATAGGTCTAGAACATATTAAAGAGACAATGATAAAGGTAAAGAATATTTTAGCTCGTATTAATTCATTTCAAGGTAGGGAAAAAAGTTATTCTCACAACTAAAGAAAGGATTCGTAATTTCAAGTGTGGGAGATCAGGTATTTCTAAAATTATTTCCATTGAAGTGTGTCATATGGTTAGGTAAGAAAGCAAAACTAATCCCCAAGTATATCAAAACATTTGAAATAATAGAAATAATTGGATCTTTAGATTACTGATTAGAAATTATACTAAGTATATCAAAATTTCATGATGTGTTCCACATATTATTCTTAAATAAGTACATGTTAGACCCAACACATGCACTCACTGATGAGAAAATAAAACTAGAACTCATATTTTCTTAATGTGAAGATCCTATTGAGATTCTTGAAACTAGATAGAATGTATTGAGAAATAGGATGACTCAACTGGTAAAAGTTCATTGGAAAAACAATAAAATGGAATACGTAGCATGGAACCTGAGGATGTTATGAAGATGAACTACTCACATCTGTTTAAAAATAAATATTCATGAAAAACCATTGAGGACAAAATTTTCAAAGTTGGGAAGAATATAACACCTCAATATTTTATGGTATGTATATTATTAAATAAATGTGATAGTATACATTGCATGCATCACCGATCTTAAACGAACTATGATATACTATTATATATTAATAGGATCATTGGAATTGTAATGTGACCATTTGGAATATTAATGTGTCCATTAGAATAATATATTCACCTATAAAATTATAAATAAAATTTAGGTATCTCATAAAAAAGATAATATATTTATATCACTAAATAAGAAAACAAACATTTTAAAAATGATAAACAAAATGTTGGTATTTTTATGAAAAGTAATAGTTTGCTTAAAATTATAAAAATAATATAATTATTTAAAATGAAGATTATTTTTATAAAATTGATTCCAAAATAAATATTTTTTGTATTTTAATTATAATAAAATTTTATGAGGCCATAAATAATTTCATGATGTGCCGTAAAATCTGTTTTAATATAGAAATATATATTTTTCCAATAAATTATGATTTTAATTAAAATTTAAAATTTTCATATTTAGAAAATTATTTTCATACTATGGGGTCTATTTTTTGAAATCTGCATGTCCAAAAATGATTAGAGCAAATATTTTGGGATTTTTCTAAAATAGTTGAAATTTAGGTGAATAGTGAAATATGGTAATTTGTGGGGCTTAGCATTTTAAGCCAAAATCATGATTTTTTTGGTTAAAATGATGTAAGAAAAAATTATTTCAAACTCACATTCAGTATTTATTGTACTTGTTTATAAGAATCAAAACTACTGATAGTCTTGAGCTCAAATTATTAACTAATGAATAAAATAATCAAAAAAATCCCTCTCCTTTGTTATAAATATAATGCCCACCACTCCTTCTCCTCGGACCATCTAAACGATGAATATTGTCTAAATATTACCCAAATACCATCCCAATCCACTTAACCAAGTACATTACCTTCTGTTCTTACCAAAATATCAAATCCAAATTCCATAATGAGGTTCCCTTGGAGACGATATTCAAATAGTAGAATACTAATTTATTCAATTTTAATTTATTTTATTTTCTTATAATATCCTCACCTACCCTTTCCAAACTGACATGGTAACTCTAGTGTGATAAATATTTACTGTAATTTTATTGTCTTAATGTAATACTCATCTTCAAGTTTCTTCTCATATCTTTTTAATTCTAAAAATAAAACATAATACATGAGGTGTCTATTCACCACTCTTATGGATGATGATTTTTTATTTTTAATTCCTACCATAAATGATAGTCATAAAAAGCTTTACGGTAAAAAAATATTATAATAATGTTATTAAAACTTATTTAATGTTCTAGAACCCATATATAAACATAATATTAAATAAAGTGATACTAGTGTCTGAAGGTCGTAAGACACGCCAAAATAAACTAATAATATTTTGTTTTCATTTTATCTAATGAATAATCCTCAAACTATATTACCTAATAATATATAAGGACCATTTAAAATCATGTAATTATATTAACTATCATTCCATTACACTTTTTTATTTTTTTTCTTCAATTTGACAAGAACTCCCATAATTATACACAAAGGAACCAACCATAAAACGAAGGCTCCTAAAACAATGAAATTAAACATTATAACTCATCAGAATAGACATAAATAAACATAATAAAAGTATAATAAATAAAATATATATTTAAGGGTTTATGTATTAATTAATTAAAAAAATTATTATCCATGATATTAACTACAAGTGAAGAACAATTTCTGACATAAGATATGGGACTTCATCTCCACTTACATTTCATTGAGACATATTCTATATTATGAGACTAATAATTTTTATATGGTGTATCTATCAACCCTTCTAGATAATTTTCATTTGAATTTTATTTATCTTAAATATATATTTACTGTAACATGGATAAGATTATTTTCTTATTTGTATTCCATTTTTATATACGGTGTTTACATTTACTGTTTTTTTAACAAGGTAAATATTGATAAATATATATCAACTACACAATATAGATATTTTGATAAGCAATAATATTCATGAATTAAACATATGTTTTAAAAATACTTTGAACATACAGTGAGGGGTGGGGATCAATATTATATATCTCCTCCATGCATTGAAAGGTCTCATGGGACAAATTAGTTGGCGACAAACCCTTCATGCTTCTTTACAAGTAGAATTAGAAGGGTTTCTACCCACAGACATATACTGTCTTGTAAAAAGTCTTGACATAATTATTTCATGTGTTATATATATGAAATCCAATAATTAATCATTTATTTATTTTAATTTTGAGTATTTATGATATTTTCAGTACAAAAAATATATGGATGAATTTTCATTCTCAAATTATTGATTAAATGAAATGCATATTACAGTTATGAACTATTCAATATTTATTATGCCCTATCAATTGTGCTTAACTTATTATTTATTCATGTTTCTATTTTATGTAATTATTACTGATCATTTTAGGTTTCCATTTTATTTTCTTTCCTTCCCTATGTTATAAGGATGAATTTCTTTTAATAAGTGTCAAGGAAATAGTTCATTTTCCTTTGTTATGTTTAATGTTTAATTTCCAATGTAATAAGAGAACCATGTAAATATCTAGTTCTTCAATACTACTAAAACGATCAATATTTGGTGAAGGGATATCTTTTATTTATTCTATAGTAATAAAATAGCTGTCAACTCTAGGATATTGGGTCAGTATCTTTACAATGATTAACAACCTATACCTTAACTAACTCTCAGAATGACCAAAAGAGATAAGGATAGATTCCACTTGGGGACCGAGTTGTGGAAGCCATGTATGAGAGAATGATTCATTTCCTTCATGTTAGACCTATGGAAATACACACCAAGTATAATGTATCAGATTAACCTAAAAATCATTTCTGTGTGGAAAATAAGAGCATAGAGCCATTTATTTTCAAATAAATGTGAGATTTTTTGTGGAGAGAAATTAATTTTATATTGGAAATCTATTTATATTTCAATGTCTAGAATGTGGGTAACCTAAAAATTATCTGAGTCAATGGACTATTTTAAATCATAACTCATGAACCATGGAAGGGCCTATATTGATGTAATGGGGTTTAAGTACTTATGTATTTGGATTCAAAAATTATATTATACAACTATCATTATAAATGGTTTTTTGGATATAAGAATAAAGAAACAACTTAGGATTATGTTCTTTCTATCATAATCATATGTGTCTTCATCTATGCTGAGATCAATAATTATAGATACTAGCATTAAATTATGAGTTTAATTTTGGTCATAATTTCATTTTCTTGAAAAACCCTTTTGTGGTTTTATTTAATGAGCTTTTCATGTGATTAATGACATTTTTGGATAGACTAAATTAGATTGAGATACATGTAACCAAAAGGTTCAAAATAAATTATTATTTGAATAATAATTCCCTCTTCATAATACTATATTCATTTAGATCCTTTAGGGTTAATATTATCATTTTTGTTAAGGTAAACATAGTCAATTAAGATTATTTGATCTCATTGAAAAAATAATTCATTTAGAAAAACATTGTGGTTAAAAACTAATTTAATTAGTGGACTTATTTTTAAGGATTTTAATTATATTTTTTATAATTTTTTATGACTTGTATTAATAATAATTTTAAAAAAGACAGACTGAGTTCTGGGTGATAGCCTCTCACATCTAGAGAGGATACGAGGTTTGAACCCACAAATGAAGGGTGACAAGGGTGAATCTTCTACCACTATCCTACATTATGTTTCTGTTTAATATGATTTTTTACTTTAAATATTTTATGGATAAATATAATGTTTAACACTGAGTGTTACTATTGAGGCTTGGTTATTTCTATGTTATAATGGATAACTTCATCAAACCATGCTCGTTTTGGAAAATATTTACAAATAGATGAAAATAATCATAACTATTTTAGGGATCATATGAGTCCTTAAAAGATAATTTTTTGTTCTAAAAACACAAAAACAATCATATGGGATATTTATTTCCTGGAGTAAGAGATAAAGAAAAAATTTATCCATACAAAACCAAAGGATGAAATTTTTTGTATGAAATAGAAAGATATCAAGTAAAGAAATTACCATATTTTCTTAGTGAATATGGAAAATAATCCTTCATCACTGTGAATATGATATTGAAGCAAAAAAATATCATATTACCTTTATATCAAAATAATCAATGGTCTTTTAACTCATCCTAAATTTATGGTTTTGTTGTTGTTAACTTTCCCTTGATCATTCACTTTCTTATGATCATTGATATATATCACTATCTATAACTATTTATTAATTTATTAAATTTCCATATTTTAACTTCCCACAAATTTTCTCCAACATGGAATCTTAGTGGTGTGTTATTCTTGAATACCATTATATTTTCCTTTCCCTGTTATAAAGAAGAAGAACCATTAACCCTGCACATGAGCCTTGGACCAGTTGGCAAGGACTCCTTAAGTGCATCCAAAAGACCAGGGATCAAAACCAGGCGGAGGCAAGATTTCCGGGTTACTATAGCAGTACTGTAGCAGTACTGTAGCAGTACTGTAGCAGTACTGTAGCAGCTACTGTAGCAGGCACTGTTTGGCACTGTAGCAGCCGGGAATATGCCCCCGTTTGGGCTTTCGGGCCACCGATTTGGCCCCTGAGTCCTGAAAGGCCTTCGGGCCACCTAGACCATCGGGTCAGTAAGGCCTTTGGGCCACCTCAAGGCCTTCGGGCCACATGAATGCAGTCCCCAGACACACTACAAGAAAGGAGCATCCCCAGATGAGGATTCAGAGCAGGTGCACTCACCAGAGCAGAGCCAAATGGATTGTCAGAAAGAGAGGGTATGGCTATGCCATCGGGACTAGCCTGTGCTTGCACGGGGATGCCTAGCCAGACGGTCATGCAAAGGTGGGGAGCTACTATCAAGACGCAGATGCTTGGGAGGGGCAGTTCCTTGTAGATAGTCTGGTTGAAATCTCTAAAGACCTTCAGGGTCATGTAATCTCCTTAGCCTACGGGCCTTGTAATTCCTCTAAGGCCTACGGGCCATGTAATGCTTTCGCCTTCGGGCCTTGTAAGGGTTCCACCTCACCCCTTGAAAGGTGGATTATCAAAAATCAATAAAAAATGAAGGCCTTCGGGCCATTGGAGAAGAACCATTAACCCTTTTTAGGATGTGGGATTTCAACAAATCTATTTTTAAATATGAAACTCTTGATTTATGATTTCTGGTTAAAATTATGGGGATTAATGTTTTTTAATTTATGTAGAATTAAAGAACCCAAAATTATAAAAGAAGAACATTATGTTTCATAGCTTATATGACATGCAACATTGACCTTAAATAACATGTGAAATATATTATTTAAATATGACCATTATAAACCAGATATTGAATTGGTGGGTATGAATAATATTAAAAAAATTATGAAATATATATATATGTATATATATATATATATCCTAATCAATACAATTATATAGATAATTTTTTAGTGAATAGTCACTCAAATACTTACTACTGTCTTTTTAAACTTAAAAATGTAATTTCTTCAAAAAATGGTTTCATTTCACATTTTATGTTTGAGATGTATAATTAATTTATAAAAAATTAATAAATTATGTTTTATAAAAAATATAATTTTTTATAAAATCATTTCAAACTTATATTAGGGAGAAATTATTAGATTTTTCTGAAAAGAGTTATTTTTTATTGAATAGTGAAAATACCTCTATTTTTTAAACCCATCATTCCATTTCAATAAATTAAGTAATTTAAAAGACCCATTATTAATTGAATTTTTTTCATGTTAAAAAATATTACTAATTATCATTTAAAATAATTAACTAAATTTTAATCACATTTATACTCGATTTTGGTATAATTTTATTTCTAGTTTTAAAACACATTTTCTTGAAAACTATCATTAAATTCACACTATTACTCTATTTTATTTAATTAAATAATAAATAATAAAGACATATTTAAATTAAATTTAGAGATTACATATCTAACTAAATGAATTTAAATCCATATTATTATAATAATTTGTCATATAGAAAATGTAATATCATCTTCTGCGTGAAAATACATTTCTTGAAATACTATTTTTAATCATGACTTTCAAGATTATTTTTAAATTAAATTATTAAATTTCATTATGTATGATTTTATTAAAATGGTTTAAATAATTTTAATTAGTATAATTAATATTATGTGATATATAAACATATTCTTTTGATCATAATGATTATTAATAATATTGAATTTTATTTACTATGATTAAGGTTAAAACGTGCTTTTGCTCATTAAATGTGCTTCTATTAAAATTAATTTTCCACACACATGGAATTTTTATTTTATAAAATTTATTTTCAATAAATAATAACTGGTCCCAAATTATTAAACAAGTTTAATTTTATTTTATGATTAATTGATAAATTACCGGGGTTAAAATACTACTTACCATGGTAAATATTAATATGGTAAAGGTAAGTAATCTTAGAGGATAAGGGAATAACATGTTTAAAATATATTTAATATTTGGGTGGATATTTCTATTAACCTTCAATTCCCTCCAATCCATTATTTATTAATTCTTGAGGAACTTTGGGTGAGAGTGAATGCCCTTTATTGAATAGTTTTGGATGTTTTAAAAAATGTCACTCCTCCCCAATTATAAAAGGGTACTCCATCCCCTCACTTATAAAAACCTATAAATACATTTGTATAGACAAAAATAGGATATAATCTCTACCCAATATCCTTGGAAACAATATATAGCTTATGTTATTCCCAAAATACCAACCCCAACGTCTATAATAAGATATCCAAAAGAGGTTCTTCTAAGAGAAGTTAATTATCTTCACTATGCTCTTCCATTTTTTACTTCTTCTTTTACCACCTTAAATTATGTATTAAAAATTAAAATATAATAACACCTTCCACTTCTATAAGATTATATATATTTATGTTAAATGTCATAATATGTATCCATATTTTCCTCCTTCACATGTGAAAAAAATCCACCACTCTTATGTATGTTGGACTACTATCCAGCTAACCGATGTGGTTTTTTCCATCACAAACTCACATGGGTTACCATAAATATGGAAATGATTAATATATATGATAAATATGACATGAAAATAAATCTATAAACTTATTATATCATCAAATTCCTTACCCATTCACCCATTAATTGAATGATATCATCCCTCATGCGTGTGTACGTTTTACCATCTTGATGAAATGATGTGATTAATTTTCCACGTACAACATTAAGAAATGGTCTACAAAGTCTACCCAAAGAGTAAATATAATATTTATAAAAATAATATAATTCTGGAGATGATGGATCTAAAACCAATTCACTAGAACCAAAACATCTACGAAAAACATGCATGATAAAACAAAGTGTTTAACACCCAAAAAAATGGTAATAATTAAATATTATTAAAAAATCAGTTATAAGATTTATAATAAGTTCATATATGATATTATAAATATTAGTATTGTTTTTGTATAATTTAATAACATGTTTAAAACCATTATAAAGGATGTTAAATCATGATAAACTAAATGGAAATGTGAGACAAATGGTTTTGTCTCAATTTCTTTCATTGAGGCATATTGTATTGTTATGAACCTAATTTATTTTATATCATTTATGTAACTACAATTAATAAATTTATATCATGAGTCATTCATAATTATTGGTACTTTAAGTTTCAATTTGAATTATTTCATCTAATGATATTTTACTTGAAAATTACCAAGTGGTAACAAATTTCACAACATAGTTTCTTTTCATTGGATTATATTACTTCTTCATTGTATTTCATATTCTAAGATTATATAGGTAGTGAATTTTTATTATTTAATGTTTCTTTAAAAAATATTTTTTTATTTTCATTTGATATATATAATCAATTCTTTGATTAATTATCACATCAATTTTATGATATTTGTAAGGGTTTATAAAAAAATCATAATTCAATTGGTATTTTTTTATTGAATTTACAGTGAAGAAAATTATTTTGACAATTTTTTTAATAAAACCATTTAATTTTATTCTCCTATTAACATTCATAAAATTACCATGTAAAAGTACCATAATCGTCTTTTTGGTATATAAAATGTCTGATAAATGTTTTTTAAGAAAATTTAAATATATTCCTCTCTTGGTCAAATATTATTTTTCTTCCAAATATATGTTTTCTAAAAATGATTTCAAGATTTTTTTTAATTTATCATATAATTTTTTAATGTAATTTACACACATAATTGGACTTTTTCAAAAAACAATAAAATGAAATTTTCTAACCATTTTCCTAAAAAGGAGAATTTTAACTTCTTAACAAATATATGAAAGGAATATTTGTTTTAATAGACTCCAAATATAATTAATTTGATGACTTTCATAGTCAAAAATTGTTTCTATGTTTCCATTAAAAGTTTACAAGCCTCTTTTAAATTAATTCTTTCCCTAATATTCAATAATTCTTTTTAAAATATATTTTTAAATGAAAAAGTAAATTTTACTCAATAAGGATTTTAATTATATTATCATGGTATTTATATTCATCAACAACTATAATCATTTATTTTAATTATATTCCACTTGGGATAGGTTGTATTGATACCATACTTATTCTTTTTCTAATGTTTTTTTGATAAACTTGACCAAGAATATTATTAACCTTTGCATTCATGATTAATTTTGTATTGAATAACCTTCCCTTAACATATTCACTTTATTTGGATCGTTGGAGATTACATTATTCACAACCCCCTTCATACAATGAATCCCCTCCTAGGATGGTAATGAATAAAGGGATATAATGACCCTCGATTGACATCTTCCATAGGCCCTGGGATTACGACTTGCACCAAGGATATACATATATCACAAAATGAGAGGCATTACCCATTATATTAAACAAGATCATGAGAGAAGAGGGTTCACCCACAAAACAACTCCAATACATAAATGAATATGAATGAATCCAAAAATCATCCCACATGCATGAATAAAGTATATATGTTACAAAATACAATGAAATACCCCAATTATGTAAAAATGTAATATAAAAAGTAAATCTATTAAGTGACACAACAACAGTCAAGATCTGAGATAGTATGGTCCAGCATGGTCCACGAACTCCCCCCTAGAAATCGAAATCAGATTCATATACCTAGGGTGATGACAAAATTATACTCAGTCGGAAACCCAAATTCATTCTTTCACATTTGAAAGAAGCACATTAATGCTCCTGTGGAAAACAGTATAACCAAACAGTGCCTAGTATATATAATATCTATCCCAACCTCAGCAATTTATTCTCACAAAATAACACAAGTAAAGTAATGTGATATAATTCACATCTATGAAAGGGTACCCCACATCACTTTCCACTAATTATTCTCTCATACCCTAATAAAGAACATATTGTCACTACCACATTTATTGAGTCCAACATATCACAACCTTTCCAAAAACACCTAGGAATCACAAACCACATCTGTCCCACAAACACCTAGGCCACAAACCACATCACATCCTACTCGTAGACACCTAGGATTTAAAATACATAAAATCCTATACAAAAACACATGGTAACCAAATCAAATTACATCCCACTCACAACCACCTTGGCCTCCAACCACACCTCATCAAAAAGACACCTAGGAAATAACAACACATCTCATCTCGAAGACACGTGAGAAGGAAAAACTCAATAGAACCCACCTGGGCCTCACAAACTGCAAACTGCATGAAGAATCTTGAGATTTCACCACCCTAAATATGGATCAAGGAAGAGAGGATGAATAGTCATTCATCCTCCCATTAGGATTTTTAGAAAAAACATACCCCCTAGGACAATTGGTGTGTTTGGCACATATTTCTCAACTAGGGTGGGGTTCTTATAGAAATCAAAATGAAACTAAAAGTATATACATATATGATATCAATCACTCAAGCCTAGCCTATGGGTTCCCAAACAGAAAACATCTCACAAACTACCACCTTTTATGTGACCCTTAAATCCACAACACCATACAACATGCCACAAAACCCAATTCACATTCCCAACCCATTTATTTAACAAATTTCATTCCTCATTGAGAAATTCATTTTTCTATTCTACTACTAACTGGGAAACTATTAAGCAGAACACGCTAAGGAAAAAAAGTAACCAGAACATGAAGATCCATGATAAACTAAAAGGACTTCACATTTCCTCAACATTTAACACTCATTCATGATATACCATATATCAATCTGTAGATACAGGGTCATTATTTATGGATGTTACTCATTGATAAACTCTGGAAGAATTGGCCATACTAATCAATATTATCCTTTTTAAAAATCATCCTGCTCAGGTAACTTAGAAACCAAACCAACCACCAACTCTCAACCTCCTTCAAAAACACATTATCGAACAACTAGTTTGGCAGCCTCATTGCACAACACTTCTTAACCATTCCATAATTAATCAATCTCTCAATCTAAGATTCCTTTACACAACTAAATCCATCCCACATAACATGTCCATGCTCTCAAAAAAACTACATAACCAACTACAACATACCCACCCACACATCACATCACCCAACATACCAAAGAAAACAACAATTCTAGATTTAATAAGGCATACCTTATTTAATTCCACTTGTTAATTCATGGGTTATCATAGAAACTCTATAATCCTAGGGAATACATTCATTAAATGAATATATGTGATTAAATAGTTTTTATATATAAGTGTCCAACCAAATATAAAGAAATATGAATTCCATATTTTATGTAGTGCACAAACATGGGCCCCAAACAACCACGGTTTTTAATGGGTAGTTAGCCCATAGAAATCGTAATACCACAATAACAATAAGATTTTAAAGGCATGAGAATCAAACCCCTCTACCCCTTTTAATGTTTTTATAGGATTCTTATCTTTAGTTAATTATGAACAACTACAATATACAGGATGAAAAAATGAAACTCTTCTCACATGGCATAAATTTGAAGAGAAATAAAGGAAATCATACCTTGAAAGGGTGTAAATGTTCTTCTCACGAGAACAGATCATATAATAGACCTCTGATTACCTCTCCAGCATGATCTTCATCCACCTGAGGATACCGTGACACCACAGCATTGATAAAAACTAAAAAAATCACATTAAAACTAGAGAAGAACATTTACCCTTAGATGTAAAGAGGAATGGGACGAATAATGAGATCAACTAGGAAGAAACTATAGAAATGGGGAAAGATGGTACCATAGATCGAAGACAGATCGCTATGGATTGAAGGATAGAAGCTAAGAATCTATTCTTGCTTATGGATTCCTCAAACTGCTAAATATGGGTTATCAGGTCGCCTTGGGTGAAAGGAGAGTCACCACAGCCGTAGGGTTCGACAATAGGAATGGATGGAAAATTATTAAACCATTAAAGAAGTGTTGTATTACACAGTGTGTAATACCCTTTAATGTTGTTAAATTCCCCATGGATGACTTCTACTAAAAAACCCATCACCTTCTTATTTATTCTATTTTTTATACCCAAAACATTACACATCATGAACCACCTAGAATAAACCGTGAAACCAAACTTCACACCCTGAAATATACTTACACAACATGTATCCCCTATAGAAAATTTGTTGCACCCCCAAATCCTACGAAAAATCCCAAAACCTCCTCTGAACATCTCCAACAACCAATAACCATAAAAGTAACAGACTGGGAGGATACATACCATTACATCAGATAACTCTAAAATGGTTCTAGTCCTTGAGAATGCAAAAATAATCTCATAAGGAAAAAGGGGTCCAAAAAACCACTTTGTGAGATACCTCTCAAGAGTCATTCCATTACTCAAACACTAACATCATCCAAACATGCCGAACCAAATGAACAAAAAAACACTACACAAACACACCACCATAAAAAAATTCATCTCTCCTCACACCATTACATAGACTGAGAACCACTACATAACTGTCTCCACCACTATACACCCCAAACCAATAATTGCTAAGGCCAAAAAACAACACTATCCCAAACAGAAAAATCAGGGAGTTTCATTCTCCATTTCAAGATACTATCTGCTCTAGGTGGAACTGACTTTCTTCCATGGGTTTAATCACATCAAAATTAATGCATATTAATTCAAAATCTGGTTCTCCCCTTTTTGTACTTAAGGAATTTTTCACACACCACACCATCCACACCCCAAACCAATGGAAAAGGGATCATCTTATAAAACAAGGTTTAAATAGTATATTTCAAAACATATAAAATCAAGGAAATACTCAAAAAACATCAGCTATTGGGAATGACTATGTGTTTCTCACATCCAATTACTCTCCTCCATGCCCCAATGCCTCTACAACACATTAACCAAGGAAATGGTCCACCCACGCTACACCTTCTCTTGACAATCCAATATTTCCAATGGCCGCTCCATGAACAAAGCATCAACCCCAATATCCATCTTTCCCCTATCAAGAATATAGGAGTCATTATGTTGATACTGATGAAGTTGAGAGATGTGAAAGAAAACATGGATTCTCTCCAATTGAGGTAGAAATATCAACTGGTATGCCACCTCACCAACTCTCCCCAACACCTCAAAAGTTCCAACAAATCTGGGAGAAATTTTACTCCCTCTACCAAACCTCCATTACCCAGGTCGAGGGGAAACCATTAATAACATGTGATCCAAAACCTTGAACTCTATGTTCATACTCTTGTGATCTTCATAAGATTTTTTTTCATCCAATCACTACTTTAATTATCTCTTGAACGTGTTTCACCTTATATGTAATGCTATAAACCACCTCGGGACCCAGAACAACTGTCTCCCCAACCTCTATCCAACACAATGATGAATGAAATGGTCTTCCAAAAAAATCATAAAACTTATCCTTGATATTGTAAGAGGGATATCTATTATTATAATAAAACTCTACCAAGGATAGGTGTCATACCCAAGATCTTCTAATGTCCAAGATGCATGTTTGCAACAAGTCATCCAATTTCTCGATAGTCCACTCTATCTACCCATATATCTAACGGTGGAAATCAGTGCTGAGGTGTAAGTTGGTTCCAAAATCATGTTGTAATTTCCTCTAGACTCATGATGTAAAATGAAAGTTCTTGCCTAAGAAAATGGATATAAAAACTCCATGTATACACACCAACTCATCCACATTTCTCTTGGCCATGGGATCTACTGCACCAGACTCCTTGATCACTAAGAATTTAAATGATTTCATCATATGAACCACTATCACCCAGATATAATCAAAACCACCTTGAGATTTGGGTAACCCTATGATGAAATCCATTTATATTTCATCCCATTTCCACTCAAGATAATCTAAGGTCTTCAAAAAAACACTAGTAACACGATGATCATATTTTACCGAATGGAAGACCATGCACTTTACCACAATCTCTACCACCTCCCACTTCATCCTGGGCCACCAAAACGGAATCCTCATGCCACATAACATCTTAGATACTCTTATTTGTACCGCTAAATGTAGGATATGAAACTCATGAAGGGATCCTTAATGCATTTCCACTAGAACAAACAACTTCCCATGGAATAAAATCATGTTCTGACCAACCTTCAATCATCCTTATAGAGTAGCACCATTGATAACATGACTTCACAACACCTCTACCTCTGATTCTTTCCACTAAGACTATTCCACATATTGTATCAAAAAATATTATACTATCATCTAAAACAAACTGACTCTATCAACATCCACTCCTGCATGAAAGTGAAAAAACTTCTAACTCCTCCATCACTCTCCAAGCATCTGCATATTCCTGATAAACCACCTTCAGTGACTTCCTTCTCAAACCATTGGATATGGAATTCTCCTTTCTTGAATTGTATTATATCTCAAAATCGTAATCCTGAAGAAACTTGATTCGAATCTGTTATCACAAGTTCAAATCTCACTAGAAAAAGATATACCTCAAACTCTTGTGATCCATGAAGACTACAAAGCACTCCCCAATAAGGTAACCCTACCTCAAATTCAACGAAAATAGGACTTCAGATTGATCAAGAATGTGTATGTCGTGTTTACACTCGTGGGAATGTAACTACATTGACCCAAAAGATATCACTACTCTATTCTTCATAAAAATTCATCCCAAGACCATATGGGAATCATAATAGAAAAAATCAAACATTACGCCTTCTTCATGAAATTGGAGCACTGAATTTTTACCCAACTTCCCCTTTAGATAATCAAATCATGCCTAGAACTGTTCACTCCACACAACTTCTTTTTCATTCCAGCTTAAAGTTTTTAACTAAGAATCAACTCAAGATAAATCATGGACAAACCTCCAATAGTATCCAAAAAGACAAAGAAAACTATAAAATTGTGCCATATTATTTGGTCATTCCCAAGAAATAACTACTTCAACCTTAAGTGGGCATACTTCTATGGCTGACTAAAACACATCATCCTTTAGGAAACACACCTCCAACATTCAAAACATACACTTGGATAACTTCCCATTGATCTTGTGGTGTCAAAGATTATACAAGACTATTTTTTATATAATCAGAATGTCCCTCCAAATACATAAAGTAAACTAGAATTTCTTTTATGAATATGATGGAAAACTAGTGTAGGAACTCATAAAAATGGATTTCATGAGTCCCAAGAGTGTTTCTAGTGTATTCGTAACCCCGAACGGCATGACTAAAAACTTTAAGTGACCATACATTCATATAAAATCAGTCTTTGGGATATTTCCCTACATAACCCTCAATTGATGATATTCAGACCACTTTAGATATTTGAAATCCAAATTTACCCTCTCAAATTTTCATAAAAATCATTTATCCACCCAAGATACTAACAGTTCTTGATCGTTACCCGATTCAACCTTCGGTATTTTATACGTAGCCTCAAACTACCATATGATTTCTTGGCGAAAAACTCCAAATAACCCCATGGTGACACACTATTCCAGATAAAACCCTTCATTATTAGATCGTCTATATGATCCTCAACTCTCATAGCTTAAGAGGTTCTATCTGATAAGGATCCATCAAAATTGGAGAAGCACCATGATGAAAATCTATCTCAAACTCAGCATCACTTTGAGGCGGTGGTATCATAACCTCCTTGGGGAAAACATCCAAGAACTCCCCAAAAACTATGGGGACCTTCATCATCTCAATTTTTGTCTATCCCACTAAAAATCATCCAATAAATAGAGAAGGGGTTCCACATTGCAACTACCAATATGAATACTACACTCTCCCACAAAAACCACATGTTATTCATCTGTATCCGAAAACATTACTCTCCTCTGGAAGTAGTCGATAACGTCATGCGAAGAATATAACTAGTTATTAATTAGAATTATATTTTATGGTTTAATATCTAGTAAAACGATATCCCCATGGGATTGATGTGTCTCCATCATCATTCTACATCCCTAGAACACATCAAACAATATGGTCTTGCCTCTGACATGCGTACTCAACACCAGAGGAATGGGAATCCTTTCTATGTCTAGTCATAGATTATAGTCTAGAGTGATTGAAACAAAGGAGTGAGAATCTCTTGAATCAAACAAATCATAGGAAAGGGTACTGAAAAAACTGATCGTATATATGAAGACCTCATGCCGTACTGGAACTGTTGCCTCTACCATGTGAAACTGACCTCGAATGAATCGTCTTCCTTTCTATTGACAACTTTATCCGTGATCATGATCAGTTCAAGGCCCCTGACCATGAAGTATATCCTAAGGTCACCCTCCACCTACTCTATTTACCAACGGTGAACAAAAATCTTGTTGTCCCTGCTACTAAAATGGTCTCACCAGAAACTGTTATTGAGGTTGGTGCTGAATGTGTCCACCTCCATCACACTGAGCTAGAACAGTTACAGGACACTAGTTCTGAAGGTGGAATAGAACTCCACAAAAGAAACACCACATCCCCTAGCCTAAAGGTAAATAATGTTAACCACTATCACCATAAGGCCGGAATGTATTTTGTTGAGGTTGACTCCCTGTCAGTCGAATCCTCAAAGGTTCAGGCACATGAGACCAACCACTAAAAACTCTACCTCTCAAAAAACACCATTGGCTCCCATATGATGAAAAAACACTTCATGAGTGCATCTACTTTATCACATCTTCTTTATTAGGTAATTCTAAGTACCTTAGAAATGTGAAATGAGTTACCACATGTTGAATCGAAGGACAAGGCGCCTCCTCAAGACATCTCGCATGAGACTCCTCCTCCAGAAAGAGATCTAGAGAAAATAAAGAAGGTTCTTGAACCTAATACCAATATCAAGCACTAAAACCCTCCTCTACAAAAGGGAGAGTATATCATACAACTTCTCAACCTGTATGGTTGACAAAAGGAACTATTCATGGGACTCTTTCTCGAATTCAACCCACAAAATGTCTACCTCCTTCTTATCCCCTGGGTATAGAATCCACTACTGACATGAACATAATCGCATCTGACTGGCTGCTTAATGAACCCAGTACTCTATTAGGTCCCAGATCAAACTAAAGGTGATATGAAGCTCCTCGAGCAACCCTTGCATTTCCACGTACAAAACACTTCCCTCATACATTCGCAAAGATTACTGCTAGAAACCAGGATACGTCCGCTGCCACTAGTAATACTCCTCAACTAGATCAACCCTCCTTCGATCAACTGGGTCAGCTTGCTGAGCCTCAACTGACGAGCCGCATGCATACAATGGATAGGAGTCATATATGAATAGTTAACAAGGAGTTCCTAAGATCGATTAGTGTGTAATTTTTATTTAGGATTCATTTCAACTCATTTGACTCATTTTTTAATTCATTTAAACCTTCCCAAAACAACCCAATCTAAATAATAACCTGAGTCCTTATGATGCATTTACCTTTCCTGGGGTATGTTTCATACAAATGGTGATTCCTAAATTTTTCATTTTATAGGATAAGAGTCCCTTCATTAGAACATGTGGTCCTTAATATATCATGTACTAACTGATCTTACATAGTCGATGTCACGCACCAAGATAACCCAACACTAATTCCCTACAAACCCATGAAATACTCATTGTTCATAACCCCAAAATCCATCCTATCTCTCAACTACAACCTTTGATACCATTCTTTCATGACCCTGTCCCTCCAAATATGACCCTATAGGGTTGGAAATGAAGAAAGGGAGATAATGTCCCATGATTCCTAACTATTTTAAGCCCCAGGTTAGTGACTAAAACCAAGGATATACAAATATCACCAAATGGGAGGTGTTACCTTGTATCAGAAGAAATAATAAGAGATAAGATGGTTCACCCCCAAAACAACCCCATGACATATATAAATATGAAATTTGAAAAAAACCATCCCACATGCATTCATAAAGTAGATCTATTAAAAAATACAATGAATGACCACATGTAAGTAAAAATGAATACCCAAAAGAAAAGATAATCAATGACACAATGACTATCAAGATCTAATCTTATAGGATTCATCACGGTCTACAAAATTGTCCTGGAAACCTAAAATATGTTTTATATATGTAGAGTGAACTTACAAGTATACTCTGTAGGAAAACTATAGTCTCCCGGGCACAGTTGAAGTAATCATACTAATTATCATGTGAGGAAACAATAGAACAAACAGTGCCTTGTAGGTATAATAACTATCCCAAAATCACCAAGGCATTGTCACCAAATAACACAATTCACTTAATGCAATAGATTTCTAATCAATGATAGGGTACCCTGAGCCCCTTTTCCACTGATTAATCGATCATACCCTAAAGACGAATGTCCTGGCTCTCCCTCATTTTACAAATCTACCACTTCACAAAAATCCAACACACTTGGGCCTCAAAAACCACCACCCTCCTATAGAAAACTAGGCCAAAACCACATCACATCCCAATCACAAACACCTAGGTCGCAAACCAAATCACATCCCATCCATAGACTCTTGGTCTACAAACCACATCACATCTTACATGCAGACACCCGGTCCTGAAACCACACCTTATCCTGTAGACACATGTGAAAGCACAACACTTCTCATCTTGAAGACACATGGGAAAGTACAACTCACTCGCACACACCTAGGCCTCAAAAACCACAACCTAGAAAAAAAATATTTTCCAATCACCACATAAAAGAGAGAATTTGGAAGATCGGGTAGTCATCTATCCATCATCCCACCAGGATGTTTGGGAAGAACACTCTCCCTATGATGATAGTGGTGTTTAGAGCATAGTACTCAACTAGGGTGTGGTACATATAGAAAACATAGGGAAGATAAAAGTATATACATATAAGATACCAAAAAATAAAGTCCAACCTTTGGGTTCCCAAATATGAAACAACTCACAAACTACCACCTTTGCTACTACATCTAAATGCACAACACTATACTACATGCCACAAAACCTGATTCACATTCCCATCAAATTTATTTAAATAACATCATTATTTATTTAACAAGTAATTTATCTATTCCACCACTACACAAAAAAACTACTAAGCAGATAACACAATAGGAAAACAATTATTAGAAGGTGAATTTCCTTGATAAACTAAATGGTCTTCAAATTTCATCTACATTTAACACTCATTCATGATATATCATATGTCGATATCTAGATATGGGATGAATCTTTCTGCATGTTAATCATGGATAAACTCCAAGAAAATTACTCATATCAATCACTAAAATTCTTCTTCAAACACATCATGATGAGGTCACGTACCAACAGAACCAACTAGGAACTCAAAACCCCATTTGATAACACATTACAACATAAATAGTGTTGCAAACTTGCTGCAAAACCCTTCTCATCCATTCTATATTCAATAGATCTATGAACCAAAGATTCCCTTACACCACACAATTCATCCCAAATCACTCATACTTACTCACAAAAAAACTACAATACCAACCACAATAGGCCCACACACACATCACATCACCACACATACCAAGGAAAACCAAAATTCTTGATTTAATAAGGAATACCTTATTTAATACAACTTGATAATTCAAGGGTTATCACAGAAACTGTATGATCCTAAGGCATTCCTTCACTAGATAAATATATGTGATTTACCAGTTTTTATATAATTTTCCATCCAAAGAAAAACAACTTGTATTCCATAATTTATTTAGTGTATAAACAAGGCCCCCAAACAGCCACAATTTTTACTGGGTAGTTATCCCATATAAATCATAATATCACAATACCATTAAGGTTTGAAAGGCATGAGAAATAATACCCTCTACACCTTTAAATTGTTTTAGCCAATTCATATATTTGGTTAATTTAGAACAACCAAAATCTATAGCTATAAAAACAAAACCCCTCTTTCATGATGCACATTTGAAAATAAATGAAGTAAACCCTACTTTGAAAATATGTAAACATTATTTACATGGCAATTCTTCACATAAAGGACCTTTGATTACATCTATTGCATGATCTACATCTAACCAAGGATGTTGTAGCACCACCATGTCAAAAACAATAGTAAAAAACCCATTAGATCTAGAGGAGAACATTTTCCATTACCTGAAAAGAAGAATGAGAGAAAGAAGTAGATCATCCTATAAGAAACTATAGAAAAGGGGGGAAATTCACCTTAGATATAAGAAGGATCGCTAAAAATTGAAGGAGAGAAGATAATAATCGATCTCTGATGAATGAATCCACAAAACATAGATGAGGGGTCACTGGGCCACCTAAGTTCAAGGAAGATTCATTGAATCTGTAGATTTTGAAAACCTAAATGGATATAAAAACTCTTAATAAATTATAGTGGTGGGGTGTTACATGGTGTTTAATACCCTTTCACGTTGTGTAATTCCCTGTGGTCGACTTCCACAAAAAAAGCATTCACTTTTTTATTTATTTTAGTTTTCAGACCTCAAAATATTACACGCTATGAACCACCCATAACAAACCATGAAACCAAACTCCATGATGTCTAATCTACATACAAAATGTGTACCCCATATAAAAGCTTTTTTTTCTCCCCCAACTCATGCAAAAACTCCCATAAGCTCCTCTTAACATCTCTATCAACCAAAAACCAGGATATTAATTGACATGGAGGAAACTGACCATTACAATATTTAAATTAAAATATCTATATTATTTATCAGGGATATTCATATCACTTAAACCATGTATCATTTCTTTATATATTTTTTTAATTGATATGTTGATTGATTAACTGAATAAAATATTGATGAATATGTATTCTTTACTCAATACAGATATTTATTGATAAGACACAATGTTCATGAAAAAAATCAATAATTTGATATATGAGGAATTTGTTGGCCATGCAATGATCGGTGGGGAAAAAAATTATATATCCCCTCGATGAATTGGAATGAATCATGAGAAAAATCGATAAGCATTTTTAAAATGGGGTTTTATGTATACATATCTATCAGATAAACTATATCAGTGAAAGGTCTTGATGGAATAGATAACTTGATTTCTAAGATGATGATGTCTAATATTAGGCATTTCCTTCTTTGAGAATTTAGTAATTATTATCCACGAGATTACTAAATTGATATTATAAAAATATTAACTTCAAGATCATGTGATTATTTCTATAGTATTATTTTGTCCTCATTTATTAATTCCATATTGTTCTCTGTGATCAAGTTATTGATTAAGTGGAATAGTTTTTGTTTATTAACCTTTTTCTATTGATTATTCATTGTTGATCTAGGATATATTCCATTTTATGCAACCCATAATATGAATATAAGATCTACCTTTGTTATTCCTTTCTGAAGGATATTATAATATAAAATTTGAATGGGTTCAAGGAAATAGTTTTTTTATTTCACTATATTTGATTTTATGTTAACAATTATAATGTGATATTCAAGTATGTATCTAGTTTACCAGGACTACTAAACTATTTGGTCCTCTATGATTTTATCACATGAATATTATGAAAAAATTAGCAAGTAACCAATAGATCTAGACTAATTTAGATGGGGTATTTACACCATTATTATTCGCTTAACTTATTTGAGAGTGTGGAATCCTCATTTTATTGATAAATTAAGACCTTGATTTGAAAATAAATTTATTTCTAGGGATTTTTATTTAATATTACTCACCTTCAGCTCCTTGATGGTGATTCCCATCATGGATTATTTCTTGATCATGTAAAAAATGGTAAGTGATTATATAATACTTTTCCCTAAAAAGAAAAGTTTCTTTTCTTTATTTATTTAAGATGAAATTCAAATTGATTATGAGATATTTAATTTTGAATATTTGATGCATGATTTGAAAAAATATGGAATTATAAAATAATCCCCATTTTTAAGGGTATTGAAAATATTAGGTGGATTTTGGGAAAATATGTCTTGAAATTAAAATTAATTTGATGAAATGATTTGATGTTACATATTTCAAAAATTTATTTAAATGAATGGTGATTTTTGAAAGTATGGGCCTCATAGAAACCATTGATTTGTTTTTGAAATTGAAATGGAATGTTGAAACTTGAAATTGGGAATTTCAAATACAAATGATGAAATGAATTGAAAATAATTATTTTCCCATGATTGATTGATTAATTGTCTATTTGAAAAATAATTTTTTCCAGGGTAATTAGTGGGACACTGTGATAAAAAGGCTAGTAATCTGATCCCCGGAAATAGATTTATGATGAAAACTCTAATTAACCCATGTTCAACATGATTTTCCCCAATGGGGTCTTAATTGAATCTATCTCTATGGTCTAAGACTTATGATCATTTTCATACCTTGAACCTTTATTGTTTTAATGAGTATAGTGAAGATTCTAGAGCTAGGATATGGCATCCCGCCTTTGTATGACATAACTTTTCATTTCATTTTACAAAGGATCTTCAAAGTCTAGTGTCTTTGAATAATGGTACATAATACATGAAGACACAAAACATTATTCTATCCCACTTGAAAGGATTATTCAAGGTTAATACTATGTAAATTTATTTCATCTCCTAACCTGGGGACAATCTTCAAAGGAAAGGATTAGTATAAGGCCCATTAAGGGGAAATAAGTGAAACAATTTATATGAAGAATATCCTAAATGAATGATAAATAGGAATAAAATATCAATAATAACAATAATAATAACATTAAAATGAGGCTAAAATGATTAATTTACATATTCATAAGAATATCACCAAGGTCCATCCACAAGGTGTCATAAAAATTACCAAGGACATTCACTAATGTATCGTAAAACTTGTCATCTCTAAAGATTCTTTACCCAATTAATTAGAGTTATATCAAGGTGTACCATAAATATATATTTATTTTCATGTGTTCCACATATATCATAATCAAACATTTCAAAACTAACCCAAAAAGAATAAAAGAAATGGGTTTCAAATCAAAATCATGACTTTTTAAAAAGTGCTTAAAAACATGATCATTATGTCATTTATAACCCACAAAAATGGAATTAGGGTTTTATGTTTGTCAATTATAGAATAAAATATATAATTTTGATTTATTTATGAATAAACAACTAAATTAAATAACTTTGGGAATCCCATAAAAAATAATTTAATTTCATTAAAAAAGGGAAATTTTGAGACGAAATTTCTGCAGCATAACGACTATGCAACATGGTTTTAAAAAACATTAAAAAGAGAAAAGATAGAGGTTACCCACTCATAAAAGAATAATCATATATTATATGTACAGAATATAATGAAAATAATAACATGGTATGGAAACATGAAAGACAACCACAAAGAAGATAACTTGAATGAAGAAAAGCGAAGTTGATAATTTGTTTACAAAAATTCGGCATCCAAACAACGTCATGTAATAATTATGAAAATTAGTTTATAAAATAGGAAAGGGTATCTAATTATTTAGACATAAAATTTACATAATTAAGGATACAAAATAACATTCCCTATGATAATAAAATTGAAATTAAAAGGCATAACATAAAATAAGACTTGACTAAAAGAGGATGGTGAAAGGTTCCCATATATTGAAGAGTAAATTATAAAAACATGGTGATTGGATCCTTGGGGGTTTAATGGAACCTTGGTAGAACTCGTTGGGAGGTTAAAAGACAATATATTTGTTTGGGGGGAATTTTTAATGAATGAAATGAGTGAAATGGTTGGTATTTATAGAAAAAAGTAAGGGAATGTTTTACGAATTTCCATGGGACACCTAATTAGTGGTATTTGCAAAACAATGGGCTTTCCCATGGTATTTTCCCATGGTTTTGGCCACTTGGGAAACCATATAAAATATTTTAATCAAAATAAATCTAAAAATTTTTTAAATTACATATTACATCATTATGATTTCATAAGACACATAAAAAATATAAAAATTGTATTTTTACTATTCACCAAAAGACAAAACATTTTATAAAAATCGCATAACTTCACATTAAATTAATATCAACATTCTGAATTCAAAAATTAACTCCATATTATGAAAATAATTTCATAAATATGGGATATTTATTTTTTGGAAACCATTATTTACCAAAAAAAATACTATTACATAACTACTAATTCCAGAAACTGTAATTTACTTATGCTATTATATCATATCTCCATTCAAGATTCCTAAAATATATTTATACTTAAATAAGTGAGGTTACTATTCCATTGGTCAATTTACTATTCATAAGGGTAATATTACTATTCATAATTTATTATTCACCAAAAATTAAGTTGATATTATCAGTCTCTAAATTTCTTACATGTCACAACTATATATGTCAATTTTTTGAAAATCATTTCAATTTATAATTTATTTTAAGTAAAAATATTTTAAAATACTCTTTTTTTTCAATTTTCATCAATAATATGGAACTTCTAAAAATTCATCCTATATTTATTTTTACGTTTTGAAATACAAAACTTTTACCATAATAAGAAACAAAAATTTTATTTATACAACAGGATTCAAAAATGTAACTTAGGCCTTGTTACATGGACCCTTATAACACCTAAATATGACATAATAGTAAGGTGTGCAATGGTTATAGAATATTGGGGTAGCTCAGATGAAATTGTCTGAGTGGTGATTTCTATCAGCTTGAACTCCTCCCAAAGGTGATTCCGTTCAAGATTAACATGTTGAAGGTCAGCTTGGGATTGGTCCAGGGAAAAGCCTAGTGATGTTACCTCCTTCCCAAGCTCTGAAAGATGGGCTTCGTACTGCCCGAGTCTACTAGATGAGTCCATCTACTCATCTTTCTTCATTATTTATCCATTATTATTAATATTTTAAACAAAAATTAAAATGTTAAATTTTATTATTGTTTCCAACGGTCATATTGAACAATGGTCATATAATGGTCATAACCCGATGGTCCCATTTCAATGATACTTATATTTTTTTTACATAGTAAGAGAAGAATTTTCAAGAAAAAAATATTATTCAAAAGTTTGGGTTATTATATTCTTCCCCCCTTAATAAATTTAATCCCAAGATTTTCATCTTGTACCCTTAGAAGAGAAAAGGTGTGGGAACTTATGCCTCATATACTCCTCTGGTTTTCTATGTGGCTTCTTCATATTTGGGGTTCCTCTGTAACACTTTAACACAGTGGGTAGTCTTTTTGGGTAGAACCTTATCTCTATGATCCAAGATCTCCACCAGTATCTCCTCGTAATAGATTTCATTTTCGAGTTGTACCACCTCTGGATTTAGTACATGTAAAGGGTTAGGTATGTACTTCCTCAAGAGGGATATGTGGAAGACATCATGAACTTGTGCTAGATTTAGAGGAAGTTCAAGTTGAAAGGCCATTGCTCTTATAGGATCATGTATTTTATAGGGGACAATGTACCTAGGGCTAAGCTTTCCTTTCTTCCCAACCCTCATGAATCTTTTCCAAGGTGATATTCAAAAAAAAGAATTTTTCACAAACATAAAACTCTATGTCCCTTAAATGGTTTTCAGAATAACTCATTTTTCGACTCTAAATAGACTTAATGGGTTTTTGGATGGCATGAACCTTTTTTGTCATCTCTTTCACATGATCAGGCCCAAGATACTTTCTCTCACCATCTTCATCCCAACAATTATAAGTTCTACATCGCTTCCCATATAGATCTTCATAGGGTTCTATTTGAACGATCGAGTGGAAACTATTGTTGTAAGAATAATCAACTAGTGGGAGGTGTTGATCCCATCCACCTCTAAATTCCATTGATCATGTTCTCAGTATGTCCTTGAGTGTTTAAATAGTTCTTTCATATTGGCCCTCAGTTTCGGGGTGATAGGCCGTACTAAAATTCAATTCAGTACTCAAATAATTTTAAAGACATCTCTCGAGTTTTGATGTGAGCCTTGAATAATTATTAGATACAATAGAATGTGGAACTCCATGCAGCCTTACCACTTCCTTCAAATAAATCCTAGAAAGTTGATCAGAAGAGAAATCTTCTTGAATAGAGATTAAATGAGAAGTCTTGGTGAGATGATCAACTATAACATATATCACATTGTTTCCTTTGAAAGTTATTAGGAGACCGGTGACAAAGTCCATAGTGATATTTTCCCACATCCATGTTATTAGGCGTAGTGTTTGTAATACCCCTTTTGGAATTTGTCCCACTGTCTTCACTTGATAACATACCAGGCACCTTGTAGTGTAGTCATCAATCTCCCTTTTCATATTATCCCACCAAAAATTCCCACGAAGGACCCTATGCATTTTTTTACTTCCTGGACATATAGAGAAAGTAGAGCTATGAGATTTATCCATCATCTCCATATTTATTTTATGATCAAATGGAAAACATCATCTTTTACGAAAATTCAGTACACCTTCTTGATGAATATTGAACTCAAGAAACTTCCCATCCTTCAAAGCCTCAATCTTCTTCAATAACAAAGGATCTAATTTTAAATCTTTATTTATATTCTCTAGTAATGATGGTTGGGAAATCATTTGGGATAGGGTTGATGTTGTCCCTTCCCTTATAATTTCCATGTCTAGCTATACTAGGTCATTGATCAAAGGATCACTTTGAATCCTCATCCTAGATGATTCAACTGGGTCTTTCCTACTTAATGCATAAGTGACTTTGTTTACTCTTCTGGGATGATAATGAATTGAACAATCATAGTCTTTAAGAAGTTCCAACCATATCCTCTATCTCATGTTCAATTACTTTTGTGTGAAAATATACTTCAAACTTTTACGATTTTTGTATATATCACACTTCCCCCCATAAAGATAGTTCCACCATATATTCAGAGAAAAAACAACCTAACTCAACTCTAGATCATGCATAGGATAGTTTTGCTCATGAGTCTTCAACCTTTGATATGCAAAAGAAATCACTATGTCATTTTGCATAAGTATACACCCATTCCCTTTTAGAGATGTATTTCTAAGAAAATGAATCCTTCTCTACTTGAGGGTAGAGTTAGAATTGGTGAAATAGCCAATCTCTTCTTCAGCTCTTGGAAAATTTCCTCACACATTTTTTTCAATATGAACTTAACCCCATTTCGAGTTAACTTGGTTAGTGGATTATAAATTCATGAAAATATTCTCCCAAAAATCCTATAATATCCCTCTAATCCAAGGAAACTGTGAATATCAGTTATTGTTGTAGGATGAGGACACTTTTCTATAACCTTTTTCTTTTTACGGTCAACTTTGATTTCTTCATTGGTTACAATGTGCCCCAAGAAATCTACTTTTTGTAACCAAAAAACATAATTTTATGAACTTTACCAAAATCCTCTCCTTCAATAGAGTTTTCAAAATAAACATTAGATGATCTTCATGCTCCTCATGAATATTTTAATATATCATAATATCATCATTAAAAAATATCCAAAAGTTATCAACGAAGTACTTAAAAACTATATTTATATAATCCATAAAAAATCAAGTGAATTAGTCAAACCAAAGGGAATAAATACTAACTCATAATGACCATATCTTGATTAGATGGTAGATTTTGGAATATCTTCTTTCCTCAAACTCAATTAATGAAAAAAAGATCAAAGATCAAAGATCAATCTTACAGAAGAATTGAGCCCCTTTAATTTGGTTAAATAAGTCATCAATTCTTGGAAGATAGTATTTTTTCTTCATTATGGTCATGTTCAGTTCTCTATAATCAATGAATAAATACAATGATCCATCCTTCTTATTCACAAAGAGAATAGGTGATACCCAAGGAGACACACTAGTTTAGATAAACCCCTTCTCCAAAAGATCTTGGATTTGTTTCTTTAATTCCTCCATCTCCATATTTTCTATCATGTACATGGTCTTTGATATCGAATGAGATCCAACTATGAACTCAATGGAGATCTCTACCTCTCTTTCTAGGGGAGGTCTGGGAAACTCCTCAAGAAATATGTCAATGTATTCTAGGATTGTGGGGGTATTTTCTATATATATACCCTCATTTATGTCTTCTTCATCACCAATCAGCTCTATAAAAAAGGATATAGGAGGTGATTTTAGAAAAATATATGGTTGAGAAATATCTCAACGGAAGATAACTGTAGGTTTCCCACTCAAGACTACTGATATTTCGTTTCTTATTCATTTGATCTTAGTATTATACATTGAGAGCCAGTACATACCTAGTATAATGTTTAATTATAGCATGGGAATGACTATTATATGTGTGATAATATGGGACTCACTAGAGTAAATACTAGAGTTTCTATACCCTGATGATGCTTGGATAATCCCACCAAGAGTCTTGACCAATAACTCTACTTTTAGAAATTCTGGGGTTGATTCTAAATTCTTTGCAAATATAAAGGAAATAAAGGAATTATGTAGAACCGAAATCAAACAAAGTATTGTATATTTTTGAGAGAAAAACAAGAGTTCCATACACCACATCATTTGGAGCTTCCACATTAGCTGTCATGAGAGAAAAAGAAGAACCGTTCTCTCTTAGCCTTTAATGCAAATGAAGGTGATTTCCCTCCACTTCCCTCAGATTTGGACTATTATTGGAAATGTGCCCAATCTATCCACACATGAAGCATTAGACTTTAGGTAGGGCACAAACCATCTTCCCTATGTCGTTAGAATTTTGAATTTGATTCTTCACCTCACTGTGATAATTCCACGCAATATGGACATCTCTTCCACACTTGTAGCACTTCCCACTCCTTAGCAAGCAGTTCCCTGAATGATTCTACCCAAATTTATTACATGTGGATCATTTCATTTTCTTGCCTCCCCTTCCCTGATAAAATATCATCCCCAAGATTTTATTCATTGATATGTTATTATCATTGGATTTATGATACCATTGTGTATTACCAAACTCTATTTAGACTTTAATAGCACTCAAACAAGATCTCTTAATAGATATCATAGTCTCAGTTGGCTATATTATTCTGCAGATGATGTATTAGTCCACCAAAGAATCTATTAACCTTAACATTAGGATCCCTGACAAATCTTGAGTTGTAATAAGAATAACTTGTGAAGTTATCTCGTAGCTTCCAACAGATTCATTCTCCTTCTATTTTAGCTTGAGAAACTTCTTTTTTTCTCATCAAATGAGGGAAATACTTATTTAATAAGACCCCTATGAAATATACCCACTCTATATATTCAACCACCACAATTATCCTCATGTTTTTAATCAGTTTTCACCATTAATCAGATACTCCCTCTAAGCGGTAAATAGCTAGGTTGACCTTCTCTAATTCTGAATAACGAAGCACTGAAAAGATATTTTCGATAGGACCAGTCCACTGTTTAGAAATAAATTGGTCGGTATATCCACTAGTAGGTTTCGGGCACAATGGAAGCACGTTAGTGGGTGTACCCAACTTTAATTTTTGTCGTTAGAGATGTTTAATCCATGATTTTTCATGATAATAAAATGTCAGATCTTTGGAAAAGATGAAAAACCAAAGAAAATAAGGGAGTCCCAGAACCCTAGAGAGGATCATCTTATGTTGGTTATAATTAATTTAATTAAAATAAATATAATTA
Organism: Viscum album; assembly: GCA_963277665.1. Classification (NCBI taxonomy): domain Eukaryota; kingdom Viridiplantae; phylum Streptophyta; class Magnoliopsida; order Santalales; family Viscaceae; genus Viscum; species Viscum album. The sequence goes on along the minus strand of OY728158.1, from coordinate 677,502,302 downwards.
CATTGATGGAATTCTCTCTCTGTTGATGTTTTTGGTTATGATCTGATGTGATTCTCCATTGCATTGTAGAATCCAAGGGAAGGATTCTTCTATCGGTGATCCATACGTGCTCCACATATCTTTGGACAATGCCGAAGGTATCTTCGGTTGAGAGCATGGAAGAGCCTTCACTTGTCATGTCTGACTTCGATTGCCTTGATATGGTGGAGAAGGGTCTCTGTCTCTCTCATAGCTTGAGAGAATTCTTGAAAAAAATAATTCAATATTGTCTTGAGAGCTTTCTCTAAATCTGTTGTGCACAACACACAAAAAATTGCTAGGCTAGTGAAATTTATATAATAGATGTTTTTAATTACTTAGCATAATAAAATTATTTAATTACCCAAAAGCATTTATTCATTTCATTTAATTCTTATTAAGACACCATTTTTAATAATAACTATTGAATATTATTATTACTTGACATGAACCCACCATATTACACCAAATATTAATTAATTAAATAAATATTATTATTTCTCACATGTCCCCAGAAAAACTACATGGCGTGTACTTTTGTTTTTCCATTTTTTTATTTCCTACACCATATTTATTAGGCCTTGAATAATGGATATTTATTTCTCAAATAAATATCACTACATTCCTCTATAATAAATATATTATTTCCCCCATAATATATTCTCTCGAATAATTTGTGCCGAAATAAATTTGATCAGGAATACTCGAATAATTATTAAACCACAATAAGAAATAATCTTTATTCAACTATTTATATTAATATTTAACTGAGATACTTTGACACACTTAGTGTTTGACCCTCTAGGCCTCAATCTCAGTGGAATTAGGTAGAGCCTACAAAAATTCCAAGGTTAGAGTCTAGCAACACACCAAGGCACCCATATGAAAAGAAGGTAACTCTGTAATGACATGTCACCTCCTATGAACGCTTATCGTGTAATGTAATCCCTTTTTCTCGATATCTCTAATCAAGCAGGTTGCAAGCTAGTTCCATTAACCCATATACTCGATTATTCTTTCTTTGAAATTCTAGAATTTAACTCTCCAATTCCTTACCATTTCCAAGGATTTATTTAGGCTATATCAATTCCATAAAATGGCCTGAGATATCTACTTCCATTATTGAACATAAGGAAAAAATTATTTCTCCCATTATCAATTAATATAGTATTAATCATGACGCATGTAACATATCCTACCTCATTATGAATAGTGTGTCATCACATTTTTCATCAAAACATCTAAGTGTGCGAATTGTAATACCCATTAATAATAATCATAAAGTCTAAGTACCAATACACACGTCCACATATAGTAATATCCAATGACACTATGAAATGTCAATTTTCTATTGGTGGTTCTTATCCTCATAATATCCTCCTAGATATTACCAAGGGCGCACACTATGAGAAGGTGCCTCAAAGTTATATGAGTCCTCACCCCTAATGTCCTGTATTATTTGTGTCCCAAAAATAACATCATCCGGCCATAGAACATATATTTTAGAAGAGTCTTATGGCACTTCTAGGTTCTCATCATAGAAGATGTCCGCTATGACCCTTTAATAGAATAGGTATCCTTAGGAGATTATCACATGAATTATTATTAAGAATAACATTCAAGATGTGATAAGGGAATTATTAATGAATAGAGTAAAAAAGTAGTTGGTTCTAGTCCACCAACTCCAACAGACTCCAACTTGGACTAGAGTCCACTGCTAACAACCCTTAACCCGCTAGATCTCACAAGAAATTCTTATTCCTGCCGAGATATGCCTCTATTCATTGGTTCTGGTATGTTCCCTTCTTTGGACACTCTATTCACTTCAATTTCACCCCTTTGATAGAAATCCATCAAGAGGTGATACTCTCGGAGTATGTTATTTGTCTGTTGATGTGACGTTGGTTATTTTGAAAGATCCACCACTGTAGTATTATCACAATAAAATGTGGTTGGATCCTTACTACTAGGAACCATATCAAACTCCTATACAATGTGTCGAATCCAGATAGATTTCTTGGCTACATTAGAAGACACTATATATTCCGACTCTGCTATAGTATCAGTGACAATTGGTTTCTTTGAACTCATATTTCTGACAGTTCCTCCTTTGAGACAGAAAACATATCTAGATTGTGACATTAGATCATTCTGATCTATTTTAAAACTAGCGTCAACATACCTTTTGATAAAAATATCCCCATATCCTCTATACACCAGGAACATATCCTTAGTTTTTCTTAGATACTTAAGAATAGTCTTAATAGTATTCCAATGCTATTCTCCTGCATCTGTTTGATATCTTCCTACCATTATTAGTGCATATGAAACATCAAGCCTGGTACATAACATACAATACATGATGGATCCAATAGTCGAAGAATATGGGATCTTACTCATTGTGTCTTTCTTCTGTTGTGACTGAGGAAACATTTTCCTAGAAAGATTTAGGCCATGTGACACAGGAACCAATCTCCTATTTGATTGTTCCATACTCAATCTATTTAGTATCTGGTCAATGTATGTACCCTGACTTAGTCCAAGAATCCTCATGGATCTAGCATGAATGATATTGATCCCATGAATGTAGGTTGCTTCACCAAATTTCATCATGGAGAAACATTTTCTCAACCAGTACTTAATGGTCTGTAATACTGGTACATCATTTCCAATAAGAAATATGTCCTCAACATATAATACTATGATAATGACCAAATTATTATTAAATCGCAAATAAAAACATGGCTCACATCCGTTCTTAATGAAACCAAATTCTTTTATGGATTCATCAAATCAAATGTTCCATGACCTGTATTCTTTCTTTAATCTATAAATGGATTTAAGCAACTTGAAAACTTGTTTGGCTTCACCTGGTGTCACAAACCCTTCTGGTTATGTCATATAGACATCTTCATGAAGGTTACCGTTAAGGAATGTCGTTTTGAAATCCATCTTCTCAATCATGTAGTCATGGTAAACTGTTATGGAAAGTATGATTCTTATGGATTTAAACATGAGAACTGTTGAGAAGGATTCATCATAGTCAATTCCTTGACATTGTCTGAATCCATTATCCACTAGTCTATATTTATAGGTGCTAATGTGAACTTCCATATCAATTTTTCTCTTGAATACCCATTTTCATCCTAGAGGCTTTACATCAACTAGCTCATCGACCGGAACCCATACTTGGTCATGATACATGGAATCCATCTCAGAATTCATTGCTTCTAGCCATCTTTTTCTTTTGATATTTATACTACTTCTTTGTAGGAGAGTGGTTCGTCGTTGTCCAATAATAATGATTCAGCATTATTGGTGAGTAGGAAACCAAATCTCTCTGGTTCCCTTACCTCTCTTGAGCTCCTATGTTGTAATTGTGTTTCTATAACCTCTTACATGGGGACCTTTGGAGCTTGTTTCTATACCAACTCCAGTGTATCTTGAGAAACAACTTCATCTAAGTCAATATTTTTACCACTATCCTTTTTGAGTACATTATCCCTCTCAAGAAATACGTCTTGTCTACTAACAGTCACATTATTTTCTGAAGGGTTATATAGGTAATATCCTTTCATTTCCTTGGGATCTGTTATAATGATACATATCATTCCTTGGGATGCTAGTTTGTTACCTAAGAAGGCTTTAACGAACACATCACATCCCCATACACATGTGTGAGACAAAATGGGATTCTTTCTATTCCATTAGTTGGAATGAATTCCATTTTATACCTTAGTTGGTACTCAGTTTAATGTGTATGATACAGTTTGTAATTCATATCCCAAAAAGGATAATGGAAGATCTGCATGACTTATCATCAACCTCACCATGTCCAATAAGGTACGTTTACTTGTATCACTAACACCATTCCAATGTGGTGTATATGGAGCGGTGATATTAGATAGAATCTCAGACTCCCGTTGAAGATCGATGATCTCTTGTTCAGATATTCTCCCCCTCGATCTGATCGAAGCTTCTATATCTTCTTACCAAGATTATTCTCTAATTCATTATTGAATTCGTTAAATTTATATAAGGCTTATGACTTATACTTCATTATGTATACATATCCATATTTACTCAAATCACCATTAAACATAATGAAGTAAGAATATCCACCTCTAGCTTCTACTGGGAATGGTCTGCACACATCCATGTGCACTAATCCTAGAAGCTATACGACTCTTTCACCCTATCCACCGAAAGGCGGCTTGGTCATTTTACATTGTAAACAATTGTGACATCTATCATGTGGTTTTAGCTTAGTAGAGTCTAAATAGACATCTTGGAAGAGCCTTGTCAAACACTTCTCATTTACATAACTAAGATGGTGACGCCACAATTGTTTGATGAATGAGACGTGTGATTTTGTTTCTTTATTGATTTATAACACTTTTTTCATAATTTAATACATAAAAACCATTACTTAAATACGCCATACCATAACAAACGTTGTTATTATAAAAGAAACAACTCTTATTTCCAAACTTGAAAATAAATCCATCCATATCCAATCAGGATACATATATTATGTTCTTGGTAACCGTGGGAGCATAATAATAGTTACATAAAACCAAAATCATTCCAATTTGCAATGAGAGATAATATTTTCCAATGGCCAGCGCAGCCAGCCTCATGTTGTTTGTATCTCGAAGATCCACATCTCCTCTGGAAATATTTCTAAATATACTTGCTTCCTACATTTGAATATAGATGTGATCCCCAAAAGCAGTATCTAATACCCAATATATTGAAATAGTAAGATTACACTCGATAACGAATGCACCTTTAGTATCCCCACACTTCTGGGTGTATCTCCTCTTCCAATGTCCTTGATTTCCAAAGGAAAAACATACCGCCTCCCATTTATTTCCTTGTCTCTAGATCTTCCCCTTCTTGGAGGGATGGTGCTCAGGGGATTCATTCCATTTATAAGTCCTTGGTCCCTTTTCCTTTTCCTTCCTTTTCTTATTCACCATAAATACTATGGGTTCTTCATGCCCCATTTTCATATCTCCTTGGAAAATTAAGGTCAGAAGTTCTGATAGACTCTTCTCATTGTTGCTCTTGTTATAGTTGATAATAAAGCTAGATAAGATCGTGGGTAGTGATGATAGGATGAGATATGTACGCAACTAATTTGGAAACATAATCCCTAAGTTGTCTAGGCATTAAATGTAGCCAATAATCTTGACTTCAAGATGCCTAGATGGCACAGACTCTCCAATCTTTGTTGTGAACAAAGCATTGGAGATCTCATATTTCTCTTATCTCGCCTTATCTTGATAGAGATCCTTAAAGTTAGACATCATTCTATACACATCCATGTTTTTAGATTGCATCAATAGCTCATTAGATTTGGCCGATAGCATGAAAAAATGGACATTTGTGGAATCATTCATATGTTTCATATAGATAGATAGTTTATCATCATTGGCCTCTTTTCCAGACACAACTCGAATAGGCTCTTCCAGCACATACATTTTCCACTCATGGAGAAGGATGACGCGTAAACACTTCTGTCATTCTTGGAATTGGTTCTAATGATAATTTCTTATATTTTGGGTCTGGTTCATAATTATATGTTTGAAGTCATTTTATAATTGTTTCTAAAAATTAAGATGATCCACATTTTAGTACATTATTATCATAAATCTGAGAAAAATAAATAAATTAATACTTATTAGTCTCACACTATTTTATCAAAATCCAATAGGGCCCACCATTGACTTCAGAATATTCTATTTCCAGAATATTTTAGTGGAAACAATTCATATTGTCATTCACATTACCCCAAATACAGTTGGTCAAGAAACTTGAAAGGTTTTAGGTAGGCATTCCAAATGCCAACTACATTAACCCTTCGCTCCTTGATCCGCTGAGTGGACTCCCCAGTCTTGAAATACATTTATTTTGGATTTCCTCAACCTTTGCCTCTTGGTCACACCAATTATTGTTGTGGCAGTCAACCCTTTATGTAAACCAAATCAAGTCAGCCCCAAAATATGAATTAGAATTCCCTGATAATTGAATTCAACCCAACTAGGGTTGGTCATGAAATTTGAACTATGGTTTGATTCTAACCATGATTATGGAAGGTTATTCTGATCTAATATTTTCTTTGAGGGATTTTATCCTTATACGTAAATTGATATTTTATTATATTTGATTACATGCTTGTTAGTATTAAGTGGGACATACATAAGTTATTAACAATGTCTAAGATAATATTTACACATAAACAGTTCTTATATTAGTTCCATATTGCATGCTTGTTTAATTCATTAATTGTTTTGATTGTGATAACTCACCCACATTAAATAAACCATGTAACTGGCAGAAATAAAATTAATGGTACGATCATGGGATTTATCTATTTGTTAGTTTATCAAGTAGTTGATAAACTAACTCAAGACCTTGGGGAGAAACACCTTGAACCTTGTGTTTGTAGCTTTCCACATGTTCACCTTTGTATCTCCGTGGATTGGTTTCACCCTGGATTCTCACTTGAGTCACCACCACTATCTTGGGAGATTCATACAATACATATGCTTTTATCTCACACGCTAGTGTAGGGTAAAGTAGGGTTTTACAAAAAAAGAAACCTTGGGAACGCATGCCCTACATATTAATAAGGATAAGGCTCATAGGCCAACAAATTTAATTTAAATAAAAAAACCTATTCACATACAAATTTCTTGGTATAGAGCATGATCATCCATACATGCAATGATATTTATGTATAAATAAAACTAGCATTCAGTTATTTAATTGTTACTGTTTAAGATAAATGACTCTCAAATCAATTAATTATCGTTAATTAATAAATTCTTTTATCTTAATCCCTTTTTCAGAATTTTCTTGAGATTATAATATATCAAAATTTTAAACAAATAAATTCTTTTAAATTTATCTTTATATGTAACTTGTACCTTGAAGGCAGCCTAGTGAATTCCCATTCATAACTACCTAATGAGTAGAAATGAACATTATACAGATGTTAAATTAAACACACATATATAAAACACTTATCATGTGTTGAGCCGTAGCTTTACCCCGTCACTATGGTACACATCTCAAGGGTTTTTATAATATTATAATAAATATTTATAATGATGCATAATTTGGTTGAGTACATTACATGTAGTTTTGAATACACGGTGTGTACTTTTGTTCACTGTCCATCCGAAGTACACACTAGAGGACATGGCCTATAGATATACTTTGGAAATATTTGGAGTACATGGTATGTTCAGTGGGACACAATCCATTTAGTATCCACGTTACAGAGTTCCCAGTCGGCCAAGCCATGTACGTGGTACATGATCCTACCCAAACCCGAAGGGACTAAATGGCGTCTTCAGTGGTCCACACGATGTGTAATCAAAAAATCATGTGCCACCTGTTCCTAGTCAACACACAGATTCTTAAATACATAGATGGAATCAATTGACATAGAATAGTTTGGCGGACCAGTCCGATGCTTTAAACCTAGACTACACGGTGTGTACTGCCGAATACACGTCGTGTGTTCTGGTGTTGTATGTCCAGGAACATTTTCCGCCTCTATATGAGATCCTCTATTTTATTTAAATCAAAATTAAAAGAAAAATAATTTATATAAGGTTAAATAGAAACTAGAAAGTATGAACATATCTCGAGATTCAGATTTTCAGAATGATTAACTTGAATTGAAACAAATAAATTATTAAATTCGTAAATCATCAACGAGAAACAAAATAATTATAATTAGCGGTATGACCGCTCTGATACAACTTGTAGGTTCCGGGCACAGCAGAAACACATTGGTGGGTGTACCCAATTTTGATTTTTTCCATTAACGATGTTTAATCTGAGATCTGTCATGATAATAAAACGTCAGATCTTCAAAATAGAACAAAGAATGAAAGAAAATAAGGGAGTCCTGGAACCATAGAGAGGATAATCATATGATAGTTATAATTAATTTAATTAAAAGATAAGAATTATCTTGATGTAATTCTCTTTTGGTTGATATTTCCGATCATGATCTGTGTGATTCTTCATTTCAACGTAGAATCCAAGTGTTGGATTCTTCTATCGGTGATTCACACGTGCTCCACATATCTCTGGATGTCGTCGAAGGGATGTCCACGTTCTAGCATGGAAGAGCCTTTACTTGTGATGTCCTCCTACGATCACCTTGATCTGGTCGAGAAGGATCTCTCTCTCTCTCTCTCATAGCTTGAGAGAATTCTTGGAAGAAAAGAATTATATCTTTGATTGAGAGATTTCTCATGATCCATTGTTCACAACACACAAAATATGGCTAGGCTAATGAGAATTATAAAAAAGTGTTTTTAATTACTTTGAATAATAAAAGGAATTAATTACCTGAAAGAATTTATTCATTTAATTTAATTATTAGTAAGATCCCATATCTAATAATAATAGTTGACTATTATTATTACATGACATGCTCCCAATAGATTACACCTAATATTATTTAATTAAATAAATAATATTATTTCTCACATGTCCTCTGAAAAATTACATAACGTGTATACTAATATACATGGAATGTACTTTTATATTTTCATTTTCATTATTTCCTCCTCCATATTTATTAGGCCTTGAATAATGGCTATTAGGCGGAGCCTGCCTAAAGTCCAAGGTTAGCATTTAGCAACACACCAAGTCACCCATAAAGAAAGAAGTTAACGCTGCAATGATGTGTCACCTCCTACGAATGCTTACTGTGTAATGTAATCCCTTTGTCTTGATATCTTGAATTAAGTGGGTTTCATGATAGTTCCATAAACCCATGTATTTGATTATTATTTCTTTGACTTTTTGGGATTGAACTCAACCATTACATACCATGGCCGTGGATTTATTTAAGCTATATCAATAACATAAAAGGGCCTAAGATATCTACATTCTTAATGGAACTGAAGGGAAAAATATTTTCTCTCGTTGTATATTAATGTATTATTACTCATAACACACCCAACATATCCTACCTCGCTACGAATCATGTGTCATCATAGTTTTCTTTAATATGTCTAAGTGTTCATGTTTTAATACCCATTAATAATAATCTTAAAGTCTAAGGTCCAATACCCACGTTTGTAGATAGGAACATCCAATGACATTATAAAATGTGGATTTCCTACTGGAAGGTCTAGTTCTCAGAATATCTTCATAGATATTACCAAGAGTGTACACCATGAGAAGGTTCCTCAAAGTTCTAGGAGTCCTTAACCCAAATGGACTATATTATTTGTTTCCCACAAATAACATCATCCTCCATAGAACATATATTCAATAATATTGTTATGGCACTTTTGGGTTCTCATCATAGTAGGTATCTTCTTTGACCCTTTAATGAAACAATTATCCTTAGGAAATTATAACATGCATTGTCATGCAGAAGAACAATAAAGATGGGATAAGGTGCTTATTAATGAATAAAGTACAATGTAGTTGGTTCTAGGACAGCAACTCCAACACCACTAAATGTTGGTGGTTGTTGACACATAAAGGACTCAAATGAAATTTGTTTCCTTCAATGTGAAATTGTTCTCTCATCTTGATTCAAGTTATTTCCCATAAATTGAGTCATTTGGTGCATCATTAACATGGATGATTCCATTCCAGCTTCCAGCAGAGGGTCATCAGCTCATGGTCCATTGCGGTCACTATTTTCAAGGTTCCTATTATGGCCCGCCATTTTCCAAAATAATAAAACATTAGTGATAATCGTATTTAAGTTATGAATATATTAACAATGAATTATTTTTATGACATAAAACTTCATTCTTAAACAAATTATTCTTTAACAACAATTAAATTTCTCTAAAAATCCTTCATAATGATTCCAAAAAATATTGGTATTAACTAAACATATATCCTAGGAGTGTCAAAACAAGAGTGTAAAAAGGACCATTTCATGCACTAGTTCACATTCGAGACTAGATCAAAAAGTTGTTTTTGGTTTTTACCACTAGATACATTTGTGCCAGATCCACATCCACTTTTTCCTATCCAGATTGGGATTTATTTTTTCCAAAACCAATTACTTAATATTTCACCAAAATACTCAAAAAGTTTCCAATATTTAATATTTTCTATAGGGTTATTCCTAAATTTTTCATATACAAATTTCCTTAAATAACTATACTATACTTTGATACTAACTATGGAATCCTGCCTTTTTTATTACGTAACTTCTCATTTCATTTTTCCAACAGAGGATCTTTAAAGTCCAGTGTCTTGGAAAAAAGGTACATAATACAAGAAAACATAAATCATTATTATATTACACATTAAAGGATTATTCAATTTTCATATTATGTAAATTTATTTCATCTAAGAACCTAGGGACATACATCAAATGAAAGGGTGAGCAGAAGGCCTAGTAGGGGAAAACAAGTGAAACAACTTACAGGTGAACTTGAGCGATGTCAATAAGAACATGAGGAATATCATAAAGTAATTGTAATTAGTTGTATCATAAAAATAATAAATTGAATAATAAATTGAGAAAGTGGAAACAATATTAAATTTATACATTCATAAGAATATCACTGTGTTTCGTCCCTAATGTGTCATAAAAATTACCAAGGTTATTCACCAAGGTATCGTAAAACTTGTCATCTCAGCAGATTAATTTCTTTACCCAATTTTTTGGAGTACTATTGAGGTTCACCCATAATGTGTATTTATTTTTATGTTTTACACATATATCATAATAAAACATTTCATAAATAACCCATAAAAATTAAAAGAAATGGGATTCAAATCAAAATCATGATGTTTTAAAAAGTTCTCAAAACATGATCATTATGTCATTTATAACCCATGAAAAGGGAATGAGGGTTTTGTGTATGTCAATTCCAAAATAAAATATATCATTTTTATGTATTGATGAATACACATATAAATAAAATAGTTCTTTTTATTCACATAAATATTATATGATAATTTCTTGAAAAAAAGAGATACTTTGAGGTGAAAATTCTGTAGCATAACGGCTATGCAAAATGGTTTTAGAAAATATTAAAAAGAGAGGGTATAGTGGTAAACCATTAATAAAAGAATCGTAATATAGTGTAGATAAATAATATAATGGAAATAATAACATGGTATTTAAACATTAAATACATAACACATAGAATAGAACTTGAATGTAAATAAGAGAGGTTGAGAATTTCCTTACAAAAATTCAACAGCTAAACTGCATTGCTTAAAAATTCAGAAAATCATTTGATGAGAGAGAAAAGGGTATATCATAATTGGGAAATAAAATGGAAATAAATAAGTATAAATAATAAAATACACCAACATAATAAAATTAATATTAGAAGACATAACATTAAATAAGTCTTGACTAAAAAATGGGTGAAAGGTTCTCTAAATTTGAAGAGTAACCTCTAAAAACTCGATGATCGAGGCCTTTGGGGTTTAAAGGAAATTTGGGAGGACTCCTAGGAATGTAAAAACTCACAGATTTGTTGGAGGAAATTTTTAAAGGAAGTAATGAAGTAAAGGGTTGGTATTTATTGCAAAAGTGAGGGAAAATATGATTAATTTCGGAGGGGCACCTCATTAGTGGTATTTTCAAAACAATGGGATTTCCCATGTTATTAACCCATGGTTTTGGCCACTTGGGTCACATCATATATTTTTTAAATACAATGAGTCGACCAGAATTTTAAATTACATATTACATCATTATGATGTCAAAAAACACACTGAAAACATAAAAACTGTATTTTTAATATTCACTGGAAAAAAATATTTGATAAAAATATCATAAATACATCCAAACCAAATATAGATGTTGTAAATTCAAAAATGAACTCTATTTTATAAAAATAATTCTCTAAAAATGAGATATTTAATTTTTAATTAAAATCATTATTTTCTGGAAATAAATACTAATACTAAACTAATAATTTTTTAAACAGTTATATACTTATGATATTATATCATATTACCATTACAAATGCCTAAATTATATTTATACTTACTTAAGTGATGTTATTATTACATTTTTCATATTACTGTTAATAAGTTTAATATTTCTATTTATAATTTACTATTCACCAAACATTAAACAGAGCTTATCAGACTCTAAATTCATTACTAATCATAACCGTATATATCCATTTTTAAAAATCATTTCACATTATAATTATTTAAAGTATATAAAATATTTTAAAATACTATTTTTTCAATATTCATCAATAATATGAAACTACTAAAAATTTGTCCTATATTCATTTAAAAATTCATCGTGTATTTATTTTGACATTTGAAATTCAAAAAAATTACCATAATAAGAAATAAAAAAAAAATTATACAAAAGGATTACACAAAGTAACTAATGCCTCATTACATATTCCCATATAACACCTTCATAGAACCTAAGAGTTAGGTGTGGAATGGTGATTGAATATTGGGGAGGCTCAGAAAATATTGCCAAAGTGGTGATTTCTATCATCTTGAACTTATCCTGAAGGTGATTACGTTCAAGATTAACATGTTAAAGGTTAGCTTGGTCTTGGTATAGTTTAATTCCCCGTGATTATAGCTCCTTCCCAAAGCTCTGAAATATGGGATTTGTATGACCAGATTCTACTAGATGTGGCCATCGACTCTTATTTCTGCATTAATTATCAATTATTATTTATATTTTAAACAAAAATTATAACATTAAAAAATATTATTTCTTCCAACAGTCATACTGACCAATGTTCACATAATGGTAAAAACCCAATGGTCACATTTCATTTTTAATTATATTTTTTTTATTATGACAAAGTATGACATTCATTTTCTGGAAAAAAATATTATTCAAAAGTCTGAGTCATTACAAAAGAACTAATAAACCTTAGGGAATATAACCATAGGGCTTTATATGGATTTTATTAGTAAATTGCAGAGTTTGTTAAATTGATTTATTCATTCCATTTCTCTTTTATAAAAAATATTCATTTAATCATATTTATATATATATTCTATTTACTTTATTTTTGATCTTTTTTACTGAAATTGTGAAAAAAATTCATATTCTCATCATTATTTAAATTTAACCATAAATGGTCTATTTATTATATAATTCCTTACAAAACATTTCTAGATATCCTACTAGGGTATTTTTTTCTCACAACCTATCTTTTCCCTCAAGAATTTGTAGAATATGTAATGTATAGTCTATGAAATGGGAATGATCCACTTATAGGTGGTGGGTGCGCTTGACAAGTTCTATCTAGGTGGCGGTGGTGACTAGTGGTGTAGTGATACACACATTACATGGTGACTCTTGGATTTTTTTTTTGAGGGAAAGTGTTATTTTCATATGATGTATGTTTTTGGAATAATTATCTGTCTACTTGTACTATTTTCCTCCCTGATGAGTGTTTTCCTTGATGATTGTTAAAAAATTTATCTTTTGTGGTTATTTTTTATTGATTTTTCATGTGTAAAATTAATTCCCTCTGGTAGATTTGTGATTCCCGTTAATTGGTTATTAGCATATATTGAATGAGAAATCCATTTTATCTCTATCATTATTGTCTAGAGTACCTATGCACCTAGGTATTTGGTTTCGTACATGAATTTTACATTATGTAGAAATATTATATTTTTATTATATAAAATTATTTCTTATATTTTATAAAATTTATTAATTTAAAAATAGCATTATATTAAATGTTATTCCTATGAAAGAAAATTAATCATGCACCTAAAATTTTATCTACCATATATAAACCTACCCATAATTCAGTACCTTTTAAACCATTAAATTATAAGTAAAACCAACCACTATTATATAAAATTTTCATTCATCACAATGAGTTCATTGGAATGAATCCAATCTTATTCCATTCATTAATACTAATTTTTCATTTTGATGAAATCACCCCTTCTACATCTTCAATTCATTTATATCTCACACACCTCCCACTAACCTCCTCACTCTCCATATATTTATTAATTATCCTTGAAGTGATATAATTAGGCTATTGAACATTTTTTGATTTGACATAGTTTGATACTATAATTATTTATGATAGTTCTACTAGACTACTCAACAAAACCATGGTTTTTTTAAGAAAAGGTAACTAAAACTATAATATATGCATGGTAAATATCTAGAAGGATAATAAAGATCACTTGAATTTAAACAAAACATTTCAAACAATAGTTTTCTCATGTATAAATCAATAAGTAAAAAAATTCTAGAAATATTATTCGAAACCTTTTTCTTTTAGTGATTGAATATTACAACATTTTTTGAGAGTTAAAACATGTTATTTTAGATATTTAGAGTCTCTATTTAAATTATAAATTACTATTTTTGTATACTATTTGAAGATATATATTTCAAATAAAACTCTAATCAGTAACTGCATGGATTAGTGGTAGTGGCTCAAGTTAGGTGCTTTGGAATCCTTTTAATGTGGTAATATAGGTAATCATGGAAGTTAAAACATAAGTGATGTCTTATTTTCTATTTTTATAGAACAATTTTTAGAAAATATACATATTATTTACATCAAATTACTTCACAAGGATATTTTTTTTATTCTTGTTCCAATGGTGGTTAAACTATAATGATGATAGATTTAAAAATATTATATTATGTTAAAAGAGTTTTTTACGTGTTAATATTTGATGTAGTAGTTTTTAATATACATTTATCCTTTTTGAACTTCTAGGAAAAGCTTGAGGTTTTACTCTTGATACTAGATGATGAATGCACTACATTATGTAAGGGATATCAAGAATCATGATAGTAAGGAATAAAGTTACTATTCATAATATGTCATGAAAACAATAATATTTGATATGTAATTTTTACAAATTCTAAGTAGCATCGATGTGAACATCACTATGATGAGAGACTTAGCATGGTATCTACTAATGTCGATAAAAGTACACAACTAGTGATTTTTATATATAGAGTTTGTGGTTAATAAGGCACAATTAAACACTTATATATTATTTACTATTTATGTTTTGGCAATTGGTTATTTTTTATGGTGAAAAAATATATTTATTTAGCATGAAGAAAACATATATTTATTCCAAACATGACATTTCAAAAGGGTGTTTTAATATAGAAATGTGTAGTTGTTTTTTTAGAAAGGATCTAAATGTGGTTATTTGGAATTTTTAAGTAATATTTTCATTATTAATGAGTTTACCTATTGATTGGGATGATTTGGATGATGAATATATAAGAACTATAGTTAAGAAAACACAAGGTAAAGGATATATATATTACACATTACGGAGATAGAAGATGTATGGACACCATAATATATAATGGTAATGGATAATCAATACTACATGGTGAGGCTCAACATACTAATAATTACAATCCATCACGTGAAGAGTTTACACTAGAATATGAACTATTCAAAAGAAAAATTGTCCTTTGAATTTTTTTGTTAAAACCATTATGAACACCATGGCAGAAAAGGTGTAAAAGTTAGTAGTTTCTTACTAAATAACATTCTTTGTAACATCTTAAGTTTCTATAAAATTTTATATATGAACAAATTAAATTTCTTTGATATATTTAATTTTATAGAAAGACGATTTTATCTTTCACTTCATGAAACACCATGTTTAGCTTTTTTTACACTCGACAATGAGTTTTTACAAACAATGATATATTATTAATATTATTATTTAAACATGAATGTTATAACCTAAAGATTAACAATATAAATAGGAATAGCAATAAATAATTTTTAAATAATATTTAAAATGGTTATATTTAATGAAAACTTATTTATAAAAAGGGGATTAACTTTATGAAATGTCCTTAAATGTTTAGAAAATACTTTTTTCTCAAAAAAAAATTTATTGAATTTTGTAAAAAAATTATTTTTAACACTATTATAATATTTATATAAAAATAAAATTAAATTTTAAAATAATAATGGCAAAAATATATTTTGCTTATTTTTTAGTACTTTTATGAAAAGGTTATCTTTTTGATGAATAGTAAAACAATACCGGTTTTTATTGAGAAATTCCCTTTAATTTAAAGAATTTATATGGTTAAATTTAGTTTTAAAATGAATTTTTAGGTATCATTAATTATATTATATATCTATTTTAAAAATTTTTGTCATTATAATCATTTTCATATTAAAGTTTCACATAAAAGCTTTTTAATATGTTGACCACTTTGTCTTGGGAAAACAGATTTATCATCTCTCACGTGGGATTAATTTTAAATTAAAATTTTCTAAATATATGAGTATAATTTGTTAAAATTGATTTCATATTTTGAATCATCATAAATTATATTGTCTAATATTTTCAACATAATTTTTTACCATAAGGAATAATAATAATAGTGTAACTTATTTTCTATAATTAATGTAAAAACAGTTTACTAGGGGTTAAACTAAAATGATAAGGGCTAAAAATGACCCAAAACTTGTACAAAAACCTTTGTATAGACATATTTAAACATTATAATGTATATATATTATAAATATTTCTTTTATTCATTTTTATCTTTAAAACACTGGTACACCTTTTATTTTCAAAAACATTATAAGTGTACCACTCACCTCATTTATAAAATTTCACCCATTCTCCTCTCCAATTCACAATTTCAAAACCCATTATTTCAGATAATCCCTAAAAACATTCTTATTTAAATCCATAAACACATCCTAGAGTCCTCTTTGAGACAATAAATCCAATCTTAGAAGGGTTTAGGTTAAACTTAAGAGGAATTTCAAAGAATATGTAATGTTCTTAACATTGTGTTTTGGTTTTACTTATACTTTTAACTACATAAAATATTATTATATTATTATTATTTAAAAAATATCATATATAATATGATAATATTTCATTTTTTAAATTTCATAACCTATATCCATCTCCTCTTCCCTAAAATTGGATACGAAATCATCATTTGTGTGTATGGTAGACTATCCCACCGATAATTAATGTTATTTATTTTCTATCACCACCTCTCACATCTAGATATAATGATGGAATAATTTTTCATATAATATATATATTAAATTATTATACTTATTTAATTATTATATCACATATAACTTTTTACTTTCAATTCTGTGGGAATACGATAATGTCGCTCGTGTGAAACACAGACTACCACCTCATGAAGAAATATGATTTGTTCACGCTTTACATAGAAGGTAAAAATAATTGTCTTAATGAAAATATGAGATATATATGAAATAAAAATTATTCTATAATTTTAATATATTATTCACATTTATTTCATTGAATCCATCGAGAAAATGGAAACATCATTAATGCGTATGTATGACCTACCATCTCCATGAACAATGTATTTCATTTTCTATTCATATATTTTATAGAATACTATAAAGAAATATATAATAAATATATATGATATATTTATATATATCATAATTAACATTCAAGAAATTGGGTAACCCTGATCAAAGTATGAGGAATAAAAATAATAAATCAAAACATACAAGAAAAACAAAGAAGTTATTTTCCAAAATGTGACTTTTGCATTGAATAGTTAATAAACTAGTAATAAAAGCTCATAAGTATATAATATTTAATATGATATTTATAATTATTTTTCATTAATATATTTATAATAAAATTATATTTATTATATTGGAGGTTCAAATGTGCACAAATCAATTCAAGACTTAAGATAAGGAATTTTGGTCTCAATTTTCATCTTTGAGACATATGTTATGTTATACACCTATTTTTTTTTGTGTACATAAAACCCCTTTAAAAAGTAATAATATTAATTTATTTATTCTCATAATATTAAATGTTTCATTTAATGTTATTTTTTCATGAGGCCTTCCATTTGATGTTACCAATGTGGTAATGGTGTTTTGTTACTATCTCATTGTTTATCGAGATTGATTAGGATTATGCTTCCATTGATAAAATATTATGATTAATATCTCAATAAACTCATTATTTTTATTCTTCTCTGACTAGGCCATCATAATTCTTTTTTTCACTTCATTTTCATCTAATTTTTCACTCAATAGTTCAAAATACAATTTTTTAAGAAAAATTATTTTTCTCTATTTAGTCGAAAACCATATTTTCTTCCAAAACCATGTTTTATAAAAAGGTTTTTTAAAAAAACGTTAACATTATCCAAATTATTTTTTAATGTAAATTCTAAAAAATGTTTTGATTTTAAATAAAATTAAATTAATATTCATTTACCTTTCTAGACAAAGATGGTTTGTCTTTTAATAAAGTTAAAGGAATCATGGTTTTAACAACAATGGAATGAAAGGAATTTAAAAAACTCATGAACATTATTTTATTTAATGCTTTCGTTTTATGTTTTCAGGTTTATTTTCAAATAAAATTATTTCCTTAGTATTTTATTAATTTTTAATTAAAAAATTTCTTTCTAAGAAAGGATATTTTCTCTTAGAAACATTCCAAGTGATTTTTCTTATAAAATCATGTCACATGTATGATGACATCCTTTTATGTTACTTATTCCTTATTACGTATATTATCCAAGTATAAAATTATTATTATTTATTTAAATGGTTTATATTTATGATGATAATATTTTTATGAATATTGTTTCTCTTAAATGGGTTATACCCTGATAAAATGATTATGAAACCCACTTATTTTTTCATGGCTTATGATTTGATGAAATTGTTAAATTTTTATGAATCCTATTTATTTTTCATAGGTTATGTTATGATGAAATTTTAGTGAAAATAATTTCTTTTAATGCATCCAGGTATGATAAATTATTTTTTATCTTTTGGCACAAATATATATTATTTTCATTATGTGATGAGAGGGACCAATATAAACCTCCAATTCATTGGGTAAATATTGATATCTCGTGAGATTAGTAGGACTATAATTGGGAGTAAACCTAATTTGGAAAGGGAATATATCTAGTATGATAGTCTTGGGTGTAAACATAGAATACTATGATAGTTTAGAGAGTAAGTTCATTCAACTATGATAGTCTTGGAAATAATCCTTAAAATACTATGTAAATGACTTTCTATGCTTATTTTCATGACAAAAATATATTCCTTGTGAAAATGTTATGTTCTGGTGGTTTTTGTTCTTTGATTCCATCATTATTCATGTTAATTAACTGCAAAGAGTAATTCTATAACTCAATTTTATGATCTATGATATACATGGTATGGTTTTCAAATTTTATTCTCATTTTATCATTCCTTTATGATCATGATATATTGTTATATACCTTGTTTACCCTTACTGATCATCTGAGATCACCCTCTCTTATGTTTTATTTCCCCATGTTATGATTATAGATATTATGTATGAAATTTTTAAGTAGGGTTCTTGTTATGAATGACATAGTGGGATATGATATAGAACACTTTTGGACTAATTTTTTTAATAAATATTCCAATGAAACTAGACATAACTGATTTTAGTGTGGGTTATTATGTTTTATAATGAATATTTCTCTATTAAGATATAATATTTAGGTATGAGAATTTTTTTCCTTTACAATTGGTATTAGAGAATACTATAGTAAACCTATAGAAACTAGGATGAGAAAACTTTAGTGATATTAATAAAGATATTTATAAGTATATTTATAATGATAAGTCTATGTATGACTCAATTCAAAGGAAAATTTCCAAGAATATTGGTGAAGGTTAGATCGAGTGGTTTCCGAGAAAATACATCCATGTAAAGATACTAAAAGTGGATTTGGATCTATAACTGAGCTACTAAGTTGGTGTTACTTCAAAATGGGGCGATTAAGGATGACTTGATAATCACATAGTTAATGAAAATGGGACCTTTTGTACACCTGTTTTGACTCTCCTAAGGGATATGATTTGTAAATTCACAATCCATTTAAGAACCACCATGAATGATTTGAATAATCACCACGAATGACCAAGGATAAACCTAATAATCTATTGATTAATAATAAGGTGTCAGGATTTATACATCATATAATTTATTTTTTAGAATTAGATGGTTCCATAAAATGATTATTTTTACTTACACTACGTTTTTTAGTTTTGGTCAATGGATGGAACATGAAGTAACTGTTCTAATTTTTATTGTGACGGACAATGAAAATATTGCCTCTTAATTAGCCAAACATTATGTGATATGGAATAAAAAATCACATTGAAATGATCACAAAATATTATCAAGACATGAATCATGCTAAACTTCCCAATGGTAAAATGAGGGAACAAATTTATTTTGAATCCTTCATAAGGAATGTTTAACCTTCATTTTGTGGATTTCTTGATGCACTAGTTACTGAGAAATTGATATGTACCACTAAAAATATATATTTTATTCTCATGTTTTCAGAGCATGAAAAAATTATTTTTGTATGTCTATTATTTATAAGGTGAATCATACCAATGGTTTCATCTTATCAATAATATAATGTAAAATGATTAAATTGAAACAATGTATTAGAATAATTTTAAGAGATTAATTCTTAATAATTACTTCCCGCATATTCATCAAAAAAATGGAGAAGTAATTATTTGAGCTAAAACAATAGTATATGATTTTATTGGTACCTATGAGGAAACTTTTGAAAAGACTTCTGAGGTAAAATTCTGGAATTATCATCCAACAAGAATGAAGGATTTTTCAATTATTCACTAAATTGAAACCATATATCTGAAGGGTGTTAAACATAATGTAATTCATATGATATGAATATGTATTTTTATTTTATCTCAATGGGGAATTGAAATTAGATTTACCCATCAATATCATTCTCTTTATAAGAAAATAAATATGGACATTAGAGGAGACTCTAAAACCCATGGAGATAAGAATATGATCTTTCCTTCATACTAAAAATTTGAAAGAAAAAATAGTGTAAATTTTCTATAGGGGACTGTTAAATGTTTTAATTTTAGAAATTAATGTATTTGGAGAATTGGATATTGATGTTATTTCTTTACGTTAGCTAATGATGTAAATAGATAGAAAGCTCCACAGAATGCACAACCCACACTTCAATGTTTCAAAGTAAATGAGTAAGGGAATTATGCTAACCAATTGCCGAATCTGAAGGTTAATGGTGATTATTGATGTTAGTAACCTATATGATGAGAGACAAAGGTAAATCTCATGTGATCACTATTTCTGACGAGTAGAGCAATAATGTCATAGTTAAAGGAACACATAACATCTAATCTAGAACTACTAATGTTTTATTTGGATTTGGATCTACCAATTCCATTATATCTGAAAAATTTTAAGGTTATTAGGATCCCAACAAAATTATTAGATATATAATTTGTAGTGAAAACCCCAAATGGAATGATTATTGAATCTAAATTATATGATTCCTTTCTATTTTATGTTTTTGAGAATATACTTCTTGCAAATCTTTTCATTCTCCCTATAGTAGAATTTGATGTTATCATAAGAATTTAATGGATTTCACTAGATATATCCCACGCCCTCCAATGGCCTGAAGGCCTTTATTTTTTATTGATTTTGATAATCAACCTTTCAAGGGGTGAGGAGGAACTCTTACAAGGCCCACAGGAATAAGTATTACATAACCCATAGGCCTTAGAGTAATTCATTGCCTATAGGATTCTAATATTACATACAACCCAAACTAACTACATTTAACTGAACCTCCCCATCATCTTTATCATGAAAGCATAATTCCATTATTACATGGTTGTTCAGCTAGGCTTTCTTGTGCATGCATAAGCTTGTCCCGATGGAAGGTTCTATAACCTCTCATTCTTGAAATCTATTTAGCTTTTTCAATTGTTAAAGCTCTTTTCTCATCCTTCTTATAGAGATTGTTCCTTTTGGGATGTCTAGTTTGCATATGCACTTAATGTGGCCTGAATGCTTTACTGACATAAAGGCTTTCATGGTCGGAAGGCCTTAAAGGGCTTAGTGACCAAATCGGTGGTCCAAAGGTCCAAACGAGGGAATAGTTTTGGCTGCTACAGTGCCAAAAAAAATACCTTCTATAGTTCCCACTATAGTACCTACTATAGTACTGCAACATTTCTCGTTACAGTACCTGTTATAGTACTACTATAGTACCCAGAAATATGCATCCACCTGTATTTGATCCCGAGTCTCCTGAATGTATTTAATGAGTCCTCACCAACCAACTTAAGGCTCATGTGCACAATATAAATCCAACATTAATTTCTGATGAAGGGATGTAACATTTGATATTCCAAAAGAACTGATGATCATCTATTAGTGTGATGATAAATTTTAACATCTGATGAGAATCACATCCATTGTATGGGATGTGATTGATATTCAAGAGAAGAATTTATCTCAAATGATTAGGGAGAAACTCAAAATCAATGATATTCCTATTTTGTGATTAATTAATTTCATTATACAATATTTTCCTATCCTTACTCCAAAATTTGATGTTCATTTCTTAATAAAACCCATAACTAGTGCCACACCTAATTTTATGACTCCCTACAGAATATCCATGATTGAGTTTTGGGAATATAAGAAAAAACTCTAGGTGGAACATGAAAAGGGATTCATTTATACAAGTGTTTCACCTTGGATTTAACCTATTGTTTTTGTTAAAAATAAACATATATCTATGTTACTCTTCATTAATTTTTGTGATATGAAAGAGATCACAGTCAAGAATAGGTATCTTCTACCCCATGTTGATGAAATATTTGATC
Organism: Viscum album; assembly: GCA_963277665.1. Lineage (NCBI taxonomy): Eukaryota > Viridiplantae > Streptophyta > Magnoliopsida > Santalales > Viscaceae > Viscum > Viscum album. The sequence continues at coordinate 677,479,581 of OY728158.1, read as the reverse complement.
AACTATGTGGAGCTAAATACTTTTAAATGATTAAAAATCGATCTATATGTAATTAACTGAGGTTCGAGACATAAGATATACCTAATATATCATTCCATAAAATTTATAGAAACTATGAATATATATTTATTCTATTCGGTCATACTAATACCCCAGTTATCTTCATGGATTTAATGAATAGAGTTTTTAGATATTTCTTGGATTGTTTCCTTCTTGTATTTATATATTATATTTTTATCTATTAAAATATTAATTAAGAGCTTTAGGATTACTTAATAATTATACTAAATTCCCTATGGAAGGAGATACTATATGAAACATTTACAAAATGTGAATTTTACATGAAAAAAGATTCATTTTTTGTGTCATAAAATCTCAAGAGAGGGTATATCATAGGATACATCAAATACATAGGATATTGAATGTTTTACCAGACCAAACATGGTGAATTATATCTATAGGTTTCATGGTTCAAAAAGATATTATCAACTCTTAGGACTATCTAATTAACTAAACATGTTATCTTGAAAGGGAGAAAAGTTTATCTAGATAGTTGAATATGAGGGAAATTTCAACGAATTGAATAGAAAATTAGTCAGAATAACTACACTTAAATTACCCAATAGTGGATAAGTGTTTTTAATACATATTAATGAATCCAATAAGGTATTAGTTTGTGATCATATGTATAATAAAATGGATATATCATATGCCTCACTAAAATGGAAGGTTCACAAATAAAATTACCCAACACATGATTTGGAGTTAGCTATAGTAATTTCTACATTAAAGATATAGATGCATTATAATTATGGATAAATGTGTAATATATATACCTATAAAAAAGATATTGAATTATATATTATAAAAAAAGAGATGAATATGTTCCAGAGAAGACGGTTAGAGCTTATTATAAGTTATGACTGCTCAAAACATTACCACGCTAGAAAATAGAACAAGGTGGTTGATGATGTGAGTCAAAAGGATCATGATATCTTATGCAAGATGAGCAAACAATACAATATTTTTGGATTTGGAAATTATGGAACTAGAAATATTTATGGAAGTTAAGAATTATTATCTTCTTTAATTGAATGTCCATCCATCTATCCATATGAAGATTAAATAGGCGTAGAAGGAAGATGTAAAGCTATAGAAGAAGGTCAAAAATATTCATGAATTTAACCTTGATCATGATGGAATGATTAGGTTTATGAAAAAGTTATGTGTTCCATACATTCTATATTTGAATAAGTAGTTGTTAATGGAAGCTCATAGTTCAATGTTTCCTTCTTATCAAGGAAGTATGAATATGTATAAAGATTTGAAAGGGAATTTCTGGTGGGATAGAATTAAGAGATATGTCATAGATTTTTTATGTCGGTTCATTTTATGTCATTAATTTAAGTATAAGAGATGATATTATAATGGGATGTTATATCCATTACTCATAACAAAATGGAAATGGTAAAAAAACACCACATATTTTCCCTTTGGACACCCTAATACATCTAAATGGTATAATGTTATATGGGTTGTAGTGGATCACCATACAATGTCAACACACTTCATCTATATTAGATAAGATTTACCTTTAGAATAGAATTATTGGATATAAAATAAGGTTGTGGTATGGTTTTATGGAGTTCCACATTCCATTATGACTACTCAGGATCTAAGGTTTGCATCAATGTTATGATGAGTTTTTTCAAAATCTCTTGATATAGAGTTGATTGTTAGCACTTTGTATCATCCTTAAATAGATGAAAGGTCCAAGAAAATAATTCAAACCCAAGAGAATATGTTCAGAACATTTTCTATACATTTTAATGGTAGTTTGGATCAACACCTTCCTCTAGATGAGTTTTCATATAATAATTGATTTCACTCAAACATTCAAATAGATCCTTATAAAGCCATCTATGCAAAGAATTGTATAACTCCTATGTGATGGGACTAATTTAGAGAAAGACAGATATTGGAACCTGAGATATCTTCAAAAATTGAAGATAATATTAAATTCATTCAACAACACATAAGGATGTAATAATGTTAGTAGAAACATTTTTGTGACAGTCACCATTGTGATTTAGAATTTCATGTTGATGAAATGTTATTTATAATAATTTCTCGATGATAGAAAGTAATCATGTTTGAAAAAAATGGTATTATAATACTTATGTATATCAATCCATTTGAAATTACTAATCATTTCAAGATGGTATCTTTTCATTTCTAACATCCACTAAACCTATATCAAGTTCATGATGTCTTCCATTTATCTCTTTGTAGGAAGAACATACATGATCATTCACATGTAATAAACACAAAGGTGGTACCGTTGGAGCATGATATTTCTAATGGGGAAAAACCAGTGGAGATTTGGATCATGTAGAGAAATTATTAAAAAATAAGAACACTACCTTGGTTAAATTTTTATGGAGACACCACTAGTTTTAAAAAGCTAACTAGGAACTTGAGGAAATGATGAGGAATATGTTCCCTCATTTGGTTGTATCGAAGTGAAGAATTTTGAGAGATAAATTAATTTTAAGAGGTGGTAGAATGTAGCACCTATATTTTTTATGATGGTTATTTTTTAATAAATTAAATATATTTTATATATTTAATTATAGATAACACTTATTTTAACTTTCTTTGCACACAACACCATCTTTAATTTATGTTACACTCAATACTGAGTTTTAACAAACCATAATATATGATTAAAAACCTTATTTAAACATTACCATTATAACCTAGATATTAAACATAGAGATATGAATAGTCATACAAACCTTTTAAATATTATATATAATGGTTTTATATAAACAAAACATACTAATAAAAATGTTCTTAATTTTTATGGTATTCTATATATGTTTTGAAAATACTATTTTCTCAAAAACATATTTTTTTATTTTTTTAAAATATAATAAAAGTAATTTCTACCACTTTTACAATATTTATTTGAAAAACTAAATTCTTTTTTTAAATAATCATTTCAAAATTATCTTTGGATTAAATTTTGTAATTTTTCTAAAAAGAATATTTTTTAGATTAATTGTGAAGAATACATGTTTTATTGAAAATTGTCTTTTTATTTAAAAAGTTTATAAGGTTAATTTTTAAAACAAATGGGTTTCAAAGTAAAATTAGTTCAGTAATATATCTATTAATATAATTTAGGTAATTTTAATAGTTTTTATATATAATTTAGATATAAAAACCTTTTAATCTTTTGAACATTTTCTTTTTGAAAAACAACTTTTTCGTCGTGCCTGCAGGGAAAATTTTGAATTAAAATTTTCCAATTATGATAGTTTAATTTTAAAAAATTTATTATTTATTTCTAATAAAAATTATTTATATTATTTAACAATTTAAACTTAATTTATGACCATAATTAATTGTAACAATAAAAAAAGTATTGTAGTTAAAGTAAAAAAATGAGTTTATCATGGGTTAACCGAAAAATATAAGTGTTAAAAATGATACAAAACATGACCAACCCCCATTAGATGACAATATTTTTAAATTATAATGTATAAATCTTGGTAATGGTCCATTATGGAGCCTTTTGGTATGTGAAAAATATGGGTACACTTTTTTCTTCAAAAAAATTACAAGTGTGCCACTCAACACACTCATAGAAGGACACCCCTTCTTTTATCCACTTCACACATCCAAAACAATTTTTTTTGGAAGAATACCTAATAAAATACCTTACTATAATCCTTTATTTAATCATACATCCCTTGGTGATATCTGAAATCAAATATAGGAAGGATTTATATTAAACCTAAATAGAATTTCTAAAGAAGATGAAACGTTTTTAATTCTGTGTTTTATTACTTTAATGAAATAAACTATCTAAATTTCCTCTTCCTTCAAATGGGATACGAAATCATCATTCATGTGTATGACATACTACCGCATCACGAACCGATGTTATGTTTCCCCTCACCACCTCCCATGGATGGATATAATGATATATTAAAAGTTTGTATATGATATATATGATATTATTATACTCATTTAATTATTATATCATATATACCTTCTTCATTTACTTTTTTTGGGAATACGTTAAAGTCACTCATGTGTACGGTAGACTATCGACATACGAAGTAATGGGATTAATTCAAGATTTACATGGAAGGTAATAAGGATGGTTTTAAGATAAATATGTGACATATATGACATAAAATAATTCTATAATGGTAATATATTACTTACCTATATTTATTCCAATCATTCAAGAAAATTGAATCAATATTCATGCTTTCATAAAACCTACCATCTACATGAACAGTGTATTTCATTTTTTATCTCTAACTTTTTTAGATTAATATAAATAAATATATACTAAATATATATGATATTTATATCATGGTTAAAATTATGGATATTATGGAACCATTTTCAAATTAATATGACCAAAAATACAAATCAAAACATACATGAAAAACAAAGAAGTTATTTCCTGAAACATAAATTTAACATGGGATTATTAAAAAACTTATTATAAAATGTCAAGATAAAATAATAATATTGAGTCAATAAGGTTTTCCTTATGAATTTTCAATTCCTTCTTGTTTTGAAAATCACAAACACCTTATACATAAGCAAATATATATTTTACTTCTCTAAGTAAAATTTCTTTCCTTAAGGAAATTTACCCTAACCTAGATTTCCTTATACATATCAATATTTTTATTAATTGTAAAAATCAGATTCATACCTAAAACCTTGGAATGATATAATGCTTACATATGAAGCATTCTGTTTTAGGATCTGAATTCTGTATGTGAACTGTAATGAAGTTCCACTCCGAATTCTGGATGTGAACTGTAATGAAGTTCCACTCTGAATTCTGGATGTGAACTGTAATGAAGTTCCACTCTGAATTCTGGTTATGAACTGTAATGAAGTTCCACTCCGAATTCTGGATATGAACTCTAATGAAGTTCCACTCCGAATTCTGGATATGAATTGTAATGAAGTTTCACTCCGAATTCTGGATATAAACCGTAATGAAGTTCCACTCCGAATTCTGGCTACGAACTCTAAGAATGTTTCACTCCGAATTTTGGACTCTGAACTTTTACTAGTTTGACTCCAAACTTCTATGAGTTCGACTATGAACTTTTATGAGTTTGACTCTGAATTTCTATGAGTTCAACTCAGAACTATTACTAGTTCGACTCCGAACTCTGTAACTTCAGATTCTGAACTCTGGTGAAACCAGACTCCAAATTTCCTTAAAAATTCAGACTCTATATTTCTACAGAATTCAGGTTCCGAATTCCTATAAAACAGAATCCGAATATATCTTTATTATAGACTCCGAATTCTATTTTGGCTAGACTCCAAACTTTTATTTTCCTTACATTATGAACTTTTTACATACACTCCGATTTGTTAAGCTTGTTATAAAACGATGTCGTGCTTTCAGTTACACATGTTTTGTTATAAAATGATGTCATCCATTCTGTTTCTAACTAACCATTGGTTTAGTGACACGCATACATGTCCCTCCAAAATTTAAGCAAAATATGACCGTTGGAGGAGGGATCTGACCATTCCAACCAAGCCTATAAATAAAAGGTCATTTTAATGAGCTCCACAACATGTTTATCAATCTAAAGACCACACGCTGCTTCCTTGATGAGGTAGACAGAGGTTACAAATACCTTGTAGTTGAGGGCTTGTGGGGATAGCAAGATAGAGACTCTAATATTCGTATTGAGGGCTTAACCGGGTGTGGGTAAGACAAACTTTCTCGAAAGTATAAATCAAGGGACCTTTGTCCAAGGTTATTGGATACCCTTCTCTTTGGGTTAAAAGATTTATATCTTGTTACTTGTTTCTGTTAAAAGTTGTTAAGATGAATTTCTGTATTCTAAGGAAAGTATAACCTTCTTATATTTCCTTATACTTTTACTCTGACTTAGTTATATTCTATATGCTTTAAGGTAGAATCTCATATTGTAAACTTTGGTTATGTTTCATTGTCCAGGTCTATATTTCCGGAAGCAGTTTTCCGGAATCACATTCCAGATTTAAGCAAGAGTATAGAACTAGAAGTTTGTAACTTCATACTTTGTTCCAATCGTTCAATTTTTGTTAGAGGTGTTGTGAATTTTCTTAGTTTAACTTTTTTAAACATAGATCATTCCTTGTTTAAGGAAATTTTTAATGTTTACAATTCACCCCCCCCCCCCCACCCCTCTTGTATATTGAGCATCTACCTAATTATTTCGATCCTACAATTGGTATCATAAGATGTCTCTGAAATACTTATATTCACATATAAGTTTTTCTTGCTCAGTTTTTCATTGTTCTATATTTTTCCTTGCTTAGGAATATTCTCCTTGAATCCAAACTTTTGTTATTAACAAGTTTTTGTGTAGAAAGGTTTTAAGATGGCAGGAATCAATGTTGGTTCTATCGACAACCTAAATCCTACAAGACCACCAATTTTTGATGGTAATGATTATGAGTATTGGAGAGATCAAATTAATATATTCATTATCAATACCATAGCAGAAATGTTTTTTATGCTTACTGGAGGTTATCAAATTCCTGATAAGGAAGTTAGTACTTTCACCAACCAAGAGAAGCATGATTATAAACTCAACTACAAGGTACGCAATACTTTACTATGTTCAATGACTAGGAACATATATAGCCAAATTTCTTCTTGTGAAGAAGCGAACTGTATATGGAAGAAACTTGAATTTACACATTTTGGTACATCCAAAGTCATAGAGACAAGAAGAGCTATGTTGAGAGCAGAATACCATGGTTTAAATTTTCCTTATGGAGAGCCCATTAGAAAATTACAACAAAGGTTTATGACTATCGTAAATATCTTACAATATATGGGAGAGAAAGGTTTGGATGATGAAGCTCTTATGGATAAGATTATAGATATTATGCCCAACGAGTGGGAATCAAGGAGAACAGTTATTGATGAGAATAGGAAGGTTACTCAAATTTCCTTAGATGAGATGTTTGGAACTCTTCTCCAAAATGAAACAAGGATGAAGAGAGATGCTAACAACGTCAAAAATAAGAATGGGAATGGTACTGTTTCTTTTACTACAACATCAAATCACATGAAAGATAAGACTCCTGAGAGAGTAACCAGATCCAAGTCTAAGAAGGTCGTTATCCAATCGAAACCTAGTGAGAGTGAAGCCTAATGAAATGAGTTAGCTAATCTTGCTCGAAGGATGAACAAGATAGCTGGACAATGAAATTTCCAATTAAAGTATAAGAAAAAGGAAAGGAAAGATAAGAAAGAATCAGAGGTCACATGATATGAATGAAAGATAAGTGGACACATATGACCTGATTTCCCTATGATTAAAAAGAAAGAAAGAAAAAAGAGGCATTCTGAAAGGAATAGGAATAAGTTTTACAAATCTAAAGCTATGAATAGTGTGAATGCTAATACTACATAACGTTCTAGCTATAGAGACTCTTCAGAAAGTGAATCCTTGGAATATGATTCATCACCTTAGATGAATATGGGATTCATTGCTAATACTTCTTTTCCACATACATGTCTCATGGCCAAGGTACGCTCTGCCGAGGCTTTAACAAATTTATCTCTTGATAAGAATTACTATTCTAAAAATAGTACTTCTAATGAAGATACTTCATCCTCAGAAAATAAAGAACCTTCATATGAAGAAGTGTCTATATTTTAATACTTACTTGAAGCAACAAAAATTTAAAATTTCTAAGAAAGTAGACAAGGAAAATACTAGGGAATAAATTCTTACAAAAGAGATTTCATATCTTTCTTCAGATCTTCAAGATAAAGAAGAGATTTTAGAAAAACTTTATAAAGACCTTGAGAAATCAAATTCTGATAAGGAAGAACTTTATAAAGATCTTAAGAATTCTATTTTAAAGATGAAAGTTTTTGAGGAAAAATCTAACTCTAATGAAATGATTCCTGAGGATAGGAATTTAGTCATTAGACTAAAATATGAAATATTTTCTCTTAAGAATATCCTTGCAAAATTTACCTCTGGGAAGGAAACTTTTGACAAGATGTATTCTCAAATTAAACCTAAAGGAAACACTACTGGGGTAGGTTATACTCACAAAAAATAGTTTTCAAAAATAACTATTTTTTTCCTTCTAAAACACTTTTTTGCACTAAGTGTCAAAGTTGTGGGCATTGGAAGAAAAATTGTTCTTTGAATAGATTTCAATCTCTTGGGTTTCATAAAGCATATTTTTATAAACAAATGTAGATACCCAAAATTTTTCAATCTAACAATTTCGGATCCAAGAAAGTCTGGATTCCGAAAACCTAAAATATTTCTCATTTTCAGGAAAATAGGGAAAGTACCCACAACAATACATGGTACATGGATAGTGGATGTTCCCGGCACATGACTGGTAACAAAAACCATTTTGAAAAGACTATCAAGACGAAAGGAGGAAAAGTATCTTTCAGAGATAATGCTCAGGGATAAATTTTTGGTATAGGTAATATTGTTCTTCTTGGTAAAACTTTTATTTCAAACGTTTTGTTTGTAAAGGGTCTTAAGTACAACCTCATTAGCATAAGTCAATTATGTGACGAAGGATACCTTGTGAATTTTAGGAATGATAAATTCTTAGTACACAATTATAAGGAAGATTTTATTCTCTCTGCCAACAGGAAAGAGACTGATTACACTTTGAAATTAGAAGACCTTAGGATCCAAGACTTACCTTCCCTAACTGAAATGGAAGATCATTCTTGGTTATGGAATAGAAGGTTAGAACCCTGTAACCTTAGGAACTTATGAAAACTCTCTAAGAAGAAACTAGTTAAGGATCTATCAGAGCTTAGATTTAATTCTTCTAAAGTTTTTTATCCTTGTCAATATAACAAGAAACATAAATCTAGTTTTAAATCAATCGGTGAAGTCTCAAAAACTGATGCATTACAGTTGGTGCACATGGATCTTTTTGGTCCAACACAAACTGGAAGCATTGGGGTCAAATACTATGTGTTTTTTTCTAGTTGATGATTACACTATATTTACATGGGTCTATTTTCTAGCAAAGAAGTCTGATGATTTTTATTATTTCAAAAGTTTTAGAGCCCAAGTTAAAAATGAGAAAAACCTTCCACTGAAAACTATTCCTAGTGATCATGGAGGAGAATTTCAAAATTTGGATTTTGAAACTTTTTATAGTAGAAAAGGTATTACTCACAAATATTCAGCACCTATAACTCCTCAACAAAATGGTCTAGTTGAAAAAAGAAATATAATTCTTCAAGAGATAACTAGAACCATGTTGAGTGAATATTCTATAGCTAGACATTTCTAGGCTGAAGCTATAAGTACTTCTTGTTATACTATAAATCGAGTTTTGATTAGACCTTTTCTTAATAAAACTCCTTATGATTTATGGACTGGTAGAAAACCTAGACTTTCCTACTTTAAGGTGTTTGGTTGCAAGGTATTGATTTTGAACACCAAAGATTATTTACACAAATTCGAACCAAAATATGATAAAGGAATTTTTTTAGGTTACTCCAAAAATTCTAAGGAATATAGAGTTTTCATAAAAAACACTTGTACTGTTGAAGAAACAGTGCATGTAAAATTTGATGAATCTGATCCATTTGTTTTTAAACCATCCCAACCTACATCCTTGGATGTGTTTTCAAAAACTGATTATCAACCTTTTATAGAAGATCCTTATGATAAGGAAAATGTTTAAGAAAATATTTTTGATACATTTACCCCAGAAGACTTTCTACCCTATGTTGATGAATAGGTTTTACAAAACCCAAGTCAGGTGTTTCTAAAGAATCATCCCAGTGATAGTATCATTGGTGATGTCAATCAACCCATAAGGACTATAAGTTTCTTGATAAATGAAGTAGAAAATCTATCATTCCTTTCCCAATTGGAACCAAAAAGAACTGATGAATCTTTAGGTGATGATGATTGGATAAAATCCATGCAATATGAAATACATGAATTTGAAATAAATAATGTCTGGACCTTGGTTGAAAGACCTAAGGAAACTTCTGTTGTTGGAGTAAAATGGATCTTCATAAATAAGTGTGATGAAAATGGAGTCATTGTTAGAAATAAATCTAGACTAGTTGCTAAAGGCTATAATCATCAAGAGGGAATAGACTATGAAGAAGCCTATGCTTCAGTAGCTAGACTTGAATCTATTCTTATCTTACTTGACTTTGCAGCATTCTTTAATTTTAATTTTTTTCAAATGGATGTGAAATGTTCTTTTCTTAACAGTTATGTTCAAGAGGATGTTTTTGTTGAACAACCTTCTAGATTTGAAGACACAAAATATCATTATCATATTTTTAGACTTACCAAAGCTTTGTATGGACTTAAATAAGCCCCACGAGCTTGGTATGATAGACTTGCATGATTTTTGCTTCAAAATAACTATGTTAAGGTAAATTCATATCCAACCCTTTTTATAAATAAAGATAAGAAAAATGTTATGATTTTTCAAATATATGTTGATGACATTATATTTGGTTTAACTCAGCAATCTTTAACTGATTCCTTTGCAAATCTAATGAAATCTGAGTTTGAAATGAGTATGATGGGTGAGTTAACATTTTTCCTTGGTTTTCAAATTTCTCAAAAACTAGAAGGAATCTACATATCCCAACATATTTATATTAAATATCTTCTTAAAAATTATGGATATGACAACACTAAGAGTATAAGTACTTCTATCGGTACCTCAAACACACATGATCTTGATGGAGATGGGAAACTAGGATATCAAACATCTTTTAGAGGTATGATAGGAAGCCAACTATACTTAACAACTAGTCGACCATAATTGATGTTTTCAGTATGCTTATGTTCCAGCTATCAATCCAATCCTAAGGAATCTCATTTAAAGGCAGTGAAAAAAATATCGTTACTTAAATGGAACCATGGATCTAGGATTATTTTATACTTATGGAAATGATTCTGTTTTAAAGAGATTTTTGGATGCTGACTTTGGTGGATGTAGAATGGATAGAAAGAGTACATCCGGAACATGTTATTTCATAGGAGATTCGTTAGTTTCTTGGTCATTAAAGAAGCAACACTCAGTAGCACTCTCAACTGTTGAAGCTGAATATGTAGCAGCTGGAAGTTGTTGTGCTCAAGTGTTATAGATGCAACACACACTCACAAACTATAGCATGAGTTTTACTAAGATACAAATTTTGTGTGATAACACAAGTGCCATTGCCCTTAGTAAAAATCGCACACATCACTCTCGTGCAAAACACATAGATATTAGGAATCACTTTCTTTGGGATCACATGCTTAAATGAGATATTATTCTTCAATTTATCGGAACTCAATATCAACTTGCTGACATTTTCACAAAATCTTTACCCTCCGATAGATTTGAATACATTAAACAGAAGTTAGTAATGATAACCGTGAGTTAATCCTTCTTCATTAACTTCTTGATGAACAATTCTCCTTACAGTAATAAACTATTTTTCATAGGGGGAGTACATTTCCTTGTTAGTATAATCAAAATTTCTATACTTAAACTTTCGTAATGAAATTTTCATACTGAAACTTTCATAATGAAATTTTCGTACTAAAACTTTCATAATTAAATTTACATACTGGAACTTTCTTAATTAAATTTTCGTAAAGGAAATTTTTGGAACTAAAATTTTCGTAATGAATTTTTCATACTGAGATTTTCGAACTCATACTTTTCATACTTGGATTTTTGTACTCAGACTTTTCATACTGAAATTTTTCATACTCAAACTTTTCATACTAGTATTTTCATACTCATACTTTTAGTACTATAGTTTTGGAACTCAAAGACATTTCAACTTTAATTTTTTCGTAGTTAGTTTTTCGTAGTCAAATTTTACTTCAAGAAGAATATTACCCATTAAGAATAAACTACCTGTCCAATCCAAAAGGTATGATTTCCTTCATTAATTTTTCGTAGTAATATTTTTCTTGTTGCTATTTTCCTGAGTTTTAAAATTTCTCGGATTCTCGTTTTATTAAATATGATTTTTTTCTTAAAACCTCAAAAGATCAGATTCAAAATTTCCTTGCAGTTATGATTTCAACTGTGAGATCAGATCAAAGGGTTTTTCAACCATCAAATGGTTTTTGGAAGTCCAATGGTCAACTCCATCTCTTATATAAAGGGCACCCACATTGGTTTTCCCACATCGATTTCAAGCTCTAGCGTGTCGAACCTCTACATCAGTCGATAAAGGCCATTCTGAATCTTCCAGAGCTCTCCATTCTGAATGTCTGTTGAAGCTACTTCCCAATATATGTTTACCTCAAATCCAATTTCAAAATGGAAATTGTACAGAGAAATACTGGTCCATCCGAACTTTTACATGTACAATTCTATCATCTCCATGAATGTCAAGCTGAATGGTTGGGAAGATGCATGTGTATCCCAAACAAGTGATCAAGATGCTGTCTATCCAGAGTTACTTGTAGAATTCTGTGAATCAGCAGGTTTTTATGGGGAAGAGGGAAGAGAAAAGTTTTCATTCAGGTCTTATGGAAAGACTTAAAAACATACTTACACTAAGGTGGCAAGCATGGTGGGTCTAGCATACGAAGGAGAAGATGAATTTTGTTCACACAAACTCCCAGATGCTCAAGGTAGTTTTTTTAAGGTTAAGGCCTTACAATGTCTTAGATTGCTGATGTCAAGACATCAAAGATTGATCACCTATCTCCTAAGAATCGGATTATTCAGCTTTGGGTATGAGGTTTCTTGGTCCCAAGAAAGGGTGATAAAGATACCCTGTATTTCTTAGACTTCTTGGTGAATCTAAGAAAAATAAATCTGATGAGGCATGTTCTTGTGACGATTAAGAACATCAAGGAAGGAAACTTGATAGCTCAAATAATCACGTACTCTGCCTTACTATCAAAGCTGATAGTTCGGTGTTTAGATTCTTTCAAGGTTGCATGTAAGTCTAAGATTTGGAATTTCAAGCTTATGCTTGTTAGTGATGACACGCTGAAAAGAATGAATATGGATTTTTCTAAGGAAACAGGAGAATTTTATAATTTTCCAGAGGAAGAGGCTGAAATAATTCCAGAAAATATGGAAAAATCTAATCTAGTGAAGAAAGTTACAAAGAAGAGGAAGCTTAAGGAATTGGTTGCTGAAGACAAAACCCCAAAAGCTAAGGAAACCTAGTCTGCACCTCCCAAGCCAAAAAAACAGAAAGCATATCAAGACGAGGTAGCAGCTAAATGCAGAGAAGACAAGGAGAAGAGAAAAAAAGGGGACCCTCAATTCAGATTAGATCCTACTGAGGCTAAGGCCATAAAATAGAAATCTTTTAATGAGTTGGAAAGACAAGAAAAAGACAAGAATATGATGAAAAAGATTTCTAGATTTGATCTTGTACAATCTCTATTGAGAGATACAGAAGTAGCCTCGGAGAAGATTCCCATTCCGGAAACCATTGATGTTCAACCATTACTAGAGACTCCCAAGAAAAAGTATTTCAATCGAGAAAATCATAAATAGAAATAATCAGGTGAAGAACTATAAGAATAAGTTATTGAAGAAGAAGAGGAAGAAGAAAAAGGAAGTGCTGATTTAGATGACTTGATCAAACAAGTAAAAGATAATCAAGAAAAGGTTGAATCCACAAAACTAGTCACTCTAGGAAATGGTGTTGAGAAAGAAGGTAACAAAGATGATGATAAGGAGGAAGAAGAGAAAGGTAATGAATTATCTGATGAGGAAGTAATCTGTGAGAAGAATTTTCTTGAAGAAAGAGTAGATAAGGATAAACTAGATGAAGATGAGATTGTTCAAGTATCTAAATCTGAGGAAGAATCTCCAAATGAGGAACCTATTCCAAAAACTTATAAGGGCAAGCAAGTGCTCATGGATACACCAAAAAAATATGTTATAAGAAAGAAGGAGTTTTTTGGTTCTTCTAAAAGGAAGCTGGTGAAAATTGAAGAAGAACAATCCCCAAGAAAAGTGTCTGATTCGGAATCATCCGCACATAGTCATGACATTGTTTTTGAATATTTGAAAATTTTTGTGGACACCATTCCAATATTTCCCACTATAGACTCTAGATTCCAGATGCTACAACACAGTCTAAATCAGAATTCAGAATCCTTATCCATGATGATGGATAAGTGTGTGAAAATTGAAGCTGATCATAGAAATTTCATTATCAATTATGATGTTCCCAGGAAGTCACGCAACAAAGTCACTTTGTGGTATAAGAATGTTGATGAATACTTGGCTGAGTTTGATTGTATTCATAATGATGTTAATGATTCTTTTGACACCGAGGACTCCAAGATTACGAATCTTCAGGATATGTTTTCCACTGAGAAAAATTCTCGGAATCAGCAAGTGAAGGACTTGAATGATAAGGTTAACTCTCTTTCTAAAAATTTTAAAAGGGTTAGAGATCTCTGGATTGAGCTCCAATAAATGCTTGTAAAGCAATATAAGTTAGTGGAGGTGCAAGAATAGGCCATGACGGCTCAGGCAGAAGTATTGAAAGATCAAGATTAAAGGATAAAAGCTTTGGAGAGGCAAGCAGAGGAGGTTCAAAAAGATTTGAAGAAGCTAAAAACCTTATTAAAGAAGCTAATCCCGAAGGAAAAAAAGACAAATAGACTCAATCGGATCTTTTGTTTCATTTGTCTTTCCTTGTAAATTTTTTTCAACTCTAATGAAATTTTTGGTTTTTTGTATATTGTGTTACTATGTACTAATATTTCAGGTACTTTATTTCTTTTTCATTCCCTTAAATTCTTTTTAAAAATCACAAAGGGGGAGAAAGAAAAATAACTACTTAAAAAGGGAGAAGGAAAATTTTAAAATGGAGAAGGAAAATTTTCTAAGTGAAGATATCCTTAAAGTAAGGGGGAGTTTCTCATTATGAGGTTTTTCATTCCCATGATAATGAAAACTCCATTTCAAAAATCTAGAATACAATCCTTAGAGTTGCAATGCCTAAGGGGGAGTTAGTTGTATTCATCATTATTCATGAACAAAGGGAGATAAGTTTTAATTTCAAAGTCAAATGAAATTTTTCAAAGTCCTTGTATTCTTTTTCGTAAGGTTGTTTGTGCTTTCCAAAAAGGGGGAGATTTTTGAGTCAATAAGGTTTTCCTTATTACTTTTCCATTCCTTCTTGTTTTGAAAATTAAAAACACCTTATAATTAAGCTAATCTATATTTTACTTCTCTAAGTAAAATATCTTTCCTTAAGGAAATTTACCCTAACCTATATTTCCTAAGACATCTCAATATTTTTCTTAAGTGTAAAAATTTTATTCATACCTAAAACCTAGGAATCATATAATGCTTAGATATAAAGAATTCTGTATAAGGATCAAAATTCTTGATTTGAACTGTAATGAAGTTCCACTCCGAATTCTGGATATGAACTGTAATGAAGTTCCTCTCCGAATTCTAGATGTGAACTATAATTAAGTGCCACTCCGAATTCTGGTTCTAAACTGTAATGATGTTCCACTCTGAATTATGAATATGAACTGTAATGAAGTTCCACTCTAAATTCTGGATATGAACTGTAATGAAGTTCCACTCCGAATTCTGGATATGAACCATAATGAAGTTCCACTCCGAATTCTAGATATGAACTCTAAGAAAGTTCCACTCCTAATTCTAGACTCCGAACTTTTAATAGTTCGACTCCGAACATCTATGAGTTTGACTCTGAACTTCTATGAGTTTGACTCAAAAATTATATGAGTTGGACTACAAGCTTTTACTAGTTCAACTCCGAACTCTATAAGTTTAGATTCTGAACTCTGGTGAAACCAGACTCTGAATTTCCTTAGAAATTCAGATTTCATATTTCTATAGAATTCAGGTTCTGATTTCCTATAAAACAGAATCCGAATATCTATTTATTATAGACTCTGAATTCTATTTTGGTTAGACTCTAAACTTTTATTTTTCGTACATTATGAACTTTTTACTAACACTCTGATTTGTTAAGCTTGTTATAAAACGATGTCGTGCTTTCAGTTACACATGTTTTGTTATAAAACGATGTCATATATTCTATTTCTAACTAACTGTTGGTTTAGTGACATGTGTACAGGTCCCTCTAAAATTTAAGGAAAATATGAATGTTGGAGGAGGGAGCCGACCATTCCAACCGAGCCTATAAATAGGAGCTCATTTGAAAGAGATCCACAACAAGTTGATCAATCTAGAGACCACACGCTGTTAAGCTGATTTCTAGAGAGAGGAGATTTTCATTCCTTGTGCGTACTGAACTGGTCGTTCAGATTGATTTGTGCGACTCCGAATGTTGGTGATTACATTCGAGGTATTTCGGGGATATGAAGACATAGGTGCCAACTACCTTGAAGTTTGAGGGCTTCCTTGCTGAGGAAGACAGAGGTTCCAATAAACTTGAAGTTGAGGGCTTATGGGGATAGAAAGACAGAGACTCCGATCTTCATATCGAGGGCTTACCCTGGTGTGGGTAAGAGAGACTTTCTTGAAAGTATAAATCAAGGGACTTTTATCCAAGGTTGTTGGATACCCATCTCTTTGGGTTAAAAAATTTATATCTTGTTACTTGTTTTTGTTACAATTGTTTCCGCTGCATTTCTGTATTGTAAGGAAAGTATAACCTTCTTATATTTCCTTACACTTGTACTCTGACTTATTTAGATTCTATACGCTTTAAGGTAGAATATCATATTGTAAACATTGGTTAAGTTTCATTTTTCAGATCCATATTTCCAGAACCAGTTTTTCGGAATCACTTTCCAGATTTTAGAAAGTGTATAGAACTAGAAGTTTGTAACGTCATACATTGTCTCAATCTTTCAATTGTTGTTAGAGGTGTTGTGAATTTTCTTAGTTTAACTTTGTTAAACATAGTTCTTTCCTTGTTTAAGTAAATTTTTAAAGTGTACAATTCACCCCCCCCCCTCTTTTATATTGAGCATCTACAATGTTATTTTGATACTATAAATAAATTGTCTAAAATATATATGTATAGTTATTTAATATATGTATAATAAACTTATATTTAATATATAAGTGGTTTTAACATGTATTAATGAATTCAGTACTTGAGATAATGAATTTTTTTCTCAATTTTTTTTCTTTAAGACATATATAATGTTTTCAAGATGTATTATCTTAGGAAATGTATATACACCCTATTTCACATGTAATATAATAAATTTATTTATTATAGAGATATTATATCTCTCATTAATTTTTTTTTCTTTCATGGGTATAATGATTCAATGTTACCAAAGTGGTAATCATTTTATATTACAATCACATTGTTTATCAGGATTGTTCATGACTACGAATCCAAAGATATAATTTTAAAATCTACCTCTAAAAAATCCTCAATTTTCATCTCATGTGGATATTTTTTGAGAATAAATTTTTTTCCCTTCACTTTCCATTCTTTTTTTACTCAACAGTTCAATAGAATATTTTTTATAAAAATAATTTTTATTTCTCTCTTTGGTCAAAAACCCGATTTTCCTCCAAAACCATTTTTTATAAAAATGTTTTAAATTTTTTTAACATTATAAAAATGATTTTGTAACAAAATTATTATCCATGTTTTACTTTTTATAAAAAATTAAATGAATCATTATGTAATTTTCAAGAAACGGATCGTTTTCCTTTTACTAAAACTTTTTAAGTAATCTTTATTTTTATATGTATGGCATAAGTTGAATTCCCTAACATCATGAACATTGTTTTCATTGAATATTACTTTACAATTTTTCAATTTTGTTTTCAAAGAATATTATTTCCATAATATGATATGAATTTTTATTTTAAAATTAGTTTTAATTTCAAATAAATGATATTTTCCCCAAGAAACGTTCCAAGTGATTTTTATTTAAAAATAATTTTCCATATAAGATGAAATAATATGATGTTACTTATGATTTACTAGAGATATGATCCAAGTATACCATTATTATTATTTATAATTGGTTTATTTTTATGATTATAATATTTTTATGAAGCTTTATTCACATCCATGGGTTATACCCTGGTAAAATGCTTATGAAACTCATTTATTTTGCACAAGAGACTCATCCTGGTAGGTGAGGACTTGGCAAGAGACCCAAGTTCAAATTCAGGTGGAGGAATAAGTTTTTGGGGAACTGAAGTAGGAATTGTATCAGTCAATATAGTAGGCATTGTTACAGGCACTATTGTATGTACTATTATAGGAACTGTAGTAGAAACTATTCAGTACTGTAGTAGTCGGACTTATTCAATACTGTAGTAGCTAGAACAATTCATAGGTTTGGGCTTTCGGGCCACCTATTTGGTCAACCGGACCTTTAAGGCCTTCAGTCTACCTAAGGCCTTTGGGATAGTAAGGCTTCTGGGACACCTCTAGGCCATCGGGACGCCTCAAGGCCTTTGGGACACCTCAAGACTTTCGGGCTACCTGAAATTATAAATAATAGTCCATGCAGAATCTATAAAGAGAAAACAATAGATGATGATTAAGAGAATCAACATTCACTAGATCATAATCTTACATATTTTTAAGAAATAAGGGTTTTGGCTTTTCCATTAGGAGAATCATGTGCATGCACAGTAAGCCTAGCCGAAAATCCATACGAAGTTGGAGAGCTGAAATCACAATGTACAAGATGGGAAGGAGAAGTTACCTGTAGTTATAGTCTAGATATTCCCTATAAGACCCACGAGTCATGTAATATATAAGCCTATAGTCCTTTTAAGGGTTCCCTCTCATAACATTAAAGGGGGGTTATCAAAAATCAATAAAAACAAGGCCTTTGGACCATTCGGGTGAACTCATTTCTTTTTCAATAGGTTATGCCTTGATGAAATGATGAAACGATTATGAAACATATTTCTTTACCATAGCTTATGTTATTATTAAATGTTATGAATCCCATATATTTTCATGGGTTCTAATATGGATAATTTTTTAATATATTTTTTCACACATATGTATGATTTTCATTATATGATGGTAGAGACCAATGTCTTCCTCTACTGCATTGGGTGAAGATTTATATCTCAAGAGATAAAAAGGACTGAAATAGGGATTGAACCAATTTTATTAAGGAACTTATCATATATGATAGACATCATATTGAAATTTGACTACTATGATGGTTTTGTTCAGAGAACCCAGTCCACTATGGTATTCTTTGCAATGATCCTTACAATACTAAAAAATGATTTTTATAGTTACTTGTATGCCAAAAACATTTTCCTAATAAAAATGTTGTGTTATCATGGATTACATTATTTTATTATATTATGATTCATGCATTATGAAGTTCCAATATTAATTCCATGACACATTTTGAGGATCTATGATATGTATGGTATAGTTTTAGATTGTTATACTAATGTTTTTATACCCATAATCTCAAAATATGTTGATATATCCCTTTTCCACCATTAATAATCATCTGAGGTGTCCCTTTCTCATGTTTCTTTTCCCCATGTGATAATGAATTCTATTGTGTATGATATATTTATGAAGCTTCATAGTTATTAAGAACATAGTGGGAGATGACATAGCTCACTTATGGACCAGTTTGTTATGTTCCAAAGTTTCCAATGTCACCAAAACTAAAATATTCAGTTGCGGAAAGTTATGTTATTTAATGAATATTCATATATTAAGATATAATTTTCCTTCTATGAGATGTTTGGTTGTTTATAGTATCCCCTTTTTTATTTATGATAAGTGAGTTTGGGTGGATGAGAAACATAGATATGGTCAAGGAGGAGTTTGAATTATTATTTTTAGAATAATAACATTACTATATCTATCAACAAATTCAAGGATACATTAGGTTCACTATTAAAAACAAAAAATATATCTCACAATTCGCCATGAGAAGGTAATTGTGAAACTAAATATAGTAAATAACTACATGGAAGTAATGATTCATATGTGTAGTGAATAATGGACAATAGATTTCGGTTCCTTAAATAATTGAGACTAAATATTTATTCAAGATTCCAAATAATAATGATAATGTATTAAATAATCATGATTCTAATGATGGGGTTTTTTCAATAGTAGATATTTGGTTTATTTAAAAAATAATCCTTTAATTCTGGGTTATTCCTTCAATTATTCGGCCCTAGATAGGTTATAGAGAGACAAAGAGGTTCATTAAAATGTGATAAATAATTTCGAATAATCTTAAGGATTATTTTTCTTGGGAAACCATTATAGTATCAACAAAATATAAAATTATATTCCATTGATATTTAAATGAATACATGGACTATAAATTGTTATAAATATATGAAATCTATGAGTGCCAAAATAGATTTCAATCCCCCATACAAGAATTTTATTATTATAGTAATTTGATTATTGTGATTTATAGTTTACTAACACTTTTATTATTATTGTAGAATATGATTTTCAATTCTAAGGAAAGTGGTTCTCTTATTTAGTTTTCTCATTAAGTATAAATATTATATTCATGTTCCTTGATATTTCACCATTAAAATTACACTTCCAAAAATTTATTCATTGGAGGTATATATATTTAACTTTTAATTGTTTTTATGCATAATTTATTAATTATTAATTTTTTTAAATAAAATATTGTATATTATATTTTGATTATTTTTCAATTTTCATCTATAAAAGAATATATTAAAAATAAAAGTGATGGTATAACCATCCTCTCATGAGTTCAATTACTTCCTCTAACTAAAATATATTTTTATTCATCTTCATGATAAGATAACTTTTTATTATTGAGTGTAAACCTAAATAGGTGAGATATTAGACTCAATATAAAATGTTATTCCATTCCAATAAAATATTAAAATTTTAGACTACTGCACCGTATGAAGGCTCCAAACAATTGGAAAATTACCCAATTCAAGCTCATTGTGAATGTGATCCAAAAATATTAAATTAATATTGTATCATGTATTGATAAACTTCTTCATCTTGATATTCCACACATTAGAACCCACCCATTAAATTGTGAAACTCAGAGTTAATCAATTTTGATTATTCTTAACTAGTTTTTACCCAAGTCAGTCCAGAATGCATCATTTAATAATAATCAATTTGTGTATTAACATAGAGTTATTCTTCCATCATTTAATTTTTTAATATTCATTAGGAGTTCCAAATAGTCATTAATACTCCCCTTATAATTTCATTTATTCCTATAGTTTTCTTAATTTAATATTCAATTGTTATATCTGTTGGTATATGTACCAATTCACCATCTAATAATTCTTTATAAGTTTGTTCCTATATCTTTCTTAACCCCCCTCCTCCTTCTAGCTAGGTGTAATATCTTATGTCCTTATAAGGGGTAGAATCCATGTAATTATCATCAATGGTAGTTCATAGTAGTTGGAATCTTCACATTGTCATTAACTCATGAATTGCTAGTCTATATTTATTTGGCTATATTATTCTCATTTAAAAATCCATCAATTAATTCTCAAGATAAATTATTCTCTAGATTAGAGACCACCATAGGAGTCAGTCTCTCCACTATACCATCTAAAAAAGTAGTATCTGATGTCTCAACCAATGTTCTTTGGTATTTAGGGACTCCAATTTTGAAATCCCGGGAGTATTTGAAATTCTTGTTTCAATAAAATTATATATGTTGCATATTTATTTAGATTTATCTTATATTTATATTTTTTATAATGAAAAACTAATTTATATATAAGTGTTTATTTTTGGTAGTTTTTGAATAGAAATGAAAACATGTTTTTTGTGACATGTTAAAAATATCTATTTAATAGTACTCATGTATTGAAAACTAATAATAATACATATAACTCATGGTAAGAAGTTTGAAGAAATATATAGATTTATTTTTTAGAAAGGTAATTTTTGATGAGTTATTCTGTAAAAAAATTTATATGGTTGAGAAAGTTATTAATTAATAATGGGGTACATTTTATGTACCATAATACTATTGATCAATAATTATTGTTTATTATTTTTTTCCAAGAAATTGTTTTATTATTATCTGTAGATTTTTTTAATAAGTGAATTTTAAAAAATACTTTTATGAATCTTTCATCTCTAGTAGTATATGTATAAAATTATAATGTCATAAAATTTAACTATGTATAAATTTTAAAGTATTTTGATAATTTCAACATAGAATAAAAAATTATACTTCATTTAAAAAAAAGTATGTATGACACTTTAATGGGGTTTTCTCTATATTTTAATATTGTTCTTTTAAGACATGGACATAACAAATAAAATAAAAAAAATTATTATTGTACTTATTGGTGTCTTCTATTAAAAAAAAATTACAATGGGTTTGTATATAATAATTCTTATAAATTTTTTTATAGCTCTTAAAACACTAATAAGTGTATTAAAAAAATTAATATTTTATTCTATTTTGTAAAACATGTTCACACAAAAATTGTAATATGAAGCTACATGTGACTAAAAATGTTTTTTAGTAATAAATATTTAAAAATTTATAATAAAACGTTCAAATTGATTTTTCATTCAACTTCACTTACTGAGAATTATTTAACCACTTGTCTCTTATAGGAAGAGTATAGAAAAATATGTGGTGTTTGTTTTGTACTTAAAAACATTCACCTATATTAGTGAATCTAATCCATTTGAAAAGTTATATAGAAACAAAAAATCAATAAAAAATATGAAAACTTTTATAAATAAGAATTATATATTTCCTGAAGATGTTAAATCTCATGCCCCCGTTCTAAAATTACTAGTAATCAAAGTCCTAATCATGTCATATTACATTGGATAGGGATGAAAATTTTTTCTTAACAGTTTTTCCTTTATTATGTTTATGTGATGATATGAATATATTATATTTTTTGCATGTTTTTTATGTTAAATTATGGGAAATTATGAAACTTTTAGAAGTAGGAGTTATTTTAACATAAATTATTATTTCATGTTAATTTATTTAATTTAAAAAATAAAAATAACATTCCTTAATTTGTATTTCTCAACATAATTTATTCTTTGAATTTAAAATTATAAAATGTCTGTTCCTCATATGTGTATATTGTTTTTTGAAGGTTTAGGGTATATTTTTTTGGTTAATTGATGAATCCCGTCTATGTTCCCATGAGAACAATCCCTCAATGTCTCTTCTACAAATGCATATCCAATAGATGATGTGTCAATTATCTTAGTTCCCCTATAGTTCAGTTATACCCCTAGCATAATGTCTAACCAAGTATCCCTATATTACCATCTAATATCCCTTGTGGCCCTCCCAACCTGAAACACGGTTCCATCATCTTTAAGATAGCATTTCAACATATCAATCCCTGTAGAATACTCAAAAATTGATCTATGTAGTATTAGAAAAATTTAACCATATCCCTTTCATGAGACTTTCATATCCACTACAGACTACTAATTGACAAGAATCCCAATTTCCTATACATATACATATATTTCAAAAAATATATCCCCAATTCCATCTAGATGCAACTGAACTGCCTAGAATTCACTAGTAGCTATACACAATCTCATATTTATAAGACTATTTATTTGTAAATGCACATCCAGTTTAATCTATACTAACAAATATGAGTTCACAACATGCATTCCAAACTATAACTACCACTATATTTATGTAATGTGCCTACTTTAATCCAAGATAAGCAGAATTGATGCTTCACTTTTCCTAAAAAAATTCTTGTAACAAAATTCAAAAGATTAGCATCATCCTAACTCAAGTATCTAATTAGTTTTGCAACATGTTCCATAAATCCCAATGAACCCTGGTTTAGTTCTTCCACTCTCTCATCGTTTATAGAAGATGTATTTAAACATATATTATAGTATAGTATGAAGATATCAATCATGAAAAATGTAAAATGAGTTTATTATGTTGTTTCTATTAGATAATATTTGGCTAATATACATAGGAAAATGGTGACATTATAAAATATTAAAAATTTATTAATAATTAATTTCTTAAAACATTTAAAATAAATTTTCATGTAAACTTTAAATTTAATTATTATTATTTTCTAAAAAATAATGAAATCGTTATTTATTTTTATATATTATATTGTCACTATTTGATAACATTAATTGGAAATTTCTGGTTCAACTTATTACATGTAATTTAATTTATTATAAATTCATGGAAAATGGATCTTTGACTTAGAAATATTTGGGTGATTTCGTCACTAATTTTTTTATAAGAATAAAATTATTATGGTTTTATGATCCTAACAATTTTTTTTGTATTTAATTTCATACAAATAAATTAATCTCTAGTGGGATATTTGTTCATCATTGTTTACTTTTTGAAAATTAAATTCGGTTTTGATGTGATAAACTAGAATCCAAATATATTTGTTTCTCTTATATGTCCACTAAAGATATTGGTTATTTTTTTGATATGTGATATTTCCCTGTATATGTTTTTGTTCATTTAAAATGATTTGATCTTTGTCATTGTATATCAAAAAATACATCATTTATAGATTCATCTAATTTTAAATCTACATTGTATTATCGATTTGACGTTCCTAAAGTGTTTATTATGGGATTGAATATCTATAATATAAATATTTAATGTAATGATATTTGGTTTGAAGTAAAATCACATATCCTTTAATAACTCCAATATTTTTTTAGTAAGGTATATAATGTGATTCAAGATTTCATTTTCCATGCAACCAAACATACCATGATTTATAGGCTTTATAATTAACTTCTTATTGATATATTTCTTATTATTAATGTTTCTAAATGTGTAATATCAATAATTAAATTTCTGGTATGCAATTACTTTTATAGTAACTGGGAGAGAATCATATCTACTATTTTGTATGAAAATCAATATGTCTTACCTAGGATGGAGTTTGTCTCTATATACAATATTTTTAAGATATGATGTATTCCCTTGGTGGATAAGTTTACTAGAGTAATATGCATGTTCCTTCCCTCTATTCTACATGTTTTAGAAAAAAATATAGGCCTATAATTTAGGTTTTTCTTCTAATTTCTCATTCAATTATGAAATTAATTTCATTAATTTTTATTTATGGTAGTGTATGAATTACTCATTTGTGTAACTCATCATTTTGGAATGATAATTGAGTTAAATTAGTTTTATGGTTCAATATTTAAACATCATACTTATTTGAATATTAGAGGAGACATTAAGGGCAATCTTCTCATTAATTACATTCTTATTGTTATTCAACATCACATTAAACAAAAAATAGAAAAAAATAAATAATTTTGGTTTCTCTATTTGAGAGATCTATTAGAAAACAATGTTTTCCAGTGACCAATTCAAAGAATATTATATTGAGTAAAAATTATTTTATTATTTATTCATGGGATTATTTCTTCCTCACTAGCATTATATGGAATATTCCATTATCAAGAACAAGACTCTTGGAATTATATCCAAAGCGATGGATTAAAATCCAATTTATTTATATGCTAGTGAAAAACATGCTTCAACTATTTGGTGTTTAATAAATTTATAGATCATGTGAAATATATTAATTAAAAAATTTCATTATTTCACCCATACTAGTTTTGGGTGATGGGAAATTTCATTTTATTATGTTGGGGATTGTTTTTTTCTATTAAATATTTTTATGGAGGATGTTTTTAGTGTGGGAGATGGTTGTTTTTTAAACTATGGAATTTTTTTTATATATTTTTATGTCAATGTGTATTTAAATATATTAATTAATGAAAAGAGTATCAAATAATGATTAAATCATGGATATGTTTTCTATATTTACTTTTTAATCAGATAGCTATTAAATCCCTCAAAATTTCCATATAATGTATTTTACAACTCGAACCCATCTTGTTAGTGTTTCATGCATGTTATTTTTATAATTATCATTTAATGATTATGATTGAAGTATATATATATTATAAAATATTACCAAGATATATCATTATTGATATTTCATATAATAATAGATAAATATATATTTTTAGAAATATTTATAAATGGAAGATGATATACGGTAATAATATTATAAAAAATAAAAAACATTAACTAAAACTTTCAATCAGTATATATAATTTATGTGTGTATTATTATAATTGAAATTGTAAAATTTTCTATACTGTTCCCATTTTTTGGGATATATTTTCCATGAAAAATATTGTGGTAGAGATGTATACGTTCATAAAATGACTTACCAATAGAAAATATAATTTTACCAACAGATATGAACCTCATGGAAAAATCTAAGTATTTATATATATGATTAGTTTTTAAAAACATAAAAAAAAATTATTAAACTATCATCATAATAATATAATTTTAGCAATGATTTCAAATTATATAGGTATTTAAAATATGAAAATTGAATTAAAAATATAAACATTTTATGAAAAAATCACAATGTTATTTAAAAATTGTGAATGGAGGTGTATTATCAAATCCCTCACACATAATCTAGTGTATGTGCATGGAACAATACATCACATATAATATTAAATTCCATTATGACCCATTAGAAATATTATCTTTTTCTCCTCAATAGATGGGGGTCTTGCATTCTCAAATTTATAATTACGAATTGTTCTCAAATAAGAATAAATAATCTCACAATGATTTATATTATTCAATTATGTTTACTCATTCACAGACTAAGAGTGATTATCTGTGAGTTTTTAGATCACCCAAATTCCATTTACATATTAGTGTGCACATTTTTTAATATTTCATTTTGAAAGTGCTATTTTTGTGGTTAATGGGATGGAAAGATAATGGAAAAAAAGAACAAATGTGGGTCCAAAATGTCAACTTGGATAAAAAAATTCAAGACTGATGAAATAGTTCATCAAAGGATTCATAAAAAATCATTATGGGAATAGCAAAAAGAGACAAAAAAGAAATGTATTGACTTGAGAGATGACTATAGAGAGAAATAATGCATACTATCATAAAAAATGAAACAATTAGGTAATGTGTATGTGTTCCTTTGTTTATTTTTACAATTTTTTCATTTTTAAAATTTTTTATTCTCTTTTTGGTTTCAAGGAACAATTTTGAATAAAATTTAATAAATTATTTAACCCAAAATTAAAAAAATAATAATAATGCACTTTTAAATATAACCCCATACCCATATTAAAAGGATTATTATACCCCAAGTATAAGAATACAACATGAAAGTAATTAATGTAATGTATCAATCAATTAAATTTCTCCATATATTAAGTTTTAATTAAATTCTACATATAATACCCAAGTGAATAATTTGTGGAACAAGATCTTGGTAATGTAATTCGGCTATCAATAAGGGGTCTTCATTATCCCAAAAAGAATTTAAAAGGATATCTAATGTATTGGTAATATATTTTATTTATCACAAGTGATACCCTTGTGGAAAAAATTGCCTATATTATTTTCATCCAAACAATAGTTATTAAATTAATATTAAAGGCTATAAAAAATTAGAATTATAATCAATATTAAAAATTCCCATAGGAAACATATGGTTATAAATGACCTCAATATGAAGGATGAATTTCTATCTCAGTTCTAGTGAAAAATTTCATTTATTGAATCCAAATGAGTAAATTTAAAATACATTGTGTTTGATATAATAATAATTTTCTAAATTTTATAACAAAATTGAAAATTGTTTAATATGAAAAAAAAAACGTTTTTAACTACCCAAAAATGGTGAGAAAAAGCTAAAAAATAGTTATGAGTATCCTTGGATATAATTATTTGTATTTTGATTAAAAATTTCAAGAAAAAAAAAATAAATTAGAAAAAAAATGAGATTGTGGTTGAGGAAAAATAAGGGAAGATAGAGATGACATATAGAGAGTATGAGAGGGAGGTATGTAGGGGAGATAGGGGTTGATATATAGAGAAATGAGGATAATTAAAAGGTAAGATTATTAAGTTCTTTCCGATTTGGAGTGGGTAAATTTATACTCTATTCTGTGATGGATTCATTATAGTAGAAGGGGAGTTTGTAGCCTTTAAAATGGCTGTTGATATAGGTGGAATTTCATGATAAATATTTAACTATTATCCATTAACTATGAAAATATTTTTTTCTAAAAAGGGTCATGGACTTTTTCTAAGGATTATTAAATTGAAAAAAATAATGATGATACCAATCTTTCTAGATTCCATCTTACCTATAAAAAATAAAATTCAACGATTTATTTAATGAATATAATTAAAATGATTCTAATAATAAAAAGAAAACATGGTTTTCCTCATAATAATACCTGTATTTATATTTTCGATAGCTAGATAGCTATAGTTGACTATCAATAGTATAAAGGTGTATTTGGTTTCCTTGATAAGAACTATAATGTTTCCCTTGATTCAATTTGTTTCTAAACACATTTAACCTACTAAGTCCCCCTTGTTCATTAATAAATGTTTCACCTTTCATATTGATTTTGATATGATGGATGTAGTATATACAGAATGACCCAATAATTTGAAACTCAGTTGGTTATCATGGTATCTAATTCCAAAAGAACATGAATCCATGAATAGGAGTACTAAGAACCAAGAATTCCTGAAACATAATCAATCACCTCAGATACACACTATTCAGGACTCTTAGACCCTCATAAGAAACATTATAAGTGGAATATAAAATAAATATAAAAAAATAACTTAATGAAATAACATAAGGGTTGACATGATTTAGATGAAGTATGATTTATTATAAATGGAAAATATATATTATAGTGGAATGAATAATACCAAGGAACAATCTTATTAAACTGTAGGATTAGTAACAAACTATTAAGTAATAAAAATGTACCCCATTTATAATCAATATCATCTAACTGATAGTAATTTTAATTTTATTGCCATATAAAATCTACAGGAAGAATTATACTCAAACAATCTCTTCAGAATCAACTCTCTACTCAATAAAATTAAACCACCACATTAACTAGACCTCCTAGTGAAATGTAGATGCTTTTGGAATCATCATGAGTTTATAATTATGTATCATCCTGAGTACCCATATATATATATATATATCAATAGTATTGAATCATATTCTTGTCCTTTTAATCATCACACACTAGAATTAATTCCTGGATTCAGGAACACATCTTTCAGCTAAAACACTTTCACCTATATTCGGAGATACCACCATTAATGTTGTTAGTTATATAATTTTGGTTCAAAAACCACCTTACATACAGAACCAATCCAATGTTATATTGTTACTCTTTTTTATAAACTTGAGTTATTATCTATAAAATAGAGTCACACACCATGTCTAATAATCTCTAACTTGATAATCATTTTTCAAGATTCATCATTAGATCATCTAAGTGAAAATTATTATGTTTTATAAATATCGTATTAAGTTTGTTCCTTCCTGTATATCCATAACTTTTCAATCATAAGACCTATAATTTATCCAAACCTATTGAACTGTAATAATGATTTAAATTCTCGTGATCTGTAATTGTAATAATAAAATCAACTAAATTTTGATTCCTTTCTACCATTTATATTTCTATCACACCATCATCCATAAGACTCAAATTGAAGTGATGCTTCTATTGAATGTGTATCGTCCATGAGTGAAAATATGGATTATTTCCTAAGTTAATAATGATTTTTTGTTATATATATAACTTTCAAAACACTTTCATTCATCTAATTTCCACTAGAATACCCTTTAGAAATACCAATTTTTTGCTTCTATAATTGATATGTGCTCATCAACCATAGTTAATATTGTAGATTCTAGTTATAATCAGAACATCCATCACATGGAAGTTCCTATAAAGGTAATCCTAAACCCCATAGTTATCTTTCATGAGTCTATATCACTACCAAAGTGAGTAGTACAAAACCCTTTAAGGGGATATTTATTCTAAAATAGGGTGATATATATGCTTAAACCATGGGGCACAAGGATATCCACTTCAACACCTCTCAATTTTCTTTTCTCAGGGTTTCCTTATATATTCTAACGAAACCTAACCCTTGATATATATCATGAATTGTATAAACTATATAATTAAATGATATTCCCCTAAATGTTATGAAAATACCATTCTATATAGACATAGCATCTTTATATATTATAAGAGTCTTTCTCTTTCAATTCATGAAGTTCCTCATCAATGGAGTACTCATAGATTTAAATTCACTCATTTTCAATCCTGAAAGTACATTACAAATGTAAATATACTTGGAATGGAACAATACTCTAGATCTTAAGTCTCTTTAAATACTCATCTCCACCATTTATTTTTTAGAAACATAATACTTCATCTAGAAAGTTCATACAATTAACACTTAAACTCTCTTATCCTTTATGTCATGGATCTAGCTAAAAATAAGTCAGAATCATAGATAAGAATAATTATGAATCTTTCATCTCCATACACCTTTAATAACAAAAATTATATGCATTTATATAAAAAAAATTATTTCATTATAAGTACATCAACCATCTAATTTCATTATATTATTGTGTCATTAATCCCATATGGCCTTTTCATAACATTTCACCATAGTACCTCATTATATTCCTATTGGAAACCATTTGGTTCCTCAAAATATATTTTCCATCTAATGATCTATAAAGTAATGTTTTATGACATAAATTTTTTCATGAAATAATCCTTCCATGTCAAACATATCAAGTATCATTTCAATTGTTGTGTTCTTTGAAATATGAGGTAACATATAACCAAAATCCACTCCTTCCTATTATTGGAACCCCTTCACAACTAGTCAATCCTTACACTAAGGTATACTATATGATTCCTCTATTAGATGATAAACTTATTTGGTCTAAAATTACATATTTCCATTTAAAATAATTATTAGCTCCCATGTATTACGAATAAAATTATTTTATCATTTGAAATTCATACTAAAAAATTAACCCATATAACTTTTGTCCTTGTGTATATTAGTTTCTAACCATCTATGAGAATTATAAATTTAATTTTGAGATCAAACTTCTACACTAGACTTATGGCCCTAATAGGTCACCTCAACCTTCAAGGTTC
Source organism: Viscum album (assembly GCA_963277665.1). Taxonomy (NCBI): domain Eukaryota; kingdom Viridiplantae; phylum Streptophyta; class Magnoliopsida; order Santalales; family Viscaceae; genus Viscum; species Viscum album. The sequence goes on along the minus strand of OY728158.1, from coordinate 677,448,524 downwards.
ATCATCTACTAGATATATTGATTATAAAACTAGTCATAAAGTATCTTCTTTTATTAAGGATTGCATTGAATTGGGCCCCAGTACATTTGTAACACAATTTTTACTTTACATTTTGGGACAATGTTTTACCATTTCATCTCTAATATTCATTATCCCTAAACATGTCAGTATCACCCAACCTCTACTCATCCCATCCTCAACCTTACAATTGGTTTCTTATTCTAAAGAGCATAATCTTTCTAGTTCCAATCATTTATAAGATCTATCCAGATAATAGTACATTCTATAATTTGATGCCTTTCCACTAACAGTTATCCCAATATTTAACACCAATGTTTTTGTATCCGTAGTCATTAGTGAAACAAATTATAGATTTAACATCAAATATTTCCATATACTTGGAATCCACATTAGAAAAAATGATATATCTAAAACCATTTATAAATGTAATTTATACCATCCTTCCAGAAAATACATACTTTCGAATATTTTATGCTAGAGGTTTGGATGGATTGTGATGCACGAGATAGGCTAAATAGTAAACTAACTCATCCCACAATTAATAAATTAAAAAAATAACATAACCAATAGATTTTTACTCTCTCATTTATTTTCTAAATAATTCCTTCTGAAATACCAATATAATTTTGTGTTCTATATGAATTCATGATTATATGAATCCCAATATTCATACAAAACTACTGAAGCATTATTCATTTATATTGACCTCAATTATTAGACCAATGGAATTTCATCTTCCATAAAATATCAAATTCTATAACGAATCCTTATATAATGAATTTTTAAAAATAATTAGACTTTTGTTTGATGAAAAACACCAACACCTTAAATGTATAATCTTTACTGAAGATAATGTAGTATAGTCCACCTGTGTGAGATCAATTTAGTTATACTCCACATACATCAGTGTAAAGTGTCTTGATCTTCTTATCCTTTGGTTTTTTTCATCCAAATTGAACAACACATTTTACTAACTTCTTTGAATTAAACACTCTTGTGTTATATTATCCACAAGAACAAACATTAATAATCCTATTTCAATAATATTTTTTAAACCCTTCACACCGATGTGACCAAGATGATAATTATAAATTTTTTATCTTCCAAAACATGTTTCTTTATTATACCTGATACCTTTTAAATCCCTTATAATGAATAAATTCGTGTTTTTTAGACCACATACAACCAACATGGAACCTCATAGGATTTTACAAACATCATCTACGAAAACAATATAAATAACATACCATTAATATGGCCAACATATAGTTATTTCATCCATAATCCTTGGATGTGATGAAAACTATATAATTATATAAATACTTGGTTACTAGCTCAAATGATCACATTTCTTTTTTCAACAGCCTCATATTCCTCTCCATTTGAAAGGTTAACAATTCCATGGCTACTAAACACAAATTTTAACTTTTATATACCTTCAAAATATAAATTTAATTGATATTTGGAATCAAGACTCTATGACTCCATATAGCATTCAACTAATTCAATAATGACCCATACATTAATCAACAAACAATTATAATCTTAATTACAATGATTCAATTTTATTATATTCCCATGATAATTTAGGAATATAGTTTTATAGAATTAGTAAAAATGCATACATATCAAACCACTTAAATATAAAGTGGTCACCTCCACTAAATTTCCATGTTTTCTACAGAAAAATAACATCCATAAATTTAATCTCTTGGTTCATTCAAAACACATTATATTATTTTAAGATTAATACCCATATTAGGAAGGTAGATCATTATATACTTATTATACATCATTATACACTACGAAAAATATTTGAAAACTTGGGATTATCATAAAATTCTTAGTATGTGATTCTAATACAAAAGGGTCTCATTACTCAATTTTAAAATTCATGAAAACCCCTAAGAATGTTTTTCTTTTTTGTAAAACTCTTTGAGTTCAAATAGTAATTTACAAGAAGAAGAAAAAAATTATTTTCATAAATTTTCAAAAAAATTACATAATAAATTATAAAATCAAAATGAAAATCTATAGGATTTATTTAAAAATATATACTTTCTATGAAACAAATATTTCAGCTTTAAAATATCATAAACACTCCTTAAATTATGAGTTTATTTTATTACATTATGAAATGAAATGATTTTTGTTAGAACCCATAACAATCACTGAGAAAATTTGTAGGTGTATTGGAAAATAATCCTTATAATCATCCTTATTTGAATCCTCACAAGGGAATATACAAACCAAATAATTCTCACATCTCTTAGGAGTAACATATCATGGGTAAACTCTTTCCATCTACCCAATGCATTGGATAGATATATCAGGATAACCCATTACTATAGATATATTTATCTCAACAAACATTCATATAAAATATCCATGAACCATAACATGAATTAAAAACACATAGTTTTCTATTTAACCATAAAAATTTTTTAAATTGGAAAACAATAACCCATTCAGTTATCTGAAAAAAAATGAATTGAATTTTTCTTTTCCTTATAATTTTTTTAAAAAAAATTATAGTTATTTGAAAAAAATGGTATATGGTATATTAAGGATGATAATTAATAATATCTTTTAGTGTAGGAAAGGGTATTCAATCTATATACATTAAAAATATTATTTTTTTCTACTTCTATAAAAAGTCAAAACAACCCATAAGGGAATTTTGAAAAAATTAAGTTTTAATAATTTTAAAGGAAAGTGAGTAACAATAAAAAAAATTACATTTAAATACCATTGAATAAAAAATAATAACATTCTTGAAACATTTAAAAGTTACTTGACATGTAAGTTAAAGGGTTGGAATGAATACTGAATAATAATATTTTTTTAATGAAAGTCCTTTTCTATAAGTCCTATCTAGAAATATACATTATTTAAATATAAAATAATAAAATATATTTATATTTATAGTTTTATAAAACCTTTTTCATTTTAATTCCACTATAATTATTCCTTTTATTATCATTTTTTATTCAGTTACTAAATCTGGTAAGTTCATGTCAGAAGTATTGAGGAAACTCATTTCGTAAGACTAAAATGAATTAAATGTGTTAAAAATGGTCAATGTGATCATGGTTACATAATATAAATAATATTATTTATGGAAAATATTATTTTTATACATTAAAAATATTTCTATAACTATCCCTAAAATGTGGATATGAAAAATGAATCACATCACTTCATGGAGGTGGTATTTCACATGTACGCTCGAGTGATGTTTTCATTTCCTGAAGGATGAAAAATGATATGAAAAAATGTTGTTACATAAACATAAAAAAATTAAAATATATTGAGAATAATAATGTATCATATTTTCATTTTTAGGTAATATTAATAGGAGGTGGGGGAATAAATAAATAAGAAAATAGTCATCTTGATTTATACCTATTCTTTGGGGATACCCCATTGGCATACACATTGATCCTTATAAGTCTATATTTTGGTGATACCATAAAATCAAACAAAATATTTGGATTATCGGGAAGGAATTTGGGTTGATATTTATTGATCTAAATTTCTTAAGAGGTTTGAATAACATAAGAGAAGAGGTTTCCTTTTATTAGTCTGGTGGGCAGCAGTCTTATAAATACATAAAATGTTGATATGTAATATGTTTCTAACTCTTATAAAATGTACATAAAGTGACATATATTATAATATAATGAGGGTAAGTTTTAAATAAATTCAACCTATAAAATTTATATATGTTTACGGGTCTTTTTAAAACTTATTGTTTTGTTTAACCCTTAATTAAGCATTTTTAACCTTATCCATTGTAACAAGTTTCTCAATCTTTAAGGGATATAAATATAATATTAAAAATTATAGTTTCACATAAATAAAAAAATCCCAATAGTAAAAAAAAATTCTCATATGTTTTAGTTATGATATTTTTATCCTAATTTTCTAATGATTTAATATATAATATTAAACAATAATTCAATTTAATATAATTTTTTAGACTATTCAAAAAATTTGACTTCAAAGATGAATAGAAATAATTCATGTAGAATGTAAACACTTTCAGCATCAATAATAAATAATAATTATACAATATATTCATATAACACAATAATTCCTTCAAAACATTTTTATTTTAATGTATTTAGAATAATTTAATTCATTATTCGGCTTATTTCACGAGTGTTACATCAGCATTGAATAAGCGTTAGACGTAACTATTCTATAAAAAAATTAAAAAATAATTAAAATTATAAAAATAATTTATAAATTTTAAAAATAAACATTTTTAAGCATTTATATCTTATTTTTATCTCTATAACAAATATTCAAAATATTACAAAAAGAGAATTACATTTTATAATTATCCTATGCTTAAAATAACAAAAGGGTTATAAAAAATGAGTTTGAAAAAACTAAAATTTTAAATATATGATGATTATTATAAAAATAAACTCATTTAATAAAATAAATGTAGGTGTTGGAATGATTTTTAGACCTTATCCAATAATTTTGACCTCATTTTACCCATTTGACCCATTAATATGTAGATAAACTTTTATCATAGTTACAATTAATTATGAATAAAAAAATTACCTTATAACTTAATTTTAAAATTCTAATCCAATATTTTGAATTAATTTTCTATGATTTTGTTTTCAAAAGTGAAAAATAATAATATTAATATGTGTGTGTGAAATAGAAGGAGAACATATTTATTGAAAAAAAAATTAATAATAAAATTATTTAATCCCAAAATAATATATAATATTTATTCACAATGAATGAATTGAATCATGTTTAATAAAAGGGTACTAATGTTACTTTTAAACTATACCAAAATAGAAATTGACTTTTTAAATACCTTGAAAAATAAATGTTTTTTAAAAAAACGTCATTTTTTATTGTTTTCTGAGAAATTAATATTTTTATAAAAATCCCAAAAATTCAATAGAATATATATTTGATATGTAAATATAAAAAGAAATTATATTTTATAAACTACATTTTTTGAAATTTCTATAAATTAATTATAATATTATGAAACAAAATATAGTAAAAAACTATTTTGGATGAAAATATATTTTTAAAGTATAATATCACTTAATTATACTTAGGTATTTAGTAACCAAAATTAAATTACTATAAATTAATTTTATTATATATATAATTCACACATTTCAAAAAATAATTCTTCAATATTGATTAATTTAATCTATTAATATAAAATTAAATTGGGAACATCAAAATAGTTTTATGAAATATATTTATTTTTACATCAAAAAATATTATCATCATTTATAACCAATTGATAATAAATAAATTATTTAATATTCATTTTAATATTGAAAAGATTTTACATTTATTTCATAATGTTTTAAATATTATTCATAGATTCCAATCTAATTTCTAGTTTAAAAATCATACTTAGACAAAAAAATCAATAATATATCATGCTTAGTTAAATATTAGTGTTCTCTATAGAACACAAAACTAAAAAAAATATTCATTTAAAGTAATATAAAATGAAATCAAAAGGTTTTATACTTAAAGCCAAGGGTCCACCATCCACTTCAACTATGGATTTTGTAAATTAAATGTATTTATTTATTCTAGAATTAGCGTTCCGCTCTTGATAACCCTTCCATAAATTTCCATTCTTTCCACAATGACAACATATAGAATCGTTGAGACTATGACACATCTCATATAAATTATCACATTTATTTTTTCATTTTTTCTTCTATCATAATTTATTTGATCATCCCATACCTTCTATACAATACGCATTTCCAACAACACAGGAAAAATATTTCTTCTGGATCTCTTCATTCAATATTAGAAGATAGATCTCCTTGAGGAACAAGAAAATATTTCAATTGGATTTACTAACAATGCTCATGATCACATAACTAGGTTTAAGAAGATATAAAATAAGAATTAATTCCCACTCACCTTCAACTAACAACATACAAATAGTCTGTAGTTGACTCGAGATCACATTGAACTCATTCAGAAGATCAACCATTGACAATATATCTGAAATCATCATTCTAATAATATATTGAAATGTGAACACATTATTCATCACAAAAGGATTCTCATAAAATTTCACAAGCAAGGACAACAATCTTAGAGTTGTTTTATCCTCATCAATTTTGAAGGCCACATTCAAGGAAAACATCTTCTATAAAACACCTAGTGCCTTTCTATAAATTATTTCTTACTTTATCTTTATAATATCTTATTTATTAATACTAATCAATGAAATATCTCGATCCTTGTATAATTAGTTATCCACCACCAGTATCTTCAAGAAAATAATGAATGGTCAATCAAAATTATCCATAATAAACATTTTCTAATCTAATTTATCATTTAAAGACATAAATATCCCACTAAATATGAAAATGGTTATGAAAAAATATTTCACACATTTCAGTAGTAATTGTATATATATTTTACTTTCGTACTCTATACTAGGCTCTGACGTAACTTATTACACCATATACAGTAGTTCTTGAACCACATAACTTTGAGATTCTCAAATGTAGAACATAGTTTCTAAAAGTATCGTAATTAAATGACCCCAGAGATATGTTTATCTAGAATGGAGAAACCATAGGACATATCCATAATCCTTGAACATACACCTCGTCCAACCAACTTTAAAGAATCTTAAACAATCACAAAATATATCACAAGTAGAATAATAAATAAATAGAATTGAATAACATAATTAATGAACACAAAGATTATCATTTTTTGAATGAATTCCCAATCCATGGAAAATTAAAACTATAGTATAATAGTAAATAATAAATGAAAATGGAAAAAATAAATAAAAAGAACATGAGAAAAGAAGACTAGGATTAACTCAAAACCATTATCTAATAAGAAAAAACCAATAAAAAATTTATTATAGAAAACAATTTGTAACTCCAATTAAACTTCTATATAAAATCTAAAAGGAGAATAAAACTCAAATCCATAATTTATAAGCATTCCTATGATCATTCAAAGGAAACTACCACCTCAAATGGTTCTTCTTATGAATAGTTAACTATTATGAAATCTCTAAGTGTTTTCCTTATTTATTATCTGTAATATTAATTCACTTTAATAAGATTGATTCTTATTCAATTATAGTTTATCTTTGTACACATGCTTCAGATCCAAGATTCTGAAACACATGCACCAGCTTCAATACATAAACCTGCATTCAAAATCACCACCATAATTATTGATAGTTCAAGAATACTTCTTCAAGAACCACATTTTATTTAGTAATATAATGATGTAACAAAATTTAATCTATTATGGAAGATTTGGTGCATAGATAGAAAATAATATCAAACAAAAATTGTAATATATGTACCTAGAATCTCATGAGTAGATAAAATAATTCCTAGATCTATAATTTGGTCGTTAATTTTAGTAATTCTACATTCCAATGAGTAGTATTTTTCTATGATATGGCGTTTGTTAATATTTTTACATTTTTTTGCAGTTATGTGTGAGGAATATAACATAATAGTAGAATATGAGTTTATATTTGGTTTAACTCATTTTATACATAAATCTATAATGATGATAAAAATAATTAAAGGTAACATGTAACAGGTAACATGTAACATAATATATTTTTAAATATACCAGGTATCAGTGTTATTTTCTAACAAATGGTTAATTTCAACCTCATTGGTGATCGATTTTGTAACAAAGGTGTGTAATTAGCAAAGATAATTCTCATTGGAATAAGACAATAATAATTTTAAGGCTCACCTAACTCCCAATATAATTTTTAGAAACATTAATGGTTAAAAAAAAGTGTGGCAGAACCTTTATGTGATTGAAATATAAGATTTAAGTTATTTTGAGTTTATTTTTTCTTCACTTTACAATGTGATAAAGAAGGTATGAGAGATAAAATACTAATTATTTTCATTTACGATTAAGGAATTTGATAAACTAATTATCAAATTAAACCTCTATAATATCTTATTCATTGGTGATAGGATCAATTTCATGCAGATTTATTACCAATTATTTCTTTGACACATTTTTATAAAATTTTGGAAAATATACCAAAAAAATCAATACATTCCTTATATAAAATTGATATATATTGATAATCAGGATCATCCACAATGACTATAATAAGTCTCTAAATACCTCATCATTATTTGACTTTTTTTCCAATAAACATTCATATAAAAAATTACAATCAATTATCTTATTGTAGTAGGTTGGAAAAATTAAATTAAATCCCATTTTTTATCTTTTTTATAATTATTTTTTTTATTTATTTTAATAAAAATATTAATTGTTTTAATTTAGCACCATTATATGGAACCAATCATTTTATGCATATTATTATAATATTTTTCACATAAAATATATTAATTAAAACCCAATGATTGTGAGGCCCAGTGTCTTTGAAATACTAGGTATATAAAATATCAATGGATACTAAAAAAGAACATATTTATTTTTATTCTTCTTACAAGGATCATAAAACTCTTTGAGAGTCAAAATCTCCATATTATAACTTGGGAATATATTAAGGAAATGGTTGAGAAAAAAATCCGTGTAAGGGAATAAATATGACAAGGAAACATAACCTATGAGTCAAAGGTATAACATGATATTATAAAAGATAAGGTGCATGAGTAATCTCAATGAATCATAAAATAAATGACATGGTATCATAAGATCATGGTACTATAGAAAATGTGTGAGTAATATCATTTAATAATAACATAAATAACATGATATAATAAGATCATGGAACTTTAGAAAATATGGAAACAACATATAGCATGACATAAACCCGAATCAAGTTTATCTACCTAGATAATATCACTTAGTAGAAAAAGTCCAAGAATAGATTAGATTTACTCCCTAATCCCATAAAAGAAGTCTCATGAGACAAAATCCTATCCAAATGAATTAGAGTTATATCTAAAACACTCATCATAACATGTTCAGGATTTTTGTGTGCATAATAATGGAAATCAGTCACAATAAATTACATAAGAATCAACCATTGAAAGAAAATGGGTTGTGTAAGCCTACCTCATATAATAATAAAAATAAAATTCATATTTAATACACTCTATAAATAAACATAAGGACTATATTAACCCATAAAATTAAGGGATAATAACGTAAATATATTTGTGAGATAAATATATACACAATTTAGATGAAATACATAACATACAAGGTTATCATAATTGATGAAAATTTATTTTAAATAGTAAATTTAATATTTCATGATAAAATTACCCTATTCACTTTGAAATAACTACATCAAAATATAAAAAATTAAAAAATTTAATAAAATTAATTTTCATTAATAAATATCCATGAATAAATATAATGTAAGAATTATTGAATTGAGTGGTCATGATAGTGGATAATTGTTTACTTATTGTATAAGTTAAAAAAATTTCATTCACATTATTTTAAAAGGGTTAATATATACTTAATTGGGAAAGTGAAAAGAAGGTTCCATTAAAACCATTTTAAAAAAAGTAAAATATAGGTAAAATTTTATTTAATAAATTATTTTAATAATGTAAAAAATATATAAGAAAATATTTTTAGAAAACATGGATATAAAATAAAAATGGTTTTCAACTGAAGAAAGAAATCTTGTCATCTCTTCTTAAAAACATTTTCTATAAAAAAAGAGGAAAACGGAACTATTAATTAAAATATTCATGATTAAACATAGGATAACTAAATAGATTGGGTTAAAGATATAAATATTAACAATTCCTTTAAGGGAGGCTTAAACATAAACAATCCTGAATAATGATGAGATTATGAAATAAACCCTTACCACTTTAGAAAATTTTGAATCATAACCCCCATGAAAGAAGTAAAAAATAAAACATTTAATACCATGAATATAAATAGATTCATGATACAACACTCAATTTGGTAGGATTCTCACCACACAAAATAAATTAGTGGATAATATGACATATGTATCAATAAAGTAAAAGTGATATGAGAAATCCCTTATCTTGAGTCCAAACATGTCGTGTATGTATTTAATATCCTTTATAATAAAATTATATAAATCGCTTTATTTCTTAACAAACTGTTAAATTTTAAATCCCTTATAATTAAACCATTTACTTCATTGAATTTAATGGATTATTTAATTACTTAATAATTTTCTTCTGTTTCAGGTGTTTGGAGAATGTTCAGTTCTTTAATTCAAAACTACATCAGTATGTTGACTGTGGTAAAAGGGGTCATTATTCCATCATCTCAAGAAAAATAGTTATGAAATAATTACCATATACATAAAAATTATTCTTTTTAAACCAACCATGATATTCGGTTATGAAAAATGAACTATATTACAATCATGGAGACAGTAGGTCATACATATGCATTAGTGACATTTAAATTTTTCATATATAATGATGAAAAGAGAGTAAATTTTATTGTATGATTTTATAATTTTAATTATATAATAAATATAATATTATCTATTGAAATACACATACATATATCATCCATGATATGCAATAATAAAAAAAGGATCACATCCCTTCATGAGGTCGTAGTCTGTCATACACACGAATGACATTTACATTTTCAATGGATAGTAATGTAAGAAGGTATATGATATATTTATTTTAAATAATTCTAAATATTAAAATAATATCATATAAAGTCATTAAATACATCATTATGAATAACCATGATATGTGATCATGGAAAATGAATTACATCAGTTCATGAGGCTGTAGTCTTTTGTACACATAAATGATGGTTTTGTTTCCCATTTAATGGATGTAGAGATGGATTGAGTTATTAAATTAATATAATAACATATTATAATATTTTAGATTCTTATTTAATTATATAATCATGATTTATTAATAGTTCAATTGGATAAAATAATATATAAAACAATGATTCTTGGTAATGAGCAATACCTCTTCTTCTGATTACCTCTTTTGGATTATGCCTAATGCCCACCCTAGATTGGATTCTGATGAAAACAATGAATCTATGATGTTGGGAAGAATTAATAATATAATATGGTATTATATTAGTAGAACCACAATTATTTATGAGTGTAAATATGATATTTGAATGTGTTCTATTTTATAAGTGGGGAGAGGACAAAGGTTGAATTTTTGAAAAGGGAAAGTTATAACCACATTTTATATATTATAAAAGGATCCAAAATGGACCAATATAGAACCTTAGATGATATAAGGTTTATATATGACCATAAAATAGTATTTTAAAATTTTTTTGGGTTATTTTGACCCTTATTCATTTATTTTGACCCCTAGAAAACCCACTAAAACCTTTACTAATATAATTAATTATTACTATTTTTCTACTCATTATGATGAAAAAATATATTTAAAATATTATATAATATTAATTATTCTTATTAAAAATATATAATCCATTTTTTAAAATTCAATTCATTGTAGTTGAAGAATTTAATTTAAAATTAAACTTATTGATGTGATGGAAATCTGTTTTCTAAAGAAATTGATTTCATAAGAAAAAAACATTTTTACATCAAAATTTAAAGTGAAAGTTATTAAAATTAACTAAATTGAATTAAAAATAAATTTATTTAACTAATTTTTCTACTAAATTATTTGAAAAATAAAAAGATATTGTTGAATTATTTATACAAAAAAATAGTTTTCAATAAAGAAAAGAATTTTTAATTAATCATTAAAAAAATTAAACTTTCTAGAAAAATCCCCCAAATTCAACCAAGTATATTTTTGACATTTTGATTTACAAAATAATATTAATTTTAAAAATTATATTTTATATAATTATACAAATATTATTTTCTTATTTTTTAACTAAAATAAATAAAAATTTATTTCTGGAAAAAAAAGTTTTTTCAAAGCCTATAATGACTTTACCAAACATTAAGTACTTATTTTTAAATATATTTTATTTTTACTTCTATAATTAATTTTTAAAAAAATTATTTCTATTTATACTACCAAATTTTGTTTCTAGGTTACAACAGTCATGTTTCAATAATAATATTTTAATAATATATCAAAGTTTGTTTAAACATAGTGTTGTGTGTTGTATATGCTATAGAACCTACTGTTATTTTTAAAATATCATGGTGTTACATGAAAACCACCATAAATAAATTTTCCCCTCATAATTTGAACATTTTCTCACTAATAAAGGGTTTTAAATTAGAAAATTCTATTTTGGAAAACCCACTAATGAAAAATGGTTAATAAAGTATCCTCATAAAAAAGGAAATGGAAGTATAATGGTCATATGAAATAACAGAAAACTAAGATACCAAGTAGGATAAAAAAATTTGAAAGTGAAAATATATAAATGTAAAAAAATTAAATAATTATGGAGAGTGATAGAGATCATTGATCAAAAGAAAGAGAATGATCAATAGAAAGTTAAAGAACACAAAACCATAAATTTCTAATGAGTTAAAAGACCATTAATTCATCATATATGAAGGTAGTGGGAAAAAAATTTGTTATAAAATAATTTATTAAAGTTTAGGGGTTTCTTAACTATCATGATAAAGAATTATAAAAAATATAATTACTTGATATCTTTTTATATTATAAATACAATTTCATCCTTTGTTCATGCTTCGATAAATTTCCTCTTCACCTCCCGCTCTATATAATTAATATCAAATATGACTTTTTTATTCATGAAGTGCTAAAATAAAAATAAAATAGATCACATAATACCCAAAAGTATAATATATATTCTTATTATCCTTAAATATTATCAAAAAAATGAAATTTTTACAAAAAGGTAAGATAGAATTCAAAACGTATAACCATCATTTTAATATCCAAAGCCAAATTTTAACAGAAATCATTAAATAGATAAATAAAAACAAATACTATATAACATCAAAATTAAAATATTTAAAGTTTTTTCAACCCATATAATCATGAATATTATATCAAATGTTAGACAAAATGGTTACATATTACCAAACCTAAAGAAATATTTACCAAAATATCATTAATCACCACAAAATCCTAAGAAACCAAAAATATTTGTTCTTAAAATATATTTCACAAAAACAAATATATATTTATACATAAAATAATTTATGTAAAAAAGAAATTAATGTTAACCAGTACATCACATAGGTCATTGGTAGGCATTTCACCCTTATTTCTCTTCAGTTATGGCTTCAAGGCTCATGGCCTTTCCAAATGAGACAGGTTTTCACCCACCTGGTGGGTTGTTATTTTTCTAAAACCATATTTATATAAATCATATAATATTCTTAAAATACGATGTACATCTTCAAAAATAAATAATCATAAATTAATTTTTTTAACCACTAAAGCCTTTTATATAGATTATTTTTCCACATAATAAAATAATATTAATTAACTATAATTACCTCAACATCAAGTACATGTCAAATATTATCTTTTCCAAAATCATGTGTTTTTCTATAAAATATCACCTTTCCATTAAAATTACTTGTTATCTCATTATAACCATTCAATATATTCTGGAAATTATTTAATGAAAAACTATTATAGAATAATCCTTATAAGTTTCCCGATTCTTATAACCATCATACCACTTATAAAAATACTTCAACAACATTATTATCGAGTTACAACACCTAAACAAATTGATCATTACACATCGATGATTTTCAAAACATATTCCCCTAGAAATTAGTCCATGGATAATGGAATTGACTTGGAAAATGACCAAGTTCCCCACATCTATGTAAGTGAACTATTAGTGGTGCCTTAGGTTGAACTTTATTTCCCTATGTCTTATTAGCCAGAATATTAATTTTTATTTGTAAATTAGCTAATTGTTTCCCTCCAATTCCTTATTTAAAATATATTTCAATTCCATTAAGTAATTTTACGTGTTTATTCTTGAAAAATTATTTATATGTAGTAAATTACATATTCCTTTCTTTATCTTCTAAAACACTTGGATATCCATGAGATTCCATCCTTATCTTTTTTGATGTATTAAAAAATTCCACTATGTTTCAGTTATTAACCCTAATTTGACATTTATCATTGCTAATCATCAAAATATGTCTAAATTTGGTTCCCATTAAGTTATGTATCTTGTAGGGGAAATAATTTCATTTACCATCACTTTCTCTATTGGATTTCATTCTTCTATTTCCCCCCATTAACTAAAAAGAATAAAAAAACAAGATGATAATGCATTACCATGAAAAAGGGAAACATATAAACCTAGAAAGAATAACTTATAAATTTTAAGTATATCCTAACATAAGAGTTTATAGGTTTTTATCTAGGATATCCTCGGAAACATTTCATATTAGGTTATCTTACCTAACAATTTTTTCAAATCCTTTATAATGGTTCGTAAATAGTTTTGTTAATTTCCAAAGCATATCACCCTAGAGTGTTAATCCACATGTGCATCAAGTCATGTTGTCATGAACCAAGTAATGGCCATATATAGCTTAATGTGAAATTTTTAGGTTATTACCCCTGGGTACAACTATGTAATATCCACATCAAAAATTAGTATCCAAATAGAGATATGATTACATCAAACCCACTCTTTATTTACTTCACAAAAATTAAAGGATAATTTTCTTTACAAAGTGTTATCCTTATACTTATACCTATTGTTCACACTATATTATTGTAGTCCTAATCCCCAAAAATTATTAGAACATTATCTAATAACATCTATATTGACCCAAGAAATTTAAATTTATTATTACATGATTTTTAATATAAACAACCATTAATTACAACCCAATGATCTTGTACCTAGTGTCTTTGGAAGACTGCAGACTAAAATATAAAATCTTTATTTTTATTATACTTATTGATATCCTAAAACTCTTTGATATCCAAAAACAAAATAGTATAAAGATAAGAATGCATAAAATAAATTGGTGAGTTAAAAGCCTAGTAAATGAATAAACATTGCAAGGAAACATAATTTGAGACTCAAAATTATAACTTTATATCGTAAAAGATAAAAATACATGAATAATAACATGTATGAAAAATATATAGAACATGGTATCATAATATTATGGAAACATATGAAATTTGGAATCAATATATAATAATACCTAAATATGAGTCATGTCTAACTTCCTAGGTAATATCACATTGTCGACAAATTCCAACAAAGGATTATGTGTAGTCCCAGATCTGGTACATATCATCTCATGAGACTAAAGATTTAACCATTGAATTAGAGCACTATCTTGGTAAACCTATTAAAACAATTTCATGATTTATGTGTTACATATAATGGAAATCAATAATAAGGCATAACATAAGAATTACCCATGGAATAAAAATGGGTTGCATAATCTTGCTTCATATCATAATAAAATGAAATTAAATAATAAACGAATTTGATAAATGAAAATAATGAATTTTTTACCACATAAAATTATGTGCGAATAATTTACTTATTTATGTGATAGCAATATATTCAAAATTTAACATCAATCCATCAAATCAAAGGTTATTATCATTTATGAAAAATTATTTAATAGATTACATTGAATATTTATTGAGGAAAATACCCTTTTATAATGAAATCACTTCCTTAAAATATAAGTGTTTATAAAATATTATAGAAAATATTTTGATAAAAAAATAATGATGGATAATTATAGAGGAGTATTCCAAGAATTGTTTTTTAATGATAGCGTGAAATTTTTTTCATGCTGTATAAGTTAAAAAAATACCTTCAACTGTGTTGTAAAAAGGTTATAAACATGTTCAAAAAATGAAAAAATTATTCTTATCAAACCATTTTATAAAAATAAAAACTAGTAAAAAATTCATTAACAAATATTTTGGATAATTTTATAAATTTTCATTAAAATATTTTTTAAAAACATGAATATAAAAGAAAAAAATATTTTTGACCAAAGAGTGAAATGAATTCATATTTTATTGAAAACATTTTCTCAATAATAACATGTATAAAATAGATAAAAATTGTATTGTTACATAAAAATTTCATCAATAAACATTTTAGAAAAAAATTTATTAGGTTTATGATAGAAATATCAAACAATTATTCCATGGTAGGCATAGACACAAACAATCTTGAATAATGATTATATTGTGAAATAAACCCTTACCAATTTGTTAAATTTGGAATCATAACCACCATGAATGAAGTAAATTTAAATAAAAATTTAAATACCATGAAGATAAAAATATTCAAGATAAAAAATTAAAAGGGGAATTGTATACTATACACAGAATATATAAGTGGTGAATATAGTGTATGTCTCATGGAAGTAAAAGTGTGACGAGAAATACCATACCTGGAGTCTAGTATTCTCATGTATGTCCATTATATCGTTGATAATAAACATGTATCAATTATTAATTATATTAAGAAACTATTTCAGGTATTAAACCTTATGCTTAAACCATTAACTTGATTTAATTTAAATATATATTCAATTATTTATTCAGTTAAGTCGATGTCTGTTTCTCTGAGGACATTCATTTCATAAATTCAAAATGGAATCAGTGTGTTCACATCTATAGAATTGGTAATTATTCCAAGTCTCTAGAATAATAATCATGAAATAATTAAAATATTTACACATAAATCTTAATTTTAAAACATATGAAATATGGTTATGAAAAATGAACTATGTTATAATCATAGAGATTGCAGGTTGTACTTACGGAAGAGTAATGATTTCATTTTTCAGTGATCACTATGGAAATATGGTAAGTTATAATTTATATAATCATAATTATACCATAAATATCTTACTATTCTTTTAAATAAACATTCATATAGAAATTATGTTTTGTGGTAATAAAAAAATTAATCACATTACTTCGAAATTTTGTAGTCCACCGTCCACACAAACGACATAATCATTCCTCAATGGATAGTAAGGTAACATGGTATATGATATATTAATTTTCCATAATGATTAATATAACATGAATATGTTATGTAAACATTAAATACATCATTATGGGAATCCATGATATGCAAAGATAGAAAATGAATTACATCAGTTCGTGAGGCGGTAGTATGTTGTACTCAGGAACGATGGTTTCATTTCCCACTTTATGGAAGTTGTGACATATTTGAGTAATGAAATTAAAATAATATTATATTAGTATACTGGATGTAATTATTTTATTATATCATCATGATTGAGTAATATTTTGAGGAGTTTTAAGAATAATAAAATCAAAGATGGTTGGTTAATAATGATATCTCTTATTTAGGTCACCTATTTCAGATTATACCTAAAACCACACTATATTGGATTTATAATAAAATAACGGACTCTAGGATATGTATAGATAAGTAATTAAGGTATTTTTCTGGTAATTTATAAACTAAAATTCATTAGTACTTTAAATAATATTGGATAGGGGGTTCACTTTTTAATGTGGGGGGAGAGGACATACTTGGAATCTTTTAAAAAAATACATATAAATACGTTTTACACATAAAATAGGGTTCCAAAATGACACATTCTCGAAACTTATATGATATAAGGTAGAAATATGAACATAACATAATATTTTGAAAAGTTTTTAGGTCATTTTAATTCTTATCTTTTATGTTTAATCCCTGGGTAAATTGTTTTAACCGTAACCACGGTAAATAATTTTTGTTGTTTTAACAATTGATTATGACCAAAAAAAATTTGAACTTATTTATAAATTTTAATTATACTGCATAAAAATATGGAATCCACTTTCAAAAATTCAATTCAATTAATTTTAATAATTAAATTTTTAATTAAACTAGATGATGTGAAGGCAAAAATGGTTTTCCAATGAAAACATTTTCATAAGTATAAAAAGTTCTTATACCAAAATACTATATAGAACTGGCTAAAATGGACTAAATTATATTAATAGTAATATTATTGAACTAATTTTTCTTTTAATGTATTTTAAAAAAATAAATCTCTCAAAATTATTTAAAAGAAATGTAGTTTTTAATAACAACCAGTATTATAACTATTCATTAAAAAATTAAAATTTCAAAAAAATATCAAAAATTTATCCTAAGATAATTTTTAAATGTTGATTTAAAAATTGTAGTAATTTTTTTGAAATATTGTTTCTAAATTTTGAAAAAATAATTTTTATTATTTTCTTATAAAAATAAATAAAAAACATTTCTTGGGAAAAAATGCCTTTTCAAAGCCAATAATGAGTTTACAAAAAATTAGGTACTTATTTATCAAATGTTTTATTACTTCATAATTAAATTTCAAAATAGGTTTATTCCTATTAATAATTTCATATTTAATGGCATGTTTATAATGGCCATGTTTAAAAATTAATATTTTAATAGTATATCATGGTTTGTTTAATCTTAGTGTCATTTTTTGTATACACTATCTAACATAGTGTTCTATTAAAATATTAGGGTGTTACAATACACCATGGAAATATACCCATATTGAAGCATAAAAAATTGTCACATATCGACAATAAATTATATAAAAATATACCATACCATATATAGTTATATTCAGGTTAAATCATTGGTTGTTATACTAAATAATGTCAATGAAATGATTTTTATTGTCCATAAATTGGGGTTTGGATGTGACAAGTGCTAAAAATAAATGGTGAGATTTTATTAAATAAAACTATTTATGATGGTTTCATATGAATAAAAATGTTTTTTAGTTAATTTATTGATTTAAACATGAATATAAAAAGTGAATATGCTAAAAATAACTCTTTATATAATATGAGAAGGACTGGATTTTGGAAATGTGTTGGAACTAATCCAAGGGGTAACATAAACATAATTTCAAATAAATATATCATTAAAATTATATCCACTAATCTAGACATTTCTATGTATCTATGTCATACATTAATCTATGAATCCCATATATTTCATCGAGCATGTCAATAATCTAATAAAAATATACATGGGATTCAAAACCTTAGTTTACCAATCATTATGTGTATTTTTTCTTGATCAATCCATCAACACTAAACTATGAGTCACACTAAATTGATGTTTATTTATCCATAAATATTATGATTAATATGAATATGGATTTTAATGATAGATAATAAATGAAAAGAAAAGAAAAAAGTGATACAAGGATCAATATGATCTCAAATCAAGAACAGAATAAACTTTTAAATAATACCCAGATAAAATGGATTCTAAAATTTATAGACGGAAGGGAATAGAAATTAATTTTACATATAATATGATTAAAATAAAATAAATAAATAAATTGACATAATTAGATAATAAAAAACCAAGAACTACGTTTAAAAGAAAATATAATAATACAATTAACATTACAAGAAATAAATGGAGAAAATTTGATGAGAAATAAGAATTGAATAATGGTTTATCATTGTAAAAAGAGAGTTTTATAATTTAAAAATACTATTTAATCAATATATGGTCATTATGAATGATCCACCTTGGAAATTAATAGTTCTGACCTCTTTAATAAATTTATAGGAACATAATTATAAGTTAGAGGGGTGACTAGTTTTTCCTTTTAATTTTTTATTTAAATTAGCCTGCCTATTTGATCCATAAAAAGTCAAAATATCATATAATATTAATCTCTGATTTTCTTCATCATACTCTTATTTATTATCCCAAATATATTCATACCCTTTCAAAAATTACAATCAATGTTATGGTAGAAATACTATTGTTAGTTTGGATAGCAATACAAGCTATTGGATTTTCAATGTTACATATTATAAATATCATAAAACCTTTAAAATGAATGAATCCAAGATATAAATTTTTATTAAAATTTTCACCATCCTATTATAAATTATCATACACAATATTATCTCATTTGTACTAATATTATGGTATATATGTGCCAATAATTTATATTATTCCATAATACTAACAAATTCCATAAAATTTATTTAATGTTTTGGTAAAGGAAATTAATTGATAAGTTGAAAACTAAATATTTTACCTAATTTATAACTATTTTATTTTATTTTAGACATGGTTTTTAAGGTATTTGGGCTCCAATTTTTTCATAAAATCAAAAATATCACTACTGGTCTCAAATTCATAACCAAATCTGTGGGGATTCTTCCATGACCTAAATGGACCCCTAAATGAATAATATAGGTAAATTTATGTTAAATTTATAGAAAAAAATAAGGATCCTAAAAACATTTGCATGAATTATATTATGTTATATAATTTTATAAACAAAATACCAAAATATCATCAAATAATAGAATTTTTATAATTATTTCAAATTGTAAGGGTCTCCAAAGAATAGAGATTACATTGAAAATATGAACATTTTAGTAACAAGTAATTATTACTGATTTTTTAATAATAATGAATGGGATTTAATTATCAAGTTGAAACTTTTAAAAATGAATAATCACTAAATAAGATATCCAATGGCTTATAACCATAATCAATATAATACTTCTGGTGACTCTGAGTTATAACCAACATTTTTTAATCAAATGAATTATCTTTATCATCTTATATAATAATGTTTAGACAAACAACATGTCACATACAAACATTATCTCAAAAAATATATAATAGAATGGTTTCTATTGACCTACATTTATACTCAAGAAATACATAGATCGTTTTTTTAGTTTTAAAACTCTCTTGCTAAAAATTGGTAAAATGTTAATTAAACTATAGTAAAAAACCTCTAAAAATATCTAATTATTTCTTCAATCATAGAACATAGTGTTTACGCTTGGTTTTATGTTTAGTATCCTTACGTTTATTTTGGTGATTAAATGATATAATAAATTTATTTAATATATAAATATTTTCCCATGCATGTGAGCTATGAGAACTCCAAAAAAGAGCCTCAGATGATAATTTCAACACTACTATTATGTTCAAAATGGTTCTTTTTCTAGAGTGAAGTATAAATTATGTGGTATGGTGTTGATCCACATAATTATCATTTTTTGAGTTTTTATATAATTCTCTAATTTTTCTTATTTATACAAATTCATGTTTTATGCCTTTATCATGGTTTATCAGTCCTTTTTATCTAATTCATAATAACAATGAATTTGTGATGGGATATCATCTTTCTATGTAGTATACATAGGATCACATAGTTTATACATATACTAGTGGAAACAAAAACAAATCACATGGTATCATCAAATAAATTGATAAACCAACATTTATTCCCTGATGTATTACAATTTCATTTCAACTCATTTTTCATAAGACAATTCCTTCTCCCATTTTGGAATTATCAATAATATCATGGGGATAATGATATAATAATTCATGATATTTATATTTCAAATATTTATAAAATATTTTTTTAGGATTTATATGTGTTTTATTTTTCTTAACATTACAAAAGATATATATTTTTTTCATAAAATTCACAAACTTATGTCCTTAATACTGAAATTATTTAGAATATTTCATAATTTGAAAGATTCCCTTCATTTTTTATATTAATGAATTATTTTAGGTTTTATGATTAATTATTTTAAAATTATTTGTGTATATTTATACAAATTACCTTCATGAATTAATCCCCATGAATGATTATTCTCATTGATAATTAACTTTTAATTAACTAGATATTTACCTATGATATTGGCATATTAATAAGATAATTTTGATGTGATAAATACATTTATGTGTTATTTATGGTAATCAGGCCAACAAGACACAATAATATTTCAGTAAAATTTTATGAATCTACTATTTTAACCTTAAATTACAATTTAGTCTATTTATTTTTTTATTTTTTTAGAAGATAAAGTCATAGATCGTTTAAAATTGAGTGTAAACATTATTTTTTCATAATTTTATAGGCTAAAAAAATTCAATCCATGTATTTATTTACTATTATATATATATGTTTTTTTTTGTGTATTAAATTTATTCCCAATTTGAAATTCATTTCATACAGATATTGTATTAAACATTTAATTAAAACAATCTGTTTTTAATAAAATGTGAAACCATTTACAAATGAATAAAATAAAAATTATTTGGAGAAACTTTTTATTAATGTTGATTTTTAAAAAAAATTAAAAAATAAATTATATATAGATATACATATTATATATGTCAATATTAATGTTAGGAATATATAATTTTTTCCCATAGAGGGTATAAAATATATGAACATGCACACACCCAAGGCACCCTAGTGGGTAAAGCCTTATTCCTCCTCACAAGAATTATTATGATTCTACTTGCATCTAATATAAATTAAAATGGCTAATGGCCCCTAAAATTGATATCTATATTAATTTATTCCTACATGCCTCATTTTTATGGACCAAAGACCCCATGATTCCAAAGGATATTTTTAATTATTTACTTTTTATTATTCTCATGACCTGTATTCCAACACCTAATATATATCCAGTTATATTTTTACAAATGGACTTGCTTCCTGTTTGAGATTATTTACATAATCCCTATCATAGAAAGTTATATTTTATTCCCCCCACCCCCTACCCAATTCCATAGTATGACATGAATAAGACCCACCTTACATTCATACCACTCACTTCACAATGTTTTCCCACACCACCCGCACACATATCACAAAGTAATGAACATTTCCCAATAAATGGGCGTCTAAATATTTTTGTACATATTTAAACTAGAATATACAAAGAAATGATTTTTCAAGATGGTGTCAATTTTTGTGTGAAAAAAATATATGTAATTGTATATACAATTAAGGATGATAAAGTATATTTTTATTACTATATTAATAATAATTTTACAATTTTTTATTTTTTTAATATTTAAATGAGAATTTAATATTATAAATAAAATTCGCTCATTTCTGTGAGACAGATTTTATTTTCCATCATTTAAAGAAAAATAATGGTAATTAAATATATAATTATTATTAAAAAAATATAGATTTTACTTTTTTTTGTTTTATTATGAACAAAAATAAAATTATTTTGTAATTATTATCATTCGGGACTCTAGTTTATTATATAAATTTATAAACAATACCATGGAATGTACATATAGAACATGTCAACCAACCCATATATCCCTTAATGTTATGTGATCAGAAATACATGTAGTGTACTACATGGAAAAACATGAAATTGGAATTACATTCCAATATACCAATAGAGAATTACTTATCATGTATTTTTTAATAGAATATCATGTATATCTAAACAACTGGAATTGACTATCTACGATGTACTTCTTACTAAGTTTCAGGCCCCAAATATTGTGTACCCTATTATAAAATAATATTTAAGTATAATTCATTTGATTTTTATGAAAAAAAAATATGAAAAACTAATTTTAATTCCATTAAGTCATGTACACAAAAATTCATTCCATATAATATGATGTTTATGAAGTGTATTATATATTCTTTATTATGAGTAAGAATAGGGATTAAAATCATTCTATTCTGAGTGTTTTTTCATATAGAATTTGATGGTGCATATATATTCATCATACAATGTTTTTTATGAGGAATATTAATATGTGAGGTTCATTAGCTTTATTGAGTTGATGATGGAGAGAGGGTAAAGCTATTGGAGAAAACACTGGGTTCATAACCTTCCTGGAATAACACCTGTCCAGGGTTGAGGGTCCCCTATACACATAATGGAGTTAGTAACCCATATTAAGAATAGTGTGGGACCTCCACTTATGGAGTAAAAATCCCCATTATATAATAAATAATCTGCATGATGAGGCATGGGTACTCCATAGGGGGTGATAAATGACTGAACAAACAGACACTTATAGTGAGTTGTTGGTCTATAACTACAGTTGAGAGAGGTGGTATGGTTGGTATATTCGTTAGTTACTTACTTGTTAACAAAGGTATAATGTTACATAGGAATCAAGATTCCATGATTTCATATATATTTTGTCGATGAGGAAATATTCTACTTCTTAGTACTACAGTGGTGATGAATGTGTTTGGAAGTATTATATTTTTTTAGATGTTACAAGACCTAAAATATTCACTAGTTAATTTAACGTAAAAGAATTTTGTAGTTGAACAATGGTGGTTATATGATTCATGTAAAATCAAAATATTTAATAATATATTTATCTTTAAATAAATTAGTTTTCTTTGATAGCTTCTGTTACATGTAACATCTATTGACAACAAACTATGATATAATGTTAAAATATCATTATTCAATGTGATTGTTATTTCCTAGACATTGGATAAAACATTATTAATAGGAAAACTAAATTATGAAAAACAATTGGTTTACATATGTATAAATTTAATTCATAGGTCATAAATTAATAATAAATTAAAATAAAAACCATTTGAAAATAAAGGAGATGTTTTTATAAAAAAATAATTTTTATGCATGCATTGTGTTTTTATCTTAAAATATTAATTTAATCACTATTAGTGATTTATTAGAAATATATTTATATATTATATATTATATAAAAACGTTTCAACATTCATATTAAGTTTTTTCTTGGCATAGGATAGGAATAAATCAAGTTTAATGTTTAAAATATATTTTTCTAAAAAAATGGTTTTTTCGCGTTCTATGCACTTATTTAAATATGCATTTCTACCACTTAAAGTAATTTAATTGTGAAAAATGGATTCCATATTTAAAATCATGAATTTTAAAAATTTTAAATATGACACTCTAATTTTTTTTCAATATGAATATTAACCATATTAAATTTTGTCACCCTTGAAAGGGTAAAATAGGAATAATAGTGTAAAACCTTAGGGATACGACATTAAAATTTATCTAACAATTGAAATTTTCATATTTTATGAGTATAGTTAATCCATTTCAATCCATATATATATTATATTGTCACATTATGCTATATTTCCTTGATTATGACCATTATATTAATTTAAGAAAATAATAAATGTAAATTGTCACTCTCGTGACTTTAATATCCCTAAAAATCCTAAATGAGGATAACAAGAAGATATGTTTAGTTATAAATATTTATTTTATTTAATAATTTATTTTTTTATCAAGGTAATTTTGTTTATATTTTTTAGTAATTGAATAATTACATTCAATTACTATGCATCAAAAACATATTATTTATTCAATTAATAAAAAAATAAAAAAAATCATATTAAAATATTAAAAGTAGAAAAATTTAATTGATTTATCTTGTTCTAATAATTTTATAGGAAAAATTGACCTATTATTGATGTTTTAAATTATTATATTCAAATTCCATATTCTTCTTGGAGTCTCTAAATTGAAATTAAATTAACAGTTTAAAAATTAAAATTAAAGATATTTTATAATAAATAATATTTTACTAAATTATTTAAAATTCATAAAAATACAATATTTACCCAATTTACCATACTATTATTGAAAATATCATCCATGTTCCATTTAAGAGTCACTTTTCCATTTTTTGTAGCATTCTTAAATAATTGAAATTGAAATATTTGTTACCGATATAAAGGTCAATAATGGTTAACATGGGTTAATAAAAATTTAAGGTTTTAATAAAACAAAAACCACTATAAATTTAATTTTATGATGTTATTAAAACCCTATTCTCTTTTAATTTAGTTTAATAACTACTTTGAATCATTTTTCTTGATAATAACTTTATAATATTTTAATATTTTAAGAAATTCCAAGTGTTTCCTCTCCATCCTTTATAAAATGAAACCCCCCATTATCTTTTTTACACAACATCAAGACTTCTAGATTGACCAAGACATTTCAAATTCCCTTATAAACTTTTATATAAATGTTATATATGTTCTTATTTCCCAAACATTTGTGGTATTTATCATGAAATAAAAAAATAGGTGTCCTAAATATACTATAATTTTATTTTGAATACAAAACCATAATTATCCACCCAATTTCCCATCAAATGGGAAGTGAAAATATCACCCATTCATACGTATCGCTTTCTGTCTCTACATATCGATAAAATTATTTTTCATCAAAAAAAATTTTGTATGGTAATTGTGATGGTTTCAATGTGTATATATGATATTTATTACATAATCATGAATCTTTAATGATAATGTAATATCTAAATTATTACCTTCCAATTCTTTGGAAAATGATAACGTTAATCATACATACGTGTGTATCAACACCTCAACAAAAAGATATGAATCATTTCTTATTTCCCCTTTACATGGATGGTAATTAGGATAGATTTATGGAATATTTATTATTTATATGATTAAATAATAATTCTATAATGGTGAATTATTATTTATCTATCTTACATTCCATCCATTGAAAAGCGAAAACAACGTTCATGCATACCTACGACCTACCATTTCCACGAATGGTGTAATTTATTTATATATTTATTTATTTATTAATGAGTATATATATATATATATATATTTAATATATAATAAATTTATATTGTAATTTTAATTCTGAATATAATTTAACCTTGATCAAATTAAAACGAGAAAAAATACTAAACCAAAACATGCATGAAATACGAACCCAATATCACCCAAAATAGTGATTTTAATAAATAATTGCTAATAAATAGGTGATAAAAGTTTATAAGTAATTAAAATATTGTATTATTTATAGTTATATAATATTTTTTAATAAACCTATATTTATTAAAAATACGTTTAGAGACCTCTAAAGGATGTTAGACCTAAGCTACGAGTTTTTCGTCTCAAATATTTGTCTTCTTTGGGATATATGTCATGTTATTCACCTATCTTGTTTTTATGATGTGTATATATAGATTGTTTTGACATCTTATATGTTGAATATTATTATTTTATTTATATTTAATGTTTATTTTTATTTTATTCTATCATCCAACTTATTATTCAAATGTTTTCAAAAAGGTAAGTGTTTTACGTTGCAATCTCATTGTTTGATGATATTGTTTACAGTTAAGTTCTAATAATGAAATATTATGGTCTATCAATCAATAATCCCATAAATTTAATAATACTATTTTTTCCATAAACTGCATGTTTTCTTTAATTTTACTCACTTTAATCTCTCAAAATACTTGAATGAAATTTTTGATGGAAATACGACTTTATTTCTCCCTTCAATCGAAAAAACAATTCCTTCTATATAATTTTTTTATAAAAATGTTTTGAAGAAAGTTTTTAATATTCACCTGATATTATTTAATTTAATTTTTAAAAATTATTGAATATAAAAATATGTTTTATTAGGAGTCTTATTATCATTTTCTAAAAGTGGTACTTTTGAGTTTTTACCACATATGTAAAATTAATATTTCTTTTGATATATATAGCTTGAATAGAATTTCCAACTATTATAACCACTAATTTATTTAAATATTATATAAAAAGTTTCTAATGTTATTTTCTATGAAAATGTTTTCTTTAATATTTGGTAAATTTTTATATATTTTAAATAAGTTATTTCATTGTGAAAAAATGTATTTTCCCCAAAAAAATGTTCCAATTGATTTTTAAAATCATTTTCCATCTACGATTCCATCCTTTTATGTCTAGAAACCTCTATTGAGGATGTGAATAAATTATACAATCATTTTCCTTTCTCTAAATGTTATATGATTATGACTACAAACTATTTATGAAACCCATTCCTTTCCACGGGTTATGCAATGATGACTTGATGAATTGTTTATAACAAATCATTTATTTTCTATAGGTTATGAAATTATGAAAAAAAATTTAAACCTATTTCTTTTTCACAAGTTATGATATTATATATTTTTTATGATCACATGATACACATTTTTTTGATTTTTATTTTTTGATAGGTTGACCCAAAATTATGTATCTCTCTAAATAAATCGATAAAGATATATATTTCAAGAGATAAACTGGACTGGAATAGGAAGTAAACCTGGTTCAGCAAGTGAAATTTTCCACCATCATTTTCTAGAGAGATAACCCTGATTACAATGATAGTTTAGGGAGTTAACCCAATCCACTATGATAATCTTGGATGTGATCCATGACTACTAATAAATGATTTTATATTCCATGTGTATTCCACAAAAGTTTTTATTATTTTAATTTTATTTTCTCACAGATCTTATTTTTTGTTTCATTTATGATTCATGATTTATTAAAAACCTTGTTTTATGAAATTATTCCTGATGATGACCAATGATATTCAAGTAATGGCTCTCAAATGTTATGATCCTGTTCTCATACCCTTATTCTCATGTTATGTTTATGTTATGATAGATATCTCCATTGATTACCCTTAGGATGTATCAGATATCTACCTTTATTATGTTTCTTTTCCATGTGTTATGAGAAATGTATTCTACATGATCTGACTAAGAAGGGTTCTAGTTATGGATAAAATTGTGGTAGATGAAATAGTTCACTTATGACCCCGTGGTTTCTGTATCTATATTTATAAAGATATTGTACCCTTAAAATTATGGTGGGGATAGTTATGTTACGTAGTGAATATTAATATAATTAGATGTAATATATATGTATAAAAATCATGGTTTGATAAATTTGTTATCATAGAAATGTTTGGTTACCTTTAAAAACAATTAAGTGATAAATTTTGTGAGAATGTTGTTGATTATTCCATTTATAGGTAAATATTCTAAAGATTTTGTAATGATTATGGATGACTTAGTTTAAAGTAAGGTGTTAAAGATTGAAATTAATGTGTCTTGATTTTGAAATAAAATAAATTATTTTTCATCATTATGTAGTTTACCACTATAATTATTGTTTATTACACTCTATTTTTTGGTTTTATTCAATGTCTAGAACATGAAAGAATCATGTTAATACTTAATGTGACATAAAATTCAACCATTGTCCTCCTGAGTGACCAAATTTTATCAGTGTTGAAATGAAAAAATTATTTCCTATTATCACACAACATTCTCAAGATATGAATCATGATGATATTGCAAATGAGAAATGCATAAACAATATTCTATTGATTTCTTCCTGGTGAAACACCTTCCTTTTATAGTGGGAACTCTAATCAAGTAGTTTTTGAGAAATGGATATGTACCACTAAAAAGATATTATCCATTCTCTGGTGCTCATAACACAAAAAAAAATTATTTTGGAAATTTATAATTTGGAAGGATAACAATATTAGTAGTTGTATATTATCAGGAACATGAGGAAATAAAATGAAATTGTCTCCATGATGTGTGACGATTTTAAGAGATTATATTTCATTAAGTACATTATTTTTATTCTCATACAAAAAATAAAGAAATAATTCATTAAACTAAAGTAGAAGGATGTGGAATATATTAGTACCAATGAGGTGAATTTTAAAATAAATATGAGTTTTTCTTATGGTATTGAAAATTAACATGAATTTAATATTACCCGATTCATTAGTGGCATTAAAATTATTCCATAAAGGTTGTTATCCATAATAGAACTTAGTGGCTATGAAGAAATAATTTTATGTGCTATTACTTTTGAAATGTATATTATAGTTTCCCATAAGTTTAATTGTTTTGATAAGAAAATAAAAATGAAATTCAAATAAAATTCTATAATATATTGAGTGAAGAAAATTATATTTCCATTGTAATGTTTGGAATGAATCATGGAGAAAATTGTCTTAAGGGGGATAGTAAATGTTTTTTGTGTAAAAATTAAGTTCATTAGAAAATCAAATGATAATGTGATGTGAGAAAACTAGTTAATGAATTAGACAATGAAAAGGATAAAAATAATAAATCGCCAACAATCCTGTATTTAAAATTAATGGAATTTAAGAATTATAATAACCAATTCTCAAAAATGAAGGTTAATGATGATGAATGTTGTCATCAACTTCTAAATCCTAGTGGAAAAAGTAAATTTCATATGATCACTATTTCTAATGTGGAGTATGAAAATGATGTTGTTAAATTTACACTTACAATATAGTATAGAACTACTAATATATTATTTGATTCTTGATCTTACCACTCTTTTATATAATGGTAATTTCATATGGTTATCATAGTATCACCTCAACTATTAGATGTTGAATTTGTATTAAAAATCTGTAATTGTATGATGATTGCATATTAAGTCTATGATTCTTATCTAATTAGTTTTTTTAGTAATGATCTTCCTACAAATCTCATTTTTCTCATTCTAGTTTAATTCAATTTCATATTGGGTATGCATTGAAATTCCTTACATAAGGCCCAAATCAATTGTCGAGGAATTGATGTCACATTTAATATTCCAAACCAACCTATTATCATTCATCGATATGATGATAAATATAAAATTCCAGTAGACATTGTTTCTATTGTATAGATCTTGATTCTTATTGAAAAGGTGTGGTTATCTTAAATGGTTGGGGAGAAAATAAACATCAATGATATTATTATTCTATGGGAGTTTGTTGCTATAATTTTGGAATAGTTGTCTAGTCTTCCACTGAATCACGGAATTATGTTCTCAATATAATTCATACCTGGTTATACACCTATTTTCAAGGATACATATAGAATTTACTCAATTAAGTTATAGGAAAAGAATAAGAAACTCAAAGAGAATCTTGATAGTGGATTATTCTACCAAGTGTGTCACAATAGGGGTGCACCAATTCTTTTTATTAAGAATAAATATGGATCAATAAAACACTCTATTGATTATCCAGAACATAACAAGATAAAAATCAAGAATTAGTATCATTTTCCTCATATTTATAACTTGTTTGATCTACTTCATTATTCTTAATATATTTTCAAAACTAATCTTCATTCATGATATCATCAATTAATAGTCTAATACAATATCATATACAACGTATAGACATTATGAATATAAATTGATGTGATTTAGTCCTACTAATTCCCCTTATATCATTATGTATTTAATGAATATATTATTTATAGATTATCTTGAACAATTTTTTGTAGTCATTGAAGATGATATTATTATATATTTAAAGATAAAATAATGGTACGAATATCACATGAAGATTTTATTGAAGACTCAATGGAAGAATAAGTTGTATGAATAATTTAAAAAGTGTATATTTTTTATAAAAAACATTCATTTTGGGTTATATAATCTAAATCAATGGTATATCTATGGATCTATAAAAGAATAAATGATTAGTTTATATCCTTTTCCACAAGATAATTGATGGTTCATGAGAAAAATTACCGAACTCATGATTTGGAGTTAGATGTGTTAATGTTAGCATTAAATATATAGGTGAATTTTTATTATGGATAATTGTAATATATATATATATTAATAATAAATGTTTAAATTACTATTCACTTTGAAAAATATAAATATGATCTACACAATATGGTTGGTGTTAGTTAAAAATTATGACCAGTTAATAAATTACGACTCCGTGAAAGTGAAAAAGGTGGTAGTTGAATTGAGTTAAAATAATATGAATTGATTATCTATGATTAGGATCACAAACAATAAAATCTTTCATGATTTTTAAAGGATTATAATAGAAATAATTATAAAAGGGGATAAATTTTATCTTTACCGTATTATTTTTCAACCATATATCCATGTGAGGATTAGTGAGGTGCAGAAGTAAGATGTGGAACTATAGAAGAAGTTCAAAATGTTCCTCAGTTAAACATTGATTATGAAACAAAAATTAATGTTGAGGAACTATAAAAATGTAATAACAATACAAGACTTCAAAATAAGTCTTTTGGATGAGGCTCAATGTTCATAATTCCTTATTAATCATATATGTACACGGATATATAGATATCTGAAAGATATTTCATTGGGGATAGCATGAAAAGAGATACTGTAGAATACATATCTCAATGCTTGGTATATTAGAAGGATAAATCTTAGAGACATAATTCATAGGTTATTTTAAAACCATAACCCAGACCATAATGAAAATAGAAAAACATTTCCGTGGATTTTATCATTGGACTCCCAAAAATTTCTAAAGTCCATAAATCCATTTGGTTTATAATAGATCACCTTATGGAATGAAAATGATTCATTACTATTAGAGAAGATTTATCTATTGGTTATATTTCATGAATTTATATTAAATAAGCAGTAATATTTCATGGAGTACAACATTCTATTACATCTGATCAAGATCTGTGGTTTAATAAAGTTTTTGTGAAGTTTTCAGTAAGCTTTAGATGCAGAGTTTAATTTTAGTATGATGTATCATCCTATGATATGTGGTTGGTTTGTGAGAACCATTCAAAACCTATAGGATATACTAAGATATTATTCTATGAAATTCAAATCTATTTGGAATCAACAAGTTTTTCATGTTGAGTTTTCTTACAATAATATCTTACACTCAAGCATTGAGATAGATCCTTATGAATACCAATACAGAAAGAAGTGTAAATCTGTAACATGCTAGGATAAAGATAGAGAAATAAATATATGGGGACTATGGATATATGAAGAAATTAAATATTATGTTATAAGAATTCAAAAGCACATCAAGGCTTCTTAGAGTCAACTGAAAAGTTATACTGATAGTCATCAAAAAATATGTAATTCAATGTTGGTTAAAATTTATTTTGATGAATATGTAATTAGAAAAAGTTATGAGTTTCATAAAGAAATGATATCTAATAATTGGGTATATTTTCACAATTTAAATTTTAAAGTAGGTTTGGTATATTATTGCTCGTCACTTTCTATAATCCTCTCTCAAATTCAAAATGTGTTCTCTATATCTCTCTTGAGAAGGTACAAACATAATCCTTTATATATACTAAACTTAGATTTTATACCATTGGAGAGTTATATTTCCAATGTAGAATAAAAAGGTAAAAATATTTCATTATAGAGATAATATTTTTTGGAATAAAACTACTCACCTATTTAAAGTTCTTTAGAAGAATCCAAAATTAGAAGAAGCGACTTGGGAACCTGATGATGTAATGAAGCAGAGATATCCTCATTTTTTGTGTCTGTGTTATAGAATATTGATAGAGGAATTAATTATAAAGGAGGTAAATGTAACACCATAATTCTGTAGAGTATATTTATTATTAAATTTTTTTATTAATCAGATATTATTTGTTACATGCAATATATTTTTTAATGAATTTGCGATATACTATTAAAATATAATTATTTAATATGACTGTTATCACTAAGACATTGGATTAGTGGGTATTTATAAGAATGATTAATTTATGAAAAAATTATGTATTATTTATATATAAAATGAATTATTTGGTTATAAATTAATTTAAAATGAAAATAAAAATGATTTTAAAATAACGGAGTTCTTTTTATAGAGGATTTTTTATGATCATAATCTGTTTTCATATTAATAAAAAAAATTAATCACAATTAGTTAATTATTTTAATAAAATTTATATATTATATATTCAAAAAAAATTAAAATTCATCTAGTGTTTTTTCAAGTAATGGGATAGGAAGAAATCCATTTTTTGTTAAAAATTGTATTTTTTCTAAAAATGGGTTTTATTGTGTTTTCCACCCTAATTTTATAATGAATTTTCGTCAATTATAGAAATTTAATTTTCAAAAATGTTTTCTAGATTTGGAATCAATAGGTTAATATTTTTTAAACAAATACCATTTATTTTTAGTCAATATGAATAATAACCAAAAAAATTTGTCGCCCCTGCAATGGATAAATAGGAAAATTTGGGTTAAACTTTGCGATATAGCTTTAAAATTTATCAAAAACTTGTCTCTTTCTTATTATATGAGTTTATTTAGGATATTTACTTAAAATTATAAAATATATATTCAATTGGTGCTATATTTCTTTGATTATAACCTCTATATTAATTTTAGAAAATAATAAACTCAAAAAGTGACTCTCTTAAATAAAAATCATTAAATTTTTTCATTTGGATACAAATAGGATAATTTCATTTATAAATGTTTATTTAAAATATAAATTAATTTTTTTATCATCCTATTTTGTTGATAGTTTTTAGTAATTTAATAAATAACATAAATTCTTGTGCAATGTTGACAAGGTATTAATTCAATTGATAGAAAAATAAAATAAATTATTTTAAAAATATTAATAGTAAAAACAATATGAGTGAATTATTATTTTACATGAATTTTTTAGATAAATATTACATATTTGGGTTGTTTGAAAGTAATATATTATAATTCCATTTTTTTCTTGGAGCCTTTGAAATCACGTTAAATAAATAGTTCCAAAATTAACATTAAAGATATTTTATAATAAATAATAATTTCATAAATGATTTAAAATTCATAAAAATATAGTATTCATCCAATTGAATAGTATATTGTTTAAAATATCACCCATGAATCATTTATTATTCTATATTTTATTTATGGTTATATTATTAACCCTTTAAGATCAAAACAATTATTACTACAATTAAGGCCAAAAATTGTTCACAAATGGTTTAGTAAAAAAGACAAGGTTTAATATGACAGAAAATCCTATATAAATTTCTTTTTTATGTTATATGGACCCAAAACAATTTTTTATCTAAATAATAGCCATTTTGAATCATTTTTACTCCGAATTAATTTATTATATTATAATCATTTACTAAATTCCAAGTGTTTAATCTCCCTCAGTAAAAGGACACCCCCTAACTTTCTTTTAATTACACCACCATGAGAATTATAGCTCAACCAAAACCTAAAAAACTACCATATAAACTTCCATATACAAGTTATATAGTTTTTTATCTCCCACAGAGACTAAATACTTATTCCTTAAAAGGATTTATAATAGATTTCTTTCAAAAAAATAGATGATTTCTTTAATAGGTCCCTTTGTTTTTACTTCTTCTTTTAACTCCACTAAATCGGTGGAATTTACCATAAAATAATAAATTTGGTATCCTAAATATAATAACAAGTTATTATTATTATTAAATAACCATTATCTACCCTATTTACTATAAAATAGGGTGTGGAAGTATCGCTTGTGTGTATGTATGGTTTACTATCTCCACATTGCGATACAATTCATTTTTAAACACCATATTTTATATATGGGTAGTAGGATGGGTTTAATTTTTATATATGTTATTTATGAAATAATTATTCTTTTTTAATGAAAATTTAATATCTACCTTTTACCTTCCAATCCTTTTGAAAATGATAACATCGCTCATTCATATGTGTGGACTACCACCTCCACGAAGTGATATGAACCATTTTTCATTTCATATTTACATGGATGGTAATAAGGAAGGATTTTAGGAATATAAACTATGTAAATTATATAATAATGATTAGTTATTGGAGAATTATTATTTACACTTCTTTAATTACATCCATTAAAAATTGAAAATAGCATTCATGTGTACATACGGCATACCATCACCATAAATAGTGTGATTCATATTTCTATCTCTACTTTTAGTAATATATAAAAATATATGTATTCAATATATATATAATTCAAAGAATACTTATCATTATTTATATTTTTACCCATGATCATTTTACAATAATAAACCACTGAACCAAAACATACATAAAAAATTATGCAATTATCACCCAAAACCATGATTTAAATAAAATATTGTTAATAAATTAGTGATAAAAGGTTATATGTAAATAATATACAGTATTATATATGGTCTATAAATAGATTTATAATGAATATATACTTCATATTTGAGGTAATGGTTTATCATCTCAAAAAAAAATTCATTGGGACATATGTTAGGTTATGCACCTATCTTCTTTTGTGAGGTGTATATTTAACCCTTTTGAAATATTATCTCATGATTTGGATTATGTTCATGATATTTAATGTTTAAATTTGTTTTCTTAATTCATGATTCATATTATTAAAATTTTACCAATTTTGTTAGAGTTTTATGTTAAAATCTCATTATTTATCAAGATTATTTATAGATAAGTTTTGATGATGAAATATTATTGTTTATCTCTCAAGATTCAAATGAATATTCTCCTCTTATTTTTATTTCTAGAAATTACATGTTTTTATTTAATTTTTCTTATTTTAATTACAAAGTATAATTAAATAACCTATCTAATGAAAACCAACATTATTTCTCTCTTGGGTCAAAAATCATTTTTCTAACATATTTAGGATTTCTAAAAATATTTCCAAGAGTGCTTTTAATATTATAATCTGATTGTTTAAATTTAATTTTACACATTATTTACTCTTTAAAAAAAATTTAAAAAGGAATATTCTTGTCATTTTCCATATTTGGTTCTTTTTTATTTTTAACTAAAATTATGAAATTAATCGTTGTTTTAACATATATGCCATGAACACAATTTCCCACCCTCATGACTGCTCAATACCTAAAAGCTATTGGATCGATTGTAAGATAGATATGATACTGATTGTAGTATCAAACTATGGTACAAATACTCAATATACTAGAGGGGTGAATTTTATACTTTAAAAATTCCTTAAGGAAATTTTGTATAAACAAAATTCAAAACACCTCTATGTTCAAATAACTTGCTTGATTCTAGGAATGTAATTTTGAAATGGAGATTCCAGAATTTAAAGTTAACAAATGTTTACAACAACAAAGATTCTACCTTAAAGCATGTATAATACTATTTAATCAGAGTACAAGTCTAAGAAAGTATAAGATAGTTATACATTCCTCAACAAATAAAATTAAAGTGGAAAAAATATTGAAAGACTACATTTAACAAGTAGTAAATATTTTAACCCAAAGAGAAGGGTATCTAACAACCTTTGATAAAGGTCCCTTGATTTATACTTTCAAGAAAGTCTATCTTACCCAAACCCAGGTAATCCCTCAATCTGAAGATCGGTATCTGTCTTGTTATCCTAGAAAGCCCTCTATTTTTAAGTAAATCAGCACCTCTAACTTCACAACCCTAAGTCCTTCATTTTCAGGAAATCTAACCTCTGTATAAAGAAATTCAACATGAAGCTAAGTTTGAACAAGTCGTTCAAACTTCTTGTATGAATACTGAGATTTTATAAGAGCCTCTCTCTCCATAAATCACTCCAACAACATGTAATCTCTAGATTGATCAACTTCTTCATCAATGTTATGAGCTCTTTCAAATGAGCTCCTATTTATAGGCACATCCTTAATGGTTGGATCCCTCCTCCAATGGTCATATTTTTCCTTGAATTTTAGAGGTACCTATAAATGTGTCACTCAAACAATGGTTAGTTAGTAACTGAATGAACGACATCATTTTATATCCAAAACATGAGTAAGAAAAAATATGTCTATTTAAGTAAATTCAGTTATTCGTAATGTAAGGAAAAATAGTTCAGAGTCTTACCAAAAACAATTCAGAGTGTATAATACAAGGATATTTGGATTATATTTATCATAAGAATTCAAAGATAGGATTATATATAATTACAGAGTTTGAATTTCAATGAAATTCGCATTCTTTAATTCAGTAGAATTCAGAGTCTGAATTCATAAGTGTTCGGATTCTGAACTTAAAAAGTTCAGATTCTGAATTCATAAGAGTTCGGAGTCTGAACATACAATGTTCAGAGTCTGAATTCAGAGAACTCAGAGTCATAACTCAGAAATTTTCAGAGTCTAAATTTTGAAAACTTCGAGTCAGAACTCAGAAGAGATCGGAGTCTGAATTTAGAGAGTTTGGAACCTGCATTCGGATCCTGAAAATAAAATGCTTTATATCTAAGTATATATATTATTCCAAGGTTTTGGATACAAAACTGAATTTTATACTTAGACAAAATGAAAAATAAAAAACATGGTAAGGATAAATTTCCATAGGGAAGGGAAATTTTCCTTAAGGAAGGAAAATTTTCTTTATGAAAGTAAAACATAGGGTAAATGAAATTTTCCTTTAGATAAGGTGTTTGTGATTTTCAAAACATGAAGAAATGATAAAGTCATATGGAAACCTTATCAACTAAATAATCTCCCCAAACATGAAGGAATGGAAAATTCATAAGGAAACCTTATTGACTCAACTATCTCCCCCTTTTTTGAAAGCACAAATAGCCTTACGAAAAAGAAAATAAGGACTTTAGAAAATATTTTTCTGAACTCTAAAAGTAAATATTATCTCCCTTAACACATGGGCATAGATGAATACGAATAACTCTGCCTTAGGATTTGGAACACTAAGGATCATATTCTAGATTTCCGGAATGACTTTTTTCATTATCTTGAATACGGAAATCATTGTGATGAAAACCCCCCCTTAAATGAAGACTCCCTTACGTATGGAAATTTCTTCTTTTATTAGAATTATTTTTCATTTCTCCTCCTTTGTGATATTCAAAAAAGAATTTGAGGGTATAGAATAGAAATTATGGTACCTAAAATATAAGTACAACACATCCAAAAGACAAGAAACCATACAATTCATTATGATAGAAACAATTCATTTAAGTCTTCATCATTTCAAAATCTGATGACACATTTCTTATGGTTCTTGATACCTTTGACAG
Source organism: Viscum album (assembly GCA_963277665.1). Lineage (NCBI taxonomy): Eukaryota > Viridiplantae > Streptophyta > Magnoliopsida > Santalales > Viscaceae > Viscum > Viscum album. The sequence continues at coordinate 677,410,149 of OY728158.1, read as the reverse complement.
TATAATTATTTAATTTTATATAATATTTTAATCGACAATCAAGGATCTACAATTAAAAATAGTTTTTTAATTTTAAAAAAATCTCTACAACCACTATATTCTCATCTCTTGTCTTTTTTTTTTATCAGTAGGAAAACCAAAGTCTATCATACACATGTGAAAGAAGCATACTAATACTCCTATGAGAAAATAGAAGGATCAAACGAATCCTATATGAGTATACTAAACATCCCCAAAATCACTAAGGCATGATCACCAAGTAATTAAAATCAAGTAATATAATATAAAACATGTCAATGATAGGGTACCCCGCGCCACTTTCCCACTAGTACGATGCTCTTACCCAATGTCATATGTCATGGAGCTCATAACCCTTCCATACACCACATCACATCCTACCTACACACACATGGGACTCACAACACATCTCACCCTCACACACCTAGTCCTCACAAAACATCCCACCAACACACACCTGTTCCTCACAATACATCACAACATATCTCATCCTAATGACACCTAGGATACAAACCACCTCACCTGCAAACACCCAGGCCATCACTTCTCTCCCAAAAACACATAGGAAAAAACCACCTTGTCCACAAACACCTACGCTATCACAACCACCATCTAATGCACTAACAGACCTCCAACCATCATAGCATGTGCCATATCAACCTCACCTGGAAGGGAGAGTGGAGAAGAGAAGGTACCCATCCATTCGTAATCCTCACCAAATGTTTGAAAAGACACCATCCACCATGATTATGGGTGTGTTTGGAATATAGTTCTCAAATAGGGTGGGATGAGAATATAAATCACAATTAAATACAAGTATATAATACCAAACACTCAAGGTCGGCCTATGAGTTCTCAAACAAATGACCAACTCACAAAACCTTCACTTTTTATGCTACCTCTAAATACACAACATCACACATCAAGCCATAAACCCCATTTCACATTTTAACCAATTCATTTAACAATTTCTATTCCCTTAACCAAAACAATCGAAGTCTTTCAAATCATTATTAAATAATTATTTATTCATTCCATCACTACATAGGAAGCTATCAAGCATGACATATATCAAGAAACATAGTAATATTCATGGGAAATTAATGCACTTCACATTAAAGACACATCATACCATGACCTCTCAATATACGGTAAAGCTTTCAGGATGTTATTAAGGAAAATTCTATCAATGAAAACCCATATCAATCACTATTTTCCTTCTTCAAAATCAACCTCCTAGAATAACATATTAACAGAACTAACCCCAACTCACAACCACATCCTAAAACACATTACAACACAAGATATTTTACATCCCCTCTACATAATCATACCACACCCATCACAACCCCATTGTAAGACCACATTTCATCCACTTCTCCCACAAACACAAACCAAAACAATGCCATAAATCACATAATGGTGTGTACCAAGCAAAAACCCATTTTTAGATTTAATAATCCATCCCTAATTTAATTCCACTTGTTAATTTATATTTTAACATATAAACTATATTATCCTAGGGCATCCATTTATTAGTCAAATATACATAGTTAACCAACATTTATATATAAGCGTTTAACGGAACCAAACAACCTGAAACACATAAACACTCTTTGCACAAACAAGGACCCCAATAACCACGATTTTCAGTGGGTGGTTATCCCACAAAAATTACAATATCAATGATAAAAAAACATACATAAAGATCATATGTCACTTTATCTATCCCTTGTATATTGATTCTTAAACAAATTTTATTACCTTTATTAATATGGAATCATCTATATTCATAAGGGAAAATAGCTATATACCCATAACATGTGATACACAATTAATAAAGACAAAGGAAATCCTACTTGGAAGAATAAAAATCAACACTTCGTGGTTTCAAAATAATCGGGGCATGTGTACAGCAGGAACTCTCCATGAAATTAAAACCAGACTATAGGCCACATGACTTTGATGGGAATAAAAGATTTGAAATGTATCATAGTAAGAGAAATCAAGAATGAATGAAAAAATGGGAAATATATTTAGGATTTAGGAATATCTGATCCAAGTCACAGATTATATACGGTTTTAAATTTCTATTAAAGGAGGATCTTACCAAGACCACATTGTTTGACCATTTCAAAGACTTTAGACCCTAAAAAGAATAAGGATATAATTAAAACATTTTAAATGACTCTAAAATCCATCAATTTGGTCATTAAGACCAATTCTCATTATAAATGTTTTAAAAAAGGGAAAACTGGAAATTGGTAGCAAAAATAAAAAACTATTCAAAAGGAGGCACTGTTGGTAGTGAGGTAACATCATGATGAACTACTAGCCACTGTTAGTGAGACACCATCGGGTGAGACACCTCCATGAAGGACACTGTCAGACAAGGCACTACCAGACAATACACTGCCAGGGTAACCTACCTCCAGGCATGAGGGGTCGCCAGGGTGAGACACAACCAGAGAGATACCACCAACAACCTACCGCCAGGCATGAGACACTACCCATAAACCACCACCAGGGTGGGACACCTCTAGGATGAGCTATCACTTGGGAGGTACTATTGTTGTGAGACACCATTAGTGTGAGACAACATTGACGCGAGACACCATTGGGATGATATATCATTAGAAAACATGGAAAATTAAGAATTTTTCCAAACAATGTAAATGATCCACTTTGACCTCCTTTGACACCTCAAACACCAAATCTCCCACAAATTAATGGACTAGAAAGGTCAGTTCCATTTCATAAAATACCTCTAAAACTATTCTTTACCTCAATAATTCAAAAAAAACACAATGAAAATAGAGTAATGGTTCGAATAACTATACCTTAAGATACCTCTTAAGGATATCATCTCACTTAAAACATGCTTCCAACTAAACATATAAAAGTTCAACAATAACCACCTTATGTTATTAAAAAGATATGTTGGAAACCTCTACACCCAATAACTTCTCCTCTAACATCTGCTAAAAAGGCCTTATCATCATGGTTGTTGATACATTTACCCAAAACTCCACAGAAAACGTTTTCACAACTATATAAAACTACACTTTCCAAACACATGAATCAGGGAATTCCGCCCTCCATGTCAAGATACTATCCACTCTAGGTGGTACTGACTCGACCGCATGGGTTTAATCACATCATAGTTAATGAATCTCGAATAATAATCATGTCCTAGCAACTTCATATGTGATGATTTTATCACACATCACAAATAAGTAAAATACCTCATTTCATAATTAACATGGTTCAAAAATCACATCATAAAGAAAAACAGAACAAGGAAAAACTCAAAAAAAACCCTGGGTACTAGGCACGCATCTACATCTCTCACTCCCAAGTACTCTCCTCCGAGCCACCAAGCCTCCACAACACATGAAACAAAGGAATTTGTTTCCACACAACACCTTATCTCGAAGATCCTAGATCTCTATTGGTCATTCCACAAACATTTCATCATCCTAGATACCTAATTATCTCCATTCATTGACATGGATGTCATCATGCAGATACCTATGAAGGTGAGATACATGAAATAAATTGTGTGTCCTTTAAAACAATTGTGGAAATTACACACAATACACCACCTCACCATCTTTCCCCAACACCTAAGAGGGTCCAACAACCTTGGTGGAGAGAATACTCCCTCTCCCAATACTTCGCTTCCCACATCGAGGGGAAACCTTCAAGAACACATATTCCCTAACCTTGAACTCCAAGGTAATCCTATAGCAATCAGCATATGAATTATTCTGGTCATGTGCTACTTTCATCCTCTCACGAACAAGATGAACCTTTCTATAATGTTTTGCACCAAATTGAGACCAAGAATATTTTTCTCCCCAATCTCCATCCAACATAATATATAATGACGTGGTCTCTCATACAAGGCCTCAAACAGTGCCATGCCAATGAAATGTTGATAGATTTAATTATAAGAAAAATCTACCAAAAGAATTTGGCATACCCATGATCTACCAAAGCCTAATATAGATACTCATATCATATCCTACAATTTTTGGATAATCTGTTTCTTCTTCTCATCTATTTGTAGGTGGAAAGAAATGTTAAGGCATAACTAAGTACCAAAACCATGCTTCAATACCCTCCAGACTCATAAGGTAAACAATGCATCCCAATATAAGGAAATGGACCTCATAAATCCATTCAACGACACCACTTCATCCATGTACCTCTCAACCAAATAATCCACTAAACCCGAATCTTTGATCACTAAGAAGTGGAATTATTTCATTAACTGGTCCACTATCAACTAGATAGCATCATAACCTCCCTAATATCTGGGTAACCCTATGACATAATCCAAAGAGATGTCATCCTATTTCCACTTGGGAACATACAAGGGATGAAACAAACCACTAGTAACATGATGATAATATTTTAACTGTTGAAAAACCAAGCACTTATCCACAAACTCCTCCACTTTCCATTTCATCCAGATATAGCAAAATAGTATCCTTAAGCCACGATACATCTTGGAAACTTTTGGTTTCACCTTCAAAGTTGAACTATGAAACTCATGGAGGAATCTATTGGACATTAAAATTGGAATGAACAGCCTTCCATGAAACAACTCATGATTATGACCATCCTCCAACCATCCCTCTAGACCATCATCATGGCCAACATGATTGTGCATCACCTCTGCTTCTGATTCTTCCTATTGGGACTACTTCACCTGATGATTTTTATAATTCTTAACAATAATATAAAACAAACATCCTTTACCACCATCCACTCTTATATCTAAGTGAAAGTTTGAAAACTCCTCCATCACTCTCCAATCATATGTGGATTTTCTAACAACCTAATCCTTTTAATTCCTTATCATAGAATCATCCATAGCAGTTTCCTTTATTAAGGTGTAGGAGATTACAAAATCATAGTCTTTAAAAAACTTCATCCACCTCCAATTTTTTAGATTCAGGTCACAATAGGAATAGATATACCTTAAACTCTTGTGCTCTCTAAAGACTACAAAGTGCTTCCCAATGAGGTAATGTCACCACAACTTCAGTGAAATAACCATGGCTACTAGATCCAGATCAATGGTGGAATTTTTACACTCATGAGGATGTAGATTCCTAGATTCATAAGAGATCACTATTCATTTTGGCATCAGCATGCATCTCAAAACCAGATAGGAATCATCACAAAACACCTCAAACATTATCCCTTTCTCAAGTAACCCGAGCACTAGGGAACTGACTAACTTCCCTTTAATGTAATTACATTTTTCTTGGAACTGAACACTCTAGACGAAGTCTTGGATCTTCCTAGTCAAAGTTGTAAATAGGTCTAAAACTCAATATAAATCATTTACAAACGTATGATAATATCCTGCAAGTCCAAGGAAACTATAAACTTCTACTACATTCTTGGGTGCTTCCCAAGAAACAACTACTTAAACCTTCAATGGGTATACTTCCACACCCTTCTGAGACACCACATGCCTAATGAAATGCCCCTATCATGTCCATAACTTACTCATGGGAAACTTTCCATAGAGTAGGGGGCATAAAAGAACATATAATACAATTCTGAGATGATTGGAATGATCCTCCTATGACTTCAATTAGATTAAGATATAATGAATGAATATGATAATGAAATAATATCGGAACTCTCGTAACATGGAGTTCATGATCCCCGTGAACATGGATGGTTCATTCGTCACACCAAATGACATGACTACAAACTCAAAGTTCACATACATGTATCAAAAGGAAGTCCTTGGGGGTGTCTCCCTCCTTCACCCACAATTAGTGATATCAAAACCGCGGGTTGATCATAGAAAACCAAATAAACACTATCAGTTGGTCAAAAAAATCATCTATCCTTGTATGTGGGTAATATTTTTTGACTGTCACATAATCCAACCTCCAGTAGTCTATACACTACTTCATACCATCGTCCTCCTTCTTTTTGAACAATAGTGGATCACCCTACAAAGTCACACTAGGCTCGATAAAACCCTTCTGCATCATATCATCAATCTTATCCCTCAACTCCCACAACTCATAAGTTTGCATCTGATAAGAATCCCTCTAAATCAGAGAAGCCTCAGGCTGTAAGGCTTTGCCCAACTCAACATCACGTCATGGGGGTAGTGTCACAACCTCTTTGGGGGAATCATCCAAGAACTCCCCAATAACCCTAGAAACCTCTACCATCTTAGTGTACAATGACTCCACTAACAAAAAATCCAATAATAAATTAAGGGGCTATACATTCCAAATTCCCACCTAAAACCCCACTCACTAATGAATACTGCACGTTGATCGTCCACATATAAGGACTATACTTTTCTATAGAAGTAGTCGATAATATTATGCATGTAATAAAACCATTTAGTTAGGAGGATGACATGTATGGGTTCATTTGTAGTAATAAATTATCCTCATGGGACTGATGTGGCCCCATCATCATTCTACACCTCCAACACACATTAAACAACCTGGTCTAGACTCTGACTTGCGTACCCAATACCAAGGCCATGGGAAGTCTCTTTATGTATAGTCCTAGAGCTTGGGATAGAGTGGTTGGAAAAAAGTATTGTGAAGTTACTAAATCAAACCAAGAACAAATAAGAGTACAAAATAAATTTATCATACCTCTTATGATCCGTGGCCCCACTGGAACTATTTCCTTTGTTACATGAAACTAACCACAACCAAATACTCTACCTCTATGCCGATGACCACCTCTATATAAATTTTTGGGTCATGGTCCTTGAATAGAAGGAAAATCCTGAGGTCTGCCTATAACAACTCCATCTCCCCTCTATGGAGAAAAATATTGTGTCCCATTCTACTAAAACGGTCTCTCTAGAAACTATTGTTGAGGCTGGAGTTGAACCTCTCCACCTCCAACAAATTGAGCGTGTGGATCCACTGGGCATTGGCTCTTGTGATGACCAAGATCCCCAAAACCAAAACACACTAGCACAAAGCTCCCAGAAAAATTACAGAAACCATTGGCACCAAAAGTCTAGAAAGGATGTTACTGAGGTCGACTTCCTTCTGGTTGAAACCTCGATGTACCTGGTTCCTGAGATCTTCTACTAACAACTCTTCCACATAAAGAAATATACTAGATCCCCTCTCATGATAAACATCCTCATGGGTGAATCCACTTGATCACTTATTCCTTCTTCTAAACCTCAAAATACATTGGTAGTGTAAAATGAGTAAAAACATATAGGATAAAATGAAGAAGTTTCTCCTAAAGACATCTTGTATGAGACTCCTCATCCAGAAAAAGATCTGGGGGAAAACGCAAAAGGTCCTTGAACATGATTTTTTTCTCCCACACAGACATAATCCCCTACTTAAGGGAGAGTATATTCTTCCTCTTATCACCCTTCATGTTCGATTAAAGGAACTCTTCCTAGAACTCCTTCTAGATGTCAACCCCCAAAATAGTTTCTTCCTTACACTCTCCCAGATACAATGTCTACCACTAACGTGCATCTCCCATCATCTGACAAACTATCAAAGGGACCAAGTACCCCATTGGTACCCATATAAAATTGAATTTATTCTCCACCTCCTCTAGACATCTCTCTGTCTCCACATCGGAGACCCGGACATCATACTTCCCTAAGGCCTTTTTCTTTAAAGTGTGCAATTTCCTCTACCATTAATCATCCACCTCAACTACATCAACCCTATTACGATCAAATGTATCATGATGAAAAACATCAAATACCTAATCCACACATGGATGATGAATATGAGTCATTGTTGAATGGTTAAAAAATATTTCCTAAGCCTAGGTAGTATGTAATTTTTTTATTATATATTTTAATTCATTTCATTCGTTTTTATCCATTTTAACCTTCCCAAAACAACCCAATTTAAATAATAGCACAATTTATTATGATGAATTTACTTTTCCTATGTCTCTACCCTACAAGGAGATCCATCTCACTTAGTCATTCAATATGCTCAAGGATCGTGCACTGGATCATGGGGACCTTAAAATCCTATGTCCTAGCTGGTCTCCTTATCATATGTCATGCCCCAAGGTCAACTAGAATTGTTTCTATACCAACCCATGTTATCCTTACAGTGCCTCACTCTAAAAATCATCATATCTATAAACTATCACCTTCGATACCACTCTATCAGGTCCCTCTCCCTCCAAAGATACCCCTCATAGGCTGGAAATTAAGAAAGGGAGATAATGACCCACGAGTCCGGCCTCCAGTAGGACCTAGGTTGGTGACTAGTACCAAGGGTGTACAAATCTCCCAATACGGGAGGCATTTACCTTATTAAAAACAATATCAGGAGATAAGAGGAATCAAACACAAAAACTAGAAGACATGTATGAAAGAGAACCACAAACCATCCTAATTCCTTTTATAAATAGAACTGATAAAAATAAGATAATGTTTCTAAAGTAAATGTGAAAAAGTAAAGCTAAGTAGCAACGTAGAAACTACCAAGAATAGGAGTTAGTGAGGTTTAGCAAGGTCCGTGAAATCCTCTTGGAAACCTGAAAATAGTTTTATATACATAGGGTGAGAATAGATGTATACTCAATAGGAAAACCAAAGTCCTCATTCACATGTGAAATAAGTATACTAATGCATCTGTTAGAAAATAGCATAACCAAACTACGCCTATACAGGTATACTAACTGTCCCCAACCTCACTAAGGCACACTCACCAAGTAACTCATGTCAAGTAAAATAATATAAAGTGTGTCGATGATATTGTTGCCACACTAATTTCCCATAGGTATGACTCTCTCTCCCAATGTTGTGAATCCTGACACACATTCCTTTAATATACCACATCTCATCCTTCTCACACACACCAAGGCCTCACAACACACCTTGTTGGCACACACCTGGTCCTCACAACACATCCCACCCACACACACTTGGGCCTCACAATACAAAAAATCACATCTCATCCTGAACACACCTGGGAAACAAACCACCTCGCTCAAAAACACATGGCCTATCGCATCTCACCCAAAGACACATGAGCTATAACTAACCTAACTAAAAAACACATGGGATATCAGAACCACCATCTAAAGAACTCACAATCCTTCGACCATCACAACCTATGTCATACCATCCTCTCCTAGAATACATATCAGGGAAGATTGGGTACCTATTCATCTGTAAATCTCACTGGATGATGGGAAATACATCATCCCCCATGACTATGGTGGTGTGTAAAACATAGTGCTCATTTAGGGTGGGGTGCAAACAGAAATCACAAGGAAGTAAAAATATATAATTATATAATACCAAACACTCAAACACAACCTATGGGTTCTCATTCAAATTACCAACTCACAAAACTATCACCTTTGTTGCTACCTCTAAATAAAAAATACCACACATCAAGCCACAAACCCCATTTCACTTTTCTAACCAATTCATTTAACCATTTACATTCCATTAACCAAACCAAACCAATCCATTCTAAACTTTAATAGACAATTATTTATTCATTCTGTTACTACATGGGAAACAACCTAGCATGACACATATTAAGTAGTACTATAGCAGTCATGGTAAATTAATGCATTTCACATTAAGGACACATTATTCCAAGACCTATCGATATGAGGTGAATCCTTATAGATGTTATTAATAAAAATACTCTCAAAAAAGACCCATTCCAATCACTAATTTTTTATTCAAAATTATCAACCCATAATACCATATTAACAAAACCAACCCCCCAACTCACATCCACATCCAGCAACACATTACAACATAATCAAATTCATAGCCCCGTTGCATATTCATACCACACAAATAATAACCCCACTATACGACCACAATTCATCCACCTTCCCCACAAACAAAAACCCCAAAAATCCCACACATCACATCACCATGCGTAACAAGTCAAAATAAAAAACCATATTTAATAAGGAATCCCTTATTAAATTCCACTTGTTAATTTAGGGGTTATCACATAAAATGTATGATCTAGGGGAATCCATTTATTATCTAAATTAATGTGGTTAACAAACTTTTATATATATGTTCCCAATAGAACCAAACAACATGAAATACATAAATCTTTGTGTGTTCAAACAATTACCCCCAACATCCATGATATTTAGTGGGTAGTTATCCCATACAAATAAAAATATCAAAAATAAAAAACACACAACAAGATCATATTTCACTTTCCCCATATCCTATATATCAATTCAGTAACATATTAAATTACCTTTATCAATCTGGAATCAACTATATTCCCAAGGTTAAACATCTATATACCCGTCCCGCATGATGAAAAATTAATAAAGACGGAGGAAAACCAACTTTTAAGAATAATGATCGACACTTCTTGGTTGCACCAAAACATGGGTGCACGTACAGTAAGTACTATTTTGGAAATCATGAACCAACTATAGTCCAGATTACTCTGATGAGAAGAGGGATTTGGAACGTCTCATAGTAATATAAAGAAAGATGGAATGAACATAGGGAAATATATTTTGCCTTTCGGAAGATCTGATCCAAGTCACATATTAAATTAAGTTTTATATTTCCATTTAAGGGGGATCTGACCAAGACCATATGTTTTGACTAATTTAAAGCCCTCAGACCCTTATTGAAATAAGGATATAATTAAAACATTTTTAAAGGACTCTAAAATGTATAAATTTGGTCATTATGACCAATTCCCATCATAAAAGTCATAAAATTGGAAAAACCTGATACTAGAAGTAGAAATGAAATTTGATGGAAAGGAGGAACCATTACCGTGGGGCACTATTAGGATAAATTCCCTTCCACTATCAATGAGACACCTCCATGTGAGACACCTCCAGCTAAGACACTGCTAGGTAAGACACCTCCAAACAAGACACCTCTAGATGAGGCACCACCAGAATAGACACTGCTAGGGTGACCTACCACTAGGCATGAGGCACCACTAGGGTGAGATTCTACCAGCATGATACCAAAAGCAACACACTGCTAGGGAGACCTACCACAAGGCATGAGGAACTACCATGGTGAAAAACCACCACCAAGCTACTGCATGGGTGATACATTGCCAGTATTAGCTACTACTAGGGTGAGACACTGCCAAGATTAGATAACACCAGGGTGAGACCATTGGCATGAGAAATCATTTTTGGGAGACACTTTTACTGTGACAAACCATTAGAGCAAGACATTGTTGGTATGAGAGACCATTGGGATGAGATTCCATTGGAAAACATGGAAAACTATGATTTTTTTCAATGTGTAGAAATGAGACACCATGACCTCCCAGGATACCTCAAACACCAAATATCCCACAATGTATTGTGTTTAAAAGGTTCAATCCATTACATAGGCCTATATTGAATGGTTAAGATATCCAAAATTACATATTCCATCTTTTGGAGATTATTAATTGATTTCCATGTAAATATTTGAATAGTAATTTTCACAAACTAGGTTAGACTGTAATATGACCTGGCACTAGACTCGGTCTGCGACAAGGCCCAAAAGGCATTCACAATCCTCCTATGTTGTAAACTAGCACCGAGAATCAAATATATCACAATGGGAACAATTTACCCCAATATAAACTAATGAAAATAAACCATATAGAGTACGCAACATAATTCATCAATAACTAGACATCAATAAATACATAAATAGGATCCAGATACAACCTCAACTTAGCATAGTATAAATTAAAAAAAGAAACTAAAACCAAACCAAAAATGACTCATTCTCCACGTGACCTCTTGGTCACCACCATCCCTATGGCTAGCCTACTCTAAAGTAAAACCTAAACCAGAAACCTAGACCTGCAAACATCTTGGGTCTACCGACGTCGAGTGGAACAAGTAGGGTGTGAGCATAAACAAATCAGTTGGTAAGAACCAAAGAATCAATACACATTATTTCCTTAAAATACTCCATAAAAACTATTTCAAAACACGTATAATGAATATATTTTTTTCATTTTAATGGAACAAACATAGCTTTCCTTTACTCGAAAAAAAACACCCACACCACTTTCAGATTTACAAAATAGAATTCCACTATAAAAACCCAATCTTAAAACCCAAAACTGAATAAAAAAACAAAACTAAGAGAGAGATAAAAGATATAAAATAAAGGAAATAGAGCAGGTAAACATAGAAAAGGAAAGACTGGTAGATAAAATAACCAAGTGTAGTATAATAATACAGAACATACTAAAAGTAATCATGGGAATTTCCTAAACATCTCTAGAAGAAATCACTCGATGTACTCAGATTGGACTTGGTTGTCGGTGTATAGTGAAGCTCTTTAGTCAATAATCAAACTGGATACTCTAAACTAGCCTTACCAATAGCACATCCCACCTGGCCTCTCAGCAAATCTAGGGGTACCATCCCATCTAATCAGGTTCAACAAGAAACCATCACTCGACCCTCTAGATGACACCCATGAATCCCATTATAATAGTACTCAGAAAATGAGGATGTCCTCACATGCATGGCATAAACCAATAACCCACATATATCAATGTGATTTCCTATACCAAACTCTAACACCAATTATGTGGAGGCCCTCTCTGTGGAGTGACAACCATAGAGGTTCCCATTACATATCAATCCATTAAAAAGTTTCAACCGAGCCTACATATCACATGATTTTGAAAACCAACGTCCAAAACATCATAAAATACTAACCATCCCTTTAATATTTCCAAGTAAAACCATTTAAAAATAATTTTCCAAAACCAAGGTGAAAACACAAATCACGCCCTAAATGTTCCAAATGGTCCTTCATTATTATTTAGTTACAAAACCAGATTTCAAGTTTTCAAATAGAGAAGGATTTAGGAAACACTTTTGAAACCAAATTTCATATCATTTAAAAACCATGGAACCATTTAGAAAACACATATGGTTTTTGAAATAATGAATAATATGGGGGGAAGTGTTTTAAAAATATGGGGTTTAAGAGAGACATTTTCTATATAAATCCATTATCATTTGTGAGACAATCCATATGTGAACCCCTTATACATATTGATGTCCCCACGTCTAATGGAACACAATGAATCGTCACCAAATTACCCAAATTTTATGTTCATAATCAATGATATTTTTGCAACCATATTACACCTAACCATCAACCCATAAATATGTCCTTAAACCACACAACAAACTCAGTTCATAATGAAAACGAAATTACTAAAACATAATCAAGACTAAACACAACCCAAAGTAATAAATCTTATTTTTAAATATCAATTGGAATTTTATCAAACACATTGAATACATATAGATATAGACATGATTGAGGAAACCCTTTGGAAACATAATTTCATCGAATTTCCAACATAAAAACACAAAAATTAATTAAAATAACACACCACAAGCATGATTAACACATGTTATAAAAAAGTTAGGAACGTTCAAGAATCAGTGGTATGTTTCATAGGAAAATAATGGAAACACCTACCTCAACGATGTGTGAATGCAAAACAAACTCCAATAGAGGGATGAAATTAGAGCAAGAGATGAGTTTCACACCCCCCCCCCCCAAATTAAAGGTAACACAATCCATACATAAAACCTAGCATATAGGGTCTGTCCAAGAGATTACCCACTCAAATAAAACAAAGAACACAATATAGGGAGGATATGAGTATATGAAATCGACCAAAAAATAAATGAAACTCGCCTTAGATCCTTGAGGAAGAAATAATAGAGGAGGAGGAACCAAGGGAGAGGAGATTGGAAGCACTCTCATGTGAAAACATTGCCCAAGGGGTAGAGGAACCCAATATGGTTTTTAATTAGAGGAGGTAAAACATGGAATTTAATGTTTTATAGAAATTGGGAAAGCCACATGGTTTGGTCACACCGTTTTCCAAACAATGAACCAAGTGTGCATTCCCTACTAGAGATGGATCACACCTACATAGGTTATCCACGTGGTTTGGGAAACCATGAACCAACCATGCAACTTAGCTCTGTAAAAAATTCGGATTTACCTCACATGTTGGATTCATGGTAACTCTTAATAGTGTGTTTGTCATGCACCATGTCCCTAAACCTAAAAGAAGACTGCATGATTCTTCCATGCCTCACACGGTTTGGAAAAACCGTGCTCATGTCTTTCCAGTCAAATCCTTCAAAAAATTGATCTAAAAACACCCCTAGTCAAATCAAACCACACGGTTTCCTCTCAAACGGTGCACTCAAGTAGTGCATTGGGAAAAAAATCACTTGTGACCTCTAAAACCAGAAAATATTCCATGGTAAATCAACCAAAATATTCAATAAAAAAAGGAATAATATAATATAATATAAAGGTTGGGTTGTGACAATTACCCCACCATAAAAAATTCATGCCTCAAGAAAGTCACGAAGTTGAACAAGAATAAAAACTCAACCCGAAATAGAAAATATCCAAATGGAACCATGAACCCTAGGGTGAACTTTGAACTCTTTCATTCACACCTAACCAGATCTCATAAAAAAATGAGTAGAATCTTAGGACATAGAAGATGGTCTTCCCCACAACATGGAATTGACCAGTACTGATCAAAACTTTGACAAATCCATGATAATATCCATGGTGGGTATCACCACTGTTCAAAAATAGCCTAGTTAAAACCATCCTTATGAACCACAGTAGGGACCAACAACACAACCCTTGGAAACACTCAACCTGAGTAGCATAATACCTTACACAAGGGGAAACCCACTGAAGGAACTAGAATCAAACAGTAAACAAAACCACAATTCATCAATTCTACAGGATGTGAGCATATAAAAAATGAGCACAACCCAAAACCCAAAGTGATCCAAAAAAAGTATAACCAAATCCAGTCTAAAACACCAAGATCAACCAAACAATTCCGAGAAAATGAGACCCCCAAGATTCTTCTAATTCTTACTACAATAATGAAAGACTCAACTAGAAAAATCAATATGTTCCCACTCCAGCACTGGTGACAAAATCAGGGCCCAGGTTCTCTACACCCCCACAAATTCCTGACTACATGAAGAGATTTACTCTGGGGCCTATTGATAGAGCTCGGACGTCTTGAATCATTTTCCCCCACAGTTTGGAGATGAAAACATTCACATGTGGCTTTCCCTTTTAGAAAATTCACATAAGAAACTTATCCAGGTGACCCAAACAACCACATTGATCAAAAGTATTCAAAGGATTGTGGAAATTTGGATTTGAATTCCTGAATAGAATATACTGAAGGTACACTAGAAAATAGTATGATGAATGAGATTCTAGAAAAGGGAAAGGAGAATCTTAAATAATAGGTTACTCTTGTACACACGTCTCACCATATTGGTAACCTTCACGAGTTCCAAGAAAAACCACCTCATCAACCCCCACTGATTGCACTCTAGAAACAAACTTGGCTTGGAATTCCTTATCTACAAACTTATTGACCTGAAATTTCCCGAATGAGAGAACTAAATGCTTAATCTCTAGTTGAAGACCCAGGACAAAAAATGATATTTTTTTTATCGTTCGATGTAATATCCATAAAAAAGTAAACCATATCTTTAAATGGTCAAAATAAACCTTCATCATTCATTGAACATGCTGAATACTTGAGAGCTATACCACATTCATTTCCATTAAATCCTATGGTATGAAGCATCTGATAAAAGTGGTCATAAACAATTCCCAATAAACCTAAACTTGAAACAACAATGGGATGATTACCTTAACCCTTTCCAAATCTGGACCTTCAAATGAACTCAAAAAATAACACATCCTCATGTATTTAAGAGTTATTAATAATCATAATGCACCTTCAACTTTCTCATTCCATTCCTCAACCTCTAATGGACCTCAATCACAATGGAAAACTCGAAACAACAGATAAAAACCTGACTTTGCCACCAAACTGGGAGTTTGGGCAAGGCTAGCAACTAGAAAATACTCACTGGAAACCCTTCGGTTATTTTTGGGAGGTATAATATAAATAACATAAATACACATAACCGAATTAGAATCAATAAAAAACTCATGTGAAAACAAGATTGCATACCAAAAAATCAACCCATAAACTAAACATAACAAAACCAAACCAAAATCAACTTTCAAAAACCACCAATTTCTTTCCAAATTCCAAAATAGTTTCACCCCAATTCCATTTTTCACAATTCCTAACTCATTTCCATAACCAAATCAAACACAATAACCCACCATTAAAACAAACCAAACTCTTAAATCATTTCCATTTTTAAAGGAACTATTTTCCATCCAATAAAAATTTTCCATTTCAAAATCCACTCACACCAACCAAAATCAAACCAAAACATAACTCACATCAAAACTCTAGAACTATAAAACTATTGGTCATCCATAGCTTGACCATATGGTTTAGAAGAACATAACTCAAGAAATCACCAACCACTAGAAGTATATTGAACCATCCACACAGGCTCCAAACGGGCCACTACTCTATGAAAGCTCATTGTGTAACACTAGATCACTTCAATTTTCATCCCCCAGAAAATAAAAACCAGAATCTAAACAATTGAAGGAACCCCAAAATCCAAAACAAAAGACTCAAGTCCCATACTACCCCTGGTAACTCAAGGATCAGGATAATCAAGTTTTCATTACATCTTTCTCATACCTACCTCTTGAGTTATGATAATCCTAATCTTCAAACTACTTGATTACCCAAATAAAAAATGGATGCTCTGATACCATTTTTTCAAAAACTAGGATATGTTTCCATCTGACCCAACACCCGACAAGACCCATGATGATGATTGAAAGGAGTTATCGGTCCTCTTGGGCTAGCAACTAGAGTTTTTCGTGAAAGATTTCATAGTGGGAACAATTTATCGCAGCAGTGACTAATTAAATTAAACTAAATAATGTATACATCATAAACTAGTAATAATTGGAAATAAATAAATACTTAAATAGTATCCAAGTAAATTAACTTAGCAAAGAAGAAACTAAAAAATTATACTAAAACCAAACCAGAAATGACTTGATCTTCACATGACCTCTTGGTCACTATAATTCATAACTCTGGAATTCTCTAAAGGTAATCCTTAACTAGAAACCCGAACCTTAAAAACTACTCAGGTTTATGGATGTTGAGTTTAACAAGTAGCATGTGAGAATAAATAGATCAATGGTTAAGCACCACATAATCCATACTTTTCTTTTCCGGAAAATCATCAATAAATAGTAGTATAAATCACTTATAATAAAAATATTATTTTATACTTTTACAGGTATAAAAAATCTTTCCTTTATTAAAAAACAACACATAAACACACACACACACACACACACTTGTTCCCTCTTGTTAAAAAATTACACTATTAAGACCCAATCAAAATATCCAAAACCAAATGGATGAACCAAAATAAGAGATCAAAAGCTAAAAAAATAAAGGAAATAGACTAGGTAAATATTATAAAAGGAAATAACTAGTAATGAAAATAACCAAGTGTTGTCGAATAAAACAAAACACATAGATAGTAATCATTAAAATTTCATAAACATCTCTATAAGTAATCCCAATATCTACTTGGATCGAAAACAGCTTCCAGTGTATGGTGCAGCTCTATAGTTAATAACCAACCTGGATTCTCTAAACTATCCTCACCAGTGACACATCCCACCTGGACTATCAAAAAAATAGGGGTACCAACCCATCTAATCGTGGTCACCAAAAACCCTTACTCAACCCTCAATATGACACCTAGTAATCCCATGCTAATAGTACATGAACAATGATGATTTCTCCACACACAGGACATGAACCAATATCCCATAGATTCCACCATGGTTACCTAGCCCAGACTCAGACACTGACTATATGAAGCCCCTCTCCTATGATAGGAAACTATATAGGTGAACATTACACATAAATACATTAAAAAGTGCCAACTGGTCCTACACATGACATGAATTTTAAGAAAATACAAAACATCTAAAAATTCCAATTAGATCATTAACATCTCCAAAATCAATCCATTTCCAAATCATTTTCCAAAACCTAGGTGAAAACAAACATCAGTCTATAAAGGTTCCAAATGGGACTTCATTATCATTTTGTTGAAAAACCACATTCTAAGGTGAAAAACAAGCCATGTTTTAGGAAAAACATTTTGAAACCACATTTCTGATCATTTAGAACCAAAGAACCATTTAGAAAATGCACAAGGGTTTGAAAGAAATATGAAGAGGAGGGAGGTGAAAAGTGTTTTGAAAATATAGAGTTCAATAGAGACATTTTTTATAGAAATACATAATCATTTGTGATCCCATACATATATCCACCTTATAAACATATGGATATTACCACATCCAATGGAACACTTTAAGAATAAAAAAATTACCCAAATTTCATGTTAACAATCAAAGATAGTTTTACAACATTTTTACAAATAACCATCAAACAAAAAATAAGAACCTAAAACACACCCCAAACTCAATTAATAATGAACACAAAATTACCAAAACATAATTATGGCTAAAAATAGCCTAAATTGATCAATTTCATCTTAGAGGATCCACTAGCATTTTATCAAACACTGTGAATGCATTTAGATATAGGTATAATTGTCAAAACCCTATAAAAACACAATTTCATAAAATTTACAACATTAAAACCCCATAATAAATCACAATAACACACCAAAAACATGAATACAACATATTAAATGTAATTTTGGAAAGCTCAATCATTAATGGTATGTTCTGAAAAGGAAAATAATTGAAACACATAACTCAAGGACATGAAAATGAAACAAAACTCCAAGAGAGATAAGAAATCAGTACAAGAGATGATTTGAACACCAAAACATCAAAGTAAAAAAATACACACATCAACCATAGCCTATAGAGTTCTCCAAATAGAAAACTCACATAAGGAAAAAAAAGAACCCAAGAGGTATAGGAGAAGAGAAGAGTAAATCGACCAAAATCTCAAAGAAAGTCACCTTATAACCTTGAATAAGTACCAAGGGAGGAGGAGGAACCAGGGGAGAGGATCTTGGGATCCCTCTCATGAGCCGAAATTGACAAGGGGGACAAAAATGGATTTTAATTAGGGGAGAAGAAATGGAATTTCAATTTTAAAGAAACTAGGAAAGTTACATGGTTTGGCTATACGGTTTTCCAAACTATGCGCCAACCCGGCACACCCTACTAGAGAGGGAGGACACCTGCACCAATTAGAAACCTATTTTGGGAAACAATGTGCCAATAATGCAACTCGAATCTGTCCAAAATGCAGAACCACCACACACGCTTATCACATGGTTACTCTTAACCATGTGTAATCCATGCACCTTATCAATAACACCAAAAGAAGGATGTACAGTTATTCCTTAGCCTTGAACAATTTTTCAAAACCATGCTCAAGTTATGTCAGAAAACCCATTAAAGAATAAAACAAAATAAAAAACCCATAGCCAAAGCCTAACACACAATTTTATCTCAAATTGTGCCCACAAACAATGCATTGGTACAAAAATCATCTGATACCTCCAAAACCCAAACATTTTCTTTTAGAACTCAAATCAAACATAAAATAAAATATCCCATACCAAGAAACTAATAAAATAAAATCAAAAACAAGTTCATGATGTGATATTTATGCTATACATTGTTATGTATCAATATTGTGTGATTATTTTTATATAATTTTTTGACAATCATTTCTACTTACCATATTATCCAAGAATTATTAGCATTATACATACACGTATACTTATTGAGCATCTGAGCTCACCCACTTCATATGTTTTCATTCCCAAAGATTACAAGAAGTGTATTATGATTGATATTAAAGGATATTCAAGAGGGGATAATGGTTTTCTCAATAAAAATACAATATCATATTTTATGTTTTCAAATTTAATGTCTAATTTCAGTATGTATATTTTTTTCCAAGACCACTAAAATGTTTGGTCCTTCTAGATGTGATCGCCTTTATGTAGTACCAATGAAATAAAGTTAAAACAGAATTTGGGATACTAGTTTTTGGGTATTTGTAGTGCGTATCAAAGAAAGTTTAGTAGATAGATTCAGAACGAGATTTTAGAAAACATTATGACACATAACTCTATGACTGACATTGAGGATAAGTCTAAGTATAGGATAAAATCATATAATTTTTATTTTGAAGAGATTATGTGGTTTTCCTAGAAATAAATCTATTTCATAATAATATAAGTGTTCATGGTGTTAGCATAAATACATCTAGTGGTAATATCCCTAAAAAGATTTGGTCAAGTATATCTCAACCATTATTCTAGTGCACAGTGAGGGTTCCCTTACTGGGCACCTTGTTTGACACTCCCATAGGATATTCTTGGGTTAATTCACATTTTGTTTAAAACCCATTATGAATGAATTTATAGTATTTTGTATGATTACATAATATTCCCAAAAAAACAAAATTTATTATTTTGTTATTATTTATAAATAAATTTTCAATTTATTTTTCATGTTTCACTATTTTCAAAATTATAAATTATGATTCAAAATGTTCTAATATAATATAGTCTATGATATTATTTAAAAATGATTCCCTTTGTAAGTAATGGAGCCATATCAATACACGTAGTCTGTGTAGGTACTTCTCTCTAGGGAAAAATAATGAAGCTGAAACTGGGTATGGAGATCGATGTAAAAACATTAAAACAATATTGGGGTTGTTGGGTGAGGTTATAAATAATAACCTTTACTATATGGAGAATCTAGATAATCCGCATCTGGGTGTATTAATATTACTCCAATTTATCCAATAATAAATTTCATCATTCAATAGAACCACAACTCCATTTTTAGTTGATCAATGGATATGTTACATATAAATGATATTTTATTCATAGAAAATTAATGAAATAGAGAAGGTTTTCATGTAGATTTATCATCCCATAGGGTATTCTAATCAATGGTGGTTATTATTTCAAAAAAATAATAATGGGGATGAATAATTTAGAATATAGTATAATTGTTTTAAGGTAATTTTCTTTGAAAATTATTTTCCTCATGAACAAAAAGTGTCTATAGAGAGAAAATTAAATATTCTAAGAAAACATTAAGAAGAAAATGTTGTTAAGTATGAGGCAGACTTTAAAATGTTAGTAAGGAATGTTTTTTACTACATGTGTAATATCTATAGAATTATTGGCCATTTCTTTGATGGGATCAAGCTGATACTTAAAAGGGAACAAGTCTCCTAGAAAATATCATCATATGATTATATTGTATCTAGTTTTATCAAAGTAGATAAAGTATTATCCAAGACTTATGGATTCATATTAATGAAAGAGAATAATAGGATAGAAGAGAAAAAATGGATAATGAGAATAAGATAAATTTTAATTTTCAAACAAGTGATACTTGAGGTAGAAAACACCATTTTATATACTTAAATGTAACTGGAATTTCATTAATGTGAGAATGAAAATGACTATAATTTACATGAATGTACGGTTGAGGGAGAAGAAATAAAAGTGTAGTGATTTAACTATAATTATATGGGTAGCTTTTCCAACCAATTCCCTAAAAATTAAGGGATCTCAGTGTATAAGAATCCATGGGTAGAAGTCTAAGATCATGCAATTACTATAGTTGATATGGATGGGCCTAGTGATATGGTGAAAGGAACACTTATCACCCCCCAGGATTTCAAATATTTTATTTGATTATAGTTTAAATTACCATTTTATATCTAAAGAATTTTATAAGGGTGTCACATCACCACCTCAACGATATGATTGTGATTAGGTAGTGGAAACATATAATGGGATGATGAATTAATCTCAAGTCTATTTCACTTCTCTAATAGAACTATGTGTGAATTTTCTTCATGTGAATATTGTTATTCTTCCACAATTTTAATTTTATTTAATTTTTAGTTTTGATTGACTCTCTAAATATATATACCTAATCAATTGACTATAAATGAGAGTAAAATTTTGTATTATGAATCAACCTTCAATCATCTATAAATGTAAGGATGAACCTGAACACACAAGGGAAATTAATTAAATCAATTGTTTTTTATACCTATTCAAGAGAAATATTTATCTAAAATGGTTGAGGACAAATTAACCAATGAAAAAGTTCATATTTTTTAGGGACATGCTGATGAATTTCCCATGGAAATTTATAGTCTACCCCTGAATTGTGAAGTTGAGTTTTCAATAGATCGCATATGAGGTTCTATGAATATTTCAAGTTCTCAATTTAGAATGGTACCAATTGAGTTGTTCTAATTGAAGAATCCACTTTATAAGAATTCAGATAAGGTATTCATTCATCCCATCTCGTTTCCATGGGATGCACATATTACTTTTTATGAGGAAAGATAGGAAATGTTTTTTATTAATTATTTGGAACTTAACAATATCACTATTAAGACCAAGTATCTTTTACCCCATATGATGAACTGTTTGATTAATTATGAGGATATCTATATTTCTACAAGATTGATCATTTATTAGGATATCATTATCTAAGGATAAAGAAAGATTATATACCCATATTTTTTCATATAAGGTATGATCGTTGTGAATTTATAGTAATTCCATTTGGACTTACCAATGATCCCTTTATCTTCATGGATTTATGGAATAGAATATTTAGTGATTACCTTATTAAGTTTTTAGTTGTATTTATAGATGATATTGTTATATATTCAATGGATAAGGAAGTGTATCAAGGATATGAGACCCTAAAGAAGCATAAGTTGTATGATATATTTACCATGTTTTAATTTTGGCTTCAGAAATTTTCATTCATAAGCTATATAATCTCAAGTGGGGGTATATCGATGGATCCTTCAATGATGGATGTTTTTAAAAATTTGATAGAATAACCATGGTAAAATAAATCGGTTATTTTCTTTGGTTTTCTAAATACTACTGATGATTTTTGAGAGAATTATCACCACTATCTAATATACTCATAATGTTGACTAGGAAGGGGGGGAATTACTTATAGATAGATGAATGTGTATAGAGTTTCAAATAAATTAATTAAACAATTTTCAATGAAACTGTGATTGCACTAAACTATAGTGAAGAAAGGTTTTTTATCAGTATTTATGCATCAAATAAGGTATTGGGATGTTTCCTCATATAGAAAGACATAGTGATAGCATATATTGCTCTCTAATTAAAAAAATTAATAAAATTACAAGAATCGTTATTTTGAGTTTACATTGATAAATGTTTTACTAAATATATGAAAAAATTATCTATATGGGGAAACATGTGATATATATATTTATTAAAATGTATTGAAGTATATATTTACATATAAATAGTTGAATATTCACTAAAGAAGATTGTTGGAGTTAGTCAATTATTATGCTTAATCATTACATTACCACTATATAATGGAAAACAATGTGGATAATGGTCTTAGTTAGAAAGACCATGGAAGTTTTTCTATAATGATAAATTAAAAATATATAATATTTATGGATTTTGAGAATATGTGTATTTAAATCATGAGAAAATGGGAAAGATCTTATCTTTCTTAGATGAATGTTTAACTATCCAACTATGAGAGGATTAAGAAGGCGTAGAAAGAAGATATTGAATTATAGAATAAGGTGAGTAATTTTCTTGAGTTCAATTATTTTCATTGTAACAAACATAGATTTTATGAAATATGTTTCTAATTAAATTTATATTTTTGGTAGCTTATGTTAAAAACAACACCAAGTTTTAACGAACCATAATATACTATTATCATTAATATTTAAAAATCACCATTATAAAAAATAAATTAATCTAGATGGTATGAATATTAATAAAGAAAATTTGAAAATTACTTATAATTTTTTATATAAATAGGATTAATTGATAAATACAAACATATATTTTGGTAAATTTTATATATACATTGAAAATATATTTCATCTCAAAAAATTATTTTCATTGCTTATTGTGAACAAACAATAAAATTATTTTTTTGAAATTTTAAATAATATATTTGAAAAAAATAACTTCATTTTTTAAATCAAAAGGTCTAAATTATCTTAGAGGGATTTTTTTAATTTTTCTAAAAATATTAATTTTTCAATGAGTAAAAAATACTCCTTTTTACAAGAAAACTGCCATTTTTTAAAGGAATTTAAAAGTTTCATTTTATTTTAAGATGGTTCTAAAAGTAATATTTGTTAAATTATGTTGTTTTTAATCTAATTTAGTTTATTTGAATTAATTCTATGATCAATTTGGATAAAATTACTTTTTAACCTTATGAAAATGTTTTCTTTTGAAAAAATATTTTCCATCGTGTAAACAGGGTTTAATTTTAAATTAAATTTTGAAAATTCTATGAATTGAATTTGGTAAAATATATCCCATATTATTAATTTCCGAATTTTTATTATGTAATATTTTCAAAATAATTTTTGGTCATAATGAATATAAAAAATGGAAATAAATTAAATATGGCAGTTAAGGTTAAAACGATATTACTAGGGATTAAACTAAAAGATAGGGTATAATTTTCGAATAAAAATTCCCAATTACTATTGGGTGACAATATTTTTACCTTTTCTCATATAATTTTCTATAATTAACCATTTTAGATCCTTGTTTCATGTGTAAAATATGGGTATATCTTTTTCTTCTCAAAAAATCTAAGTGTGTCATCTCCCCCACTTATAAAAGGGAACCCCCTATTTACTCTTATTAACACATCAAAAACCTTTTGTATATGAAATTACCTATCAAAATCCATTTCTTAATTACTTCCCCATGTCCTAGAGTACTTATTTTTATTAGGAAAACAGTCCTAAGAAGGATTTTGGTGCTAACCTAAAGAGGTTTTCCATAGAAAAGGTATCGTTCTTAACTGAGCGTATTTATTTTATTTATTCATCTAGAAACTTAAAATACTTTTAAAATATTCTGATATAAAAATATAATATTCTAACATATAATTATATTTTTTTATGTTATTTTAATAGTCCACATCTATCTCCTCTTTCAAAAAATGTGAAAGGAAACCGTCGATCGTGTACACAAGAGACTATCGCCTCGCAAACAAAGGTGATTTATTTTCCATCCCTACCTATCATAGAAGGATATAATGATGTACTTAATAGATTTATATTAATTAAATGAAATTATTTTAATTATGTAATTATAATATAAAATATACCTTCTTACATTCTGATCTGCAGAAAAATAATAATGTCGCTTGGGTGTACATGTGAATTGTCGCCTCCAAGAATTAATGTGATTCGATTTAATTTTAATTTGAAATGGATGATAATAAGGATAAATTTAAGGAATATAAATTATATATATGTCATAATAATTACTCTTTAATTATGATATATTATTTTCCTTTCATTCTTTCCATCCTTTGAGAAAATGGAAATAGTGTTCTTGTGTACGTACGACTAACCATCTTCATGAATGGTGTAATTCATTTTCTATCATTAAATTTTATAGATTACTATAAATAATTATGTAATGAATATAAATTATACTTATATCATGTTTAAAATCATGAAAATGATTAATTCATATTCAGATTAAAAGGTCTAAAACTACTGAACTAATATATAAAAGCAAAACGAAGTATTTATCACATGGGACAATGATTTTAATAAATAATTGTTAATAAAGGGGTGATAAAATGTTGTAATTAAATCATATATGGTATTATATTTATGATTATGGTACTATAGTAGATTAATCATAAACCTATATTTTTTATATATTATTTTTATACATGTTTGAAGAAAATTGATACTTGAGGTAAGGTATTTTTGTCTCTCTTTAATTTTTGTGAGACACATGTCATATTCAAAACCGGTTTATTTTATTTGTTGTATATACTGAACATTAATGTCATTTATTATGAATCTAATTAATTTTATAGGGATTTAAATTTTATCTGATATTATTTTTTTTAGGGGGATGATAATTCAAATGTTACCAAAGTGTTCGGTGTTTTATGTTAAAATCTCATTATTTGTGAGGATTGTTTATGATTATACTTATAATGATAAAATATTGTGATCTACTTCTCAAGAAACTCATAAATGTTATTCTCTTATATTTATTCCTATAAATTATATGTTTTCCTTTAATTTCCCTCTTTTTATGTACTCAATATTCCAAGGAAAATGTTTTTAAGGAAAACCAACTTTATTTCTCTATTTAGTTGAAACCCCTTTTCTCTTATATATCCATGTTTTAAATAATTTTATTAATGTTATACTATGATGGTTTAAATTACCCATGTTAGACTCTTTATAAACTGTGTAAAAATAATTTTCTTTTAACTTTCAAAAATGTGATACTTTTGAATCATAACGAAAATGTGGATGGAATTATTGTTTTAACATGTATTTTGTGAATAATATTTCCCACTTTAATAACCACCGAAATATTTTAAGATTACATTAAAATATTCAAATATCATTTTAAATGAAAATTTTTCTTTAATATTTGGGAAGATTTTATATTTAAAATAAGTTATTTTAAAGAGAATATTATTTTTTCCTCATGAAATGTTCAATGTGATATTTAAAACTCATTTTCCATTTAAGATGATGTTATTTGATGATAATTAAGTTTACTAAGGATATGATCCAATTATATCATACATATTATATCTATCAATAATTTATTATTATGATCAGAATATGTTTTATAAAAAATTTTCCTTTTCCAAGAGTTATACTTTGATGAATTGATGAAATGTTTATGAAACCCGTTTCATTTCCATGGGATATGTCATGGTGAATTATTTATTAACTATTTCAATTTCATGGGTTATAATTTGATAAATAGTTAATGATATTGTGTAACATGTATGTATGATCTTAATTATGTGATGTGTGGGTCTAGAATTTTATTTACACCCAATGAAAATAGTAGAGTTTTATACCACATAAGATAATTTTGGGGAAAAGCTGATGTACTCCATCTAATATGGGAAATAAGTTAATGTGCTTTATCCACTATGAGAAGCAGGTGATGGGGCCTAATTCTATATGTTATGGAAAACTTGTAGGGATGTCTAATCCACGGTTATTTTAGGGTCTTGGTAGTTAACCATGATATATTATATGGTTTCTATACTTATAAAGGTTCCACACTTATATGACAAGAACTTATGGTTCATGATTAACTTATGATGATTTCTTGATTTTATCATTCATGTATTTTGAAATGATAATGTTTTATTCCATATATCATGTTTATGATCTGAGATAGATTTAGCTTGAACATTTTATTTTATATTTATGATCTCATACCATTTTAATTACCTTATGCTTTCATATGAGCATTGATTTCTGTCTCCCATGTTTACCCTTACTGGGAATATGAGCTCAGCCTTCCTTATGTTTCCATTCCCTAGATTATGAAGAATAGTTTAAGTAGGTTTTTTATATAAATAATATATAATGTGAATATATTTATGGGACATTTTTATGATCATTCATGAAATTATGATGTGGTGTATCTAATATCCAAATAAATTAACCAATATGGTTCTCAGGCTTGTATTGGTGAAATGTACTGAATATTCATCTAAAATGATTTAATATTTATGTATGAAAATATTGGTTCTCTATAGATGGTACAAGAGGATATGTTTAGGTAAACTTTTGAACTTGGATGATAGAAAATTACTGATAACCTTAGGGATAAATCTAATGATAACTCTATGTATAGGTAAATATCGTTGAATTTTGGTGAATTATAGAGTGAGTGTTTTCCAAGAAATTAAATCCATGTCTATATACTATAAGTGGATGTGTCTCTATAATATTTTTACCTAGTGTTAATAACTATGAAAATGGAATACTGGTATTTGACTCGGTCATCACCTGGAGCATGATAGTGGGCCTTTCTATATAATTTTTTGAAACTATCATGGGATATGTTCTCAAAATTTAAAAATTATTTATGAACCATCATGAAGGTTTTGAATAGATTATGTAAAATTAAGGTTTCATATATTGAAAATAAGGTGTCATGATTTATATATCATATGAATTATTTTTTATAATTAACCATTCTGATTAAATATGTAAGATGGTCATGCTGTCTATTTTGGTTTTATTATGGGATTGAAGATAGAATGATGTTAAGATTGTAATTGGTATTATCAAATATTGTTGTACCCTATTTGAGCTTAGTTATATTAATATTATATATCATTAAAATTATCTTGTAATTTTAGTTCATATCCTCAATTATTACATGTTGAATTTTTAGTGAAACCCCATAATGGTGCAATGACGGTGTCTCAAGCCTATGTTTCTTATTCACATGAAGTTTATGGTACTTTTATCCTTTAAATCATGTTATTCTTCCTCTATTTTAATTTTATTTTATCATAGGCATGTATTTAAGTTCTATACATAAATCCTATATCAATTGGGGAAGAAATTAATTTATGTTTGAGATTAAAAACCAACCTAATATCTCTTATCAGTGGGATGATAAATTTGAACTTTCGATGGAAATCAGATCCATAGTATTAGTATTGATTCCCACTCAAAAGGTGTTTTATGTAAAAGGATTGGGAAGAAACTCAACATCATTTATATACCTATTGTTTTAGAGTTTTTTAATGTATTTCTAGAAGAGTTTTGTAGTATTCCAATAAATTGTGATGTTGATTTCTCAAAATTACTCATACCTTGTGCTACACATATTTTAAAGACTCCATATTGAAAGGACTTTATTGAGTTGTAGGAATTGAAGTAGAAATCCAAGAGAATCATGGTGAGTGATTAATTATGAAACATTTTTTAACTTGGGATGACCTTTTCATTTTGTTACAAAGAGAGATAGATCGATGTGTCTATTCATTTATTACCGTGAACTAACGAATATCACAATCAAGAACATGTATACTCTTCCCCATATTGATGACTTGTTTGATCAACTGTGCAAAAAATAAAACATTTTTTATATATACCTTCATTCTATATACAATTAATTGAGGATTAAGAAGGAGGATATTCCCAATACCACATTTTATAAAAGTTATGGACACTATGAATATAGCCATTTTCTCTTACTAATTCCCCTTCTATCTTTATGGATTTAATGAAAAGAGTATTTATTAATTCCCTTCATTAGTTTATTGTAATATTTATAGATTTTATTATTATCTATTCAATGTGCATGGAAGAGCAAAAATATCACCTAATGATTTTGCTGAAGACCCAAAACAAGGAGAAGTTTTATGAAATATATACCATGTGTGAATTTTGGTTTCCAATATTTTCATTTTTAGGTTGTATTTTTTCAAGATATGGTATTTCTATGGATCCAAAAATGATAGAAGTCACAAAAAATTGAACTAATCCAACCAAAGTGATTTATAACCATATTTTTCTTATTTTGGATGGATATTATCGATGCTTTGTGTAATTTTTCTCATGGTTTTCCAATCTAATCACCAAGTTAACATGGAAGGGGGCCAAGTTCATTTGGATATATGAAATCAAAAAAAATGAGGAACTAAAGAGAAGGATTTTCAATGAACCAGTGCTTATATTACCCTATAGTGTAGAAGGTCTTTTAATATATGGTGCTGCTTCAATTAAGGTAATAGGATGTGTTCCCAAGCATAATGACATGGTTATAGCTTATGCCTCATTCCAATTTATTGTTCATGAGAAAAATTAACCAATTCATGATATGAAGTTAGTTGTGGTAATTTTGGAATTAAAGATATAGATTCATTATATTTTTAGAGAAATATGTGATATATATAATGATAATAAAATTTTAAATTATATATTCACACTGAAATAGTTTAACATGTTCTAAAGCTAATGGTTGGAGCTGATTAAAGATTATTAATGCTAAATAAATTACCACATTGGGAAAGTGAACATGCGGCCTGATGGTTTGAGTTGAAATAATCCTTCTAGTATATATATAATGAGAACCTCAGATGAGTAAATATTTATTGATATTGAAATGATGGATCTTAAAATAGTGAAGGAAGGGGGGAAATATTATCTTTCTCACATGACTATTAAACCTTTTATCCATGAGAATATTAAATTGGTGCAAAATGAAAATGTATAGCTATAGAATAATGTGAGAAATATTCCTAAATTTATCCATGATTAAGAAGTAATAATAAGGTTTATGAACTATGTATGTATTTCATCCATAAAAAATTTTAAGAAGGTTCTATTAGAGTAAATTCAATGTTATTCATTCTCAGTTTATCCTAGAAGTAATATATATATATTTGAATGTGTATTTTTTGGGAAAAAATTAATTGAGATGTTGTAGTGTTTATATATTGGTGCATGGTATGTCAGTAAGTTAAATCTAAGAGAAAAAAATCTAAGGGGATTTGACTACCATTACCCAAACTAGAGTATAAATGGAAAAACATCACCATGGATTTTTTTCATTAGACTCCAACAATTATCAAAAGGGCATACTTATATAAGGGTTGTAGTTGATAACCTTATGAAGTTGTAACACTGCATCTATAAGAAAAAATATTTATATCTATATTATATTTCTATGGTAAATAATAAATTATTGTTAAGGTTGTATAGAGTAACACATTCTATTGTTTCTTGTTGAGATCTGTTTTTACCTTGATGTTATGGGAAAGTATTTAATAATCCCACGATACATAGTTGAGTTTCAGAACTATGTATCATACTCGGATAGATGTTAGGTATGATAAAACAATTTAATACTAGAGGATATGAAAAAAAACTATGGATTTCAAAGGTGACTGGAATAAATATTTTCCAATAATAGTTTTTTCTTACAATAATAGCTTTCACTCAAGAATTCAGATGGATTCTTATTGATCTCTCTAAGGAACGAATTGCAGAACTCTAATGTGCTTGTATGAAGACGGATAATGAAATATATTGGGGCTAGATATGGTTAAGAGAATGGTAGAGAAGGTTAGATCTATTCATAATAACATAAGGGCTACCTAAAGTTGAAATCAAAGTTATGTTGATAATCATCAACATGATCAAGAGTTTTAAATTAGTGAGAAGGTTTTTCTATAAAAATATCCATAGAATTAGGTTATGAGATTCTAAAATAAAGTAATTTTGAGTAATAGTTCTATTTTAACCTTTGAGAATCTTCATCAAGTAGGGATGGTAACAACCTGTGGTGTTTCATGATCATAGATATAGAGTTCTATGAAAAAAGATGACTCACCTAGTTAATGTTTTGTGGTGAAACAACCTCTTGAGGAATCTAAATGGGAACCTAAAGATATGTTGAGGTAGAAATTTACTCATTTTTTTGTATTAGTGTGATGGAATTTTGAGGGTGAAACTCATTGTAAGGTAGGTAGAATGTAACAGCCTAATATTTTATGGAATATATTTTCAAATAAATTTAATTTCTTTAATATCTTGTGTCACATGTAACACTAGGTTTTAACAAACTAAAATATAATATTAATATTATTATAAAAATATGATCAATATAACCAAGTTTTTAAACATAGCGGTATGAATATGAATAATGTTTTTAAAAAAATTATGTATAATTTTTTTAGATCAATAAAATATATTGATAAATAAGTACAAAATTTTTGGAAAATTATTTATATACTTCAAAAAAAATATTTCTTCTCAAAAAAATGGTTTCATAGATTTTTTTGAAAAAAAATACACTTTTAAAAAATTGATTTGAAAAAATGAACATATTTTTTGAAATAAAATGGTCAAATTTTTATTAAATTGAATTTTGGATAATTTTTTGAAATGCTATTTTCTTGATGAATAGTGAAACTACATATTTTTACTAAAAATACATTTTTGATTAATGAATTTACAAGTTAAATTTTTTAAGATGGTATCATAATTAAAACTAATTAAAATATTTTATTAGTAATATTATTTTGGTCATTAGAATCAATTATATGTTATATTCTTAGTTAAATTTTTTTATACTTTTAAAATCTTTTTCTTTCGAAAACTACTTTTGTGTCACATATGCAGGTTTAATTTTCAATTAACCCATTCTAAATATATTAATTGAATTTCATAAAATAGACTCCATATTTAAAATCAAAAATAATTAATATTAAATTATATTTCCAACATAATATTTCATTATAATGAATAGTAAAAATAGTAAAATAATTATTATTATTATGGTTAAGGTTAAAATGGATTTATTGAGGGTTAAACCAAATTATAAAGGTATGTTTTAAAATTAAATTGTTCTAATTATTATTATATAGATATATATTGACCTGATATCAAATTAGATTTTATAATTTTTCATTTTGGATCCTTCTATCATATGTAAAATGTGGGTATATCTTTTTATTTTTAAAAATTTCAAACGCAATATCTCCCCAACATATAAAATGGAAACCCATATCTTCTCCAATATTCACTTAAAATACTTTTTTTCTACCAATACCCACCAAAATCCCTTCCATAATTCCCTCCTCAAGTCTTAGAAGCCTAATATTTATTATGAAACATTTCTAATATGGATTTTTTGGCTAACCTAAAGAGGTTGTCCCAAAAAGTGGTTTCCTTCTTAACCGATCATTTTTTTATTTATTCTTCCACATATTTAAACTCTAATTCAAATATTTTGATATAATAATATCATTATCTCCCATATAATTATCCTTTATACACTTCTTTTAAATGGGAAATGAAACCATTGATCTTGTGTATGGAGGACTACCACTTGGAAAACCGAATAAATTCGTTTTCCATAAACACCTCTCATGACTGGATATAATGATGGATTTAACATATTTATATGATATTTTTGAAATTATTATACTTTTGGAATTATTATATAAAATCCATCTTCTTACATTCTAATATTTTGTAATATGATAATGTCTCTTGTTTGAATGTGTTAACTACCTCCTTCATGAAGCAATGTGACTCATTTTTCATTTTATTTTGACATGGATATTAATAAGGTTATATTTAATTAATATATATGACACGAATGAAATAAAAATTATTCTTTAAAGGTGATTTATTATTATATTTCTTTATTTACATGTGTTGAGAAAATTGAAACAGTGGTCATGCGTACGTATGGCCTACTATCTCCATTAACGGTGTAGTTCATTTTCTATCTCTAACATTTATGAATTACTATAGATACATATATAATGAAAATATATGTTATTTATATCATGGTTAAAATTATATATTATTAAATCACAATCATTGTACAATAAATAGAACCACGGAATCCAAACATACATGAAAAATGAAGTTGTTACCACCTAGAATAGTGATTTTCATAAACAATTGTTAATAAATAGGTGATAAAAGGTTATATATAAATAATATATGGTATGATATATAAGATTATTTTTATGTAATATATGAATAATAATCCTATATTTATTATAATATAGGTTCAAACATATATAGATAATGTTGAGACTTGAGATAATGGATTTTCATCTTACATTTATTTTTGTAAGACACATTCCACATTCACCACTTGTTTCATTTATGTGGTGAATATAATTCCAATTAATTTATTTTATGATTAATCATATGAATTTTATGGGTATTTACAAATATACATATGGTACTTTATTTCTTGGTGATTATTATTCCAAATTTACTAAAAAGGTAAGTGTTTTATGTTATAATCTCATAGTTTATCAGGATTGTTTACCCCAAATTTCATTCCATAACCATGAGACATAAATAACTCCAAAAAATTTTAAAACTATAAAAACTCTCCCATGAATATCCTAAGAACACATGTAACCTACCATACCTCAAACCATTCCCAAAAAAATCACAATAATATGCCAATTCTTCCACAAATCTATTCCAAAGTCTGATTCAACATTTGATCCATCAATCAAATTTAATGTTTAAATTTGTCATTAAATTCAGACTCGTATTTACACCCATTGTATTACATTATATATTTTGGAGCATTTTAAATATACTTTGTCAATAAGAAACATAAAATCAATAAAAAAGTCAACTTTAAGTATCTTTTCCAAAAATATCCCCCTTTATGTTTGTGGACAATAGTTTAAACTCTTTAAATATATATTGAACAGTATATTCCCCTTCCTAACATGGAAATAATTCACTATCCACAACTAATAATAGAGACAAAAGACTCATTTAGATTTTACTCTGAGTTAACATTTGTCAATATTGATTTGATGAACAAAAATGACATAAAAATATTATCAATAAACCACTTCATTTAGGTCAATCAACACTATACGCTTTGTAAAAAAATCTCAACATTACATTACTAATCCCCTTAATTATGCCTTAAGTAAATTAATATATTTATTTATTAATAAACTCACTCCTATTAAATCTTTGATAAATTCCATTCCCACCATCTTTTTTGAAACAATATATCCCCCGTTGTCAATGAACCAAATTTTCATTCCACTCTAGGTTGAAATAGTAATGATAATTGTTATAATATGGTGAAATACACAACATAACTTTGGTTATGGGGATTAAAATTACATAGTATTTATATATAAGGATTGAATAAAATTTAATAGTTATTTGATTATTATGAAATACCTCCTTGGGTTAAGACATTGTCATCATATCTGTGACTTGATGTTTTGTAGGTACAAACTTCAATTTTACTAACTCGTCCATATATTTATCAAGGACTAAGATATAAATGATATCAATGTTCTTATTTCATGAGTCAAGTAAATTATTTAGGATAATTTTTATATTATTTAAATTTTAATAATCGATTCTAAGAGAATTTTCTTCAATCCCCATATCTTGAAGTTGTTTCTTTATCTAAAACAATTGTGTCTAATATTTAGTGGCCATAATATATTCAATAGTTTTAGTTATATGTGAAATAAAATATTTCATATTTAAAATCCAATAAATAAAGAATTATCAATGATAGAATTCACTACCTGATGTTCGATTTTTACCATCTATTCAATTGACCCAGTCCACTTTAATATATCCCAATAAAATCTTTTGTGATGTTTCATTTTAAAGAAATAAAAAACCCATCATACATTTAATATAAAATAGTATTTTACATGGAAATTGCATTTGGATTTATATGGAATTATTTTATTACTATAGATATTGACATGAAGAAAACATAATATCATGTTTTATCAGTGTTATATTTAAGAATCTACTAATGATCTACCTATAATTACTGATACTGACCTCATTTTCATATCCATCCCTTGAAAATTTCCTCCAAATAGAAGCCAGTCTTATCATTTCCTTGGAACTATCCATCCAAAATTGTTTCAAAACCTCATTGTAATATATGTATTTTGAGATGAATATTTGATATTTTGGAACTCCTAAAAACCAAATAAACATGTCAACTCCACAAACATTGATAATTCAAACTCGCACAACATAAATTTTTTAAATGGATTACATTGTGCATCATTTGATCCACCGAATATTTTTTAATCATTATATATATGAACCACCATTATTTTATAAATCTCCTTCAAAATATAAATATTATGATCCAATAAAATGAAATGAAAATTTTGCATCTTTATGTAATTTTCTAGTCTTCAATAACATTTTATTTGTGATTGTTTCAGCATATAAATTTCCTTCATTAACTAAAAATCAATGTTATCAGGTTCATGCATAAGAAACCCATCTAGATTCTATATGTACACCTCTACTACATGTAACACATTTTGAAATAATCATTTAAAATCTATATGTAGATCCTTAAACCTCCTCTGTAATACTATAGTCATAAATAATTGAATTATTTCTAACCAAGAAACATGGGAACAAAATTTATGTATATTGATACCTTCAATATGGTATTATAAATTACATATAAGACATTCCTTATTTATAATCACCATGCCATATTCATTTATATTTTTATAGAAACCTCACATAGTCTTGATAGAGTTATTATCCAATGTCCTCAAAACAATATCTCATGTCTAATTCTTCTTGATATGGTTGATCTTTTCATGCATCACCAGAACCCAACCCTCATATTTAGTAGAGTACTCAAAACACTTTCAATATAACTAAGATAAATTGATTTCTTATATTGATACTTCATTATCCTCATTTTAAATGTAGTTTTTAAGTTTATAATGATATTCTTCTCAACAATTTCATCAAATCTATTCAGCTTTTGTTCCAATTCAAGTATGACTTCAGTTTACTCATCATTAATTCCTTATTCAAAATCAATTGAGTCCCTTTATTCTACTGTAGAACTTCACCTCCCCTCCACACATTCTTCAAGAATTTTCGTTGTTTTTCATTAAGGTTTTATCTCATTTTCCACAATAATAATAAATTTTTTCTTGATAATATTTCAAACTCGTTTTTTGAAACATTTAATGCCATTTCTATTTGATGAGTAGAGAAGAAAAAGCATTTCATATCTATAATATTTTAGACTATTTCTTCTCCTTATTTATAATAAAGAACATAATTATAAAGATTCCAAAATATTTAAACATTAGCTTATTCCCATTATTTATCTTGTATGGTGAAATTTCCACTCATAGAGAAACCAAAATTGTGTTAGAAGTATAAACCTATGTTAGGACTATTTAATTCGAAATAATAAGAATCATTATAGATATATTGTTTACTATCTTGTTTCACTTCTCAAATACTACATTTTGTTAAGATGTTATCTCTATTATAACTTAGTGACTTATCTCATATTTTTGAAGATAGTCCTCCACATGAGTGTTTCAA
This sequence comes from Viscum album, assembly GCA_963277665.1. Classification (NCBI taxonomy): domain Eukaryota; kingdom Viridiplantae; phylum Streptophyta; class Magnoliopsida; order Santalales; family Viscaceae; genus Viscum; species Viscum album. The sequence continues at coordinate 677,373,406 of OY728158.1, read as the reverse complement.
AAGATCTCTATTTTTATCCATATGGAATTTTCAAATTTTCTATCCAAGAATATTTTTATCCTTTATCTAACACTGATTAATGTGGATAAACACCTTGGAATTATTAATTATGACTATCAACCATGATATCCTACCATAATGATAAATTAATATCACATATCATCTCTTCCCATCAAAATATCTTGTTGATATTGATCCACACACATAACTATTCACCAATTTAGTAAACCATGTTTAACATTGGTCGTTTGGCTTATATAACTTTAAAATAATGTTCCCTTTTTGAAAAACGTCACACATGTGTGTATAATCATGTGATAGTTTGTGAATTTCAAAAACTTTTTTATTCATCACAACATCTTTCCAGTACTATTATCTCAAGTTACCAATACTTTTATTCTATATCCTTTTTCTTATTAAATAGATAAAAATATCTTCTTCTCCTCCGAAGAGGTACATATTCCACTTTGAATGATTACATTTCATTTAAATTTTATAGTCTTTCTAATTGATGATATGGTTTTTTAAGTGAACCACACTGCCTATCCAGATCCACATAGTTTAATTTCACTAATAAAGTTATAACCAAGACCTTATAAACCAAGAAATTCATACAGTTATTATCGGTGTCCCAAAATTTTTCCTTTCTTCATCCGATGAGTTTTAAGTCTTCATCATTTCAAAATCTGATGACACATTTCTTATGGTTCTTGATACCTTTGACAATATACTTATTTAATTTTATATAATATTTTAATCTACAATCAAGGATCTACAATTCAAAATAGTTTTTTAATTTTAAAAAAATCTCTACAACCACTATATTCTCATCTCTTGTCTTTTTTATCAATATATTTGACAAAATATATTGAGTTGATTGTTATATTTGATATTCTATGGAACATAATGGAAAACGTTTCTCCTCTAAATATGTAATTTTTATTCATTATCATCCCTCTTGATAATTCCTTGAACAACTGAGTATGATCACATTGGTTCTATATTGGAAAATTCCTCTACATTGTTGATGATAAATACATTTCCATATAACTATATCCACCACACAAAAAATAGTATCCATTGAAATAAAACCTAAAATATTGAGGTCTTATTGACTTCATTTCCCTTATTCCCTCAAGTACCACCTAGATATGGGAAGAAACATGGAGGGTGTCCCAAATTTTCGAAATAATTAAACTATACCTCAGATGTATTCAGGAGGTTTTTCAATGTATCTGCAGTAGATATTTGGATATTTTCATTACTCTTGTTTTGAGTGGCACCCAATTTGACTTAAACATTTTATTTTGTCTTTGTGACTTGGAATGAACCAATATTACCTTCTACCTGTGATCAATACCCATGCAAAATTTTCTATTATGATGTGTCTTTATCTTATTCAGATAATCCTATAACTTTATTATTATAACTCCATGCTTCACCGTTCCATTTTATGTTTCTTGTTCAATATAATTTCTCAATATAACAATGGTATTTAAGAGTCTCTTTGTATCTTCTATTATTTAACAAATACAAAAAAAATTATTCCTCAAGATCGCTGATATGTTTGACTCAATCATTTACTATGTTTTTTAAACAATCGATAATATAGTTTTTCTCTTTGATCCTAAGTTTTTAATGAAAACCATTATCCAAGATTTATATATTTTAAATATCGCCATTAACTGAAAATTTTCTTCTTAACCATTAGTTTGTGTAGATTTTGGTATCACGACTCACTCCATTGGATTTCTTAATTTTGGATCTCTAAATATTTGTTTCATTAATTGAAACCTCTAACTCTACATTGATATTAATTTCCCTTTAACCACTATTTCTTCATTATCATTTTCATCACATTCTTGTAAATTATGTTCAACTACCATAACAACATATTCATTTTTTCATTGAAAAAATCAATTTCTTTTATATCTATTTATTCTGAGATATTATTTTCCTATGAAGGTATGTTATTATTCTTAATGAAGTTTTTATTGATACTCCTACTACCTTTAAAATTACTTAAATATTTATTCATGTAAAATTTTTCATCCTCATCATCATCTTGAAATGTATAGTTATACATTTCAAGGTTATTCAAAAAATTTCACACTAAAATCATGAATGTGTACATTTCTATTTAAAAATTACTTTTACCATTTTTAAATTTGTGGTATATAATGATATAACATCATAAAATCTATTTTATCCTCATATAACTTTATAATATGATTCTTAAATGAATTGAATGGAACATCCTAATAATTCCCTTTTTTTAATAATCATGTTATCATCATTCATCATCTTGTATGCAACAATAGTTCTATGAAGAATATCGAACATCACATCCATTGGATATTTTTACTAAGTCCCAAGGAATTGTGGATTAAATCAAGGTATAAATATTTTAATGATGTGATTAATTAGAATCACATAAATAAGGGTTTATCAAAGTCTATACATATCCTCTATAATAACATTTACCAAATCAAAGAGTGAATTAATATATTCATTAGGGTGAATTCTAAATCCTTCATTTGTGTTCCATAGTAAATTTGATGTAATACCATTGATTCACCTTCATTGATAATATTCTATTATACTTTCATTATGTTTACTGATTTACCTAACATCTTCTTCATGCACATTGTGTTGTCCAAATTCCCACATGGCAAATTGATTTCCTTGGAATCTGAATCCAACTCCTCATGATCTATCTTTGTTAAGGATCTACTGTCTATACATACTAATATCCCATTTAAAAAACTATTTAAACATCCATTATGAAAGATTTTAAATAGTACAACATTCTATTCATCCAAAGTTTAAAATAATTTTTATTAATGATTATAATTACATTGTGATTTATTAATGTTATTACTTCCACATGATGTAAAAATCCACTTACTTGATTCTTTAGCATTGATACCACATGTCATCCAATAGAAATGTAAATACCCATTAAGGGATACTGAATTAAATTATAAAAACATATTTAAACAATCCTATCTAATGATTGGTATTCATTATTAGTAGGAACACCAATATCCCTAATAATATATATTTTTAAATTAAGAAAGTAAATAGGGGAACATGATATTTTTACTTGGTTCAACTGCATTGAGATATTCTAATTAGAATATATCAATGAAGTGTTAATGTACTATAATCACTATTCACACGTCATATTTACAATGTTTAGAGTGGAATAAATTTCCTCCTATTATACAACCACTCACTTTTTAGAACTAAATTCTCTCTCAATTAAAGTTCAGTAAGTGTTCATTTATAAGGTTCTTTAAATTTATGAAGTCAGGTTTGTTACATAATAATTGGTGTTTCTTGAACCCATATTTCATCATATTAATGTCTTCTAATATAACGTATAAATTATAGGAAATTACCTTGTTATTTTAATCACTACATTTTTGAACAACTAATGTTTATAAAAAATACATTTGTGTAAATTTTTGTTGAAATATCTTCCCAAATGGTGTACAACTATTTATTTATTAAACACTTCACGAAATTAATTTGTTTATATAAGATTTTTGATAATAAGGATCTTCTCAAAGTCTTCATTCCTCATTACTGAAATGATTAGTGTCTTATTTATATGAAAACCTCATCTAAAATTCAACCGTTCAAATTTATAGAAAGTGAATCACCTCCCATTTTAGAACATTATTGAGCTCATGAAACTTGATTTAGCGGGTCCATATTCCTTACAATATTTATTTCTTGGTTTATATAAAAATAATTCATTTGAACTAAATTTTTGTATAATATTTTTAAATTTATTTAAAACTCCACTCGAGATTTTCTATTAAGAGTATCACATAGTCATATTAATCCTTGATATTTTTTAACATAAATTATCAATAAAGAAAACCAAAAATATCTAAAAATTCAAATTTAGGTATGTTTTATATTAAAATTAAACTATATTCCTCTAATATATTATCTCTTAGTATTTATAAGAAAAGTGCACCAAAATATTATATCATTATTTGGTGACCTATATATAAAGGCTAGTTGTCTCAACCATTACATTGACAATATTATCCATGGTATCCCTCTATTAGCATTAAATTTATCATTTGGATGGTGCTTATATGTGTTCACTTTTTAAGAAAGTTCACTATTAATATTTAAGAGGTTTTCTAATCCAGTAAAATCATATAATCATCAATTGAATATCATAAATAAATATTGAGTCCCATTAAATACATACATGTTATGTAATTCATTTATGTATTAATGATTCTTGAAATATCATTATTGAATTTTTATTCCATCCACTAAATTAATATGTTTGAACCATATTAATTTTTATCATGGTTTAATTTAATGTTCTGGAATCATATGAAACCAAAAATACCTACATGTGTAAGTATGATGAGATAGATAGTTATTCCACATATTTGTAGGCATGGAATAAGCCTCCAAACTAGTGATTATTCTTACCTAACATCTCTCTAACTATAGTTATTTATTGAAGAGAGACTTAAATTCCATTAGAAATTGATAACCTAATATATCTAAACTATAATAATCCTTAAAATTTAAGCTTATAAATATATAAAAAACTAATGGAACAATAGATTAAGACTCAATATTATATTATCATATGTAACATGAGATTCATATAATAAAACTTTCTAAAAATTATTTTAAACAATTTAAATAGAACCATATAATATTGATGTCATATAAATTATTTATTTATATGGGTATTTAAGTAGTTATTTCAAAATTAAATGAACACTTATATTATTTAAAAGGATATGTCCCAACTTTAGAAAATAAATTTTATCAAAACCACTTTTTATATAGTTTAATTTCATTAGGATTTGATATTGTTATATTGGGACCATGTTGGTAAATATTTTTGCATAAAGAATATTTTATTAGTAATTCTGTATAGTACAGTTGTCCATCAGGATGTAGAAAATCCATCCAAAATGTTTTGGCCTTCAATGGAATCTCCTTCATCTCACCATGGACAATGGTATAGTCTGAACCAATTTGGACGCCATTCTATACCAGAGAAAATAATATTTTTTATACTACATATCATTTTTGATTTTCAAACTCAAAAAGGAAGAGAAATGTCGTACCAATCCCCACCATGATGTGTTTGGTCACCCTACTGTCTCTAACCATGACATGGTGATAACCCACCTATATTATCTTGGTTTCAAATATTATGTGTTATTTTATTATTAGATGCAAAACTTGATTTTTTTTTCAATGACATGGTTTTTTTACCAAATAGATTATGGCATGGTTATGAGAAAACCATTTTATACTAGTTTAAAAACACCACAAAACATAAAATAAATGTTTTATGATGTTTTAGTGCCTAAGAAAAATCCATTTTCGGTTTTTAAAAACAATATAAATCTGTTAAATTCGTCAATGAACCATGCCCTAATAGCATTGATGAGTTTTTTAGGGCATATCATTATATAATAGTAAAAGAAGAAAAAAAAATTATATGATGAATTAAGTGAGGGATTGATAAGTTGAATTATGAAAAAACATAAAATGAATTAACTAACTATATAAGACTTAAATATTCATGGGAAGTGTGTTAATTGATTTCCCTTTGCAACAACTATCAAGTTCTTATATATGAAGATATCCATCAGTCATTAGAATCACCAAACATTTTGATAAGACCTTTTGTATCCAAATAGTGTGATAAAAACTCCTCTTAGAAGGAAAATATAGAATCAATAGAATGAGAGATCATTGAATAAGATTATATTCTCTAGTACAATGAATGTGATCCATAAAACATTACATTATTTTCCTCCTTCATTGAATGATGGAGCCACTTGATGATTTAAAAATTCAAAATGTACAAAAAGTCACACAATTTGAATTCATTCCTTATAAACCCTTACAAAAAATCTAATAAATGAGTAACTGTTAAATTCCATTTACAATAAATAAAAAGAAATAAAATTTTTATATGATTCCTAATTGCTAAAAATATTTAACCAACTTTGGAGGATTACTTTAATGACACCAAAAACCATTCTCTATATACATGTGATATTGTGAAATCCTAAAATTTTGTGTAATATTTTTGTTTTGAATAAATTTAATATTATTTATAATTTACATTAAATGAAACACCAATTTTAGTTTCTATTACACACAATACTTTGTTTATCTTATATTACACACTACACCGATTTTAAATGAAACACGCCATATTATTAAAATTTAATTATTTCATATGATAGTTATTTCTTAGACGTTTGAATGTTCAGTATAAATATAATTTACTAATTTATGAAAATATATTATTTACACACACATATATATATAATGAATGAATTGGTAAAAAATTAATTTGAAATGAAAATATAAACTCTTTGAAAATAAAGGGAATGTTTTTCTAAAAAACAATTTTTTGGTTGTGAATATGTTTTATATAAATAAATTAAATAAATAAATTTTGGGAAATTATTTTAATTAAATTTATATATTATAAATTCAATCAAATTTTTAACATTTATCTTATGTTTTTTCTAGGTAAGAGATGACAATAAATCCAATTTTGGGCATAAAAATTTTATTTTTATGAAAAGTAGTTTTGTCACATTTTTTTCACAACTTTTAAAATTAATTTTCGAAACTATTAGAAAATTTATTTTTAAAAATAAACATAATTTTTAAAATCATAATTTTAAAATTATCTTGAATTTAATAGTTTTTAATTTTTGGAAAAAATAAATTTTTTGATGAATGGTCAAAAAATACCGGTTTATATTAAGAGTTTTCATTTCCTTTAAAACATATAAACACAAGAAATAATTTTAAAATGGTTTTAAAAGTAATATTAGTTAAATTATATATATATATATTAATCAAATTTTTCCTTATAAATTAATTTTATATTGAATTATTATATAAAAACGTTTTAAGCTTTTGAACATTTTCTCTTTGGAAAACATCTTTCTCATCGCATCCGATAGATTAATCTCAAATTAAAATTTTTCACTTATGTGAATGGAATTTGGAAAAAAAGATTCAATATTTTTAATAATAATATATATTATCTAATAATTTCAACAATGTTTTTACCATAATTAATATTAAAAAATGTAAAAAATACTTACCACGATTAAGGTATAAATAGGTTTATCGGGGTTAAAATAAAATGATAAGGGTTAAAAATTACCCAAAACATGTCCAAAAACAATGGTTGTAAATATTTGGACCTTATAATAGACCATTTTATGGTCTTTTGGCATATAAAAGACATGGGTACACATTTGTCTTTTAAAAATTTACAAGTGTGCCACTCACCTCACTTATAAATGGCCACCCCCTATCCTCTCTTATTCACAATGTCAAAAAAACATTTTTAGGTTAATACATACCAAAACAATTCCATAATTACCTATTAAAATACTATATGCCTTATTTTCATCATAAATCCAACCAAGTGTGGATTTTTTTGCAACCCAAAAGAGGATGTTCGAAGAAGAGGTAACGTCCCTAATCGAATGTTTTATTTTACTTCTTACTCAACCTCATTAAATTATTATTAAAACATTATGATATAATAACATTGGTATCTTATATATACTGGTATTTTTTATGTTATGTTCATTATCAACAACCATCTCAACTTTCATAAAATGGGTTATGAAATTGGCATTCTTCTGTACGACAGATTACTGCCTCACAAACTGATGTTATTCATTTTCCATCGCTACCACTCATGGATGGATATAATTATTAATTAAATGTTTATATATAATATTAATGAAATTATTATATATTTTTTAATTATTATATCACATATAAATTTATACTTTCAATTTTATGGGAATACGATATTGTCGCTCGTGTGTACGGCGGACTACCGCCTTGTGAAGTGATGTGATTCATTCACGTTTTACAGAGAAGGTACTATGGATGGTTTCAATGAACATATCAGTATTTTATTACATAAAATTATTTTAAAATTTTAATATATTATTTACCCTATTTTCTTTCATTCCTTTAAGAAAATCAAAAGAATGTTCACGCGTATGTGATGTTTACCATCTCTGTGAACTAGGTAATTAACTTTTAATATCTAATTTTTATGGGTTATGATAAATACATATATACTAAATATGAATTATATTTATATCATGGTTAACATAATATAGATTATATAACCATGATCAAAGTAATAAAGCTGAAAATACCAAACAAAAACATATGCGAAAAATGAAGCAGTTATTACCTAAACGTAATCTTAAAAAGGAATTGTTAATAAATAAGTACTGAAAAATAAAAATTAAATCATATATATAATGATAAATAATATTATATATATTTAATATATGTACATTAAAATTATATTAATAGTACATGAGGTTTTAACATGTGTGATGGAATTTGAGACTTATGGTTAGGGATTTTCATCTCACTTTTTACTTATGTGAGACACATGTAATATTCACCACCCATTTAATTTATGTGATGTATATATGTCACATGAATTTAATTTATGATTATTATCTTAAAAATTATTGTGATTTAAATATCTATTTTATAATCTCTTTTTCTTGGGGCATACAGTTCAAAATATACCAAAGCGATAATGGATTTTTGTCTCAATTTTCCTTCCATGAGACATATGTTATATTACACACCTAAATTGTTATATTAGGTGTATATATAGACCCTTTTACATTTAATATCATAAATTTATATATTCTCATGATATTTTATGTTTCATTTAATTTTATTCCTTCATGAGGCTAACAATTGAATGTCTCCAAAGTTGTAATGATTTTATGTTACAATCTCATCATTTATTGGGATTGTTTATGATTATGTTTAAGAAGATAAAATCTTATGTTCCATATCTCAATAAAATAATGACTTTTCTTGTCCTATTATTAAGTGATTATAATATATGTTTTCCTTTAATTTTTCACTATTTATTTATTCAATATTTAAAACAATTTTTTTAAGAAAAACATCATTATTTCTCTCTTTAGTCTAAAATCTATTTTTATTCAAAAACCATGTTTTCTAAAAAAATAAAATATGTTTTTTAAATTCTCTAAATTATTTATTAAATCAATTTTACCCTTGTTTTATTTTTAGAAAAAATGGAAAGGGATTTTCATATTGTTTTCTAAATAATTCACTTTTAGATATTATGGAAAAATTGAAAAGAATATTTGTTTTAACATGTACAACATGAATAGAATTCTCTACCATCATGACCAATCTGAATTGAAGCCTCCTTTATAATCATACAAGTTTTTATTAAAATAAAATTATTTTGTGAAATTATTATGTTTTAAAAATACATTTTCTATTCAAAAACGATATTTTTCTCAAGAAATCATTTAAATAATCTTTAAATCTTACTTGATAAGTTTTCAAGGTTATTTTCAAAGAAAATTATTTCTAAAATATTTTATGAACTTTTTTGTTTTTTAAATAAATTTTTATAAAAACTTTTTTCCCTTAATAAATGTTCCAAGTGATCTTAAGAAATAATTTCTCATCTAAGGTGACATCCTAGTATGTTACTTATGTTGTACTGAGGATATGATTCAAGGATACAATTCCTATTATTTCTCTAGATTATTTATATTTATGATGAAAAGATGTTTATGACACTCATTTCTCTTCCACGGGTTATACCATGATAAAATTCTTATGAAATATGCTTCTTTTCATAGGTTATAGTGTAATGAAATGATGAAATTATTATGAATCTTTTCTCTTTTACATGAGTTAAGATATAAAGAAATGTTTATAAAACCCATTATATTTTATGGGATATGATATTATTAATTTTTTATGATATTGTGGAACACATATGTATGGTTTTTAATATATGATCTTCGGGACCTATATCTACCTCTAATTCACTTTGTAAAGGTTTATATCATATGTTATAGATAAAACAAGAATGGGGAGTGATCTCTATTAAGTAGGGTACTTTGTCCACTATGATAATCTTGTGAGTGAACCATGACTACTATGATGGTTTGGGGAGTGTACTCATTCCACAATTATAGTCTTAGTAGTGAACCTTGACTATTATGGAAATTATTTTCTATGCTTATGTGTATGTAAAAATTATATGTCTTGTTCTAGTGCTATGATTTCATGGATCATGTTATTTTATTTCCTTATGATTAATTTCTTAAAAACTGCCAATCTTTAAACCATGACTCAAGATTAGTTTTTTATATGCATGGAATGGTTATCAAATGTTATTATCATGTTCTAATACCCCTATTCTCATTTTATTCTAATATATTTCCCTTTTTACCCTTATTGATCATCTGAGATCACCATTTTTTATATTTCCTTTCATCGGGTTATGAAGAAATTTATTATGTATGATATTTATAAGAAGGGTGATATCCATGATGAACTTAGTTAAAGATGATGCAGTTACCATATAAACCATTTTTTTATGTTTTCGTTTTTCTAAAGTTATTATACCTCTACGATACTCAGGAATGTGTTTGTGTAATGTAATGAATATTCATCTAAAATATGTAATATCTATATATTCAAACCCTATATCACTAAAGTTGTTATCATAGGATGGGTTTAGTTAACCATTGAAAACATAGATGAAAAAACATTAGTGGTATACCTAGGTATATTTCTAATGATATGTCTTGGTATATGACTAAGGATAGTTATATGGATGAGTTGAAGTATAGGAAAAATCATCATAATTTTGGTAAAGGATAGAGTGAGTAGTTTCCAAGTAGTTACATCCATGTATTCATACTACAAGTGGGTATGGCTCTACCATAGAGGTACCTTGGGGTAATAAACATAAAATAGAACATTGAGTTAGACTTGATCAAAACCTAGTATATGAAAATGGTCCTTACTACACACTTGGTGTGACACTCCTAAGGGATATTATTTGGAAATTCAGAAACTCTTTACAAACCATCATGAGGGATTTAAATTTATTATGACTATGAATATACTAGAAAAAACCTAAGGTGTCATAGATTGAAAAAAAGGTTTCCTGATTTACACATCCTATAATTTTTTCCCTGATTCTATTATTTTCCACTATAATAAGCATTTATTACCCTATGATTATTGTTATTATTTAATGGATGGAACCAGAAGGAATCATGTTATCACTAAATATGATGGAAAATTCATTGACTATGAGAAACTAAATTGGATGATGACTAAATATATTGATATTATGATTATTCCTAATCAGTTATCATGATATTTGATTAACAATGTTAACTTTAGTGATATTAATAAAGCATAAAATAAGGGGAGAGATAATTTAATGAATTTTCATGTGGTAATGAACATAGAGGAAAGAAGATTTTTTATACATTATTTCATAAATGTGGGAAGAAGTACCTATAAGGATATCTCAAATGGGGGGAAGATGTTATATGTGTGGAAAAAGATGTCATAGAGTGAAAAATTATCAATTAGTTAAATGTATTTTTTTAAGTTAGGGCCAATGACACTTCTTATTATGAAAGAAAGAAGATGTTTTATCTAGGTACAGGGATTACTGTTAAATAGTCTGTATGCTTAAGTAAAATCTTCCTGCATCATGCCTATGTCATCACTTACCTACATCATGCCTTTATCACTATCCCCAATGTTATCTCTTACGCTAGTTCATATATCATAAATCCCCTATGGTGATTTCCAAGATTATTACCCTAGTCTTTTGTATGTAAGATTATGGGGTTTTCCAATAAGTCACCACCCCAACTATAAGGAGTTCAATGTATTATGTGTGGGGGAACATGGGAATTCCCAAATTTAATGACATTACCCATTAATTAACTTTTATTCCATGGAATAAACAATTACTTTTGATTATATTTTTGATAATCTCCATATGTACTGCACTTTGTTTATGCAAAGAATAGCTACCAGGATCGTAGGCCCCTTTTTAATGACTTGTTACTCTTAACTAATTCTATCTATGGACCCTGGTTAGTGATTGGAGATTTTAATGCCATCCTTTCCCCTTGTAAAAAAACATGGTCCTTATAATTCTCAAATCTCTTCCAGGGAGTTTAGATCCTCTATTGAAGAATATAATCTGGTTAATGTTAATCTCATTGGTGCCAAGTTTACTTGGTATAGAAGGAATTATAATAGGACAGTTTCCAATAAACTTGACAGGGCCCTCGTGAATCTCCCAGCTCTAGATGTCTGGGACACCATTTCTAGAATCACCTTATATAGACTTTGCTCGAACCATCATCCTATTTTGGTTAGCTTTCACTCTAAATGAAACAAGCCAAGTATTCCCTTCAAATTCAACAATACTTGGTCCGGTGACTTAGAGTGTTCTAATATTATTCAAAATTTTCAGAACTTGATGAGTCATCACTCGGATGCATTCTCTTGTATTATAAAGCTCAAACATATCAAACTTTTTCTCAAGGGTTGGTGTAATGATAAATCAAAGAAAATTTATAAGGACATATCCACTCTTGATATTTATCTCAACCAATTACAAAATAATGACAACCATTCTTACTTCTCCTCTGATCCTCAGCATGAGGTCAACATTTCTATGAAGCTCAATTCCTTGTTAGTTCTTAAGGATAACATCTGCAAACAAGTTTTCAAAACTAAGTGTCTCTCTGATGGTGATCTTAACACTAAATTCTACGATGCTCTGTAAAGGGTTAGGAAAGTCTATCATCCGCTTTCCTTTTTAAAATACAATGAATTCTTTTTTGACTCTGAGGCCTCCATTGCAAATCATGTGGTTTCTTAATTTGATAATATCTTCAATGGGTCTCGAATTAATAAGGACATCCTCCCCGGGATCATCCCATACCTGGTCTAGGAGGAAGACAGAAATTTTCTTCTGAGCACTCCCCTTGACCATGAGATTAAGGACACTATCTTTAGCCTCAAGCCTGACAGTGCTCCAGGACCTGATGGTTTCAACAATGGTTTCTTTCAACATCACTGGGATGTTATTCATAAAGATGTTTGTAAGCTTGTCAAGACTTTTTTTCTCTAATGGATTCCTTCCTCATGGAATCAATGCCCAATTCCTTGCCTTAATTCCTAAGGTTCCCAATGCCTCTGAAATTCACCTTTTTCAGACTATTTCTCCTATAAACTCCCTCTATAAAGTTATTACCAAGTTCTTGGCCAATATAATCTCCTCTTTTTCTAACAAAATTATATCTTGGAACCAATTTGGATTCATCAAGGGGAGGTCTATTCAGGACTACATGTGCCTAGCTTCTGAATCCACCAATGCTCTCAATAAAAACTCTAGAGGAGGCAGCATTACAATTAATCTTCACATTAGGAAATATATTGATACTATTGACTAGGGTTTCATTTTCAAGTTCCTCCAAGGTTTTTGATTCAATGATGTTTTTATTAGCAGGATCAACTATCTTTTTAACTCTCCCTCTATTTCCATCCTAATTAATGGCTCCCCTTAGGGATATTTTAAATTTTCTAAGGGAGTCTGACAAGGTGATCCCTTATCTGCCATTATTTTTTCCATTGCAGAGGATTACCTTAGTCGTCTCCTCACCTCTCTTGTGCATCAAAACAAAATTAAGCCCATCCAAGCTGCCTGAATCCATAATGTCCCGACCCACCTCCTTTATGTGGATGAAATTATTCTTCTCCTTAATGGTGGAAAACAAAACATCACTGATATCAAAGATGCCTTATCTCACTATGAAGAGATATCAGGTCAATCCATTAGTTGGAACAAATTGTTTATCTACTTTGGAAAAAAATTCCCCACTTATAGACAAAGTTACATCATTAAGAGTCTTGGTATCAAAGAAGGTTCCTTTCATTTTACTTATCTAGGTGTTTCTAGCTTTTGGGGTATGCCTAGATCTTTGTATTTCAATGATCTCTATAACCAAGTCATTAATCATATTTGTTCTTGGAAAGGAAAATCTATTTCTATGGCTTGTAGAATCTGTCTAGTGAAAGCTTCTATTGTCTCCAGAATGGTTTATTTGATGATGATTTAAAGATGTCCTGCCAGTATTCTTAAGAAAATCAATACCTATATTAAGAACATTATTTGGACGGGGAGTAACCTTGATAGGAAACTTGTCACTGTTCCATGGTCTACCTGTTGAAAACCCATTGATAAAGGAGGGCTTGGAATAAAAAACCTCAAGTTTTTTAATGAAGCCCTCTAGTCCAAACTCACTTAAAACATAATAAACAACAAAGCTGACTCGATTTATTTCCTTAAAAATCGTTTCCTGTAAAAGATTAAATCCCACAATTTGAGTTATGTTAATTCTTCCCTCTGGTCTTCCATTAGAAACTCCTTTTTCAATATCATGCACAACTCCAGATGGATGGTTAACTCTGATTCAACTATGAAATGCTGGATTGACAACTAGGTTGGCGTTCCCCTCAATTCAATGCTTCATTCAAACATTATTCTAGAATATATAAAATTACCATAAAGAAAGTAATGCATTCCCTTAACTTAGACCTCTCTGATCATATCAAACATGTAGTTTATGACTACACCTTTTCGAATGATGAAGACAGTCTTATTTGGGTACCAACTCACAATGGGATCCTTGATTCCAAAAACATATTACAATCATTTTTTCAACTCTGCCGAGTCTAATTTTTCTTGATTGAAGCCTTTTGATAAAACTTGGATCAAACCTTCCAGACGTAATCTTTTCTGGCATATTGATCACAAGATCTTACCTACATAGTTTTTCCTTCAATCCTTTGGTGTCCTCCTTAGCTCTATATGTCACCTATGTCATCAAAATAGGGAGAAAATCAATCACTTATTTTTGCCTTGTGCCACAGCCACTGCTCTTTGGAATTTTGTTACTGACATTTTTGAGTGCAGATGATTACTTGCTGACTCTATTTTCTCTTTACTCAAATGTTGTGTGAAGCTCTAACTTTCACCTCAGATTATAAATATCTTTCTATCCGTCGTTGTAGAGCTCCTCCACATTATCTGGAATGATAGAAATGCGATTATCCACAATAGTGCCTCACTAATCTTAATGTAGGTTGGGTGAGAATTCTTATTACTATCAGGGACACGTCCAGACTTCAGAAAGCCTCCTGCACTAATTTGGTTGGTGAATTTGTCATCCTTCATCATCTTAGAATCAACGGGATCTAAAATCAACCGAATTGATTCTTTGAAGTGTTCTTGCAAGCTCCGATTCCTGGCTAGATAAAAATCAACTTTGATGGTGCTTCTAAAGGAAATCCAGGTCCTGTGGGCTGTTGGTCCATCTTTAGAGACTCTCTTGGGAATTTTCATGGCTGCTTCTTTGGTGGCTATGGATCTACCTCCGCCCTGGAGGCTAAGATGATGGTGGTGATTCATGTTGTCAAATTCGTTAAGCTAAAAAGTTGGAATAATTTTTGGATTGAAAGTGATTCCACCACCATTATCCAAGCTATTTGGAATGGAGTGGTTCACCTTGCTTAGTCTCTGATAGCACGTTGAAATAATTTTCTTAGCTTGCTCCAGGAGATTAGATACATTACCACCCATACTTACCGGGAAGCAAACATGGTGGCTGATGGTCCTGCCAACAAGGGTATCAACCAGGACATTACGTGGAGTGATGATTTACTGATTAAGCTCCTTCCTTATTATGAAAAATATTGTAATAAAATTTCCTACTTCAGACACTTGTAATCTCTCCTTACTTTTAATAATATTTTGTGTGTCCTTTTCAAAAAAAATATATTGGGACTTAATGATTATGTTGTAAAAGTATTTTTACAATGGTATTTGGGTTGTAAGAATCATTAATCATCTATGTATTGTGATAATTTAGAAAGAATATATGTATTGACATAGGATTAATATAAGAGTTATGGATACCATTAGGGGTTTATGATTGACCATAAGTTCAAAGTCATTGACACCCATTTGGAGGATTTATATGATTGGATTTTAGCAAGATTAAGGATATTTAAAGAGATATGAATTGAAATTCAACATTTTAGTTTTGTATATGTTTTAGTGGAAACTTTATTTGAGGATTAATGCCTTTAAACATTGATTTAATATGATTAAATCTAATGGTAACATTTAGGGTTTATATTATTATTTATTTTAGGTAATTATGGGTCATAATATATCACATTAAAAATTCATCATGCTTTATTATTGTGAGATAATATTTTTCTCTAGATCCACTCTCTGGAATAAACATTGAAGAAGTTGTAATTTTTAATGGAGTACCACATTTAATTGTATATAATAGTGATCTAAATTTTACAGTGAATTTTTTTAAAATTCTTCAGCATTCTCTTGATACACAATTCAGTTTCATCACTATTTATCATCCTCAGAAATATGGTCATTCTGAGGGAATAATTCAAACCCTAAAGGATATTTTAATATCTTGTTCAATAAATTTAAAAGGTGGTTTGGATCAATACCTTCCACTAATTTAGTTTTCTTACAATAATAGCGTCCACCTGAGAATTCAGATTGCTTCTTATGAAGACCCTTATGGAAATAAGTGTAGGACTCCATCATACTGGAATGAATTTATAGATAGAAATATATTGGGACCAGATCAAGATGGTGAAATGGAAAAGTATGTCAGATATATTTAGCAACACATTTGTAAAATTGAAAAAAACTATGTGTTGATAATAATTGACCTGATCTAGAATTTTTAGTTGGTGAAAAGGTTTTCTACAGATTTTATTACTGAATAATGAAGTGAAAACAAAGACCTAGGTATATAGATGCCTTTGAAATTCTTGATCATATCAGGATTATAGGTTATCGTTTTAATATTCCACTAAATATTTCTCAAGTTCATTATGTGTTCTATGTATCACTCTTGAGGATGTACATACTTGATCCATTAAATTTACTAAACTAATATGTCATATCATTGGAGCATGACCTTTCTCATAAGGAACAACTAGTGGAGAATCTGGATCATACAAAAAAATATTCTTTAAAACAAGATAATTCATTTGTTCAATGTTTTTTGGTGAAATTTCCATCATGAGGCTAGATATGTGGGACCTGCAGATGTAATGAGGTAGAACTATCCTCATTTGTGAGTATCAAAGTGACTAATTTCAAGGGTGAAGTTTATTTCATGGTGGTATACTGTAACAACCTGATATTTTATGAAATATTTTTTTTCAAATAATATAGAATTTTTTATAGTTTTTTATTACACGAAACATCGAGTTTACCTTACATTATATGCAACACTATGTTTAGCTTTTATTACACATAACACTGAGTTTAAAAAAATGTGACATACTATTAAAATTTTATTATTTAATATGATAGTTATCACCTAATCATTAGAATGATGGGTATGAATAGGATTAAATAAATTATAAAAATATATGGTTTATACATGTATATAAAACTAATTACTTGGGGAATAATTAATTTTAAATGAAAATTAAAAAAATTGATAATAACGGGAATATTTCACTGAAAAAACTAGTTTTATATGCACAAATAAGTTTTATCTCAATAAATTAAATAAATCATTTTTTGTTGAATGATTCTAAAATATATATGTATATATTTATATATATTATATTTAATAAATTTATTAACATTTATATTATGTGATTTCTATAAAATTGATAAGAATAAAACCAATTGTAAGCTTAAAACCCATATTTTCTAAAATAATAGTTTTATTTCCTTTTGTGCAGTTATTTTAAAATTCATTTTCTCAAATTTTAGAAAATTCATTTGAAAAAATACACATCATTTTTTAGATCATAATTTTAAAATTATCTTCAATTTAATTTTTTATAATTTTCTAAAAACATAAATATTTTGAAGAATAATGAAAAATATTGGTTTTTATTAATAATTATCATTTTTTTGAAAACATTTAAACACATAAAAAATTTAAGATGGTTTTAAAATTAAAATTAGTTCAATTTAAAATATAATAATCCAATTTATGTATTTCAATAAACTTGATATTTAATTTTTATATAAAATCATTTTAAACTTATAAACATTTTCTCTTTCGAAAATTGCTTTCTCATCGCTTATATAGGATTAATTTTAAACTAAATTTTCCTACTTCTATGAATGTAATTTGGAAAAATGTATTCTATATTTGGAATTATAATAATTTATATTATCAAATAAATTCAACTTAATGTTTTACCATAATGAATAGTAAAACCAGTAAAAATTATTTATCATGCTTAAGATAAAAATGGGTTAACTGGGGGTTAAACTAAAAACAGTAGGGTTAAAAATGACCTAAAACTTAGAAAAACAATTGTATGACCATATTTTGACCTTATATATTATATTTTTTCTAATTTACCATTTTTCATCCTTTTTTATGTGAAAATTGTGTGAAAATTTACAAGTGTACCACTCACCTCCCCTATAAAAGGCCAACCCCTATTTTCTCCTCTTCATACATTAAAAACACATTTTTTTGGAAAATATATAACCTAAAGTATTCATTAATTCCATACTATAATATTATAATCATTTTTTGTTTATAATCCCATCCTATGAAGACTTTTGGTTCAAACCAAAAGAAGTTGTCTAAAGAAGAGGTAGTGTCCTTAATCAAGCGTTTTTGTAACGCCCCGACCCCAGTTACCCAGAGTCGGTGCATTATTACATAACATTGGCATGATCACAAGAAAGATCAAAATCTCGAAAGACCGATTGGTTTAGTAGCCTTGGAAACACTAGATATATTCATAAGTTTTACATTACATCATAAAATGAAAAACTACTACAACAACATAATGTTTCCACAATCCACACTATTAACCCCTCATAAAATCCCTGCAGGTCATTCATAACTTACTTCTTCACATCCTGGGAAAAGTAAAACATAGAAAAGGGGTGAGCTCAAATGCCCAGTAAGGATAACAATATAGCAGAAACTTTCATAAATAATAATAAACATTTAAGGCAATGTATAACTAAAACAAAAGCCTTTTAAATATGAACTTTCAACATGGTATGGCATAAATAAAATGAAATAATGCCATTTACTTATTCACATGGATATTCTACTAATCGAATAATCACATGCAAAAATCAATAACCACTTTCATAATGTTGGAATGCATAATGTCAGACTATCATAACCACATAGCCAAGGCCTCGTGCCAAGACTACAAATAAGATTTTGTCAAGGCCTTGTGCCAAGACACTAGTTTGTCTCATGAGACCTACTGATGCATCGAGGAGCTATAGCGGGCTCCACCCGTCACATATTAAGTCCAATGCATTCCCATATGAAAAGGTTTAAACATAACATAAACATTCATATTAAAACTAGCATATGAAATGTCAATACTTTCACCATAAACTATGAATGGTATAAAAATATCACATCCACAGTCAAACATATCACAAAACCTTCAATACAATATATAAGTTTTGTATCATAATAAATCAACTTCAAATAATCTTAAAATCCATCAAAGGATGTTGACATAGATGAAATCAAAATTCATTTTAAAGAAATATCTCCTTTTATTTTGAAATAATTTAAGATCCATATAAAATAAAACATTTTCTTTGAAAATATTTCTATAAGCTTGTAAGGGAAGCTTTGACGATTTTATAACGGCGTAAAATAACCGCACCCGCCGTATAAGTTAAAAAAACATTCTTACCTCAATTCTGTCGAAAAGGTTAAAAAGGACCTTGTTTTGAAAATGACGGAAAGATTCCTTTATAAACCACTTATAAAAGTCAAAAAGGGTATAAATGAATTTAACTCATATTTTAGTAAATAGTAAAAATGTTTTGAAATACATTTTTAAAAAACATGGATGTGGATGATAAAGAGATCCCAGTAGATTATTACGTATAAACAACCTCGGATAATGAAGAGATTGTGAAATAACCCTTACCTTGTACTTTTCCTTGGTTGGGGTAGGTTAACCTCCTGTATAATGGTGAAATAGTTGTTATTAAATTATACAAGAATCATATATAATAATATGATATCATATATGATCTTTTAACATTGATTTGTTAATAATATCTTAGAATTATCGTCGTTTCGGGAGTTAACTTACTCATTTTCTTTTATATGTTTTGTTACATAAGCCATGGTTGTTGTATCTTATTCATATCCAGAATGATATCTAGTCCTTAAACATCATTTTTAAATCATCAAATGATAATTATACTTGAATGGATACGATGGAGAATGAATCTCATCGCGTTCGTGGAGACGGTAGTCCGTACGTACGCACGAGCGACAATATCATTCTTTTGATATTAAAATAATATATAAATGGATGGTATATCATATATACATAATCATTAACATGTTATATTTATTATTTACATGAGTTACACATCATTATTATACCCATCCAAATAATATTATATTGAATAACAATTACACCACGACGTGGAGACGGTAAGCTGTACGTACGCACGTATGGTGATATGTTATTCAAAGGGTGGATAGAATACTGAATATGATTGTACCATATTTATAATAACATCACAGTATATTTGAGATACTGGAGTTATTATTTTAGAATGGTAAGAACAAAGGAAGAAGAAGTGGAAGAAGAAATGAACTTGGAGAATGGTGGTGAAATCATTACCTCTTCTTCGGGTTCTTCCTTTTGATTTGATCAAAAGGGCTCCTTAGGTTGGCTTTCTGATCAAACTAAGGACTCTAGGTTGTAGTGAGGGATGTTGGTAGAGTATTTGGGCAGAGTTTGGACGAACCAAAAGGCTTTTAAGGTGTGAAGAAATGAGAAGGAGGAGTGCCCTTTTATAAGAGGGGTGAGGGGCACCTTTGGAAAAGCTAGAAATATTAATTTATAATAAATTCATATTCGGTTTCTAATGGCTCCAAAGTTGATTATTCAAAGGTTAAGGTGGGGATAGGTCGAAAACCACTCAACCAATAGAATTTAGACAGGTTTGGGTACTTATATTAACCTTATCTTTAAGTATTAACTCTAAGTTAATTAGTTTCACTTTTACAATGTCTATTTGTATTTTTATATAATATGGTTAATAAACTTACTATATACATCCAACCGACCCCCAAGTGGTACATTAATGATGAACCTATCATGATATAAGTCTTTTGGCCGAACCATAGATTTTTAGGAATTTAATATCAATTAATAATATAATATTTGTTTTAAGAACTCTTTTATGTCAATTTTGACACTATTCAATAGTTGATTTTTGTGAAACTCATAACAGATTGATTACTTCGAAAAAAGTCAATTAAATCAATCCTAATATATCATATTATCCTAGAAAATTAGTTTAATTCATTAAAAGTTTCATATTATATTTATTTGGGTATTTTTAATATCAATTATTTTAATTTTTCACTATTATAGTAATTACTGCATCATCATTGTGTCATACATAAAATAAATTATTTAATGTCTAAAAATTATAAATAAAATATCATTATGTAGGAAATCTTTTTAGGTTTCTAATGAATATTTATAATCTAAAATCCAACATATATAACCCTATGTAACAATTGTTGTTCTAAAAGATATATGCTTGTGTCATTTTTGTATTCATTTTAACTAAATTAAAATAAAGTGTCATTATCACTTACAAGTGGATCCATGGGGTCCCAAAATAGACCCAAAGATTCTCATGGTCGACCATGTATCAACCAATAGGGTTAAGACACGTTTTAGGGTAATTTAGTATTATTATAATATTATTTTTTAACCCTTATTTACCGGATTTACCCTTAACCATGGTAAATAAAATATTTACCGCAGTAATTATTCAAAATGTCTAAAAATAAAAGTTACCTATTTACACAATTTGAACATCCTGATTCCAAATATGGAATCCATTTTCATAAATTCAAAACACAGAAGTGGCAGAAATTAATTTAAAATTAATTCCCGCTGTCAAAACAAAAAGCGTGTTTTTAAGAGATAATAACTATCAAAAGATTGACACTTGTTTATGTTCGGTTTAATTGTAAAATTATGTCCAATGACCAACATTATATTAAATGGTAAAAATATATTCTAAATATACTTTAAAACCACTCAAATTCATAATTTATCACTATTAATTATTTTGATTAAAAAAGTTGTTTTTAATTAAAATTTAGTAATTTTCACTATTCATCAAAATATGAAAGTTATCCGAAATGTACCAAAATTTCACCTTAGGCTAAATTCGATATTCCGAATCCAAAAATGAAGTCTATTTTGAAATATAAAATATATATGATTTCAAAAAGTAGGTATTACTATTCACAACGGCTAGTTTAATTAGTTGTGGTGTGTGTTAGAACTCGAGGTTGCGTACAACACACGCTATCGCATTATTCGAAGGGAAACGTACCATGGAATCTTGGGGTGTTACATTCTCCCCTCCTTCAAATAATTGCGTCCTCGCAATTTCTAGGGTATTATTGCATAAAAAGACTCGGGTGGTCCTTCATCATAAGTTCCTCGGGTTCCCACGTTGCCTCTTCCATCTTATGGTTTCTCCACAAAACTTTTACCAGACGCGTCGTCCGGTTTCTCAGCACTTGTTCTCTCTTATCAAGAATCTTGACAGGCTCTTCACAATAAGACAGATCGGGTTCCAGTTCTAATTCCTCATAGGTGAGTACATGCGTCGGATCAGGCATGTATTTCCTCAATAGAGATACGTGGAACACATTGTGAACTTTGGAGAGACTTGGCGGCATTTCCAATCGGTAAGCTACAAACCCAATTCGTTCTAGAATTTCGAAAGGTCCGATGTACCTGGGACTCAATTTACCTTTCTTACCAAAACGTATGACTCCCTTCCACGGAGATACCTTCAGAAAAACATGATCACCGACTTGAAATTCCAAATCCTTCTTTCGATTATCGGCATAGCTCTTATGCCTACTTTGAGCTGCTTTGATGTGATTTTGGATTACCTTCACCTTTTCCATCGTTTCCTCCACCAGTTCTGGGCCTATAAGTTTTCTTTCACCAACGTCATCCCAACAGGTTGGTGTACGACATCTCTTTCCGTATAACGCTTCATATGGTGCCATCTGAATACTCGAATGGAAGCTATTGTTATAGGAAAATTCTACCAGAGGTAAATATTGATCCCACATACCCTGAAAGTCAAGTGACAAGATCTCAACATGTCTTCTAAGGTTTGAATAGTCCGTTCTGATTGTTCGTCTGTCTGAGGGTGGTAAGCAGTGCTCAAATGAAGTTCAGTATCCAATGATTTCTGAAGACTTTTCCAGAATCTTGAAGTAAAACGGGGATCACGATCAGAAACAATCGATAGGGGTACTCCATGAAGTCTCACAACTTCATTAATATATAGTCTTACTAGACGTTCCAGGGGTAGATCTTCTCTTATAGCAAGAAAATGTGATGTCTTGGTAAGACGATCAACAATAACCCATATTGCATCGTTCCTTCTAGGAGTCTTTGGTAGCCCCATGACAAAGTCCATCGTAACATTGTCCCATTTCCACTCCGGTATGGGAAGAGGTTGCATGACTCCTCCAGGTTGTTGCCTTCCAGCTTTCACTTGTTGACAAACCATACATCTTGACACAAAATCAGCAATCTCCCTCTTCATGTTGTCCCACCAAAAATGTTCCTTCAAATCTCTATACATTTTGGTGCTCGCAGGGTGTATAGAGAAATTGGAACTATGAGCATCATCTAGCAATTCCCTTTTTAGATCAGGTAAATCGGGAACACAAAGTCTCTTCCCGAATTTCAAAATTCCATCTTCATACACAAAGTCTCTCAATCTCCCATCATTCACAGCTTTAATCTTCTTCTGAAATTATTCATCATCGTTCTGAGAACTCTTAATCCTTTCTAGTAAAGATGGTTTGGCAACCATTTGAAAAAGAATTGATGTTTCACCTTCCCTGGTTATTCCCATGTCCATCTTCACTAGATCCATGAAAATTGGATCCCTTTCAATTCTCATCATGTTCAGAACTCCATGGTCTTTTCTGCTCAAAGCATCTGCTACTTTGTTTGCTTTCCCCGGGTGGTAGTGTATCGTACAATCATAATCCTTGAGTAATTCAAGCCATCTCCTTTGCCTCATGTTGAGTTCTTTTTGTGAGAAAATATACTTCAAACTCTTGTGATCCTTATAAATCTCACATTTTTCACCATAGAGGTAATGCCTCCATATCTTCAAAGCAAAGATCACAGCTGCTAACTCGAGATCATGAGTAGGATAGTTTTGTTCATGAATTTTCAACTGTCGTGATGCATAGGCAATAACTCTATCATTCTGCATAAGGACATAACAAAGTCCTTTCTTTGATGCATCACTATAAATAACGAACCCATCATTCCCCGGTGGTAGAGTCAATATAGGAGAATTGACTAATCTTCTCTTCAGTTCTTCGAAACATTCTTCACACTCTTTTGTCCAAACAAATTTAACCCCTTTACGTGTGAGCTTCGTTAATGGGTTAGCCAATCGGGCAAAATTCTGGACGAAACGTCGATAATAACCTGCCAAGCCAATAAAACTACGTACCTCAGTTATACTCGTAGGTGCTGGCCATTCTTGGATTGCCTTGGTCTTAGAAGGATCAACAGAGATTCCATCTTTAGAGACAATATGGCCAAGAAAAGAAATCTCCTGAAGCCAGAATTCACACTTGCTAAACTTCCCATATAATTCATGCCTCCTCAGAGTCTTCAAGATAATGCGCAAGTGATTTTCATGATCTCCGTAGGTTTTGGAGTATACCAAGATATCATCAATAAATACCACCACAAATTCATCGAGACACTCCTTGAAAACTCTATTCATCAGATCCATGAATACAGAGGGTGCATTAGTCAATCCAAACGGCATTACAGTAAACTCGTAATGCCCGTACCTGGTTCGAAATGCTGTTTTCGGAATGTCTTCCTTCTTCACACACAACTGATGGTATCCAGATCGAAGGTCAATCTTTGAAAAGTATTGAGCTCCATGCAGTTGGTCAAATAAATCATCAATACGAGGTAGGGGATACTTGTTCTTTATCGTTATAGCATTGATCTCCCTGTAGTCGATACATAACCTCATAGATCCATCTTTCTTTTGAACAAAAAGAACAGGGGCTCCCCATGGAGAAACACTAGGGAGAATAAATACCTTATTACTCAATTCCTCTAGTTGTTTCTTTAGTTCGACTAACTCTACAGTGGCCATTCTATAAGGGGTCTTCGATATAGGCCTTGATCCAGGAATCAAATCAATGGAAAACTCAACTTCTCATTCTGGAGGATGTCCAGGTAAATCTTCCCGAAATACATCTACAAATTCTTTCACAATAGGTACATCCTCTATTTGAACATTCCTTTCCTCACCGACAGTTATTTCATTCTCTTCCTCCCCAATAATTGAATTAAGTTGAGCTACTGGGGGTGGATCTAAATAAGAATTAGGTGGTGACGATTCTGCTCTAAAAATAAGGTGCTCCTTATCATTATCATCAAGAATCGTAACCTCTTTCTTCTTACAATAAATCTTCGCATCATAGTCCGAAAGCCAGTCCATACCGAGGATTATATCAAACTCAATCATAGGTATGACGATGAGATCAGCAGATAAAGAAAATTTATGTGCTCTAATGGGGACTGATTCACAAAACTTTGTTGCAATGATACTTCCCTTAGGAGTTTTAACTGACAACTCCCTTATTAAATCAAATTGGAAATATCTAATTTTCTTAGCAAACTGGGAAGATACGAAACAGTGCGATGATCCAGAATCAAATAATGCATTTGCTAAACTTGAGGAAACCATTAAATTACCTGCCACCACGTCTTTCGGAGCATCTACCTCAGCAGTAGTGATAGCATAAGCCTGGCCTTGATCTCTTGGCCTTTTCTGAGGTAAGTTCTCCTGGCACTTAGGACATGCATTTGCATAATGCCCCATCTCCCTGAAATTGTAACACTGAACGTTGGTAGCTTCCTTCTTCCCCTTGCAATCATGAGCTTGGTGGCCTTTTTCACCACACTTGTAACAGACTCCCATTCCCTTCAAGAAAGTACCAGGATGTTTCTTCCCGCATTTACCACAAGATGGATATTCAACCTTTCCCTTCTTCCCCTTATTTCCATTCCCAGATTGATCAGCAGGTCTCTTCTTCTCTTGCTTTGCTTTAAAGTCATAAGACTTAGAGAATTCCTTTTCGGTCTTGATAGCACATGAGACAATGTCTTCGTACGATGAAAAGGATTGTGAGACTAATGCTTGACGGAGAAATGGTTTTAACCCATCAAAGAAACGATCAATCTTACTTCTTGGGTTACGAATATAATCACCAGCGTACCACGCTAACCTTGTAAAGTTAGCCTCATACTTTGTGACATTCTCATCTTCCTTTTGTCTCAGAATCAGAAATTGCCTTTCCATATCTGCTCGATGGTCGCGAGGGAAGAATTTTTCTAAAAACAGATCTTTGAACTCCCTCCATTCCATATTTGATACTTCATCATCTTCCTTCGTATTTTGAATCAATGACCACCATTGATCAGCATCTCCAGTGAGGCGGTAAGCTGCCATGATAACTTTTTCCCTTTCACTGCTCCCCAAAGCCTGAAATATTTTCTCTAGGGAAAATATCCATTGCTCAGCTACTAAGGGATTTGTATTCCCATTGAACGTTGGTGGTTTTTGCCTCATGAATCGATCTAACATTGATCCTCCACGTTGCGGATCAGGGTGCTCCATACAGGTAAGGTTATTATTCATAACCTGAGTAAGTTGTCCCAGTATGGTGATTAGCTGATCAGCACCAGTTGCATCACCAGCCCCACTATAATTATCTTGAGCAGGAGGGCAATCCCTACATGGAGTGCGTGCATTGATACGGTTTCCATTTCTTCCACTAGGCGCCATTTCTAAACAATGGCATAAACTAGATCAATTTATGAATCAAAATACATAATCTGATACTTATAAAACACTTAACCTAAATTGAACTATTTATGGATATAATCCATAATCATAAGAATGTTTTCTTTGAGGAAGTATATACTCATAAACCCTTCATAATGATTTGTAAAGATAGTGAGAGTTATCCTAAGCATATCCCCCGGGAGTGTCGTAACCAAGAGTGCAGCAAGGCCCGTTGTCGTGCACCAGTTCCCGTTCGAGTCTAGCTCAAAGCGGTGTCTTCGGGTTTTACCCTTAGGTACATCTATGCCAGAGCTGCCTCTACCTTCTCGTATCCAGACAGGGATGTATTGCTTGGAAAACTCACAAAATCTCTACAATACCAAAATTCTAGGAAGTTCTTCTATACTAATCCTCAAAGTTCATCTTAGGTCTACGTGCTCTAATCAGAGTTTATCTAAATCTAGCTTCCAAGGTTTGTACTAAACTTCCTCTGATACCAACTGTAACGCCCCGACCCCAGTTACCTAGAGTCGGTGCATTATTACATAACATTGGCATGATCACAAGAAAGATCAAAATCTCGAAAGACCGATTGCTTTAGTAGCCTTGGAAACACTAGATATATTCATAAGTTTTACATTACATCATAAAATGAAAAACTACTACAACAACATAATGTTTCCACAATCCACACTATTAACCCCTCATAAAATCCATGCAGGTCATTCATAACTTACTTCTTCACATCCTGGGAAATATAAAACATAGAAAAGGGGTGAGCTCAAATGCCCAGTAAGGATAACAATATAGCAGAAACTTTCATAAATAAGAATAAACATTTAAGGCAATGTATAACTAAAACAAAAGCCTTTTAAATATGAACTTTCAACATGGTATGGCATAAATAAAATGAAATAATGCCATTTACTTATTCACATGGATATTCTACTAATCGAATAATCACATGCAAAAATCAATAACCACTTTCATAATGTTGGAATGCATAATGCCAGACTATCATAACCACATAGCCAAGGCCTCGTGCCAAGACTACAAATAAGATTTTGTCAAGGCCTTGTGCCAAGACACTAGTTTGTCTCATGAGACCTACTGATGCATCGAGGAGCTATAGCGGGCTCCACCCGTCACATATTAAGTCCAATGCATTCCCATATGAAAAGGTTTAAACATAACATAAACATTCATATTAAAACTAGCATATGAAATGTCAATACTTTCACCATAAACTATGAATGGTATAATAATAGCACATCCACAGTCAAACATATCACAAAACCTTTAATACAATATAGAAGTTTTGTATCATAATAAATCAACTTCAAATAATCTTAAAATCCATCAAAGGATGTTGACATAGATGAAATCAAAATTCTTTTTAAAGAAATATCTCCTTTTATTTGGAAATAATTTAAGATCCATATAAAATAAAACATTTTCTTTGAAAATATTCTTATAAGCTTGTAAGGGAAGCTTTGAAGATTTTATAACGGCGTAAAATAACCGCACCCGCCGTATAAGTTAAAAAAAACATTCTTACCTCAATTCTGTCGAAAAGGTTAAAAAGGACCTTGTTTTGAAAATGACGGAAAGATTCCTTTATAAACCACTTATAAAAGTCAAAAAGGGTATAAATGACTTTAACTCATATTTTAGTAAATAGTAAAAATGTTTTGAAATACATTTTTAAGAAACATGGATGTGGATGATAAAGAGATCCCAGTAGATTATTACGTATAAACAACCTCGGATAATGAAGAGATTGTGAAATAACCCTTACCTTGTACTTTTCCTTGGTTGGGGTAGGTTAACCTCCTGTATAATGGTGAAATAGTTGTTATTTAATTATACAATAATCATATATAATAATATTATATCATATATGATCTTTTAACATTGATTTGTTAATAATATCTTAGAATTATCGTCGTTTCGGGAGTTAACTTACTCATTTTCTTTTATATGTTTTGTTACATAAGCCATGGTTGTTGTATCTTATTCATATCCAGAATGATATCTAGTCCTTAAACATCATTTTTAAATCATCAAATGATAATTATACTTGAATGGATACGATGGAGAATGAATCTCATCGCGTTCGTGGAGACGGTAGTCCGTACGTACGCACGAGCGACAATATCATTCTTTTGATATTAAAATAATATATAAATGGATGGTATATCATATATAAAGAATCATTAACATGTTATATTTATTATTTACATGAGTTACACATCATTATTATACCCATCCAAATAATATTATATTGAATAACAATTACACCACTACGTGGAGACGGTAAGCCGTACGTACGCACGTATGGTGACATGTTATTCAAAGGGTGGATAGAATACTGAATATGATTGTACGATATTTATAATAACATCACAGTATATGTGAGATACAGGAGTTATTATTTTATAATGGTAAGAACAAAGGAAGAAGAAGTGGAAGAAGAAATGAACTTGGAGAATGGTGGTGAAATCATTACCTCTTCTTCGGGTTCTTCCTTTTGATTTGATCAAAAGGGCTCCTTAGGTTGGCTTTCTGATCAAACTAAGGCCTCTAGTTTGTAGTGAGGGATGTTGGGAGAGTATTTGGGCAGAGTTTGGCCGAACCAAAAGGCTTTGAAGGTGTGAATAAATGAGAAGGAGGAGTGCCCTTTTATAAGAGGGGTGAGGGGAACCTTTGGAAAAGCTAGAAATATTAATTTATAATAAATTCATATTCGGTTTCTAATGGCTCCAAAGTTGATTATTCAACGGTTAAGGTGGGGATAGGTCGAAAACCACTCAACCAATAGAATTTATACAGGTTTGGCTACTTATATTAACCTTATCTTTAAGTATTAACTCTAAGTTAATTAGTTTCACTTTTACAATGTCTCTTTGTATTTTTATATAATATGGTTAATAAACTTACTATATACATCCAAGAGACCCTCAAGTGGTACATTAATGATGGACCTATCATGATATAAGTCTCTTGGCCGAACCTTAGATTTTTAGGAATTTAATATCAATTAATAATATAATATTTGTTTTAAGAACTCTTTTATGTCAATTTTGACACTATTCAATAGTTGATTTTTGTGAAACTCATAACAGATTGATTACTTCGAACAAAGTCAATTAAATCAATACTAATATATCATATTATCCTAGAAAATTAGTTTAATTCATTAAAAGTTTCATATTATATTTATTTGGGTATTTGTAATATCAATTATTTTAATTTTTCACTATTATAGTAATTACTGCATCATCATTGTGTCATATATAAAATAAATTATTTAATGTCTAAAAATTATAAATAAAATATCATTATGTAGGAAATATATTTAGCTTTCTAATGAATGTTTATAATCGAAAATCCAACATATATAACCCTATGTAACAATTGTTGTTCTAAAAGATATATGCTTGTGTCATTTTTGTATTCATTTTAACTAAATAAAAATAAAGTGTCATTATCACTTACAAGTGGATCCATGGGGTCCCAAAATAGACCCAAAGATTCCCATGGTCGACCATGTATCAACCAATAGGGTTACGACACGTTTTAGGGTAATTTAGTATTATTATAATATTATTTTTTAACCCTTATTTACCGGATTTACCCTTAACCATGGTAAATAAAATATTTACCGCAGTAATTATTCAAAATGTCTAAAAATAAAACTTACCTATTTACACAATTTGAACATCGTGATTCCAAATATGGAATCCATTTTCCTAAATTCAAAACACAGAAGTGGCAGAAATTAATTTAAAATTAATTCCCGCTGTCAAAACAAAAAGCGTGTTTTTAAGAGATAATAACTATCAAAAGATTGACACTTGTTTATGTTCGGTTTAATTGTAAAATTATGTCCAATGACCAACATTATATTAAATGGTAAAAATATATTCTAAATATACTTTAAAACCACTCAAATTCATAATTTATCACTATTAATTATTTTGATTAAAAAAGTTGTTTTTAATTAAAATTTAGTAATTTTCACTATTCATCAAAATATGAAAGTTATCCGAAATGTACCAAAAATTCACCTTAGGCTAAATTCGATATTCCGAATCCAAAAATGAAGTCTATTTTGAAATATAAAATATATATGATTTCAAAAAGTAGGTATTACTATTCACAACGGCTAGTTTAATTAGTTGTGGTGTGTGTTAGAACTCGAGGTTGCGTACAACACACGCTATCGCATTATTCGAAGGGAAACGTACCATGGAAGCTTGGGGTGTTACATTCTCCCCTCCTTCAAATAATTGCGTCCTCGCAATTTCTAGGGTATTACTGCATAAAAAGACTCGGGTGGTTCTTCATCATATGTTCCTCGGGTTCCCACGTTGCCTCTTCCATCTTATGGTTTCTCCACAAAACTTTTACCAGACGTGTCGTCCGGTTTCTCAGCACTTGTTCTCTCGTATCAAGAATCTTGACAGGATCTTCGCAATAAGACAGATCGGGTTCCAGTTCTAATTCCTCATAGGTGAGTACATGCGTCGGATCAGGCATGTATTTCCTCAATAGAGATACGTGGAACACATCGTGAACTTTGGAGAGACTTGGCGGCATTGCCAATCGGTAAGCTACAACCCCAATTCGTTCTAGAATTTCGAAAGGTCCGATGTACCTGGGACTCAATTTACCTTTCTTACCAAAACGTATGACTCCCTTCCACGGAGATACCTTCAGAAAAACATGATCACCGACTTGAAATTCCAAATCCTTCCTTCGATTATCGGCATAGCTCTTCTGCCTACTTTGAGCTGCTTTGATGTGATTTTGGATTACCTTCACCTTTTCCATCGTTTCCTCCACTAGTTCTGGGCCTATAAGTTTTCTTTCACCAACGTCATCCCAACAGGTTGGTGTACGACATCTCTTTCCGTATAACGCTTCATATGGTGCCATCTGAATACTCTAATGGAAGCTATTGTTATAGGAAAATTCTACCAGAGGTAAATATTGATCCCACATACCCTGAAAGTCAAGTGAGCAAGATCTCAACATGTCTTCTAAGGTTTGAATAGTCCGTTCTGATTGTCCGTCTGTCTGAGGGTGGTAAGCAGTGCTCAAATGAAGTTCAGTATCCAGGGATTTCTGAAGACTTTTCCAGAATCTTGAAGTAAAACGGGGATCACGATCAGAAACAATCGATAGGGGTACTCCATGAAGTCTCACAACTTCATTAATATATAGTCTTGCTAGACGTTCCAGGGGTAGATCTTCTCTTATAGCAAGAAAATGTGCTGTCTTGGTAAGACGATCAACAATAACCCATATTGCATCGTTCCATCTAGGAGTCTTTGGTAGCCCCATGACAAATTCCATCGTAACATTGTCCCATTTCCACTCCGGTATGGGAAGAGGTTGCATGACTCCTCCAGGCTGTTGCCTTCTAGCTTTCACTTGTTGACAAACCATACATCTTGACACAAAATCAGCAATCTCCCTCTTCATGTTGTCCCACCAAAAATGTTCCTTCAAATCTCTATACATTTTGGTGCTCGCAGGGTGTATAGAGAAATTGGAACTATGAGCATCATCTAGCAATTCCCTTTTTAGATCAGGTAAATCGGGAACACAAAGTCTCTTCCCGAATTTCAAAATTCCATCTTCATACACAAAGTCTCTCAATCTCCCATCATTCACAGCTTTAATCTTCTTCTGAAATTCTTCATCATCGTTCTGAGAACTCTTAATCCTTTCTAGTAAAGATGGTTTTGCAACCATTTGAAAAAGCATTGATGTTTCACCTTCCCTGGTTATTCCCATGTCCATCTTCACTAGATCCATGAAAATTGGATCCCTTTCAATTCTCATCATGTTCAGAACTCCATGGTCTTTTCTGCTCAAAGCATCTGCTACTTTGTTTTCTTTCCCCGGGTGGTAGTGTATCGTACAATCATAATCCTTGAGTAATTCAAGCCATCTCCTTTGCCTCATGTTGAGTTCTTTTTGTGAGAAAATATACTTCAAACTCTTGTGATCAGTATAAATCTCACATTTTTCACCATAGAGGTAGTGCCTCCATATCTTCAAAGCAAAGATCACAGCTGCTAACTCGAGATCATGAGTAGGATTGTTTTGTTCATGAATTTTCAACTGTCGTGATGCATAGGCAATAACTCTATCATTCTGCATAAGGACACAACCAAGTCCTTTCTTTGATGCATCACTATAAATAACGAACCCATCATTCCCCGATGGTAGAGTCAATATAGGAGCATTGACTAATCTTCTCTTCAGTTCTTCGAAACATTCTTCACACTCTTTTGTCCAAACAAATTTAACCCCTTTACGTGTGAGCTTCGTTGATGGGTTATCCAATCGGGCAAAATTCTGGACGAAACGTCGATAATAACCTGCCAAGCCAATAAAACTACGTACCTCAGTTATACTCGTAGGTGCTGGCCATTCTTGGATTGCCTTGGTCTTAGAAGGATCAATAGAGATTCCATCTTTAGAGACAATATGGCCAAGAAAAGAAATCTCCTGAAGCCAGAATTCACACTTGCTAAACTTCCCATATAATTCATGCCTCCTCAGAGTCATCAAGATAATGCGCAAGTGATTTTCATGATCTTCGTAGGTTTTGGAGTATACCAAGATATCATTAATAAATACCACCACAAATTCATCGAGATACTCCTTGAAAACTCTATTCATCAGATCCATGAATACAGAGGGTGCATTAGTCAATCCAAACGGCATTACAGTAAACTCGTAATGCCCGTACCTGGTTCGAAATGCTGTTTTCGGAATGTCTTCCTTCTTCACACACAACTGATGGTATCCAGATCGAAGGTCAATCTTTGAAAAGTATTGAGCTCCATGCAGTTGGTCAAATAAATCATCAATACGAGGTAGGGGATACTTGTTCTTTATCGTTATAGCATTGATCTCCCTGTAGTCGATACATAACCTCATAGATCCATCTTTCTTTTTAACAAAAAGAACAGGGGCTCCCCATGGAGAAACACTAGGGCGAATAAATCCCTTATTACTCAATTCCTCTAGTTGTTTCTTTAGTTCGACTAACTCTACAGTGGCCATTCTATAAGGGGTCTTCGATATAGGCCTTGATCCAGGAATCAAATCAATGGAAAACTCAACTTCTCGTTCTGGAGGATGTCCAGGTAAATCTTCCGGAAATACATCTACAAATTCTTTCACAACAGGTACATCCTCTATTTGAACATTCCTTTCCTCACCGACAGTTATTTCATTCTCTTCCTCCCCAATAATTGAATTAAGTTGAGCTACTGGGGGTGGATCTAAATAAGAATTAGGTGGTGACGATTCTGCTCTAAAAATAAGGTGCTCCTTATCATTATCATCAAGAATCGTAACCTATTTCTTCTTACAATAAATCTTCGCATCATAGTCCGAAATCCAATCCATACCGAGGATTATATCAAACTCAATCATAGGTATGACGATGAGATCAGCAGATAAAGAAAATTTATGTGCTCTAATGGGGACTGATTCACAAAACTTTGTTGCAATGATACTTCCCTTAGGAGTTTTAACTGACAACTCCCTTATTAAATCAAATTGGAAATATCTAATTTTCTTAGCAAACTAGGAAGATATGAAACAATGCGATGATCCAGAATCAAATAATGCATTTTCTAAACTTGAGGAAACCATTAAATTACCTGCCACCACGTCTTTCGGAGCTTCTACCTCAGCAGTAGTGATAGCATAAGCCTGGCCTTGATCCCTTGGCCTTTTCTGAGGTAAGTTCTCCTGACGCTTAGGACATGCATTTGCATAATGCCCCATCTCCCTGCAATTGTAGCACTGAACGTTGGTAGCTTCCTTCTTCCCCTTGCAATCATGAGCTTGGTGGCCTTTTTCACCACACTTGTAACAGACTCCCATTCCCTTCAAGCAAGTACCAGGATGTTTCTTCCCGCATTTACCACAGGATGGATATTCAACCTTTCCCTTCTTCCCCTTATTTCCATTCCCAGATTGATCAGAAGGTCTCTTCTTCTCTTTCTTTTCTTTAAAGTCCTAAGACTTAGAGAATTCCTTTTCGGTCTTGATAGCACATGAGACAATGTCTTTGTACGATGAAAAGGATTGTGAGACTAACGCTCGACGGAGAAATGGTTTTAACCCATCAAAGAAACGATCAATCTTACTTCTTGGGTTACGAATATAATCACCAGCGTACCTCGCTAACCTTGTAAAGTTAGCCTCATACTTTGTGACATTCTCATCTTCCTTTTGTCTCAGACTCAGAAATTGCCTTTCCATATCTGCTCGATGGTCGCGAGGGAAGTATTTTTCTAAAAACAGATCTTTGAACTCCCTCCATTCCATATTTGATACTTCATCATCTTCCTTCGTATTTTGAATCAATGAACACCATTGATCAGCATCTCCAGTGAGGCGGTAAACTGCCATGATAACTTTTTCCCTTTCACTGCTCCCCAAAGCCTGAAATATTTTCTCTAGGGAAAATATCCATTGCTCAGCTACTAAGGGATTTGTATTCCCATTGAACGTTGGTGGTTGTTGCCTCATGAATCGATCTAACATTGATCCTCCACGTTGCGGATCAGGGTGCTCCATACGGGTAAGGTTATTATTCATAACCTGAGTAAGTTGTCCCAGTATGGTGATTAGCTGATCAGCACCAGTTGCATCACCAGCCCCACTATAATTATCTTGAGCAGGAGGGCAATCCCTACATGGAGTGCGTGCATTGATACGGTTTCCATTTCTTCCACTAGGCGCCATTTCTAAACAATGGCATAAACTAGATCAATTTATGAATCAAAATACATAATCCCATACTTATAAAACACTTAACATAAATTGAACTATTTATGGATATAATCCATAATCATAAGAATGTTTTCTTTGAGGAAGTATATACTCATAAACCCTTCATAATGATTTTTAAAGATAGTGAGAGTTATCCTAAGCATATCCCCCGGGAGTGTCGTAACCAAGAGTGCAGCAAGGCCCGTTGTCGTGCACCAGTTCCCGTTCAAGTCTAGCTCAAAGCGGGGTTTTCGGGTTTTACCCCTAGGTACATCTGTGCCAGAGCCACCTCTACCTGCTCGTATCCAGACAGGGATGTATTGCTTGGAAAACTCACAAAATCTCTACAATACCAAAATTCTAGGAAGTTCTTCTATACTAATCCTCAAAGTTCATCTTAGGTCTACGTGCTCTAATCAGAGTTTATCTAAATCTAGCTTCCAAGGTTTGTACTAAACTTCCTCTGATACCAACTGTAACGCCCCGACCCCAGTTACCCAGAGTCGGTGCATTATTACATAACATTGGCATGATCACAAGAGAGATCAAAATCTCGAAAGACCGATTGGTTTAGTAGCCTTGGAAACACTAGATATATTCATAAGTTTTCCATTACATCATAAAATGAAAAACTACTACAACAACATAATGTTTCCACAATCCACACTATTAACCCCTCATAAAATCCCTGCAGGTCATTCATAACTTACTTCTTCACATCCTGGGAAAAATAAAACATAGAAAAGGGGTGAGCTCAAATGCCCAGTAAGGATAACAATATAGCAGAAACTTTCATAAATAATAATAAACATTTAAGGCAATGTATAACTAAAACAAAAGCCTTTTAAATATGAACTTTCAACATGGTATGGCATAAATAACATGAAATAATGCCATTTACTTATTCACATGGATATTCTACTAATCGAATAATCACATGCAAAAATCAATAACCACTTTCATAATGTTGGAATGCATAATGCCAGACTATCATAACCACATAGCCAAGGCCTCGTGCCAAGACTACAAATAAGATTTTGTCAAGGCCTTGTGCCAAGGAACTAGTTTGTCTCATGAGACCTACTGATGCATCGAGGAGCTATAGCGGGCTCCACCCGTCACATATTAAGTCCAATGCATTCCCATATGAAAAGGTTTAAACATAACATAAACATTCATATTAAAACTAGCATATGAAATGTCAATACTTTCACCATAAACTATGAATGGTATAATAATAGCACATCCACAGTCAAACATATCACAAAACCTTCAATACAATATAGAAGTTTTGTATCATAATAAATCAACTTCAAATAATCTTAAAATCCATCAAAGGATGTTGACATAGATGAAATCAAAATTATTTTTAAAGAAATATCTCCTTTTATTTTGAAATAATTTAATATCCATATAAAATAAAACATTTTCTTTGAAAATATTCTTATAAGCTTTTAAGGGAAGCTTTGAAGATTTTATAACGGCGTAAAATAACCGCACCCGCCGTATAAGTTAAAAAAACATTCTTACCTCAATTCTGTCGAAAAGGTTAAAAGGACCTTGTTTTGAAAATGACGGAGAGATTCCTTTATAAACCACTTATAAAAGTCAAAAAGGGTATAAATGACTTTAACTCATATTTTATTAAATAGTAAAAATGTTTTGAAATACATTTTTAAGAAACATGGATGTGGATGATAAAGAGATCCCAGTAGATTATTACGTATAAACAACCTCGGATAATGAAGAGATTGTGAAATAACCCTTACCTTGTACTTTTCCTTGGTTGGGGTAGGTTAACCTCCTGTATAATGGTGAAATAGTTTTTATTAAATTATACAAGAATCATATATAATAATATGATATCATATATGATCTTTTAACATTGATTTGTTAATAATATCTTAGAATTATCGTCGTTTCAGGAGTTAACTTACTCATTTTCTTTTATATGTTTTGTTACATAAGCCATGGTTGTTGTATCTTATTCATATCCAGAATGATATCTAGTCCTTAAACATCATTTTTAAATCATAAAATGATAATTATACTTGAATGGATACGATGGAGAATGAATCTCATCGCGTTCGTGGAGACGGTAGTCCGTACGTACGCACGAGCGACAATATCATTCTTTTGATATTAAAATAATATATAAATGGATGGTATATCATATATACAGAATCATTAACATGTTATATTTATTATTTACATGAGTTACACATCATTATAATACCCATCCAAATAATATTATATTGAATAACAATTACACCACGACGTGGAGACGGTAAGCCGTACGTACGCACGTATGGTGACATGTTATTCAAAGGGTGGATAGAATACTGAATATGATTGTACCATATTTATAATAACATCACAGTATATGTGAGATACTGGAGTTATTATTTTATAATGGTAAGAACAAAGGAAGAAGAAGTGGAAGAAGAAATGAACTTGGAGAATGGTGGTGAAATCATTACCTCTTCTTCGGGTTCTTCCTTTTGATTTGATCAAAAGGGCTCCTTAGGTTGGCTTTATGATCCAACTAAGGCCTCTAGGTTGTAGTGAGGGATGTTTGGAGAGTATTTGTTCAGAGTTTGGCCGAACAAAAAGGCTTTGAAGGTGTGAAGAAATGAGAAGGAGGAGTGCCCTTTTATAAGAGGGGTGAGGGGCACCTTTGGAAAAGCTAGAAATATTAATTTATAATAAATTCATATTCGGTTTCTAATGGCTCCAAAGTTGATTATTCAAAGGTTAAGGTGGTTATAGGTCGAAAACCACTCAACCAATAGAATTTAGACAGGTTTGGGTACTTATATTAACCTTATCTTTAAGTATTAACTCTAAGTTAATTAGTTTCACTTTTACAATGTCTCTTTGTATTTTTATATAATATGGTTAATAAAATTACTATATACATCCAAGAGACCCCCAAGTGGTACATTAATGATGAACCTATCATTATATAAGTCTCTTGGCCGAACCTTATATTTTTAGGAATTTAATATCAATTAATAATATAATATTTTTTTTAAGAACTCTTTTATGTCAATTTTGACACTATTCAATAGTTGATTTTTTTGAAACTCATAACAGATTGATTACTTCAAACAAAGTCAATTAAATCAATCCTAATATATCATATTATCCTAGAAAATTAGTTTAATTCATTAAAAGTTTCATATTATATTTATTTGGGTATTTTTAATATCAATTATTTTAATTATGCACTATTATAGTAATTACTGCATCATCATTGTGTCATATATAAAATATATTATTTAATGTCTAAAAATTATAAATAAAATACCATTATGTAGGAAATCTTTTTATCTTTCTAATGAATATTTATAATCTAAAATCCAACATATATAACCCTATGTAACAATTGTTTTTCTAAAAGATATGTGCTTGTGTCATTTTTGTATTCATTTTAACTAAATTAAAATAAAGTGTCATTATCACTTACAAGTGGATCCATGGGGTCCCCAAATAGACCCAAAGATTCCCATGGTCGACCATGTATCAACCAATAGGGTTAAGACACGTTTTATGGTAATTTAGTATTATTATAATATTATTTTTTAACCCTTATTTACCGGATTTACCCTTAACCATGGTAAATAAAATATTTACCGCAGTAATTATTCAAAATGTCTAAAAATAAAAGTTACCTATTTACACAATTTGAACATCCTGATTCCAAATATGGAATCCATTTTCCTAAATTCAAAACACAGAAGTGGCAGAAATTAATTTAAAATTAATTCCCGCTGTCAAAACAAAAAGCGTGTTTTTAAGAGATAATAACTATCAAAAGATTGACACTTGTTTATGTTCGGTTTAATTGTAAAATTATGTCCAATGACCAACATTATATTAAATGGTAAAAATATATTGTAAATATACTTTAAAACCACTCAAATTCATAATTTATCACTATTAATTATTTTGATTAAAAAAGTTGTTTTTAATTAAAATTTAGTAATTTTCACTATTCATCAAAATATGAAAGTTATCCGAAATGTACCAAAATTTCACCTTAGGCTAAATTCGATATTCTGAATCCAAAAATGAATTCTATTTTGAAATATAAAATATATATGATTTCAAAAAGTAGGTATTACTATTCACAATGGCTAGTTTAATTAGTTGTGGTGAGTGTTAGAACTCGAGGTTGCGTACAACACACGCTATCGCATTATTCGAAGGGAAACGTACCATGGAAGCTTGGGGTGTTACAGTTTTACTTTATTTATTCCTCCAAATACTTAAATTATTATTAAACAATGATGATATTATAATCTAAATATATTATATATAATTAAATTTGTTTATGTTCATTTCATGACCACAAAACATCTCTAAATACATCATATGGTTTTCAAAATCATCATTCATGTGTATGGTGGTCTACTGCCTCGAAAACTAATGTTATTCGTTTTCCATCACCACCCCTCACGTATGGATTGAATTATAGATTAAATTTTTATATATTAAATTTATTATATTATTATAATCATTAAATTTTTATGTCACATATACCTTTATACTTTCCATTATGTGGGAATATGATAATGTCACTTGTGTGTATAGAGGACTACCGCCTCGCGAAGTGGTGTGATTCATTCGTGATTTACATGGAAGGTAATAAAGATGGGTTAAATTAAAATATGTGATATATATAAAATAAAAACTAATTATGTAATTTTAATATATTATTTAACCTTATTTCATTCATTCAGTCAATAAAATGGAAGTGGCGTTCATGTATACGTACTACTTATCATCTCCGTAAATGGGGTATTTCATTTTATATCTCTTAATTTTATGGATTATGATAAATAAATATATACTGAATATATATTACATTTATTTCATGGTTAAAATTTTGGATATTATATAACCATTATCAAATTAAGTGAACCTAAAATACTAGACCAAAACATACGTGAAGAACGAAGTATTTGTTACCTTAAACGTAATTTTAACAAAGAATTGTTAATAAATGAGTAATTGAAAGTCCTAAATAAATAACAATTGGTATGATAAATATCATCAGGGTCATTTAATATATTTATAATAAACTTATATTTATTAAATGTTATTATTGAATGTGTTTGAATGAATTTAAGACTTATGTTTAGAGATTTTCATCTCACTTTTTAATTCTATAAGACACATGTCATATTCACCACCTATTTATTTTATGTGGTGTATATTCATCCCATGAATGTAATTTAATATTATTATCTGTAAAATTATTTACATTTAAATATTCATCTTTTGATCTCCCTCTCATGGGTTTTATAGTTCAAAAGTTACCAAACCAGTAAGTGATTTTTGTATTAATTTTCCTTCCTTAAGACATGTGTTACGTTATGCACCTATCATATTTTATGAAGTGTGTATGAAAAACCTTTGAAAAATAATATCACAAATTTATTTATTCTCTTAATATTTTATGTTTCGTTTTATTTTATTTCCTCATGGGGATTTCAGTTTAATGTTTCCAAAGTTATGAATATTTTATGCTATAATTTCACCATTCATCAAGATTGTTTATGATTATGTTTCTGATGATAATATATTATGATCCATATCTCAAGAAAATCATGAATTGTATTATCATATGGTTATTTCATGAGAATACATGTGTGTAGGGTCCTAAAAACTTTGTAAAGGGAAGGTAATTACTCCCATAATTTTGGAAAAGGAATTAAAACAAATTGGATGAAGTATTTAGAAAAACATTATGGAAGAAGACAAATATGAAAAAGTAAAATAACTCGTTCGCATACTAAATCCCAGGAACAGTTTGTCGAAGGCACCGCCCGTGAACCAAGTAGTATGCGGAATTAAGAAAACAACACCAGCCACCACGAACCATGTCACTGGTGGAATCAAGGTGGAGAATGTCAACCCCGTATATGACGCCCTCCACGAACCTCATCGTTGGAGAAATTGAAGTGGAGAAACTCAACCCTGCATACCTTCCCCACAAACTCAATAATTTGAGGACCAGGAAAATCCCTTATCACCTCACGAACAAAAAAAAATTCATCCTTGGGATTGAGCCAGTGATTTTTGCCACTGCGAACCGCAACCCTGAGTGCCTCTGTTCCCCGATTCGTCCACAGGTTGGGTAATCTCTCCATGGGATTCCATAAAAGGTGTCATGAGATCCATATATCCAGCTTCCCAAACACACTATAAAAGGTCCCTAAGGGGGCTGAAAAATACGGTGGAATTTAAAGGATTGGAGAGAATTTTGAGATGGATTTCAAAAGATATCGATTTACAAGGTGTGGATCTCTTTCAATGAATTCTCGGAGATATAAACTCACTCCATAGAGAAAAAATAAATAAGGAAGCATAAAAACTAGCATACTATGAACCATATCTCCTTAGTGGGTGAAATTTTAAAAAGGTGTTGGACCAATTCCCTTTTTTCACTCTGGCACCCCACGTAGAACAAAGCTACATGGGTGGAACCCTACGTCATGTATAACTATGCTACGTAAATGGAACTCGGTGCCGCATA
Organism: Viscum album; assembly: GCA_963277665.1. Taxonomy (NCBI): domain Eukaryota; kingdom Viridiplantae; phylum Streptophyta; class Magnoliopsida; order Santalales; family Viscaceae; genus Viscum; species Viscum album. The sequence goes on along the minus strand of OY728158.1, from coordinate 677,331,161 downwards.
GCATCATGCTACAAGACCGGAACCAGGTCTCACCTAGAAAAATACTATATGGAACACATACATGTCTAGGTACAATAATGGTACATGAATGGTACCTTATCCTATATAGAACCACACTATGTGTGGAGGCCCCTATCCCACATGATGAAATGGTATGCAGAATGGGGTAACTTCGGGCGTTCCACCCTCAAGCTCTGATCATTTCCTTCTGTTTCTATCACCTCATCTGTATCCCCTTCATGTAATAGTACAATGGCACCTAGAAAAGTCCTCTCTTAAATCAATCATACCCTTATGATAAAACCACTAGGTGAATCTGTGCGCCCTTTTGAGTTTTCATACCAATGGTAAGCAGAGTAATGTGGTTAATCCCCACAACAGTGTGGACCCCCAAAATTTCCATAATTTTTCATTCTTATGGTAACCTGTGGTCCAACATTGGGATACTAATAGGAACCTTCTTATTCTAGGGATTAAGGGCAATCACTGGACTTTCCCTTCGATGAGGGATAGTGATATCAATGGTAAATCATGATTTCTTTTCTCTTTTACAAGAAGAAACATTCCTCCCCTTTCCCAGAACCAATTCTAGGGCACTCGCACTGAGGTAAGCCCTTAACTTTTCTTGCAATAGGTTGAATTTGTGCTCATATTTTCCTCCTCCCAAGGAATGCATGGATTGGTTAATCTAACTTTCCAGGACATGAAAATAAAGAGGTTATTGGAATTTTCAAAGCCCTCTCTATCTCTCTCCCTTTGTGTCCCAGTACCATCTATCTGTATATGATGTGGGATGTGAGATCTTCATATCAACTACCTCCTCTTATTTCTCACACCGAGAATGAATCATGTGGTCTTAGAGGTTTTTGGTGATCATGAAATCCTCATAACCCCAAAGCATGGGACCCCTAGTAAGTGTAAGCCCCAAATAGAATGAACTACAATAACATGGATTTTTGCATTGACTGGATATGTAGGATTCCTTCTTAAGGGCTGAGCTCAAGGGACATTCTCCTTAGAAGTAATCCCTAATAAAATTCCTCCAAATTTTCTTGGGATTCCTCTTCAAAAGTAAGCCCCAACTTATTTATCTCAAATGGTAAACTCCCATGTGTAAGCCTCAATCATGCCACCACAAATGATTCTGTACAAGGGTGTAAGTCCCAACTAAAACTAAACTATAAGGGATTTGATTCCTAAACAAATGAGATATGTAGAAAGCCTTCTTGAGGTCAAAACTCGTTACCCATATTAGTCTACTATTATTCAGGCCATAACCCTGGTAGGGTCACATCCACCCAGGAGACTATATCTCTTCTGGACATCCCAATCCACCTTAGTGTAATCTCTACATTGAATCTTTAATTGTCACCTTTTTCCCATATTTCCTCACTGCACGATGTTAAACTACATGTATGAGTCCATGTCACATGACATTAAAAGTGATGTGTGCAGTTATGTGGCACTAAACTATGTTGTCTTTGATTCCTCTCATATGGATACGTAGGAATCCCATCTTATAGGTTTGACCCCAACATCAGAATAATTCCCATACCCTTGGATAACAATAAACTCTATATTTCCTCATCATATGGATTAAACATTTGATGTCTCAGTAAATGATAATGAAATTCTTGATCTATCCACAAATGTGGAACATTTATGAAGAACCTCGAATACATAAAAGTATCTTTATCAATGGAGAACCTCATATATATACAGATTTTTCCTGGTTTATGTGTATCCAGGATCGATCTTACAACATAGAAGGAATCCACGAACACATTATTGGGAAAGAACCAAGGATTCATGAATATATGAATGTTTCTTTAATCTATAAGAGAGTCTCAGGATAGGAAATAATTCTCCCCAAAAATGGTGTCATGTGACCGACCTCCCATCCCCTCGACCAATGGATTCCTTAAGTGTCTTTAGATAAATTTTCATCCAATGATCTCTTAAATTTAGAAATTAGGTCCATGAATCATGGATAAAATCATCATTTTGTGCTTCTGGATCTGTGAAAAAAACCATTGGAGACCATCTGAGGGCATCTTAGCCGACATGGGTTGATTTTACAAAACACTTATCCCCCTATAATCCCCCTCAAGGACCATTCAACTATGACACATCCTTCTCAACCTAAAAAAGTACACACTACCCAGTCCCAATGTAACTATCTCACCCACCCAAAAGGGTATGACGTGAATCGGGTCGAAAACAAATGATGAAGCTGATGTGAATCTCTCTATATCATCAGGAAATTAGTTTTTATCCATCGGTCCATTTTTATCGCTCTGCACACATGTACCTCAGGTCGAAACAAAAAAAGTTAAACCTGATGTGAATCTTTCACCAAGGTGGTGGATTACCCCACCTCAATACCCTTTCATATTCAAAAGGAATAGGGACAAGAAAGATCACCAATTTTACATATGATCATGAGATTCTACTTTGATGGTGGTTTTTGTATGTATATGTCATATATATTGAAATCATTATATCGATCTTACTTCAATCCAATGGAATCCAAATAATTTTCTCAGACATTCATGTCAGTTACCACACAAGAGGTTAGGTCCCCAACAAATAACATGACTCCCTTTCCAGACCAGCTTCTTCAATTATGGGTTTCAAATTCACTGATCAAAGAGTACCAACAAAATGGTACCCTCCCTATGGTGGATGATGCAAGTTAGTCCCTCCAATTGGTGAAATATCACTAGCCACCTCTTTAGGCATGGCCAGAAATATATCATAGGATGATCCCATGGGATGCATCAAATCATTTCAAGATCATATCTCTAGAATGTAACAATGAGTACCTCCCTTTCCAAAGGTATGAAGATGAAGTTGACACCAATGACTTTATCCCAGCTACACAGGAACCTCGTTCAAGGGATCCTACTGGAGGACATCACCGCTTGTAGTATACAAAACAACATCCTCACTCTGAAGATAATCTTGTGATGAGCTAACCTGCTAAATTCCAATGGACATGGGGCCCTCGGTCTACCCACTAAGGGTGGAAAGTTCATAATCAAGAGCAGTTCGTTACCCTAATTCTTAAGGAGGATATCTTCTATAAAAACATAGTGGTATACCACAGGTAGACATACAACTCTTCCTCCTTTTCTGAATCCCACCACAGATATATGGTTGAATAATACAAGCTGGTGAAACTTCCCTCCAATGCATGTCAGTCCCACTATGTAGATAAGGTGGAAAATTATAGGCAGATACAAATCATTGTTGATGCCCAAGAATCCTCTTATCCAAATAGGGTGACAACCAGTTACAAGGAGGCACAAATTCTGGTTGACGCATACTAAACCCACCATCTAAATAGGGAGACAATCTGTGGGTAGTAATACAACACTAAAAATGAATATAAATCTCACCATGAAAATACGGTTGTAATCAATAGGTAGATGAAAATTCCTACCCACCAATATCAATCCCACCAGTCAAATATTGTGGCAAAAAATATAATCAGAGTCAAATTCTTATAGATGAACATCAAGCTTGTGATACAAATACAACATAAAATAACCATATGTAAATTCCTACTCTAAAATGTAAATCCCATCAGTAAAATAATGTAAAAACTAGAGAATGTATCCATCGTATCCCAGCTAAAACTTAGGGGTAGACACGTTCCTTTACCCAAGCACATGATAACTATCAGTACCCACTGGCAACACATGGAGGACCGGAGAAGGAACAAACTCTTACTCCATTATTATAATGAAAATTTATACTTTTTCTAGACAAATATGTATCTCAACACATCCTAGAAGTGATATAGGACCAAACATTGATTCTAGACCATATCCTCCAGACCTATCAAGATGTCATCACGTCTACAGAAAAAGCTAGGAGTCGGGAGCATGGTCACATCTCCCCATGCGGGGTGATTTATCCAAAAAAATATGGTTACTCTTTAGTAGACTCACATACCTAATCTAATACAAGAGGGTAAATGGCTATATTCTGTGACACAAGTACAACCGGATTGGTAAAAAACACTCTTTATAACTGGGGGACACTAGTCTAATGTGGTGGCCGCTCTAGGATAGGTATATATCCCTACTAGAAATCAAGATGCTCGTCAGCATATCCTGGTGACATTTTTTGAACCAACTAAACAGGAACCCACATATAAATGTCGTTACCAACAGCAGGAGGCCCTAGTTTCATACAAGAGAGCACCCAAAAATGAAAGGTCCCAAAGGCACCTAGAAAATGAAGAGCACAATCATGATTCTGAACTGCTATAAGATGATGTTATTGATTCCATAAGACATATATCAATAGAGGCTCAAGATCATTTTGATCCATTGCCAAATTATCGAAGTGGCAGTAGTAATTGTGAAGTTTCTCCCCACAAGGTTTCTACCAATGGCACTGAAGTTTCTCCTCAGATCACCCATGGGGGCTTAATCCATGGTACAAAATGATCTATCATAAGAACCTGTCTCTAGATGTGTGTCATTGTATCCATCCCCTTAATTAGAAGATATAATAACAAGAAGGCCCTCCCTTTTTTTTCATTCACCCTAATGGTCCTCCAAAAGCTATATGATATAGATATTATTCTCTATTTAGTTATACATCAAGTTATGATGGTAATTCTCACCATGATGGAAGTCATTGTGAAGGCACTACCTGCAGTGACATCATGCAATGAGAGTGACCTCCCATCATAACAATACATCTTGAAGGTCCTCCCTAGAATTTCTACTGTAGATATTCTTCCTATATCCAAATTTCAATACATAATGGTATCCCTCATTATGGTAGCAGTCATTGAAAAATTCCTCCCTACAATGACAAAAAACAACAAGAAGATCCTCCCCTTGCTGCGATCTTCCCTAAAGGTCCTCCCCAAGGTACATGATGTGAAAAATATCAATGAATTCGTACAATAAGTTGTGATGGTATTCCTCGTCATCACAGCCTCAGCTATGAAGGTCCTCCCAGTTACCCAAATTCACACTGGCAAGAAGGTTGTCCCCCTGCTGGTCTAAATATGGGAAAGCCACAATATTTTGAGGCACTTGGAAGGATAGGGTCGGATACACTCGAGATTCTATCAATGAAAAGTGAAATCCTTTCTTATCCAGGAGATGTCTTAGGGCCACGGTCATCCTCTGATCCACACCCACACTGTTCATACATCAGTGAAATATGTACTAGACTCACTACTCAAGATGAAATCATCACAAAGCATCCAATTTGGGTACAAAAAGTAGAGTACCAGGCAGAAGAACAACATAATATGTTACTCATGAGAAGGCATCTGTCCAGGGAAAACATACTAGTTCTGTTCTGGCCCACAGCCACTTCTCAATTCAGCATTCCAAAAGAGTTATCAGAAGAATTTATGCATGTCATTAACCATAATGTTTCGGCAACTCTCTGCCAGTTGAAAATGAAATTTTATCCCTATGAAGGGTATGCAGACCATGTCAGTATATTGGGGGAGATTCATAAGTAAATTGACTTAGGATCCCTTCCATCTACATGAAATTCGTGATTGTAAAGGAAAAATGAAAAACTTTAAACAGCCTTGCCTCCACATGATGAAAAAATTATGTTGTGTCATTAGTGATTCCCTGTCTGGTGTTCAAATATGAGGGTGCGGAGAACAAAAATCTCTACACTTCACCCCACATCCAATCTTGTATAACCCACTGGAAATGGAATCTTACAATTTCATCATCCCAATATGGTAACCAAATGAAGTACCTATTTAGGAAAAGTGGCATGCTCAACAAGAACCAACCTTAAGTAAGTCACATAAGCATCAGGCTCGACGACAGCAAGCCATCAAGAAGCTTCTGAACCAGGACACTGAGAACATTTAGTAGGATTCTTTCTTAAGGGAAGCCAACCAATGATCACTGGTCATTTCCTTGAAAGAAAATAATTCACATGAAGATATGGAACCATATCCAGATCATGCTCTCATTATAATGTGTGAGATCAAGAAGGAGGAAATAGAAGTATCGACCACTATAGTATAGTAGAAACCCTAGTCCGCATGGTTGGGGACATTTTTAACACAAAGTTCCCCTATAAGGCCAAAAATCTGGGTTGAGACACATTAACGGGAGAATAGGAGAAACCCCATCCCATACGTCTATGGGAATTTTTACCTCAACCACCTGCCCAGTGGAATTCAATCTTTTTCCACCTAGGGAGGACACAAAATAGATAGGTTTCTCATTCTATCATGTCTCACAACTCATGTCCCTCAGGGATGAGATTTACTTTTAGGTCACTTCTGGGATCCATACATGTCACTATTTTCAAAGAAACTTGAAGAGGGTCCCAAAATGGATGGAGAAGATCCTAAAAGGGATGTAAGACTCCCTCCTACCATTTGGTACCTGGTACTCCACCTGCTATATGGTATGCACTAGTAAACATATTAGAATTCATCCCATAAATTTGACCAAAAAAATAAAAATTATAAGGATGCAAGAGAATATGGTTCCCTCCAGGAGGTTTTCCACACCAAGCACGAAGGTGTGAACACCTATAACCAAAGAACTTCACCAAATTTGGACACTCCATCAGTTAATCCCTCATTACCTCCCTTTAGAATCCCCAATAAGAATAAGAATTAGTACCATGTTATATGCAAACCACATCCTCCTACCAATGCGAATGTATCCCTGATGCTTGAGGAGATATTAGAACAGTAAGACGAGGAAATGAAAGAGATAAGAAAAATCAACACTCAGATACTTCACATAATCTATCCTACAAGATATGTTCCTTAGGTAGAGCGTCAGCACACACTTCTAATATAGGTTCCTTTGCCACTAGGGATCATTCCAACAGATGAAGAAAGGTCAGATTGCTTGTTCTAGGAAATTACAGGACTATCAGTCTACCTAAGCCCAATCCAGGTAGGATATCAAGATTTCTTCCCATTGTGGAGGAAACCAAAAAAGATTCTGGAAAATCCACAAATTGTGACCCTAGATGGGTATCCAACTCAAGTTCCAGTAGTGCTCACACATCCAATCTTTCCCCCTACTGCACCCACTGCACCCACCCATGCATAGATTCAACAGGTCATGCATCATGGACTCATGAATATGATCAATTCATTGATGACTCAATTATAATCCTTAGAAGGATGATATGATCCAATACCACCGGAACAAAATCCCTACCCCGACTAGTAAGAAACGTTCCACCACTACCAAATTCCAGTAACCCCGTATTACCAGTTTGCAATGGATTAGGTGACTCAGAGAAACATATAATGCACTACACATCTTACTGTGATATTATGATGGGAACCACAGAGAACCTAGAAGTTTTGAAGCTCAAATTATTTGTGGAAACTCTGCAAGGTTCATCCTTTATATAGTACACCACCCTTTCCAGCTAATTGAATAACAGGATTGATGAATCTCTTTTTCCATTTCCTATTCTAGTTCAGATCAACATTGCAAAAAATAATATTCAATTCCCTCAAGAGTGGAAAATGGTAAGTGAATGAGAAATTTTGGGACTTCGCTACAAAATGGAAGGGTCTGACTTACTCCTCAAATTGGCCACTCCCCCAAGATGAGATGTTGTCCATGTGCATTGACAACCTCCTTAATGAGCTATGAACACCACTTAATCTGGTGAAGTATTAAAGTGGATTCTTATATTTCTCTATCATCACTAAAAGGATAGAATATTCCTTGAAACTAACTAATCTCAAGTCTTGGGAAGCCCCTTAATTCCCACTAAAAAGAGTGGGAAGAGATAAAATGGCTTCTATCATGCTTAATCCACCCCTTGCACTGTCTCTGACTCCAAATCCCGCACCAAATTGTTCAGGGCCCCATGAACATCAGAATCCAACCCCAACTCATCAAGATAATAAAAACGAAACTATGAGAAATAAATTAGAGGAATGTAAGAATAATTTTTACTCATTATGGGAAGACCAAGTTTGTGGCTACTTTATAGCCTCCATGAATTGAAACTTTCTCTGGATTCTAAAGTAGAAGAGGGATGATCAATTAGGTCTTGATGACCATCTAGATTGTTTTACCTTCAACCAGATATTGGGGAAAAATATATGGGAGTGATATTTCATCAAAATACCTCCTTCAATGAATGATAGATTCTAGAAAAGTCAAGCTTGGACTACTGCCAGTGAAAGTGGAATATGTTTCCACCAATGTCCTAGATGAAGGAGGGGAGTGGGAAAATGTTTTTAAAAAGGTATAAAAAGATTTATAGTTGGATGACTTGGTAAAAAATAAACTGAGCCCAAGGAATCCTCCAAGCCCAGTTAAAGAAACTAACTATGCCTTCAACAACTCTTAATTCAACACAATCAACATCCTCATCCCTAAAATCATACAAAGGTTGACTGCCCAAAAATAATTCCAATCAGATGGGCATAAAACAAGTATAGGATGATGAAATGCACAAAATCCCAGGTTGGATTTGACACTATCATATTTCATTCCATCATATTTGAGAGTATAGGCACCACCCCCACCAAACGGCACCACCAGAGGTAGATGATGAGGTAAAGTCAACATCCGAAGAGGGGCTGATTTTTTACTCTGTCAATGTCATCCACTTAAGGGATCCCTTGTCCGATGATGAAGATGGTTATCAACAAGAATTACACACACCTAATTGGGGTATGGAGGAAGGAACCATTGAATCTAAGGATATCAAGGGAGATTCATCCATGGTAGAAATCAAGCTTATGTCCACACCCCCACTCAAACTGTTAGTGTTGCAGAAACTGGTGGAAGGACCCTCTAATTGATCCAATATGGATGGAAAATTTATCTTTCCCCCATAAAGAATCCACCCTTGTCCAATATTTTGAGAATATCCATAAGATGAAGAATATGTGACTAATTTCCCTTGGCAGGTGAGAAGACCTTCCCAAACCATTCCACAAAAGATGTAAACTCCTTTATCTCCAGTCTCAAGGGATGACCAGTCATCATCAAATGCTCAATCCCCTAAAGTGCTTGTGAAAGAAAATAACCAATCTGAGAATCACCAGGTTTTATATATGAAATAAGATACTCTAAACCAGTTATCTTTGGTACCATCCAAGATTTAAATCTTGGATTCATTTAATTTATCAACAAATCTCAGGGAATCACTCATTGAATCTTTTCTAAGTCCCTAGGATTTTGAAGTCGAGGTAGCAACTGCTGAAGTCTACTTGATATGGACCAATCCTACAGAATGCATCATAGATATCTCTTTCATGGATAAAGATTAAGACTTCATCATGTATGAAAACATCAAATCCTTATATGTGTCTGGCATGATAAATGGTTTCGATATTCAAAAATTCTTCACTGAAAATGGATCTGGAGTTAATATCCTCCCACTAAGAACACTTCCTCAGTTGGGTTTCAATGAGGATGATCTGATGCCCTAGACCACGACATTGTTGATCTATGACAAAATAGATCAGAAGTCATTATACCAAATTAATCTCAAAACCCAATTTGTTGACCTTGTATCTTACCCATAATTTTTGGTGGTCCGAAATAATACAACCTTCAATTCCCCTCTAAGAAGGCTATGGATTCATCAACATGAAACAATCCCCTCTTCTTACCATCAGTGCCTCGAATATAGAATTAATGGAAAGAGTGGGACACATCATGCCGATAAGTCCCCATTCAACCTCTGTGAATCACACTATATTGATGCAAGGTTCTACAAACCGAAGGGGAAGTGACTTCCATTCAATGGTGATGATTGGATTGCCACCCCAAACGGTTTAGAAATGGTTCCTTCTAATCCCATCAAGGAACTCGGGGACAAATACATAATTCCCATCAATTATATTTAGTGAACAAGTCCAAATTATGATGGTTATTCAGTAGTCCTCGTGATTTCAATCACAACCGATGAGCCTAATAATGTTGAAAACCTCCCAAACTCCCAATATAATGGTGGGGGTTTAGATAAAAAATCCCATAAACTATCATCAAAACTTAAAAAAATCATTTCCTCACCCACTGAGGTAGGAGGAAGTGTATCATCACTCAAAGAAGATGAGGAAACTATTTTACCCCTCACCCTATCTTCTCTAGAGTATCCCCACCAACGACTGAGGTTGAAGATGTAGCTTCACCTCCCAGACACAAAAATTGAAACTCTTCCTTGAAATGTGGAATAATCATCCAAAGAATTGTTTCCCCATCAGAAGATGAAGAGTAATATGGTGAGGATGAAGAGGAGTGAGAAGAATACCTTGGTTGTTCCCTCTCCATCATTTGAGGAAGGCATCTCTACCACCATTGATGAAGTCAAGGAAATCAACTTCTATATGAAAGAATATCCACGGATCACTCTAATTAGTGTGACCATTCATTCTGAAGAACATGAGGTATGCACCTCTTTCCTGAAGAATAATTGAGATTTTTTCATGTGGAATTATATTGAAAATATAGGCCTTGATCTAGAGGTGTCTACCAACCATCTAGGCCTTTTAGAAGACCACCATGGTTACAAGAAAGATTCTAGAAGGATGTACCTAAATCATACTGCCAAAATAGAGGTTGAAGTTAACTAGATCAGCATAGATAACTTTATTTGGGATGTCCAATACCCCATATGGATTGAAAATATTGTCCCTGTCAAAAAGAAAAATGGGAAAATCATAGTCTGCATCGATTTCAGGGATCTCAATCGGCACTTCCCAAAGGATGAATTCCCAGTCCTGATCACAGAATTTATGATTAATTCAACTATCAAATATGAGGATCTCTATTTCATGTACGAATATTTAGGACATAACAACATCTGAATGGATCAATAGGATGAAAAATACACTACTTTCATGGACCCCAATGATTATTTTTATATAAGGTAATGCCTTTTGGTTTAAAAATTGACAGCGCCACATATCGACATGCAATGCACCGCATCTTCAAAACCTTCTTGGGAAAGTTCGTCAAATGCTATGTTGATGATTTGGTGGTTAAGTTGTGATAATGCTTGGATAACCTGTCAGATCTTGACATAGTTTTCAATAAACTACAAAATCACAGTCTGAAAATGAACCCCTTGAAATGTTATTTTAGCTTCAGATCAAGAAAATTCCTCAGCTTCGTTTTACGCTATCGTGGAATCAAAGTCGGCCCTAAGAAGAAAACGTTTATCCTTGGAATATCACATCATCGTAGCCTCACTATGTTGAGAGGAATCCAAGGACACTTGGACTACATTTTCTGCATCAGATCAGAACTCACTAGAAAATGATTTTCCTTCACCAGGTTGATGAAAAAGGGATAGAATATTAAAAGGTTGATGATTGTTAGGAAGCATTTTTTAGAATCTCAAGAGATATCTCTTAAGCCCATCGCTTCTAATGCCACATGTCAAAGGAATACCACACATTCTATATGTGACCACATTTGAGGGATCCATAGGTGCCTTCCTCGCATAGAAGAATGATGTCAGTAGCAAGAATTGTCTCTATTACCTCAGTCACACCATGATCAATGATGAGACTCGTTATTCACATATCAAGAAGAGATGCCTTGCATTAATATTTTTAGTATAGAAGCTGAGGCATTACTTGCAGATCCACGAGGTCCATTTGGTCTCACGTAGCAATCCACTCTAGTATATTATTAGTTTTCCAATGTTAATTGGACTCCTATCATAATGGATGTTCATCCTGCAGTAGTTCGAAATATGATTTGTGCCTTGGAAATCCATCAAATTCCAGGTGTTAAAAGGCTTTCTAGTAGAGAACCCCTCAAAAGACATGATTTATTTGGATGTTGAACTACTTGATGAAGATGTATTCTTTGTTCAAAAGAGTTCCAAGACTTGGGAGATGTATTTATATGGGGTATCCATAAGTACGATGGGGAAAAATATAGAAGACCCTAAGTTCAATAAAGTGGGGTCGGGAGTCATACTTATATCTCTAGAAAATTCAGTCCTTCCTTACTACTTTCTAATATCATAAGGATTCAAAAACAATGACGTAGAGTACCAGGCACTCATTGTAGACCTAGATTTGGAACTTCAATCACAAGAAGAGAATTTAAAGATAAAAGGCAATTTAGAAATATCCATCAATAAATTCAATGGTGACTATGCTATCAAGAAAGAGGCTATGCTATCAAGAAAGAGGAGATGGTCCCTTTGATGAACCATGTTCAAGAATTGATGGAAAAATTCCCATCATATCCAACATTGACTTATGTCCCCCAGTTGAAAAATGCACAAGCTGGTGTATTGACTAATGCATCCATGACTCCGGTTGACCCAAATCAGAATGAAACGGTTATCAGTATTTCCCACTGATGGATGGCATTAACATTCATTTAGTCCAACACAAAATAAATTGATGAAATCAATCCCATCTATGAGTCGTATGGTCCTACAATTAGATGAATGGATCCCATTTAATATTAACTTTAAAGAGGAGAGATCCCACCATATAAGGCTGGAAGGGAACTGATCCGGAGACGGGAAAACAACATCCTCGTGTATGATGGCACAAACCATCCAAAGTATCTCTATAAGTGAGGCCTCAATGGAGTCCTTATCAAGTGCATTGAGGGAGAAGATACCACCACCATCATAAAGGAAGTGTGTGTTTGAGTTTTTGGAGCATGTCAATCACCATCCAGTCTCTCATAGCAGATTCAATGGCTTGGGTACCATTGGTCCACCATGATACAGGATTTCACCACATTCACCATGAAGTGGCATTCCTGCAAAGTTCATGAAAATTTCATCCACCAACCCCTAGAGTTACTTCACATTGACAAGTACTTATTTCCATTTTCCATATAGAAAATGGACGTTGTGAGACCATACCCTCCCACTATGGCCATAAAATTCAAATATATTCTCACAGAAACAACTCCTTTTCTAAATGGGTAGAGGTTGTACACCTTAAATAGGTTGAGGCAAGAAGCATTGTCAGCTTTGTGAGATCCATCATCATCACAAGATTTGGTGTCCCTCATACAATACTAATGAACAGTGGAAACAATTTTTACTCTGTGGAATTAGACAAGCTATATCAGGAGTACGGAATCAAGGTCAATCATTCATCCCGCTACCATGCAGTGGCCAACAGGAAGATCAAGGCTTTCAACAAGAACTTGTCCAATATATTCCATATGAATGTAGAAAAAGACAATAAATCATGGTTGGACAATCTCCTCCATGCTCTGTGGGATTACCAGACAAAGACCCACACCACAACAAAAGAAACCCTATACTCATTAGTATATGGTACAGAGGTGGTCTTACCCATTGAATTTCAACTTCTATCAATTTGTGTGGCCATCTATGATCAACTATCTGTAGATGAGCAGTATTAGAAATAGTTTTATTATCTTGAGCATTTGTACAAGAAAATTTTTCATACCTTACACTATTTGTATGTTTACCAGAATCAGATGGCATGAGCCTTCAACAAAAAGGTTATCCTTCAGTCTTTTCATTAAGGAGACATGGTATTGCTCCTTAAAACTCCCATGGTACTCAAAAATAAACCTATGAAATTGGATCTAATATGGGAAGGATCATATTTCATACACAAGGTCTACTCTAATGGATCATATTCATTAATTTCAATGGATGGGCAGATCACCATAGATTTCACCAATGTGAGGTTTCTGAAGAAATAATTTTTTCAATTATAAAATTCTTATCTTAGCTACATGATGTTAAACTACATAGAGCCTACTATATCCATGTTACATGATGTTAAACTATACAAAAAATCATCTTTGTTGCATGATGTAAAACTAAATAGTACCACAGATGTCCATGTTACACAACGTTAAACTATACAAGAAATCATCTTAGTTGCATGATGTTAAATTTAACAGCCAAGAAGTCTTAACCACATTAAATTAAACTGTTTGGAGGTCATTATGTTCTCAATAGTGATTCATCACTCATGAGTCAAATTTGTGCATGGGAAATATAAAAGTTCCCCCCTTCCTGAGTATTGGTCAGACTAGTAAAGGGAGTGTATCCAAGAACTACATTGGCTCAATTCCCAATCATTAATGGGATACGTATTGACTCTCAGATCCTACATCATGGTCTATCCACTAATATCAGAAAAAAGTGATGACCCCCTTTACTATGAATAGGTCAGACCGATACAGGGAAATATTTTCTAGAACAATGTGTGCCCTGATTTATGATTTTTTAGGATATATAGTGACGCTTGAAACCCATATCCTAGTTCATCCACCACTAAAAAAATTCCCCCTCCTTGCATACGGCCCGAGCCTATATTGGGAGGTATGATTATAGAACTACATATGGATTGATTTGAATTTATCAATGGTATATTTAGAGACACCTCAACCCTATATATTGGCCCAACCATCACTTGACACAAATTTCTTTGTTATATCCACTATTTCTCTTATACTACAGAGGAAATCATCTTCACCCCTTGTTTCTCATGCCGAGTGTAACTCATGTGAGTTTACGAATGGTGGTAAGGGTTTTCCTATGTAGACAAAGCATAGAGTAATATAATAATCCCATTATCTTGAAATAATGGTATAAAATTCCCCCTTCTTGTACACGAGCTAGACTGTTACATGGAACCTCATAACTATATATGGATTGATTCCCATTTGTTAATGGGATACGTAGTGATGACCAGATCCTACATCCTAGTCAATCCACCAGTCAAAGTCAACAATTCCCCTCCCCCAACTTATAGTTCATACTTTCATAAGGGAATCCTTGAAAAGTCCTAACCGTATGAGGTTAAACTATAAGATACTTCAAGAAAAATGTGTGTCTTGATTCTGACCCTCACATGATACATAGTGATACTCAAATAATTCATCCTAATCCAGCCATCATTCAAAAAAATCACCCTCCCTCTACTTGGGTTAGACCGGTATAAAGAAATTGTTTTCAGAACTACAAGGACTTTGATTCCCAACTAACTGAGATACGTATGAAACCTCCCTAAGGTTCAAGCTCGACACTTCACCCACCCCATCCTTTTCACATTTTTTAACCTCATATTTACTATAAGATTTTAAACTACATGGTATACTAGAACTATGTATGGATTGATTCCTATCATCATAGCATATATAGTGACACCCGTATCTCATATCTTGGTCCATCCACAATGGAAAACAATACCTACCATTGTGTATAGGTCATACTTGTGTAAGGAAATTCATGATTCCTAACCACAAGACATTAAACAATATGGTCAAAGAAGTCTTAACCACATGAAATTAAACTATAAGGTATCTAAATAACTACATGTGGCTTGATTCTCGGTATGGAAGATACATAGTGACAACTAGGATTTCTCAAATCCAACCATGTCGAAAACTAAATGCCTCCATTTCCTATATGAAAATGTAAATTTGTGTGGAATATTCCCAACCTTGATTACCATAATACGGATTAGTCAAAAGATCATGACCCCCATACATACAAATCAGATCTATGTAGAGGATCTGATACCCTATGACTAATCACAGTCTGGATATTTCTCACGTACCTATATATCCCCTTTTCATCCATCAAACTCCATGCCCTGGGAAATATATAATCCCCATAATCACCCATGGCTAATGAAAATGGATTGTTAGTGTCATGTGGAAACATTTTTATAACTATTCACACAATTCCCTAGCGGATCTTCATATGTTTCCCATAAAAATGGAATATCTAAAAAAGGAAAATTTTTCCTCCAGACAGGCTTTTCCTACTTCCGTACACCCATTTTCTCTTAAGCCTCTCTTCATACATCCTAATTTGATGGCTCCCAGAATCACAGTTTACACTTTTTTCCACTACCCACATCCAGGGTGTACCAAGCATATCCTGGCCTAATTAGACCATATTTAAGCATGATTCCTTTTATATTTCATCCCTACAACATGACATTAAACTATATGTTCAACATAATTTCTTCGAGACAAAAAACATCATAGAACCACAACAGTTATCTCATTCACATCGAGTCACCCTCGTCCTCACTGCATGATGTTAAACTACATAGCCCAGCAATTCTCTCTTATTTGATCCTACCATCCCAATGTGGTGGAGTGAAACCCTTACCACCACTTGTTTCTCACACTGAGCATAGATCACATGGTCATAGGAAATTCATCTGAGGATTCCCCATAGAGATAGGGCAAACCAATCCATAATTATTGATCTTGCTGGAATGACATTAAAAGTAGTATTATAGTTTTCCCCTCCATGTTGGGAAACCTAAAGTCCTAAACGTATGAAATTAAACTAAAAGGTACCCAAAATATAGATAAAATTCCCTACTCCCTATGTATGGGCCAAACCTATGCAGGGAACCTAATTTCAAGACACTTTGATCTTTAAAATTGGTCGTTGCTCCAATAAGTGAATCAAAATACCTCACCCTACGTGTGAGAAACATATATGTATGAGTGTTCCCAACTCTATGGGTTTTCACAGCCTGAACGTTTCTAACATATTTAGAAACATATTTTCTATCTATCAAACTCTTTGCTTTGAGTGATTTTGGATCCTCATATACCTCCCCAATCATCGGATATGGGATGCTAGTATCCTGTGGACACCATTGTTCGACTGTGTATACAATGACGCAGTGGTTCTGCATATGTTTCCCATAGAAATATCTCTTCAACAAAAGTAAAATTCATCCTCAGGAGAGGCTTTTACTACTTCTCTATTCCCATTGGATCCAAGACCTATATCATCTCTCATTATCTAAGATCCCTTGAAACTAAACCTTACAATATCCTCCCTATCCACATCTTAAACATGTTAGAACACCTTGGCCCGGCCGTCCTATGGTTAATCAGGTCTTCTACATAAATTTCCTAATCTCATGATATTAAAACTAAAATATTATTAACAATATATGTTCATTATTTGTCCCCAACACACCAAATAATTTTCTCTCTCATGTTCCAATGCATGAAAACAATCCACATAGGAATGTTCAATGTGTGTCCTACATTATTGGTAACCTTGTGTGTAAAACAAATTGCCCCATTCATAGGCATAAACTAGATTCACTTATGGATGAATCTTAAAAACTACATCTAGCTTGATTATTATCATCATAGGATACATAGTGACACTTGAGTTTTATATTTCAGGTCTAGATAAGAAACATTATTGTCCCTTTCTTTTCTACACAAGGGTTAGACCTGCGTGGGGAGCCTACACACTACTGTATGGGAAACATGTCTTCATCTATTTCTGGCAGACTTCATCTTGTAATTCCCCATTTTCATGTTTAGGAACCCCTCTTCATGCACTATACTTTGTTTCTAGAAAGGTATGAATCCCCATAACCATCCATGACCATAAAAATGGACAACTAGTGTCTTGTGGATGCCTTTATTTGACTTTTCAAATAATTCCCTGATGGATCTTCACATGTTTCCCACAAAGTTTAATATAAACCATTGGAAAATTAGTCCTTAGGAGAGTCTTTTCTAACCTCCGTACACCACTATGACATTTACATCTCACTTTATTCCTCATTTTCGAAAACCCCCCAGATTTTAGTTTACATTTATCTCCCCTCTCCTTCCTGAAGGTGATAGATCATTTCTGTTCATTCCACCATGATAAAGAAAGATCATTTATCCCCTGTTTATATTAAAACAAATTAAAATAATTAGTCTCAAATTTATTTATTTTACAATTTTAAACTACATTAGGCTTTATCCCTCCTTTACACAAGTCAAATTTGTGTGGGAGTGGTTTCTTGATCTGAACCAATATAAATTCCCCTTTACTTTCAGACATTGTTCCCCAAAAATTCCTCCCATGGTGGTCTTACAAACATAAAACAAGTCTAAATTTGAAAAAAAAAACTTCCTATCCATTGGATATGGATGTCCAGTGTCCTACGGACACCTTTCCCTGACTATGCACACAATGCCCCAGCGGCTCTGAAAAAGCAGACCCAAAAAAGGGATTGTCAACCAAAGGAAAATTTGTCCACAAGATATGCGTTTCCTATCTTCATATACCCAATGGATTCCATGCCATATTTCATATCCCATTCTATAGAGAACAAAATTAAGGTTCAACAAAAATCCCTTATCCATGTCTGAATGTTTCTAGGACATTCTGGTTAATGAGTTCTAAATTGGGGCCCTCACCCTATAAATCATGGTCAAAGTTGTTCAACATAAAACATCAGTAATGACAGGATTATTTTCAAGACTTCAAAATTAAAATGAAAGAGACAAGACCCAACAGGATGAAACTCGACAAAGGGAACCTTGGATAATGTCAAGTTCCAGTTCACTAAACCTATTCTACGTATGATTTAGGAAAAAATATTGAGCAGTCAAAAAATCAAGAGACATAAAATTTTTACATCAAAAATTCATAAAGGTAAGCCTAAGAAAAATTTAAATTATACCCTTTTTGTCCCCACTGAAATAAATATTAGGAAGAAATTAGGATTATAATAGTAAAGATGCAAGGTTTCTGGGGATTTCCAAGAAACCCTTATAATAGTCAAACTCTGCTCGCTGATTCCCTCAGTTTTGGAAAAAATTAGTGCACAATTTGATTTTTTCCTTTATTCTTGATTTTGACTCATATTGACATCCATATGAAATTACTATTTGAATTTAGTCAATTCTGATTGATTGAAATTGTAGTAAAAGATGAAGGAGAAGTACTGGAGATCAAAAAAATCATTCTATGAAATGAAGATAAAAGGTATCCACAACTTGGAGCCTCTCCATATGAGCATGACATGGTAATTATATGATCTGTTACACATATATTAATAATCATATCATTTCCTAGTTTGACTCTTAAATGGTTTGATGGAGTTCCAACAAAGTTAGAGTCTCAACCTATACACCTTCTCGTAGTGCCTCGTTCACCTTCATTGTGTCACGACTTGCTTGTTCCCCTTCTTCCACTAATCCCTGCCCCTCATCTGCTACAGTCTTCGAACTCACCCATTTTTTTCTGAGTTTCTCTAGATCTTTACTCTATCACTCCACTTCTTAGCCCAACTACTCCACCCAAGATCTTTTCCTAAATTTGTTTCTTTGCAACCTCTTGACCGCTCCGGATTGGTTAGCAAATTCATTCATAAGAATATGTCTAGCCGTAGAAATATGATCCATGGAATCTACAACCAAAATATGGTACTCGAACATGCCATATTTCTACCTGGATATTACCACCTACATCACTATTTCATAAATACTATGGTAATCAAATCCTCCAAACCCCATAACCAAAAACCGGTGATATAATTTGAGAAGATTCATTGGCATAAATCACTGAATGTTTTTCCATGCCCTTTAGCAGATGGGAAAAGGGTTGTTAATTCCCTATCTCTTGGTATTGGAATAAATCTCAGATGACATAACATATTCAGGAATAAACATCACTAGGGGATGCCTTGACTCAATGACTTTGGCTTTACTTGACCCTATAGCATACAAATCTCTAGAAGTATCGATAGAAGGTGGGACTGAGGTGTCAACTACAACTACAAGCACTTTTGAAAGTGATCCTGAAGTCAAGATTGAGATAATTGAGCACTCTAAACTCTATAAGATAAACAAAAATAATATACATTAAATGGTTAGAAGAGTGTAAAGTTGACCTCCAACTACTAGAGCATTAATACCTTTAACTTCCATTATGGAATCTCCACCCAATGTAGATGGTACTACATCTTCAATATGAAATTGAAAATTAGGGTTGTCTAAAGGCACCCAAGACTTGAGGCCATGCTGGACTGGACCAGAAACCATCAGAATATTGTTTAAAGAAATTTTGATCATAAGTATAATTAGTTTAGACAAAGGCATAATGGATAGCTCTGAATTTCTAGGAGCCAGAATCATGGCCTCTCCTATGGTTGTGGAAAAATGAATGATGGCCCATTCTAAATTTTCTAGAGTCTAATAGAATCCTCCCATGTGTTTTTGAATTTTGGGAGAGTAGGATAATCATACTCAATTGAGGCATCGACCTCTGGGGATGTTCCCTCTCTATGGGAAGGGTCCATCTGGTTTGGGGTGGTCGATTCCTCAAGACATGGAACCCTTATCATATCTTATGGAAATTGAGGATCTTCATTTAGTTTAGTTGGTGTCATCAATTTTTTCATGTATTTATCTACTGTGGTGGGATTAATCCGCTCAGGTAGGGTCTCGATATCTAAAGGATCTCACATAGCTAGGGCAGGGGTTGCTCGATTCGTAACTGGTACTTTCTGAGGGTTGGGAAAGCCCCCAACTTCTTTAGCAGGCCTATCCTCTCTACCCTAGTCACCCAAAAAATATTTTCGTAATTCCTCTATCATAGAAGTAATAGGAGTTGCAGTTTCCTAGAAAATTGATGCCTTATTAATTATTAGTTATGTATAAAAATATGCTCGTGAAAATTGGTCAACGTAAAAGTGTTTGGTATGAAAAAAAAGAAAAATAGATATGGTAGTTACTTATAACCCTTGTTTTGATGCATAGTGACAGTTGAGAAGACATTAGACATTTATTAGTTTTCTAAGGGGATGGATACCTAATAGGAATATCAAGTGGAGTCGAAGGAGAGAATTCCTTATATGGATTCATAATAACTACCTCCATGTGTTTAGTAGTGCCAGTAGAACCTTTTATAGTGACCCCCATGTCTAAAGGGACACGTTCACCAATGACAGTACCTCTGGGGGTGTACATTGGAGAAGTTAACATCTCCAGGGTCTCCTCTGACTCCTATAAGAGTAAGTAATAGAGTTAGGATCCTTACAATAATGTAAATTAAAAGTTGTGGTCAACAAGCACAATTACATCTTCTTCTGTATCACTCGAGTCTGAGTATATATCCATCTATGCTACTCGATCGGACTAATGAATCCTATCATTGGAATAATGAAGTAATCTATCCATTTTACCAGATATTTGGATACTTCATTTAGATATTCATGAATAGAAATACATGAGGGAGCAATAGAAGCTCCAAATCATATATGTTCATAGTGTTCTCTGTAGAGCAGCTCCAAAATTTCTTCATTAGAAATATTCTCCCATAATTCATCCAATAACATCCAGTCCCTTAGAAAGGTAGTTGTAATGAGAATGGCTAAGGATGGAGGGTCAGTTTAATGAAGTAAAGTGATTTCTATCAATCTTAACTGCTTCCTAGGTGACTTTGTAACCCTAGAACCCCTGAGGGTTAGGAACATGAAAAATTCAGGGTGTCGATGAAGAGTTTACCCAAATACAGCCTCATCTGGCACATTAGTAGGAAGAGAAACTTCAGAAGTTTCATCTTTATCTCCATGGACCTCAGATCTTATCATGGATATCACTCAGCATGAATACTTATGGTGATTACCTCAAGAATGGATCAGGGTTACAAAACCTACCATTAAAGGTCTCCCTTTCTAGGATCATTATCATAAGAGATGTTAGAAGGCATAAACACAAATCTAATTCCAGTAAGGGAAACTTCATTCCCTTAGAGAAAGTTCTACAAATCTTGAGGGGATTGATCCAAAAATTATTGGGGAATCCTTAAAGTATCCCATTTCCTCCATTCCACTATAAATACATCATCATGGGGGATGATAGTTTGTGTAACACCCCAATCTTCCATGGTACGTTTCCATTTGAATAACACAATAGCTTTCATTGTGCACAACTTTGAGTTTTAGCACACCACGACCAATCAAACTAGTCATTATGAATAGTAATAATGGATTTTTGAAACTTTATAAATTTTATTTTTCAAAATGGACTTCATTTTTGGATTTGTAAAATCAAAATTATATTAGGGTAAATTTTTGGTATTTTCTGAAAACTTTCAATTTTTGATGAATAGTGAAAAACACAGTGTTATTAGTTTAAAACTGACTTTTTATTTTAATAATTATTTATTTTATTTAAATTTATTTTAAGTCAAAATAGATACATAATACCTATATTATTTCAATGTAATTCATTGGTGTCATTTTATAATAAAATTAGATATATAAAGTTTTATTGAACTTTTTACCGTTTTTTACCCACCTTCTAGGCACGTTAGAAAATTTGCATAAAACGTAATTTTACCTCTTCTGTGAATTGAACTTCAGAAATCCAAGAGATATAATTGATTTCAGTATGTAAAATTTGGTTCAATAAGATGAAAATAATTTTGGTGAATAGTTTCTTTTGACGTATTTACCATGGTTAAAAGTAAAAAAGGATAATTAAAGGTGAATATGATATTATTATTACCCTAACACATGTACTCATTATATTGGATAAGTTTATTTTGACCAAAAAACCCTTAGGAAAAAATATGATCCTTCTGGTCCACTTGGATTAGATTAGGACCTTTATTATTATTTTATTTAAAGAAGAGTTAAAAGTGTTAAATTCAATGTTTCATTACTAAAACATTTTTAATATAGGGTTACACATAAGATAAATTCAACTATAAATATTCATTATAAAGATAAAAATATTTCATAAATAATGGTATTTTATTTATAATTTTTAGTCATTAAATAAATAATATTATTTATGACACAATGACGATGTAGTAATTACCTTATTAATGAAGGATTAAAATAATTGATATTATAAAAATCCAAATAAGTGTAAATTGAAATATTTGATTAATGAAAATAATTTTATATGTTAATATGACATTTCAGGGTTGATTAAATGAATTTTTTTAAAGTAATCAATTTTTTAAGACTTTAACAAAAATCAAATACCAAATACTGTCAAAATTGACATAAATGAGTTTTTAAAACAAATAGTATATTATTAATTGATATAGTATTACTAAAAATATAAGGTTCTAAAAAATAAATTATATAATGATATATATAAATAATGAACAACTTGGGGTTATCTTGGATTTTTATAGTAATTTTATTAACCATTTATTATAATACAAGAATACATGGTAACTAAGACTTAAATCTAAAAGATAAGGTTTATATGGTGACCTAGACCTATCTAAAACCTATTGGTTGAGAGTTTTTTGACCCATACCCACCTTATACTCGAAATAAATCATTCTTGAGCCATTATAAAATGAATATCATTATATGATAATATAATATTTCTATGCTTTCATAAAGTTACTCTCACCTCTCTTATAAAAGTGTACTTCCCCTTATCTCAAAATCACACCACCAAAGCCATTTGGCTCGGACAACCCCTACTCAAATATCCTCCAAAATACCCTCACAATGACTTAGTGTCAATAATTTTATCAGAAAGCTAACCTAAGAATCCCTTTTGATCAACTCAAAAGGAAACACCTGAAGAAGAGGTAATAATTTCTCCACCTCTTTCAAAGTTCAGTTCTTCTTACACTTCCTCTTTGTTTGTTTTTTCCATACCAAAATAATAACTCTAGAACCTTATATATACTGTTATGTTATTATAAATATGGTACAACCATATTCATTATTCTATACATCCTATGAATGACAAGTCACCATACGTATGTATGTATGGTTTACCGTCTCCATGTCGTGGTGTAGTTTGTTATTCAAACACCTCTTTATTTGGATAGGCATAATAATGAGAATAATTGATGTAAATAATAAATATAACATGTTAATTATTTTTTATATATGTTATACCATCCAATTAGATATGATTCCACCATCAATAGAATGGTATTGTTGCTCATACGTACATACGGATGACCGTCTCCACGAACGCGATGAGATTCATTACCCATCATAACAATTCAAGAATAATTTTCATTTATTGATTAGAAATAATGTTTGAGAACTTAATATAATTATGGATGTGAATAAAATAAATCCTATACAAAAAAAACATGACTTACGTAACAAAACATATAAAGGAAAATGAATCAGTTAACACCCGAAATAATAATACTAGTGAAATATTGATAACAATGAAATATTAGAAGATCATATATGATATCATATTTTTGTATGTGATTATTGTATAATTTAATAACAATTAATTATCTATTATACAGGTGTTTAACATACCCTCGACCAAGGAAAATTACAATGTAAGGGTTAATTCTACAATCTATTCATTATCCAAGGTTGTTTATACGAGAGTATCTATTGGGACCTCTTTATCATCAACATATAGGTTTCTTAAAAATGTATTTCAAAACATTTTTACTATTTCATATAATATGGCCTAAGTAATATACACCCTTTTATGACTTTTTATAGAATTTTTATAAAGGAATATTTTTGTTGTTTTCCTAATAGGGTCCTTTATGACATTTTTGACAAAATTAAGGAAAGAATGTTTTTTAACTTATACGGCGAGTGCGGATATTTTTCACCATTATAACACCTTCGAAGCTTCACTTATAAGATTATAATAATATTTTCAAAATAAATGTTTTATTTTATAATTATGTGACTTTTAAATTATTTCAAAATATAAAGATATATTTCCCTCAAATAGTTTTGATTTCATCTATGTCAATATCCTTCGATGGATTTTACACTTGTTTAAAGTTGATTTATTAAGATACAATTTTCCATATTGTATTGAAGGTTTTGTGATATTTTATACTTTGGATGTGTTATTTTTATACCATTCATGTTTTATGGTTAAAGTATTAACATTTCATATACTAGTTTTAATACAAATTTTTATGTTATGTTTCAACCTTTTCATATGAGGAATGCATTGGACATAGTAAGTGACCGGTGGAGCCTGCTATAGCTCATCGATTAATCGGTAGGTCATATGAGACAAACTAGTGTCTTGACACAAGGTGTTGAAAAAATATTATTTGTAGTCATGGCACGAGGCCTTGACTATGTGGTTATGAAGTTTGGCATTATGAATTCCATCATTATGAAATTGGCTATTGATATTGCATGTGATTATTCGACTAGTAGAATATCCATGTGAAAAAGTAAATTGAATTATTTGATTTATATTTTACTTATTATTATTATGTTTAAGTATAAAAGGATTATTTTTTAGTCTTATACATTGCATTAAATTTTTATGCTTATTTCTGAAAGTTTCTGCTATATTGTTATCCTTACTGAGCATCTGAGCTCACCCCTTTCTATGTTTTATTTTTCCTAGGATGTGAAGAAGTATATTATGACTAACCTCTAGGGATGTTTTAAGGGAGATGAATGTGTTCAAAGGAGATACAATGTTTTTGTTTTTAATTTCATAGTTTAATGTAAAACTTATGTATATATCTAGTACTTACAAGGCTACTAAACTGATTGGTCTTTCAGGACATGATTACTTGTATCATTCCAATGTTAGGTAGAAATGCACCGACTCTAGGTAACTGGGGTCGGGGCGTTACAGTTGGTATCAGAGAAGTTTAGTACAAACCTTGGAAGCTATATTTAGAAAACTCTATTTAGAGAACATTACCCAAAGATAGACTTTGAGGATTAGTATAGAAGAACTTTCAAGAATTTTAGTAATGTAGATATTTTTGTATTTTCAAAGAAATACATCCATGTCTTGATACGATCAAGTAGAGGTGACTCTAAAATAGATGTATCTAGGAGTGAAAGCTCTAACAAAGAGTTTCAAGCTTGACGTGGGGTATCCTAGTACATGACAATGGGCCTTGTTGCACTCTTGGTTATGACACTCCAAGGGGAAATGCTTAGGATAATTTGAATTTTCTTTAAAACCCATTATGAAGGATATATGAGTATATACCTCCTCAAAGAAGACATTTTTAAGATTATGGATTATATCCATAAACTGTTCAATTTATGCTAAGTGTTTTACAAGTTTGGAATTATGTATTGTAATTCATAAACTAATATATTGTATGACATTATTTAGAAATGGCGCCTAGTAGAAATAATGGAAATCGTATCAATGCATGAAATCCATGTAGGGATTTCCCTCCTACTCAAGATAATTATAGTGGATCTAGTGATGCAACTATTGTTGATCATATTATCACCATATAGGGACAACTCACTCAGGTTCTGAATAATAACCTTACCCGTATGGAGCACCCTAGTCCACAATGTGAAGGATTAATGTTAGACCGCTTCATGAGACAACAACCACCAACATTTAATTGGAGTACAAATCCATTTGTAGCTGAGAAATGGATAAGTTCATTATTTAAAATATTTCATGCTTTGGGGAGTAAAGAAAGGGAAAAAGATCTCATGGCAGTTTATCCACTCATGGGAGATGCAGATCAATGGTGGTTATTAATTCAAAAAAAGGAGGATGAAGAAGTATCAAATATGGAATGGAGGGAGTTTAAAGAGATTTTCATAGAAAAATACTTTCCTTGTGACCATCAACCGGATATGGAAAGGCAGTTTCTGAGTCTAAGGAAAAAGGAGGATGAGAATGTTGTAAAGTATGAGGGTAACTTTAAAAGGTTAGCAAGGCATGCAGTAGATTATATACGTAACCCAAGGAGTAAGATTGATCAAATATTTGATGGGTTAAAACCATTTCTCTGTCGAACATTAGTCTCACAATCCTTCTCATTGTACAAAGATATTGTCTCATGTGCTATCAAGATAGAAAAATAATTCTCTATGTCTGATGACTTTAAATAAAATCAAGAGAAGAATATATCTATTGAACACTCTAGAAATGGAAATAAGGGTAATAAAGAATAATTTGAATATCCATCCTATAGTAACTATGGGAAGAAACACCCTGATACGTTCCAGAAGGAAATTGGATGATTTTATGATGGACTTTGTCGGGGGCTACCAAAGACTCCTAGAAGGAATAATGCAATGTGGGTCATTGTTGATCATCTTACCAAGTCCGCACATTTTCTTTCTATAATAAATGATTTACCACTTGAACATCTATAAATACTATATATTAATGAAGTTGTAAGACTTACGGGAGTATTCCTATCAATTTTTTTATCATGATCCCCATTTTACATCAAGATTCTGGAAAAGCCCTCAGAAGGCCTTGGATACTAAACTTTGTTTGTGCACTGCCTACCACCCTCAAACTGATGGACAATCAGAACGGACTATTCAAACCTTAGAAGACATGTTGAGTTATTTCTAACTTGAATTTCAAGGTATGTGGGATCAATATTTACCTCTGGTAGAATTTTCCTATAACAATAGCTTTCATTCGTGTATTCAGATGGCACCATATGAAGAGTTATATGTAAAGAGATGTCACACACCAACTTTTTGGGATGATGTTAGTGAAAGAAAACTCGTAGGCCCAAAACTTGTTGAGGAAACAATGGAAAGGCTAAGGTAATCCAAACCCACATCAAAGAACCTCAAAGTTGGAAAAACATCTATGTTGATAACTGAAGGAAGGATTTATAATTTCATGTAGGAGATCATTTTTTCTTGAAGGTATCTCCATTAAAGGGTGTTATAAGATTTATTAAGAAGGCTAAATTAAGTTCCAAGTTCACTGTACCTTTCAAAATTCTAGAACAAATTGGATTTGTAGCTTATTATTTAGAAATTCTTTCATGTCTCTCTAAAGTTCATGATGTGTTCCACATATCACTATTTAGAAAATACTTGTGTAACCCAATGCATGTACTCACCTATGAGAAAATTGAACTGGAACCTAATCTTTATTATTGTGAAGAGTCTGTCAAGATTCTTGATACAAGAGAACAAGTGTTGAGAAACTGAACAACTCGTCTGGTAAAAGTTCTATAGAGAAATCGTAAGATAGAAAAAGCAATGTGGCAACCCAAGGAATCTATGATGAAGAACCACCCAAATATTTTTATAAATTATTTTTCTAGAAATTTCGAGGATGGAATTATTTGATGGAGGGGAGAATGTAACACCTTAAGCTTCCATGGTATGTTTCCCTTTCAATAATAAAATAGCTTGCATTGTATGCCACTTCGAGTTCTAGCACACCACGACCAATCAAACTAGCTGTTATAAATAGTAATACCCACTTTTTGAAACTTTATAATTTTTTTAAAATAGACTTCATTTTTGGATTCGGAATATCAAAATTATCTTAGGGTGAATTTTCGGTATTTTTCTGAAAACTTTCAATTTTTGTTGAAAAGTGAAAATACTGCGTTATTGTTTTAAAACCAACTTATTATTTAAATAATTATTTATTTTATTTAAATTTACTTTAAGTAAAAATAGATACATAATACCTATATTATTTCAATGTAATTAATTGGAGTAATTGTATAATAAAATTTGATATATAAAATTCTATGGAACTTTTTACCGTCTTTCACCAACCTTCTAGGCACGTTTGGAAATTTCCATAAAACGTAATTTTACCACTTATGTTTATTGAATTTAAAAAATCTGAGAGACATGTTTGATATCAATAAGTAAAATTTGGTTCAATAATATGAAAATAATTTTTGGCGAATAGTAACTTTTGACTTTTATTTATCATTCTTAAAAGTAAATACAGTAATTAAAGGTAAAAATGATATTATTATTATCTAAGAACATATCCTAATTCTATTTGATAAGTGTATTTCGACCAAAAAAACCTTAGAAATAAAATATGATCCTTTTTGTCCACATGGATTAGATTAAGATATTCATTATTATTTTATTTAAATAAGAGTTAAAAGTGTTAAATTCAAAGTTTCATAACTAAAACATTTTTAATCTAGGGTTACACATAATATAAATTAGACTATAAATATTTTTTATAAATATAAAAATATTTCCTACATAATGGTGTTTTATTTATAATTTTTAGACTTAAATAAGTAAATTTATTTATGAAACAATGATGATGTAGTAATTACCTTATTAATGAATGATTAAAATAATTGATATTATAAATATCCAAATAAAAGTAAATTGAGACTTTTGATGAATTACAAGAATTTTATTGGTTAATATGAAATGTTAGGGTTGATTAAATGATTTTTTTTCTAAGTAATCAAGTTGTTAAGACTTTAACAAAAATCAAATACCAAATAGTGTCAAAATTGACATAAATGAGTTTTTAAAACAAATACAATCTTATTAATTGATATAATATTCCTAAAATATATGGTTCACCCAAAAGACAAAGATAATGTTGTATATATTAATAATGAACCCCTTGGGGTTATCTTGGCTTTTTATAGTATGTTTATTAACTATTTATTATAATACGAGAATACATGGTAAAAGTTAAACTATTTAACTAAGAGTTAAATCTAAAAGATAATGATAATATGGGGACCTAGACCTATCTAAAACCTATTAGTTGATGGATTTTAGACTCATAACCACCTTAGACTCTAATTAAACCACTTTTTATCTATTATAAAACTAATATTATTGTATATTAAAATAATATTTCAAGGTTTTCCTAAAGTGACCCACACCTCTCTTATAAACGGGTACTTCCCCTTCTCTCAAAATCACACCTCCAAAGACAATTGTCTCAGCCAAATCCTGCTCAAATATCCTCCCAAAAACCCTCAATTCGACCTATTAGCCTTAAGTTGATTATAAATTCATCCTAAGGATCCCTTTCGATCAACTCAAAAGGAAACACCCGAAGAAGAGGTAATAATTTTACCACCTCTTTCAAAGTTCTTTTCTTCTTCCACATCCTCTTTCATTTTTGTTTCCATACCAAAACAATAACTCCAGTACCGTATATATATAGTGATGTTATTATAAATATTTTACAACCATATTCATTATTCTATTCATCCTATCAATGAAAAGTCACCATACGAGCGTATGTACGGCTTACCGTCTCCACGTGAGGGTGTAGTTTGTTATTCAAAGACTTCATTATTTGGATGGGTATAATAATGAGTATAATTGATGTAAATAATAAATATAACATGTTAATGATTTTTTATATATGATATACCATCCAATTTCATATAATTCTACCATCAATTGAATGTTATAGTCGCTCATGCGTACGTACGGATTACCGTAGCCACGAAAGCGATGAGATTCATTCCCCATCAGAACCATTCAAGAATAATT
The DNA here is from genome assembly GCA_963277665.1 of Viscum album. Taxonomy (NCBI): domain Eukaryota; kingdom Viridiplantae; phylum Streptophyta; class Magnoliopsida; order Santalales; family Viscaceae; genus Viscum; species Viscum album. The sequence goes on along the minus strand of OY728158.1, from coordinate 677,301,226 downwards.
TTAAATTTTATGATTAAAAATAATTTTTAAGAACTTAATATAATTCAGTATATGAATAAAATAAGTCCTATCCATAAAAAACATGACTTATGTAAGAAAACATATAATGTAAAATGAATCAGTTAACGCCCGAAACAATGATACTAGTGAAATATTATAAACCAAGTAATATTAGAAGATTATATATGATATCATATTTGTTTATGTGGTTATTCTATAATTTAATAACAATGACTTAAATACTATACATGAGGCTAACTCACCCTCAATTAAGGAAAAGTACAAGGTAAGGGGTAATTCTACAATCTCTTCATTATCTGAGGTTGTTTATACATGACTATATACTAGTACCACTTTATCATCCACATCTGTGTTTCTTAAAAATATATTTCAAAACATTTTTACTATTTCCTAGACTATGGGTTAAATTTATTTACACCCTTTTTGACTTTTTATAGAATTTTTATAAATTAATATTTCCATCATTTTTCAAACAAGGTCATTTACGGCCTTTTCGACAAAATGAAGGAAAGAATGTTTTTTAACATATATGGTGAGGGAAGAAATTTTCCACCATTATAACACCTTCAAAGATTCCCTTACAATATTATTATAATATTATCAAAATAAATATTTTCTTTTATAATTATGTGGATTTTAAATGATTTCTAAATAGAAAGAGATGTTTCTCTCAAATAGTTTTGATTTTGTCTATGTGAATATCCTTTGATGGATTTTACACTTATTTGAAGTTGATTTATTCTGATATAATCTTCCATATTGTATTTAAGGTTGTTTGATATGTTTTACTATGGATGTGTTATTTTTATACCATTCATGTTTTATGGTTAAAGTATTAACATTTTGTATGCTAATTTTAATATGAATGTTTATGTTATGTTTTAACCTTTTTATATGAGGAATGCATTGGACTTAGTAAGTGACATGTGGATCCCATTATAGCTCTTCAATGCATAGGAAGGTCTTATTAGACAAACTAGTGTCTTAAAACAAGGCCTTGACAAAATCTTATTTGTAGTCTTGGCATGAGGACTTTTCAATGTGGTTATGAAGTCTGGAATTATGAATTCTATCATTATTAAATTGGCTAGTGATATTTCATGTGATTATTATACTTGTAGAATATCCTTGTGAATAAGTAAATTAAATTATTTGATTTATATTTTCCATATTATGCTGATGTTTAAGTTTAAAAGGATTATGTTTTTGTCTTATACATTGCCTTAAATCTTTATGCTTATTTATGAAAGTTTCTGCTATATTGTTATCCTTAGAGATCATCTCATCTCACCCCTTTATATGTTTTATTTTTTCCAGGATGTGAAGAAGTATATTATGACTGACCTCCAAGGATAGTCTAAGGGAGATGAATGTGTTCAAAGGAGACACAATGTTTTTTTTCATTTCATAATGTAATGTAAAGCTTATGTATGTATCTAGTACTTCCAAGGAAACTAAACTGATCTGTCTTTCGGGACATGATTCCTTGTATCATGCCAATTTTATGTAACAATGCACTGTATCTAGGTAACTGGTGTTGGGGAATTATAGTTGGTATCATAAGAAGATTAGTACAAACCATGGAAGCTAGATTTAGAAAAAATATGATTAGAAAACATTACCCTAAGATAGACTTTGAGGATTAGTATTGCAGAACTTTCTATAATTTTGGTTATGTGGAAATTTTTTGTATTTTCGAAGAAATAAATCCCATTCTGGATACGAGAAAGTAGAGGCAGCTCTGGAATATATGTAACTAGCAGTAAAAACTACAATATAGAGTTTTGGTCTTGACCTGGGGTATCCTGGTACATGACAACGGGCCTTGCAGCACTCTTGTTTACGACACTCTCGAGGTATATTCTTAGGATAATTTACATTTTCTTTACAAACCATTTTTAAGGATTTAGGAGTATATACCTCGACATAGAAGAAATTTTTATGATTTTGGATTATATCCATAAACTGTTAAATTTATGTTAAGTGTTTTACAATTTTGGAATTATGTATTACGATTTATAAACTAATCTATTGTAGGCCACTTTTTAGAAATGGCACCTAGTGGAAGGAATAGAAACTCTATCAATGAACATAATCCATATAGGGATTTCTCTTGTACTCAAGATAATTATAGTGAATATGGTGATGAAACTAATGCTGATCATCTTATCACCATACTGGGACAACTCACTCAGGTTATGAATAATAACCTTACCCATATAGAAAACCCTAATCCACAATGTGGAGGATCAATGTGAGACCACTTCATGAGAGAACAATCACCAAAATTAAATGGGAGTACAAATCCATTTGTATTTGAGCAATGGATAAGTTCTATAGAGAAAATATTTCATGCTTTGGGGAGTAACGAAAGGGAAAAAGTTTTCATGGAAGTTTATCGCCTCACGGGAGATGCAGATCAATGATGGTAATTAATTCAAAACACAAAGGAGGATAAAGAACTATAAAATATGTAATGGAGGGAGTTTAAAGATATTTTTTTAGAAAAATAATTTCCTCATGACCATTGAGTGGATATAAAATGGTGATTTCTAAGTCTGAGGAAAAAGGAGGATGAGAATGTCACAAAGTATGATGCTAACATTACAAGGTTTGCAAGGCATACAGCCGATTATATACGTAACCCAAGGAGTAATATTTCTCGATTCATTTATGGGTTAAAACCATTTCTCTGTTGAGAATTAGTCTCACAATCCTTATCATCATACAAAGATATTTTCTCATGTGTTATCAAGACAGAAAAGGAATTCTATAAGTCTTACGACTTTAAAGCAAAGAAAGAGAATAAGAGATCTGTTGAAAACTCTGGAAATGGAAATAAGGGGAAGAAAGGAAATTTTGAATATTTTTCCAGTGGTAAATGTGGGAAGAAAAACCTCGGTACATTCCAGAAGGAAATGGGTTGATATTATAATGGACTTTGTCATGGGGCCATCAATGACTCCTAGAAGGAATGATGCAATATGGATCATTGTTGATCGTCTTACCAAGTCAGCACATTTTCTTGCTATAAAAGAATATTTACCAATTGAACGTCTAGAAAGACTATATATTAATGAATCTTTAAGACTTCATGGATTACCCCTATCAATTGTTTTTTATCGTGATCCCTATTTTACATCAAGATTTTGGAAAAGTCTTCAGAAGGCCTTGGATATTGAACTTTGTTTGAGTACTGCCTACCACCCTAAAACTGATGGACAATCAAAATGAACTATTCAAACCTTATAATTCATGTTGAGATCATTCTCACTTGACATTCAAGGTATGTGGGATCAATATTTACCTCTGGTATAATTTTCTTATAAAAATATCTTCCATTAAAGTATTCATATGCCACCATATGAAGTGTTATATGGAATGAGACAGCGCACAACAACTTGTTGGGATGATGTTGGTGAAAGAAAACTTATAGGACCAGAACTTGTTAAGGAAACAATGAAAAAGGTAAAGTTTATCCAAACCCACATCAAAGCAGCTCAAAGTAGGCAAAATATCTATGCCGATAACTGAAGGAAAAAATTTTGAATTTCAAGTAGGTGATCATATTTTCTTGAAGGTATATCCATGGAAGGGTATTGTATGATTCGGTAAGAAGTGTAAATTATGTCCCAGTTACAAAGGACCTTTCAAAATTACATAATGAATTGGAGTTATAGATTATCGTTGGGCAATGTCGCCAAGTCTCTCCAAAGTTCATGATGTGTTCCACGTATCACATTTGAGAAAATACATGCCTAAACAAACGAATGTACTCACCTATGAATAAATTGACCTAGAATCTAATCTGTCTTATTATGAATAGTCTTTCAAGATTCTTGATACAAGAGAACAAGTGTTGAAAAACCAGACGACTAGTCTGGTAAAATTTCTATAAAGAAATCATAAGATGCAAGAAGCAATGTGGAAACCTGTGGAACCTATGATGAAGAACCACCTGAATCGTTTTATAAAGTAGTATTCTAGAAATTTTGAGGATGAAATTATTTAGAGGGGGGAATTTAACACCCCAAGCTTCTAAGATACATTTTTCTTTGAATAATACAATAGCTTGTGTTGTAAGCAACTTTGAGTTCTAGCACACCACCACCAATCAAACTAGCCATTGTGAATAGTAATATCCACTTTTTGAAACTTTATAAATATTATTTTTTTTAAATGGACTTCATTTATGGATTAAGAATATTAAAATTATCTTAGGGCGAATTTTTGGTATTTTTCTGAAAACTTTCAATTTTTGATGAATAGTGAAAAACAATGAGTTATTGTTTTAAAACCGACTTTTTATTTATATAATTATTTATTTTATTTAAATTTATTTTAAGTAAAAATAGATACATAATACCTATATTAGTTCAATGTAAATGATTGGAGTCATTTTATAATAAAATTATATATATATATAATTTTATTTAACTTTTTACTGTCTTTTACCCACCTTCTAGGCACATTAGCAAATTTGCATAAAACATAATTTTACCGCTTTTGTGAATTGATTTTTAAAAATCTAAGAGACATGGTTGATATCAGTAAAAAAAAATTGTTCAATAAGATGAAATATTTTTGGTGAATAGTAATTTTTGACTTTTATTTGCCATGGTTAAAAGTAAATAGGGTAATTAATGGTAAAAATGATATTATTATTACCCTAACAGATGTACTAATTTTATTGGATAAGTATATTTCAACCAAAAACAACATTAGTAATAAAATATTATCCTTTTGTTCCACTTGTATTAGATTAGGACATTTATTATTATTTTATTTAACGAAGAGTTAAAAGTGTTATATTCAAAGTTTTATAACTAAAACTCTCTTAATATAGGGTTACACATAAGATAAAATATACTATAAATATTAATTATAAATATAAAATTATTTCCTATATAATTTTATTTTATTTATAATTTTTAGACATTAAATAATCAAATTTATTTATGGCATGATGATGATTCACTAATTACCTTATTAATGAAAGATTAAAATAATTGATATTATAAATATCCAAATAAATGTAAATTGAGACTTTTGATGAATTAAAATAATTTTATAAGTTAATATGCCATGTTAAGGTTTATTAAATTAATTTTTTCAAAGTAATAAATTTTTTAGAAGTTTGACAAAAATCAAATACTAAATAGTGTCAAAATTGACGTAAATGAGTTTTTAAAAAAATACTATATTATTAATTTGTAAAATATTCTTAAAAATATAAGTATAGGACAAATAACTTTGATAAGGTCATATATATTAATAATTAACCACTTTTGGTTTTCTTTTCTTTTTATAGTATGTTTATTGACCATTTATTATAATACACGAATACACTCTAAAAGTTAAACTATTTAACTAAGAGTTAAATCTAAAAGATAAGGTTAATATGGTGACCTAAACCATTCTAAAACCTATTGGTTGGGAGTTTTTTGACCCATCCACACATTATCCTTGAAATAAATTATTTTTGAGCCATTATAAACCGAATATGATTGTATAATAAAATAATATTTCAAGGTTTTCCTAAAGTGACCCTCATCTCTCTTGTAAAAGGGTACTTCCCCTTCACTCAAAATTACACCTCCAAAGCCATTTGGATCGGCAAAACCCACCTAAAATATCCTCCCAAATACCCTTTATTTGACCTAGAGGCCTTAATTTTATCAAAAATACAACCTAAGGAGCCATTTTGATCAACTCAAAAGGAAACACCCGAAGAAGAGGTAATAATTTCACCACCTCTTTCAAAGTTCTTTTCTTCTTCCACTTCCTCTTTCTTTGTTGTTTCCATACCAAAATAATAACTCCATTACCTTATACATACTGTGATGTTATTATAAATATGTTACAACCATATTAATTATTCTATCCATCCTATCAATGAGAAGTCACTATATGTGTGTACGTACAGCTTATCATCTCCACATCGTGGTGTAGTTTGTTATTCAAACACTTAATTATTTGGATGGGTATAATAATAAGTATAATAGATGTAAAACATAAATAGAAAATGTTAATAATTATTTATATATCTGATATACCATCCAATTTCAAACAATTTCACCATCAATAGAATGGCATTGTCTCTCATCCGTACGTACAGATTACTGTCTCCACAAACGCGATGAGATTCATTCCCCATCATAACCATTCCAGAATAATTTTTATTTTATGCTTGAAAATAATTTTTAAGAACTTAATATTATTATGGATATGAATAAAATGCATTATATCCATAACAAACATGACTTATGTAAAAAACACATATAAAGGAAAATGAATTAGTTAACACCCGAAACAATGATACTACTGAAATAGTATTAACAAAGCAATATTAGAAGATCTTATATGATATGATAATTTTTTATGTGGTTATTATATAATTTAATAACAATGATTTAACTATTATAAAAGATGTTAACGTAACCTTGATCAAGTAAAAGTATAAGGTAAGGGGTAATTCTACAATCTCTTCATTATCTGAGGTTATTTATACACGAGTTTCTATTGGGACCTCTTTATCATCCACATCCGTGTTTCTTAAAAATGTATTTCAAAAAAAATTTACTATTACATAGAATATGGGTTAAATTAATTTACACCCTTGTTTGAATTTTTATATAATCTTTATAAAGTAATCCTTCTATCGTTTTCCAAACAAGGTCCTTTACGACATTTTCGACAAAATTAAGGAAAGAATGTTTTTTTAACTTATAAAGTGAGTGCAGATATTTTCTGCCATTATAACACCTTTGATGCTTCCCTTACAAGATTATAAGAATAATCTCAAAATTAATGTTTTATTTTATAATTAAGTTACTTTTAAATGATTTCAAAATAGAAAGATATATTTCTCTCAAATATTTTTGATTTCATCTATGTTAATATCCTTTGATGGATTTTACACTTGTTTGAAGTTTATTTATTATGAAACAATATTCCATATTGTATTGAAGGTTTTGTGATATGTTTGACTGTGGATGTGTTGTTTTTATACCATTCATGGTTTATGGTTAAAGTATTAACATTTCATATGCTAGTTTTGATATGAATGTTTCTGTTATGTTTCAACCTTTTTATAAGAGGAATTTATTGGACTTAGTAAGTGACTGGTGGATCCCGCTATAGCTCCTAAATGCATCAATAAATCTTATGAGACAAAATAGTTTCTTGGATAAAGGACTTGACAAAATCTTATTTGTAGTCTTGACCTGAGGACTTGACAATGTGGTTATGAATTCTGGCATTGTTCATTCCATCATTATGAAATTGGCTATTGATATTGGATGTGAATATTCTACTGGTAGAATATCCCAGTGAATAAGTAAATGGAATTATTTGATTTAAATTTTCCATATTATACTTATGTTTAATTTTAAAAGTATTATGTTTTAGTCTTATATATTTCCTTAAATGTTTATGCTTATTTATGAAAGTTTCTGATATATTGTTATCCTTACTAAGAATCTGAGCTCACCCCTTTGTATGTTTTATTTTTTCTAGGATGTGAAGATGTATATTATGACCAACTTATAAGGATATTCTAAGGGATATTAATTTGTTAAAAGGAGACACAATGTTTTTTTTCATTTCATAATGTAATGTAAAACTTATGTATGTATTTAGTAATTCTAAGGCTACTAAACTTATCAGTCTTTTGGGACATGATTTCTTGTATGATGCCAATGTTATGTAACAATGCACCGACATTGGGTAACTGGGGTCGTGGATTTATAGTTGGTATCATAGGAAATATAGTACAAACCTTGGTAGCTGGATTTATAAAAACTCTTATTAGAGAACATTGCCCTAAGATAGACTTTGAGAATTAGTATAGAATAACTTTCGAGAATTTTGGTTATGTAGAGATTTTGTGTATTTTCCAAGAAATAGATCCCTGTATGGATATGAGCGGGTAGAGTTAGCTCTTGCACAAATGTACCTAGGACTGAAAACTATGATAAGGAGTTTCGAGCTTGACCAGGGTGTCTGGGTACACGACAATGGGCTTTGTTGCACTCTTGGTTACGACACTCCCAGTGGATATGCTTAGGATAATTCACATTTTCTTTAAAAACCATTATGAAGGATTTATGAGTGTATACCTCTTAAAAGAAGACATTTTTATGATTATGGAATATATCCATAAACGGTTCAATTTATGTTAAGTGTTTTACAAGTTTGGAATTATGTATTGTGATTCAGAAATTAATCTACTATATGCCATTGTTTAGAAATGGAACCTAGTGGAAGGAATAGAAATTGTATCAATGAATGTAATCCATGTAGGTATTTACCTCTTACTAAAGATAATTATAGTGGAGATGGTGATGTAACTGGTTCTGATCAGCTTATCACCGTACTGGGAAAACTCACTCAGGTTATGAATAATAACCTTACCCGTATAGAGCACCCTGATCCACAATATAGAGGATCAGTGTTAGACTGCTCCATGAGACAAGAACCACCAACATTCAATGGGAGTACAAATCCATCTATAATTGAGCAATGGATAAGTTCCTTAGAAAACATATTTCCTTCTTTGGGGAGTAATGAAAGGGAAAAAATTTCCTGGAAGTTTATCACCTCGTGGGAGATGCATAACAATGGTGGCCATTAATTCAAAACACAAAGGAGGATAAAGAAGTATAAAATATAGAACTGAGGGAGTTTAAAGATATTTTCTTAGAAAAATACTTTCCTCGTGACCATCGAGCTCATATGGGAAAAAAATTTGAGTTTGAGGCAAAAGGAGGATGAGAATGTCGCAAAGTATGAGGCTAAATTTACAAGGTTAGCAAGGCATGCAAAAGATTATAAATGTAACCCAAGGAGTAATATTGATCGATTATTTGATGGGTTAAAACAATTCTCCATCAAAAATTAGTCTCAAAATACTTCTCATCGTATAAAGATATTGTCTCATGTGCTATCAAGACAGAAACTTAATTCTCTAAGTCTTATGACTTTAAAGCAAACCAAGAGAAAAAGAGATCTACTAAACACTTTAGAAATGGAAATAAGAGGAATAAGGGAGAATTTGAATATCCATCCTATGGTAAACATGGGAAGAAACACCCCAGTACTTTCCAGAAGGAAATGGGAGGATATTACGATGGACATTGTCCTGGGGCTACCAAAGACTCCTAGAAGGAATGATGCAATATGGGTCATTATTGATCGTCTTACCAAGTCAACACATTTTCTTGCTATAAGAGAATATTTACCACTTGAAAATCTAGAAATAATATATATTAATAAAGTTGTAAGACATCATGGAGTACCCCTATCGATTGTTTCTGATTGTGATCCCCATTTTGCACCAAGATTCTAGAAAATTCATCAAAAGGCCTTGGATACTGAACTTCGTTTGAGCACTACCTACCACACTCAAACTGATGGAAAATAATAACGGAATATTAAAACCATAGAAATCATATTGGGATCTTTATCACTGCACTTTCAAGGTATGTGGGATAAATATTTACCTCTGGTATAATTTTCCTATAACAACAGCTTCCATTCAAATATTCATATGGCACCATATGAAGCATTATATGGAAAGATATGTCACACACCAACTTGTTTGGATGATGTTAGTTAAAGAAAACATTTAGGCCCAGAATTTTTTGAGGAAACAATTGAAAAGGTGAAGGTTATCCAAACCCACATCAATACAGCTTCAAGTAGGTAAAAGATCTATGTTGATAACTGAAGGAAGGATTTGTAATTTCAAGTAGGTGATCAAATTATCTTGAAGGTATCTCTATGGAAGGGTGTTATACGATTTGTTAAGAAGGGTAAATTAAGTCCCAGGTACATCGTACCTTTCAAAATTCTAGAACAAATTAGAGTTGTAGCTTATCATTTGGAAATTCCGCCAAGTATCTCCAAAGTTAATGATGTGTTCCACGTATCACTGTTTTCAAAATACAAGCATGACCCAACACATGTACTCACCTATGAGAAAATTTAACTGGATCATGATCTGTCTTATTGTGAAGAGCATGTCAAGATTCTGGATACAATAGAACAGGTGTTGAGAAACCGAACGACTCGTTTGGTAAAAGTTCTATGGAGAAATAATAAGATGGAAGAAGCAACGTGGGAACCCAAGGAACCTATGATGAAGAACCACCCAAATCTTTTTATGAAGTAGTATTCTGAAAATTTCAAGGATGAAATTATATAATGGCGGGTAGAATGTAACAACCCAAGCTTCAATGGTTTGTTTCCCTTTGAATAATACAATAGCTTGCATTCTACACAACTCTGAGTTTTAGCACACCACGACCAATCAAACTAACCAATATGAATAGTAATACCCGCTTTTTGAAACATTATAAATTTTATTTTTCAAAATGGACTTCATTTATGGAATCATAATTTCTAAATTATATTAGGTTGAATGTTTTTTATTTTTCTGAAAACTTCCAATTTTTTATGAATAGTGAAAAACACTGTGTCATTGTGTTAAAACTGAATTTTTAGTGAAATAATTATTTATTTTATTTAAATTTATTTTAAGTAAAAATAGATACACAATACCTATATTAGTTCAATTTAATTAATTGGAGTCATTTTATAATAAAATTAGATATATAAAATTTTATTGAACTTTTTACCGTCTTATGCCCATCTTCTAGGCACGTTAGCAAATTTTCATTAAACGTAATTTTACCACTTCTATGAATTTAATTTCAAAAATTTCAGAGACATGGTTGATATAATTACGTAAAATGTGGTTCAATAAGATTAAAATAATTTTGGTAAATAGTAACTTTTGACTTTTATTTACCACGGTCAAAAGTAAATAGGGTAATTAAAGGTAAAAATGATATTATTATTACCCTAACACAAGTCCTAATTCTATTGGATAAGTTTATTTAGACCAAAAACAAGATTCCAAATAAAATATGATCCTTTTGGTCCACTTGGATTAGATTAGGACATTTTTTATTATTTTATTTAAAAAATAGTTAAAAGTGCTAAATTCAAAGTTTCATAACTAAAACATTTTTAATATAGGGATACACATAAGATAAACTCGAATATGAATATTAATTAGAAAGATAACAATATTTTATACATAATGGTATTTTATTTATAATTTTTATACATTAAATAATTAAATTTATTTATAACACAATGATGATAAAGTAATTACCATATTAATTAAAGATTGAAATAATTGATATTATAAATATCTAAATAAGGGAAAATTGAAACTTTTGTTGAATTCAAAGAATTTTATAGGTTAATATGACGTGTTAGGGTTGATTAAAATAATTTTTTTCGAATTAATCAAGTTTTTAGGACTTTAACAAAAATCAAATACCAAATAGTTTCAAAATTGACATAAATGAGCTTTTAAAGAAAATACTATATTATTAATTTATATAATATTCCTAAAAATATATGGCTGGGAAAAAGTACATATATAATGTTAGATATATTAATAATAAACCACTTGGGGTTCTCTTGGATCTTTATAGTATGTTTATTAACCATTAATTATAATACAAGAATATATGGTAAAAGTTAAACTATTTAACTAAGAGTTTAATCTAAAATATAAGGTTATTATGGTGACCTAGACCTATCCAAAACCTGTTGGTTGAGAGTTTTTCGACCCATACCCACCTTATCCTTGAAATAAATCATTTTTTGAGTAATTATAAATTGAAAATGATTGTATAATAAAATAATATTTCAAGGTTTTTCTAACGTGACCCTCACCTCTCTTATAAAAGGGTACTTCTCCTTCTCTAAAAATGACACCTCCAAACACATTTGGTGTAACACCCCAGGTAAATAAATAATATGAAATTTTTATATTTATCCCTATTTTCGAATAAAATGTTAATATTAATTTAAAGGGAACACTATGCTCGATGGCTTGCCCAATAAGCAACAACGAGTTCCTTTGAAATCTTACGTTGCACTCTAATAATAAAAGAATTTTATTTTAAATGGTAGTTAACACCTAGCCATTGTAATGAGGGGAATGAACAGAACTAACTACAAAATGATTATATATTTTTGTCAAATATTTTTACTTTTTACAATAAATGTTAGAGGATTAAAAAATACGAATGAATCCAATTTTAAGCATAAACATTCTAATATTCTTTAAAAGGTCGATTAACCGCCTTTTGATGGCGAACCGCTTTTAAATCCACTTTTTGAAAATTTTATGTGTTATATTTGACAAAATAAAATTCTTATTTAGAATCGGGACATCAAAATTTACTTTGTGTAAATTTTTGGTATTTTTCCGATAAAGTACATTTTTTTAATGAATAGTGAAAAATGTTGTATTTTAATTCAAAACCTCTTTTTAATATAATTTATTTATATAATTAGATTATCTTTTGAATTTGTTTTAAAGTGAAATTAGAATATATTTTTACTATTTAATCCTATAGTAGTCATTGGAATTAATTTCACTTTGAAATTGGACTTAAAATAGTGTCAATCTTTTAATAGATATTGTTTCTTAAAAAAACGCTATTTGTTTTGACAGCGGGAATTAATTATTAAATTAATTAATGAAACTTATATGTTACTAATTTTTTAAAATAGACATCATTTTTGAATTTGTAATATCAAATATATCTTACGGTAAATGTTTCGTATTTTTCTGAAAAACGTCAATTTTTTATGAATAGTGAAACCACTAAGTGGTAGTTTAAAAACTGATTTTTCATGTAAATGAAACATTAAAACTTCTGTAATTTGAATTTCAAAAATCCAACATACATGGTTGTCATTAGGATGTAAAATGTGGTTCAATGGGATTAAAATAATTTTTTGTTGAATAGTAACTTTTATGTTTTTAATCGCGATTAGAGGTAATTAGTTTAATTTAAGGTAAAAATAATGTTTTAATAATATGAAATGACCTTTACACATGTCCTAATCTTATTGGTTGAGTGATGGTCGACCAAAAAAATCCATGGGTCAACTTGGCAACCCCATGGATCCACTTTGGTAGGAAAATGATATTAAAACCTTTTTATTTAAAGTTAAAATTAAAAGGTCACAAACATGTGTTGTTTTACTAAAACAATTTTTACATGGGGTTATAAAAGTCATATTTTTTACTATAAATATTCATTAGAAAGATAAAACGATTTCCTACATCATGATATTTGTTTTATAATTTTTATACCTTAAATAAATTAAATTATTTATGACACCATGATGATTCAGCGATCACCTCATTATTTAACAATTTATATAAAATAAAAAGATAATGTAAAATCTAAGACCTAAACTTGTCAAAAACCTATTGGATGTGTGAATTTAGAACTATTATCACCTTATCCTAAAAATATATAATTTTGGGACCTTTAAAATCCGAAATTCAAATTATAATAATGTTACTTTTCAAGACTTTCCAAGAGTGCCCCTCCTCTCCTCTTATAAAAGGCCCCCACCTCTACCACCTTACCCACACCTCTCAAGACTTTTTCTCGGCCAAACCCTGCCCATTTTGTCTCTACACATCCCTATATTACCCCTAGAATCCTCACATTGGGCATAAGTCTTTCCAAGGAATCCTTTGAGCTCAAATAAAAAAGAGTTACCCGATTTAAAGGTAAAGTCTTCCCTAGTGTTCTTTTGTTTTATTTTGCTTCTCCAACCCCTTAAACTTTTTTTATTCCTTTATTTTGTAACAAAACCAATATCTCCAATATACTTGGATGTTGTTATAAGAAGGATTAGAGCTAAAATTACACACACAACTGTCTAATGGTTAAAGAACATACTGTTTCTGTGGATGGCGAATTACTGCCTCACGAAACGATGATTGTTCAATATTCTTTTAACACCTTCAAAGGTGGCCATTATGATGTCACTGTATTTTATAAGTCATATATATGGTATTTATTTTTTCTATATGCTTCTGTATTTAATATTTAAAACATACCTTTATTCTTTGCATGTTGTGCAAATGCGATAATTTCATATGAGGAAATGTGGACTACCGCCACCTCATGTGATGTGACTCGTTCATGCAATACATGGAACGTATAAAGAATGAGATTAATAAAAATATGTGACCTATATAACATATATATTATACTGGAATTATAATATATATATATATATATATATATCATTTTTTTAATTCCATTAATATGACAGGAAAAAATGAAAGTAGCGTTCATGCGTACGTACGGCCTACCGTCTCCATGAACGGTGCTTTTCATTTTTTATCTCCAAATGATTTGGAATAGTATAAAATGAATATGTACTAGATATATATGATATTTTAATCATTAATACTATTCTGGAAATTATTTACTTATAACTACATGGGAAATCAATTTTCAAACAAGTTCATTTTTTACTCATGTACCAAACATCGGCAAAAACGTCTGATATTAACTAACATTATTAAACAATTATTATAACATCATAATATGTGATATGAAATGAATAATAATCTTTAAAGGAGTTCCCTAGTAAATTATAAATTTACCAATGTTTATTATTCAGGAATATAAAGAAACGAACAAGACAAGTCGGACTTGAGGTAACGGATCCTACCCCTCTCTTTCTTTTTAAGTAGACTCTTTTATGTCATTCTTTTTAAGCTCATATTTCTTATGATTGGGATGTTATTTTCTATTACTCTTTCTGTACACTTTTTTTTAATATGATTAGAGACTCTATTTGATCTCATCAATCCATTTTTTGAAGTTTTAAGTGGCACCGTTGGGCTGCCGAGTTTTTGTAAGGGATTTTTCATCTCACTTTTATTTCCGTGAGATTTATGCTACATTTTCCACAATTTCATTTGTGTGGTGTATGTACTGCCAATTATTTTACTCTTTGTGTAATATATTTTCATTTTTGAGTATTTAATCAATGTTTTATTGTCTTTATTTCATGGGGTGTATGTTTTGAAAGATACCCAAGTCGGTAAGGGAACCTTTCACCCTCCTCTTTTTAAAAGACTTCTTTTGTTGGGTCTTTTAATTTACATATTTTAATGTTGGGATATGTTCTTATATATCTTTATTGATGTAAATTTTATGTCCAAGTGATGATATACCCTTTTTATCTCTCATCAACTCATTTTCTGAATTTTGAAGTGACGTCGTTAGGCTGTCAAATTTTTTTGCAAGGGAACTTCTTAACCCAATTTTGATTCTTTGGGATAAGCTGGTACTCCTTTAATATGTCTTTCTATGAATATGTGTGAATAACCTCTGATTATTTTACACTTAATATCCTCTTATATTTGTTGTATTCATTTGTCACACATAATTATGTAATTGATTTGTCCTTAATCCAAGGATATCATCTTTGTATGGGACTTCGTCTCAATCTCCTTTCATTGAGGCATATTTTGTTTTATACACAACCTTCTTTTATACGGTGTATAAATCCCTTTGACTTTTACGTTTATCCAAAAGGAATCTTTTTTATACGAAGCGTTTTACTAAACGATAAAAGGGAATGTTTTTGTCCTACGTATGCGGTGACAACTACTTCTCTACCGCCGTGACCATAATTTGAGTTTCGGCTTCCTCTACAAGCCATACTTTTTTTAAAAGAAAAATAAATACCATGATTTACTTTTCTTTTATTTTGGTAGTGAAAATGGTTTTCATAATTTTTTTATATCGATGTGTTGTATTGATATATTTTGATTGAAAAGTGGAAATGTTATGTTTCCTTTATGCATGTTTTATGTGATATTATTATGTTATGGTTCTTGGGAATTATTATGAAGATGGGTGGTTCCGTGATAAACTAAGGGTGGGTGAGCCCGATATAGCTCTCCAATGTATTGGGTAACGCGAAGGAGTTAAACATTAAGGTTTCTTCGAAGATATTTAGGGAATATACTGTGATGGATATTCCAAACGTAACCATGAGGGTTACTCCCTACGTAAGAATGTTATGAATGCCTCAAGTTACCTTTATGTCTTATGATTTCCATGATTTATTCATGATTTGATGAGGTATGTTAAAGTGCTATTTTTTATGTGTAAAGTATGATTTCATTGATTCTTATGTATACATGTACTCATGTTTCCTTTCCATATTTGTTTATATCCCTTACTGAGCTTTTTTTTCTCATCCCAAGTTTTTGAAATGTTTTTCACAGGTCAAGAGAAAGGTACATGACATGATGATAGTGTAAAGGAAGTTTCAAGAAAGAATCCATGTTTTATTTTAAATATGTTTCCGTTGATGGGAAAAAATGAATACTATCTTTTATGTAACCACTTTGTTTAAATGTGGAATGTAATGCATGATTTAAGATCTAATTCTCTAAAACTCTAAACCTGAAAAGATCCTCATTGTAAATTATTCATTTAATTCAATATTAAGTAAGGTATAAGGCTAGGGCCTTATAGTTGGTATCATAGGTCGGTTTAGACAACTTTAGAGATTAGGATATTTTGTTAGACACATGATTAGTCCCTATATCCATTATTTCATTTAAATCCTTGTTTTATAATTTTTTTTTCAGGTCAAGTAAATTCAGTTATGAATGGACGGAGAAGGATCTCAAACGGCATTCCTATCTCTTCCTGATGACATGCTTGCAATAATTATTGTAAAGTCATGTTTAGAAGATTTTGAAACTTTTTATAGCATACAACTCACTTGAAAGCAATTGTTTGAGATATCAAACACCTCCACTATACCTCGTTATCATCATGGATCCTGGGTTTTTTTTAGACAAATACTATTTTCAAAATATTCTCATATTTTCAAGAAAGGTAAATATTATCAAGGTATTTTCAAATATTTTACCTTATCACAAGAATTTGAAGCATATTATGATTTTAAAAATGGTGCTGAGGAAAAAGACCCTTGCGAAACCTATTTATATTTGCTTTGAAAATATAGTCTCTCAACACATACTTATGGTATTTTAAAAGAACCAATAATAGAAATTTTCAACTCAAATTATGTCTGACTATTTTATATAAATCATGTTTTATCAGATGTTTTGGAATTATATGTCATACATGATTATTTTCCAAAACTATTTTTCTGTGAACACCCATATGACCCCTGTTGTACAAGGTGTATTTGGATAAAGGAAGCAAATGATTTTGAAGGATCCCTAAATCATTGTTGTAATGCATGGGACTTCTACCTACGTGAGCAAGATGACGATGAAACCGAGTGGATGCCATGATCAAGGTATGCTGTTATTCATTTTGGGAATTCTTTTTTTATATTATTGTGGTGAAATAAGACTTAAAGAATTAAGATGTTGAGATCTTAATGAATGTGGATAAAAATGAGAGGTATGGGGAAACTATTGAGGTTAAAACATGTTAGGGTTATTTTTGGAGTTTTATAAAAAAGACAACACGTAGACCGTGTGACAACCCGTCGCGTCGGACAAAGCTGCGGGAATCAAACCCACAACCAATGTGCGACTGGTATTTATCGCCTACCATTGGACTACGTTAAGTCCCTGGTTAGTATGACTTGTTCTTTTTAGTTATATGATTTTATGAATTAATAGTAAGTTGATTCTGGGTTATCTATTGAAATTATTAACCTATCATGGAGGATATGTGATTAGGTTAATTACTTTTCAATATGAGACTTTAAGAGGAACTGATGTTTTTTAGAGATAAGTGTTAATTTGTACCTTGGAAGACTGTGTTATTAAATCCTTAAAATATTTGGGTTTCAATCTTAGTTTGGTTTACTTTGAAGAATTTTATGGACAAATTTTTTATCGAATGGTCCTCGTTGAACTTTGGGTTTTGTTGGACAAATTTTGGAGATTAGGAATAGATTTTCTTTTTATAAAGGGTTATCCTTTTCTGGATTATCTGATCTTGTTCTAATAATTTTGGTTTTGGTAAGGGTATAAAGACATGGGAAATATATAGTCCCCTTTTGTGGATTAGGTGATTCTCTAGAAGTTGATTATTGTACTCTTAGTGTGAACAAGTCTTCCTAAATACTCATCATTTGGGGAAAGAATGAGTTTGTGTA
This sequence comes from Viscum album, assembly GCA_963277665.1. Lineage (NCBI taxonomy): Eukaryota > Viridiplantae > Streptophyta > Magnoliopsida > Santalales > Viscaceae > Viscum > Viscum album. The sequence continues at coordinate 677,283,196 of OY728158.1, read as the reverse complement.
AGAAATCTAGTAAAAGTTGAAATTAAACATGACAAGTAAATATGTTTCCTTAAGATCAAAAATAAATTCCTCAATGAAAAGTAACTTACAACAAAAATGTTGTCTATTAAATTTTCCTACTGGGGAATCGAATACCGTTTAACCCACCATAAGTTTGTGATTTTATTGTGGTTAAATTTCTCCAAAACATGTTTTCTGTCACTCTCCCTTAGAACATTACCCTTTGCTTTTTCTTCTATATCCATGTTTTCCTACATGGAATCGTAGTATGGGTTAACTCGGGTGACCTCTGTACTTCTCTTTCTTTCTTTTAAAGTGATTGTTTTACCGACTCTTGTTCCTATGTGGGACTTTCAATGATGTTTCCGAGCCCAATTTTAAAATTGGGAGGACGCAATTCCCAAAAGGGGGGAAGGATGTAACACCCCAGGTAAATAAAGAATATGAAATTTTTATATTTATCCCTATTTGTGAATAAAATGTTAATATTAATTTAAATGGAACACTATGCTCGATGGCTTACCCAATACGCAACAACGAGTTCCTTTGAAATCATACGTTGCACTCTAATAATAAAATAATTTTATTTTAAATGGTAGTTAACACCTAGCCATTGTAATGAGGGGAATGAACAGAACTAACTACAAAATGATTATATATGTTTGTAAAATATTTTTACTTTTGCAGTAAATGTTATAGGATTAAAAAATGCGAATGAATCCAATTTTAAGCGTAAACATTCTAATATTCTTTAAAAGGTTGATTAACCGCCTTTTGATGGCGAACCACGTTTAAATCCACTTTTTGACAATTTTATTTGTTATATTTGACAAAATAAAATTCTTATTTAGAATCGGGACATCAAAATTTACTTTGTGTAAATTCTTGGTATTTTTCCGATAATGTTCATTTTTTTAATGAATAGTAAAAAATGTTGTATTTTAATTCAAAACCTCTTTTTAATCTAATCTATTTATATAATTAGATTATCTTTTGAATTGGTTTTAAATTTAAATTTGAATATATTTTTACCATTTAATCCAATAGTGGTCATTGGAATTAATTTCACTTTGAAATTGGACTTAAACTAGTGTTAGTCTTTTAATAAATATTATTTCTTAAAAACACGTTGTTTGTTTTGACAGCGGGAATTAATTATTAAATTAATTAATGCAACTTATATGTTTTTAATTTTGTAAAATAGAAATAATTTTTTAATTCGTAATATCAAATATAGCTTACGGTAAATTTTTGGTATTTTTCTGAAAAACTTCAATTTTTGATGAATAGTGAAACCACTAAGTGGTAGTTTAAAAACTGATTTTTCCTTTAAATGAATCTTTACCACTTCTGTGATTTGAATTTCAAAAACCCGACATACATGGTTGTCATTAGGATTTAAAATTTGGTTCAATTGGATTAAAATAATATTTTGGTGAATAGTGTCTTTTATGTTTTTATTTGCGATTAGAGGTAATTAGTGTAATTTAAGGTAAAAAATAATGTTTTAATAATATGAAATGACCTTGACACATGTATTACACTTATTGGTTGAGTCATGGTCGACCAATAAAATCCATGGGTCAACTTGGGGACACCATGGAGCCACTTTGGTAGGAAAATGACATTAAAACCTTTTTATTTAAAGTTAAAATTAAAAGGTCACAAACATGTGTTGTTTTACTAAAACACTTTTTACATGGGGTAATACAAGTCATATTTTTTACTATAAATATTCATTAGAAAGATAAAACGATTTACTACATCATGATATTTTTTTATAATTTTTAGACATTAAATAAATTAAATTATTTATGACACCATGATGATGCAGCGATGACCTCATTATTTAACGATTTAAATAAAAAAAAGATAATGTAAAATCTAAGACCTACACTTGTCAAAACCCTATTGGATGTGTGTATTTCGAACTATTATTACCTTATCCTCAAAATATATAATTTTGGGACCTTTAAAATCCGAAATGCATTTTATAATAATGTTACTTTTCAAGACTTTCCAAGAGTGCCCCTCATCTCCTCTTATGAATGGCCCCCACCTCTACCACCTTACCCACACCTCTCAAGCCTTTGTCTTGAAAAACCCCTGACCATTTTGTCTCTCCACATCACTCTTTTCCTCATATAAGCCTCACTTCAGGCAGAAGTCTTTCCAAGTAAGCCTTTGAGCTCAAATCAAAAAGAGTTACCTGATTTAAAGGTAAAGTCTTCCCTAGTGTTCTTTTGTTTTATTTTGCTTCTCCAACCCCCTAAACTTTTTTTATTCCTTTATTTTGTAAAAACACCAGTATCTTAAATATACTTTGATTTTGTTATAATAAGGTTTATAGATAAACTTACACACACATCCGTCTAATGGTTAAGGAACATATCGTTTCTATGGATGGCGAATTACTGCCTCACGAAACGATGATTGTTCAATATTCTTTTAACGGCTTCAAAGGTGACCATTATGATGTAACTGTATTTTATATATCATATATATGGTATTTATGTTTTCTATATGATTCTGTATTTTATATTTAAAACATACCTTTATTCTTTGCATGTTGTGCAAATGCGATAATTTCATATGAGGAAGTGTGGACTACTGCCCCCTCAAGTGATGTGACTCGTTCATGCAATACATGGAATATATAAAGAATGAAATTAATGAACATATGTGACCTATATAACATATATATTATACTGGAATTATAATATATATATATATATATCATTTTCGTTTAATTCCATTAATATGACAGGAAAAAATGAAAGTAGTGTTCATGCGTACGTACGGCCTACCGTCTCCATGAACGGTGCTTTTCGTTTTTTATCTCCGAATGATATGGAATAGTATAAAATGAATATTTACTGGATATATATTATATTTTAATCATTAATAATATTCTGTGAATTATTTACTTATAACTACATGGGAAATCATTTTTCAAACAAGTTCATTTTTGACTCATGTACCAAACATCGGCAAAAACGTCTGATATGAACTAACATTATTAAACAATTATTATAACTTTATAATATGTGATATGAACTGAATAATAATCTTTAAAGGAGGTCCCTAGGAAATTATAAATTTACCAATGTTTATTATTCAGGAATATAAAGAAATGAACAAGACAAGTCGGACTTGAGGTAAGGGATCATACCCCTCTCTTTCTTTTTAAGTACACTCTTTTATGTCATTCCTTTTAAGCTCATCTTTCTTATGATTGGGATTTTATTTTATATTCCTCTTTCTGTAAACATTTTTTTAATATTATTAGAGACCCTATTTGATCTCATCAATCAATTTTTGGAAGTTTTAAGTGGCACCGTTGGGCTGCCGAGTTCTCGTAAGGGATTTTTCATCTCACTTTTATTCCCGTGAGATTTATGCTACATTTGCCACAATTTCCTTTGAGTGGTGTATGTACTGCCCATTATTTTACACTTTTTGTAATATAATTTCGTTTATGAGTATTTACATCAATTTTGTATTGTCCTTCTTTCATGGGGTGTATGTTTCGAAAGATACCCAAGTCGGTAAGGGAACCTTTCACCCTCCTCTTTTTAAAAGACTTCTTTTGTTGGGTTTTTTAATTTACATATTGTAATGTTGGGAAATTTTCTTTTATATCTTTATTGATGTAAATTTTATGTCCATGTGATGAGATACCCTTGTTATCTCTCATCAACTCATTTTCTGAATTTTGAAGTGACGCCGTTAGGATGTCAAATTTTTTTGCAAGGGAACTTCTTAACCCAATTTTGATTCTTTGGGATAAGCTGGTACTCCTTGAATATGTCATTCTATGAATATGTTTGAATAACCTCTGATTGTTTTACACTTAATATCCTCTTATATTTGGTTTTTCGTTTGTCACACATAATTATGTAATTGATTTGTCCTTAATCCAAGGATACCATCTTTGTATGGGACTTCATCTCAATATCCTTTCATTGAGGCATATTTTGTTTTATCCACAACCTTCTTTTATACGGTGTATAAACCCCTTTGAATTTTACATTTATCCAAAAGGAATCTTTTTTATACGAAGCATTTTACTAAATGAAAGAAGGGAATGTTTTTGCCCTACGTATGCAGCGACAACAACTTCTCCACCGTCATGACCATTATTTGAGTTTCGGCTTCCTCTACAAGCCAAACTTTTTTTAAAAGAAAAATAAATACCATGTTTTACTTTTCTTTTATTTTTGTATTGAAAATGGATTTAATAATGTTTTTATATCAATGTTTTGTATTGATATCTTGTGATTGAAAAGTGGAAATGTTATGTTTCCTTTATGCATGTTTTATGTGATACGATTATGTTATGGTTCTTGGGCATTACTATGAAGACGGGTTGTTCGGTGATAAACTAAGGGCGGGTGAGCCCGATATAGCTCTCCAATGCATTAGGTAACGTGAAGGAGTTAAACATTAAGGTTTCTACGAAGAGATTTAGGGAATATATTGTGATGGGTATTCCAAACGTAACCATGAGGGTTACTCCATACGTAAGAATGTTATGAATTCCTCAAGTTACCTTTATGTCTTATTATTTCTATGATTTATTCATGATTTAATGAGGTTTGTTAAAGTGCTTATGTTTTATGAGTAAAGTATGATTTCATTGATTATTATGTATACATGTACTCATGTTTCCTTTCCATATTTTTTTATATCCCTTACTGAGCTTTTTATTGCTCATCCTATGTTTTTGAAATGTTTTTCACAGGTCAAGGGAAAGGTACATGACATGATGATAGTGTCAAGGAAGTGTCAAGAAAGAATCCATGTTTTATTTTAAATATGTTTCCGTTGATGGGAAAAAATGAATACTATCTTTTATGTAACCACTTTGTTTAAATGTGGAATGTAATGCATGATTTAAGATCTAATTCTCTAAAACTCTAAACCTGAAAAGATCCTCATTGTGAATTATTCATTTAAGTCAATATTAAGTAAGGTATAAGGCTGGGGCCTTATATTTGGATCGGCCAAAACCTGATCAAATATCCTCCCAACTACCCTCACATTGACCTATAGTCCTTACTTTGATCAGAAATCTAACTTAAGGAGCCCTTTTGATCAACTCAAAAGGAAACACCTGAAAAATAGGTAATAGTTTCACCCCCTCTTTCAAAGTTCTTTTCTTCTTCCACTTCCTCTTTCTTTGTTGTTTCGATACAAAAATTATAACTAAAATAATTTATACTTAATGTGATGTTATTATAAACATGTTACAACTATATTCATTATTCTATCCATCCTATGAATGACAAGTCACCATACGTACGTACGTATTGCTTACCATCTCCACGTCGTAGTGTCATTTGTTATCCAAACACATAATTATTTGGATGGGTGCAATAATGAGTATAATTAATTTAAATAATAAATATAAGATTTTAATTATTCTTTATGTATGATATAACGTCCAATTACATACGATTCCACCATCATTAGAATGGTATTGTCGCTCGTGCGTGCGTACGGATTACCGTCTCCACGAACGCGATGAGATTCATTCCCCATCATAACCATTCAAGAATAATTTTCATTTTATGATTAAAAATAATCTTTAAGAACTTAATATCATTCTGAATATGAATAAAATACAATATATTCCTAATAAACATGACTTACGTAACAAAACATATAAAGGAAAACGAATCAGTTAACACCTGAAACAATGATACTACTAAAATATTTTTAACAAAGAAATATTAGAAGAGCATATATGATATCATATTTTGGTGTGTGATTCCTATATAATTTAATAACAATTATTTAACTATTATATAGGAGGTTAACATACCCTAGATCAAGGAAAAGTACAAGGTAATGATTAATTCTACAATCTGTTCATTATCTAAGGTTCTTTATACGTGAGTATCTACTAGGACCTCTTTATCTGCCACATATGTGTTTCTTAAAAATGTATTTCAGAACATTATTACTATTTCATAGACTATGGGTTAAATTATTTTACACCCTTGTTTAAATTTTTATTGAATGTTTATAAAGGAATATTTTTTTTGTTTTCCAAACAAGGTCCTTTAGGACCTTTTTGACCAAATTAAGGAAAGAAATTTTTTTAACTTTTATGACGAGTGCAGTTATTTTCTGTCATTATAACATATTCAAAGATTCCCTTAAAATATTATAATTATATTTTCAAAATAAATGTTTTATTTTATAATTATTTGACTTTTAAATCATTTCAATATAGAAATATATATTTCTCTCAAATAGTTTTGATTTCAGCTATGTCAATATACATTGATGGATTTTACACTTGTATGAAGTTGATTTATTATGATACAATATTCCATTTTGTATCGATGGTTTTGTGATATTTTTGGATGTGGATGTGTTATCTTTATACCATTCATATTTTATGGTTAAAGTATTAACATTTCATATGTTATTTTTAATATGAATGTTTATGTTATGTTTCAACATTCTCATATGCCCGAATGGCCTGAAGGCCTTCATTTTTATTGATTTTTGATAACCCCCCTTTCAAGGGATGAGGAGAAACCCTTACAAGGCTCGTAGGCTTGGAGATTAAATGGCATGTAGGATTAGGTGATTGCATGACCTGAAGTTCTTAGAGAATTCAACCAGACTATCTACAAGAAACTGCCCCCACCCCCCTAGCATCTGCATCATGATAGTAGCTCTCCACCTTCGCATGGTCATCTGGATAGGATTCCCATGAAATCATAGGCTCTTCCTATTGGAATAGTCATACCCTCTCATTCTGACAAATCCATTTGGTTCTGCTCTGGTGAGTGAACCTGCTCTGAATCCTCTTTTGCGGCTTCTCATTTTTTGTACTGTGTCTGGGGAAACTACATGTGGCCCGAAGGCCTTGAGGTAGCCTGAAGTCTATAAAGGTGGCTTGAAAGCCCTACTGACCTGATGTCTTGGGTGGCCCGAAAGACTGAAGGACTCCAAGCCCAAACCGGTGGCCCATGGTGAATAGTTCTAGCTACTACGGTACTGAACAGTACCTACTACAGTAACTGCTATAGTGTATGCTATAGTACCGTCACAGTGTACAGTTCTGCTATAGTGCCTGCTACAGTACTGCTATAGTCCCCTAGAAATATTCCTTGACCTGGTTTTGAACCTTGGTCTTTTGGATGCACTTAAGGATACCTCACCAACTGGGCTGACGCTCATGTGCAAAATGTGGTTGTCAATTAAGTCTCCCTCTTTACCCATATGGAGGGTCCTCCAACCCAGGGATATACATGTTCCCCATCTAATCCCAAGAATTGAACATCCCTGTTCATAATATGAACTTTGTTCAAGCCTAGCGGGACTCGAGCCTGTGCCAGTTCCCCCAGACAGTAAAATGACCCAACTGGTGAACCACTCAACTAACGCCTTGAGGAATACAACCTTTTTCATATGAGAAATGAATTGGACTTGTTAAGTGATTGGTGGAGCCCGATATAGCTCCTCGATGCATCAGTCAGTCTCATGAGACAAACTAGTGTCTTGGTACAAGGCCTTGAAAAAATATTATTTGTAGTCTTGGCATGAGGCCATGATTATGTAGTTATGAAATCTGGTATTATGCATTCTATCATTATTAAATAGTATATTGATATTTCATGTGATTATTCGACTAGTATAATATCCATGTGAATAAGTAAATGGAATTATTTGATTTATATTTTTCATATTTTACTGACGTTTAAGTTTAAATGGCTTATGTTTTAGTCTTATACATTGCCTTAAATGTTTATGCTTATTTATGAAAGTTTCTTCTATATTGTTATCCTTACTGGGCATCTGAGCTCACCCCTTTCTATGTTTTATTTTTCCTATGATGTGAAGAAGTATATTATGACTGACTTGCATGGATATTCTAAGGGAGATGAATGTGTTAAAAAGAGAAACAATTTTTTTTCATAATGTAATGTAAAACTTATTTATATATCTAGTAATTATAAGGCTACTAAACTGATTGGACTTTCAGTACATGATTGATTATATCATGCCAATTTTATATAATAACACACTGACTCTGGTTAATTGGGGTCGGGGCATTACTGTTTGATTCTTGGTGGAAGTACCAGCAGCCTTTATAGCCTAAGATGTCACACCCTAAGTTCTAAATACCTTTCTCAAGGGTTTATAACTAAGAGACTTCCTAAGAGATTTCCATGTTCAAGAATTCTTAGAAGTTTCCTTTTGTTTCCCCTTTTCCCCATATGACGTAGGAGTCATAATAATGGGAACTAGGTCTGCCAGTTGGTCATCTAGATATAATTGAACCCATGTATCAATATAACCCTTTGTGAGGAAGGGTACAAATTCCTCAGAACTTGTATTCCTAATCTTACACTGAGTATCATCTTAAGTAAACATCAGCCACAACTTTTGAGCTATCATGAGATGTTTTTTCTGGCGTGCACTATTGAGATCAGGGGGACACAATATCTAGACATAGGTAAACTGATGACTAAATCTAAAATTTTCATATCCCTCAAAATAAGTTCCCCATCAATATGGGAAACCAAGATATCCACTATTAAAGAAAAGTGGTATCATCAGTTAATAAATTCTTTTGATTCATCATTCATAATGATACCAGTATGGGAACTGTAATGATGATAAGTGAAGCAGTAATGATAGTTGATTCGAGTCAACAATTCTTGTTCATTCTGTTCAGTCTGGTCTTCTTTCTTATCCTATATGGCTCGTCCCGTCGGCCTAACCCTTCTAGTACATTGATGTTATGGCTGAAGAACAACATATGGAATCAGTATGGTATTGATAAATGTGTAACCCCCTATGTGGGATCCTAACCAAGCCCAGTGGATTTGGAAGGGACCAATCACCCAATGAGGTGGCTTAACATCACTGACTCAGTCTAGTAAGTGGTAAATCTTGGACAATACTGGTATGGCTTGGTTGATTCATTTTCTAGTGACCAGTTGAGCCACCATGATAAAGGTTGTGACTCTACCACTGCCAGAGTATCATTCTATTAAAATTCATCCGCTTAGAAACATGGAAAATAAGGCCTCCAATGAAAAAAATCGATCAACATTGGGACAAGTTCCCATCCATATTCGTGAAACTGGCCCTCCTCCAAGAGAGGCCAATAGGAACCTTCTCGCCTTCGGGTTTCCTTGGTTGGGTAGGGCCTGAGTATGTGTGCATTGGGATCTAGACCACTTCCCTTTGAAAATGCTTAAATACATTCATATAAAGATATTTCTTGCCTTGGGAAAGGATTGGTGTCCTTTTAAAGGGTTTTTGATTGGGAAATAAGTCTCTTAGAAAAATGAGGAGTCCTCTTCTCATTGTCTCATGTAGAGGAAGGGGGTAAAAATTAGTCATACATATCTCTGATGATAGGAACCTCAGAAATCCGCTGAAGGTCCATGAGGCTAATACCAACCACCCTATGTACTAGATTAAATGTGTTGGTATTTTGACTCCATCTACTCAGAAGCTGTGAAATGAAGGTGCTAGTTTGACGAGTATAGGTCTGTGATACCCTGACAACCTCATACAACCCCACAGTCTCCAATTCATCTTGTAATTCCTCATAGATTTGATAAACCCAGAGAGGCCACCCCCAATCTAAACCAAATGAACCTATATAATGAAGTTCCTATTTTGAAGACCAACCATGTTGCTCATTTTTCCTGGCCCTATGTGCAATGCTATGGTGGCAATGGGCCTTCCCATATGGATTTCATTGTAAACCCTCAAGAGATCAAGCAACATAGTTAAATGAGGACCTAGCAGTAGTATCCTTCAATATGAATTGTCCTTTTGATGAAATAAGGACCTTATAAATGGTTTTATCGAATATCCAAGAATCATTTTGGTATTATGAACATGATGTCGGAATTTATATATCAAACAGTATACCAAATACATAAATTGGAAGCCTGTCTGAAATTGGGTACTCCCACTAATCTGTGGTATGTAGATTTTTTAATAATTGATGTAACATGGTGACATGGACCTTTTTTCAATAGATTGTGTCATATTCATCCACCTTTCATCTATGAATGAAAGGGGAGCAGTATAAGCCCCACCAACAACAAATCATTGGAAGTAGCATATAAAGGATCCATTATCGTTCCTCCGTCAAAAGACCATACGAAAATTCTTTCCAACAAAATTTTTCAAAGGAACCAAGTAGTCAGCATACTGAATTTTAGAAATGGTGTACATAAGGTGCTAGTATGTACCAATAGTTCTTGGAAACCCTACAAGGTGATGGATTGTGTATCATTTTCCAGTGAACTAAATAGTTCAAGGATTGGGAGAGTCATGCATTGCTCTTTGATACACTATTATCCAAAGATCACAGTGTAAATACTTAAAGTTATGTTTAAAAATCAATGTCTAGTAAGTGGATGATGGCGACCGTGAAGGGTTTTCGGTTTGTGGAATGAAAATCATGATTCATAGATGTAGGATTTCGTTAAGTATATTCAGTACATAGAAGAAAGAATAGTCGAGTTCAATTTGTGGAATGATTTTCCTAGAGAAGTCCTATAAATGAAAAATGACCCCCCCCCTATATATAGGCATGGTCCCCCTATGGATCCTTATTTCTACCACAAATCAATTCAATCCAGGGAATCTTTCTACATCATAATAGCCTCCTCTTCGTCCCGATCGGAACCCATTCTGATGGGGGGTATTTGTGGGGTCCTAAAAACTTTACGAATGGAAAGTAAATACTCCCATAATTTTGAAAAAAGGAATGAAAAAAACTTGGATGGAGGGTTTATAGAAAATTATTAAAGAAAACAATTATGGAAAATGAAAATAACACGCATACGTACTAAATCTTGGGAATGATTTGTGGAAGGAATCACCTAAGAACCAAGTAGTATGCAGAATGAAGAAAATGGTGTTAGTCATCACGAATCGTGTCATTACTAGAATCAAGGTGGAGAATCTCACCCCTGCATATAGTGCCCATCATGAACCACGTCGTTGGAGAAATAAGGGCGGAGAAACTCTCCCCCACATACCATCCTCAGGAACTCAATAGTTCATGGATAAGGAAAGCTAGAAATGCTCAACAAACTAGACGAAGTGATTTCCATGATTAAATTGAAGATTTTCACTACTATAAACTACACCCCGACGGGCCTCTATTGAATGACTCGTCTATGTGATATGTGATCTCCCCATGGCCCTCCATAAAAGGTGTCATGATATCCATAGATCTATATTCCACAACACTATATAGAAGGAACCTAAGGAGAGCTAAGAAATGGATATGATTTCAAAGGATTGGACATAATTTTGAGATAGATTTCTGAATTGATCAATTAACGAGGCACAAACCTCTTTATATGAATTCTCATAGGTATAAACTCACTGAAAAGAGGAAAAATAAAGAAGGAAACCTAAAATTGGCATAATTAGAACTATATCTCCATCAAGGATGAAATTCCTGCATGGTGATAAACCAATGCCCCTTCTTCCCTTCGGTTCCCCACATAGCACAAAGCTACACTAGTGGAACCTTGCACTGGTAGAACCATGCTATGAGGACAGAACTCTAAGCCGCATAGCATCATGTTACAGGGATGGAACCCAGTCCCGCATAGAAACACAATACACAGACCACATATAGGTCTGCATACTATCATGGTACGCAGATATTCCTCCCTCCTACATAGCAACATGCTACGTTGTGAGGCCTCCATCCAGCATAAAGAAATAGTTTGCGGAATGGGGTACCTTTGGGAATTCCAACCTCTAGCTCTGATCATTTCCTTCAATTTTCATCGCCTCATCCTTATCCCCTCTGTGAACCAGTCCAAGGGAATCATTCCAAAGCCACTTTCAAAGCAACCAGACCCATATGATCAATGCACCCTTTTGAGTTTACATTCCAATTATAAGCAGAGTCATGTGGTTAATCCCTGAAATGGTGTGGACCCCCAAAAGGTCCATATGTTTACATTCCCACGGTAACCTGGGGTCCAACCATGGGATACTAACATGAACCTTCCTATTCAAGTGATCAAGGGTAATCATTGGACATTCCATTCGATAAGGGTCAGTGATATTAGAGGGAAATCACAATTGATTTTCCATTTTACAAGAAAAAACATTCCTCTCCTTTCCCAAAACCACTTTTAGAGAAATCCCACTATCGTAATCCACTATATTTTCCTTCATGATGTTGCATTAGTGATCCTCTTTTCCTCTGCCCAGGGCATACATGGATGATTAATCTTACTATCCAGAACATCAAAAAATGGGGTATTGGCATGTTCAAATCCCTCTCTCTCACCGTTTGGACCCCAAAACCATCTATCAGCAGATGATGTGGGACGTGAGATCTTCATACTAACTTTCTCCTATTTTTTCTCACACTGATCATGACTCACATGGTCTTAGAGTTTGGTGGCGATCATGACATCTTCATAACCCCAAAGCTTGGGCCTCCCCATATGTGTAAGCCCCAAATAGATTGACTTATGAGTACTCTGATTCCTACTCTGATCAGGATATGTAAGACTCCTAACTAAGGCCTAAGATCAAGGGAAACTCTCCTTAGAAGTCAATAACAATAAAATTCTTCCAAATTCACCAAGGAATCCTATTTAGGAGTAAGCCCTGACTTATTTCTCTCAAATAAAAAACTCTCATGTGTAAGCTCCAATCATTCCCCCACAAATAGAAAGCCTTAAGGGTGTAATCCCCAATCATTCCCCAAAAAATGGGTCCCCTGAAGGGTGTAAGTCCCAACTCAAACAGAAATATAAGGGATTGGAGTCCCAACCATCTGGGATATGTAGGAATCCTTCTTTGAGTCCCAAACCCATTATCCATATTACCCTACTATTCTTCAGGCCATATCCCCAGTTGGATCATATCCACCCAAGAGACTGTATCTCAAATGGACATACTAGTCTGCCTCAACATAATCCCCACATCAAATATTGACTAGGAACATTTCTCTTAGATGTCCCCAACGCATAAAGTTAAACTACATGGATGGGTCCTCATTACATGACCTTAAAAGGTGATGTGTCTAGTTAAGTAGAACCAAACAATGTTGGCTCTAATTCCTCTCATGAGGATACATTGGAAGCCCATATTATGGGTTCAACCCCAATATTATAATAATTATCATCCCCTTGGATGACAATAATCTCCAGATAGCCTCATATCTTGGATTAAACCCATGATGTCTCGGTAAACGATAAATAAATTCATGATCTATCCACAAAAGGGGAATGTTGATGAAGAACCTTGAATACATACAAGTATATTTATCAATAGAGAACCTCGAATACATATATATGGTTTTGGATTTACATATATCTAGGATTGATCTTTCAACTTAGAAGTAATCCTCAAACACATTCTTGGGAAAGAACTGAGGATTTAGAAACATATGAACATTTCTTAAATCTATAATAGTGTTCTAAAATAGGGAATAATTCCCCACAAAAGGTTGTGATGAGCCCAACCACTCATCCCCTCAACCAATAGAGTCCTTATGTGTCGTTGTCCAAATCAACATCCAACGACCACCAGCCTTTGGAAAGCACTTACATGAATCATGGATAAAAGGGTCGTTGGCTGTTTCCGACTCCACGAAAAAACCTATTGGAGACTATATATGGACATTGTACCCAATGTGGGTTGATTTAACAAAACATTTAACCCCCTTAAATCACCCTACAAGACCATTAAACTATGGAACCTCATTTTCAACATAAAAAATGACACTTCTTAGTCTTAGTGCGACCATGTCACCCACCAAAAAGGTATGACTCAAATCAGTTCGAAACAAAAATGGTGAACCCAATGCGAAACTCTCTATAATAACAAGCAATTAGTTGTTATCTATAAATCCATTTTTATTTCTCCCCACACACGCGCCTGAGATCAAAACAATGTTTTCCATTATTTTTTCTTCATTTATGTTCTCATGTGTTCAAATGATTGTTTTTAAGAAAAGACACCTTTATTTCTCTAATCTGTTGAAAACCCATTTTTGTTTCATAACATTATTTTCTAAAAATTATTTCAAAAATGTTTTTGAAATTCTAAAAATTATTTTTTAAAGAGATTTTTACCCATGTTTTAATTTTTTTAAAAAATATAATTTAAATGAATATTCAATTCGTTTTACAAATAATTCTTATTTGAATTTTACTAAAAATGTGAAAAGAATATTTGATTTAACATTTAATGAGTGAAATAAATTCTACACCATAATGACCAAAAATTTATTTTAATATTCCTTTATAAACTTCCCTGGTTATTTTCAAATAAAAGTATTTTTAAAATGTTTTATGTTTTAAAAAGTGTTTTTTAAAGTGGAAATGATATTTTTTTCAAGAAATTTTTTAAATGATTTTTAAATATTTCTTGATATGTTTTCTATGTTATTTTCAAATAAAATGATTTACCAAATATTTTAGGAATTTTTATTTTTAAATATTTTTTTACAAAGAAAATTTAGTTTCCTCATGAAATTTTCCATGTAATATTTCAAAATAATTTTCCATCTAAGATGGAATACATTAATATGAATTTTTATTTATTAGGTATGTGATCCTAGGATACCATTACTATTCTTTATAAGGATGGTTTATGTTTATGATGACCAGATTTTTATGAAACCCATTTCTCTTCCACAGGTTAGACCATGATAAAATGATTATGAAACCCGCATTTTTTACAATCTATAGTGTGATGAAATTATGTAATGATTATGAAACCTGTATCTTTTACATAGGTTATTATATAATGAAATTTTTATTAAACCCATTTCATTTTTTGGTTTATGATATATTGAATTTGTTATGATATTTTGGCACACATATGTATGGTTTTTATTATGTGATGTATGAGACTTATATCTCCCTATAAAAAATTGGTTAAAGATAAATATCTCATGAGATATATGAGAATGGAAGGGGGAGTGAATCCATTTTAGTAAGGGACTTTATCTAGTATTATGGTCTTGGGAGTGAACCTTGACTACTATGATAGCCTTAGAAGTGATCCTTGACTACTATGGAAATGATTTTCTATGCTTATGTGTATACCACAATACTGTGTCTTATTCTAGTGTTATTCTTCCTTGGCTAATGTTATTTTATTTCCTTATGAATCATGTATTTTGAATATACTATCTTTATTCCATGACTCAAGATTATGATATTTTATAGGAAGGGTATGGTTTTCAAAGTTATGCTCATGTTTTTAGACCCTTATACTCATATTAAACATAATAATCTCCCTTGTTTGTCCTTATTGAGTATCTCAACTCAACCTTTCTTATGTGTTCTTTCCCTAGTTTGTGAATAAATTTATTATGTATGATATTTCTAAGAAGGGTTCTTGTTATGAAGAATATTTTTGGGAGATGATTTAGTTCACATATGAACCATTAGTTTATGTTTTCATGTTTCCAGATGCAATATACCTCTATTATTCTCATGTTTATGTTTGTAATATGTAATTAATATTAACTTAAAATATGTTATATCTATGTATGAAAATCATGGATCGCTATAAATAAGGTATCCAATATGATAGAAACTCATAGACCAAATCATGGTGACTTTAACCAAGTAATGGTTGGTGAATTAGTGAACAATAATCAAAAGATTTAGATTATAAATAAATAAATTTACATTTAAAAATATATTTTTCTTAATGAACATGTTAATGAAATTATAAAATGGATTATTCATTATTTGTCTCTAGTGATTTTTCATGGATTTGATCATTTATTTAATCATATATTTTTATTAATTATAGTATATTTCATTTATAATGGGGAACGTATGATGAATAATTTTTTATTTCTTCCATCACTAAATAATCATTATATATATTATATTACATCAATTTATAGAGCATAATTTATTTATTACACATATTTCAACAAAACATGTTTTAAATACTCGTAAAATATATATTTCTATAAAATTAATAAATATCCACATAACAATATATATATAGTATAAAACATAATAGTTTCTCACAAAATAGTATATATTTATGGAATGTTTATGAAAAAAAGTGTCAATATATTATTATATGATAATCTATTTAAAATGAACATAATATACATCCAAAATACATAATTCATATATGACATGTATATTGAGAATATTTTTGATTCATGGATCATAATATATTATAACATAATATAACAAAGATGTGCATGATATACATATGTATTTAGATATCAAGTAGAGGTCATAATATATTTTAATATAATATATTTAATTTATGACATATCATTTATTGAACATGATATATTTTAGAATAACATTTTAATGATGCCCAATGAAAAATATATCTTTATGTATCAAACAAAAGATGTCATATATTTAGTAAAAACATCATATATTTATGAAATATTATAAATTCATGTGTAAATATATTCAAATAGATTATTCTTTATAAATAAAACATAATATCTTTACATATAACATAATATATTTATGAAATTTATATTCACACAAAATGTTATAAATCAAAATAACTTAATATGAAATGTATATTCATATAAATCCTATGAATTCATAGAAAAAAATATGAACACATTAAATATGAACATAATGTAAATATGTATTTATATAATATAAAAATTTTGATAATATATGATATATTTATAAAATTTTATACAAAGATCCATGATATCTCAATATGATATATTCTTTATCCAGAAAAACTATATATTTGAATAATATAATTTCTCTATGACATATTTATTAAAAAAATGTTAAAAATGTATATAACATAACATATTTTTATAGAACATAACATTGATGCATAAAAATATTTCTATTAATATATAAATAAAAAATAAAATACATCATGATAAAAGAATATATTTAGAATGTCATGGAATAAAGTGAGACACTAAAGAAATACAATTCTATAATAAGAGAAAATGGGAGAAAAGGAATCAAATGGAATAATAAATAAATGATTTATGTGGTTTACGAAGAATCCCTTTGTCCATGGAGAGGCCAAACAATTTCACATTTTTTGGGAGAAAATTATATGGTACACTCTGAATGGCCTGAAGGCCTTCATTTTTTATTAATTTTTAAAAACCCCCCTTTCAAGGGATAAAAGAAAACCCTTACAAGGCCCATAGGCTCAAAGATTACATGGACCGTAGTCTTAGGATATTACACGACCTGAAGGTCTTAAGGAATTCAACCATACTATCTACAAGGACTTGCCCCTCCCCAGCATATGTATCATGATAGTAGATCTCCACCTTCAAATGGTCATCTAGCTAGGCTTCCCATGCAAGCACAGGCCGGTCCTGATGGCATAGCCATACCCTATCATTCTGAAAAATACATTTGGATCTGCTCTGGTGAGTACACGTACTCTGAATCCTCTTCTGGGGCTGCTTCTTTTTTTTAATTTTTCTGGGGCAATTGCATGTGGCCTGAAGGCCTTGAGGTGGCCCGAAGGCCTTAAAGGTGGCCCGAAAGACCTACTGACCCAAAGGCCTGGGTGGCTCGAAATCTTTAAGTACTCCAAGCCCAGGATATAAGAACATATGTCTCTAAATGAGACAATAAAGTAAGGTAGTGCGATAAAAACCTATGTCTCTATATTACCTAGATCCATATAGTATTCCACAGTTCTATGATATCATGATGGTAAGATACATATTTCTATAATAACTTCTATTAGTCACACTTTTTTTCCTATTATGGTCAATTATATTTTCTAAAATGCATGTATAAAATTATTTCTAGAGGACTTTGGCCCCTCAAACCCCCTGACTAGGGGGGCACTGCCCTTCAAACCAATAGAAACCTCAATGTGGAGGTAAAAAATATAGAGTTACTAAATTTATTTTCAGTAAATATTTCTATTATTTCGGTCAACATTAAAAATGGTTTAGAATCCCCCATTCCAATAATCACCTACTTTGAAAATGATCTTGTAGTTTCCAAACATCCATTATCCCAACATAGAAAAAATACTTAATCTAAAATCATTCTCTTATTTACTCACCAATGTTTTATTTCCCTTTAATGCTTCCACTTCAAGTTGATGATTCATGAAAGACCACCTAATTTAAATTGTTTGTTGCCACAATGTTCTTTCATACTCATCTTCTCAACTACCATCCATCAATAAAGTCCAAAATATCCCAAATAAAGTGTCTCAACTTCTCTATCATCATCAGCATCATCATTATGTCTACTATATTGTATGTTCATAGAATATTTTATAGGGTCAAAAACCCATCCTATATTAATCCTATAGTAAAATGGTATATCAAATAAATACGATTCATCCTAGAATAAAACACTAGGTTTTTTTAAAAAGTTTTAGACTCTGAAAATCGTAGTTTAATAAATTATCCTCTTTCTTTATGTCTAGATCCTCCAAGAAGTTATTTAGATAAACTATCTCCTTACTGGATTCCATTATATAAATTTAACTTACCTCTAGGTTTGATAGCATAACCACTTTCTAAAACTGAGATAAAAAACATAATACAGTTTCTCGACAACATCACATTACCTTCACTACCCCTCCTATTACTTCCATGACCTCCTAGGTCAGCATCCACATAACCCTGTAATGAATTTCATCTCCCAAGGTAGAATGATAATTCATAAAATCCCCTAAAATACCCCAGCATCCACTTTAAATATTCCAAATTTCTCAGTTCTAGATTACCCATATACCTTATTTAAATTCCCAATACATTATAAATTTCAGGTTGGGTATTAACCCTGACTTGCGTCGTGCTATGAACAATTGATGAATAATGAATCTTATCTATATAATCAACCACTTCTTCTTCCTTCAGTTATTTATCAGCAGGAAACATGAAATGGATTTATAAGGGAATTGAAATCATATTAAATATACTCAAAACACTTCAAAGTTAGTAAACCAATTATAATATCATGGTTCTAGTTACACAATATATTTTGATCTCGATCTATATAATCTTTCTATCATCTCAAATATCATTTATCATGAACATCACAATGATATTTCTTTTTACCCCATTGACCCTTTAAATTCGTAATCTTATAATGAGGATATCATATATGTATATAATCAATATAATTTATTCATTAGTATAAGACCTAGAATTGAAACATTTTTCCATGACACACCATGTTTTCCATTTTTACACATGAATTATTCAAAATTATTATTACCCTATTTGGGTCCCCTATCCAAACAATGTAAAACCCTATATTGTTTTAACACTATTTTATTTATTCATACCCTAATATATCCCTCTAGATACATCATATATATGTACACATCCAAATATCTATGAAAGAATGTGGGCTTCATATCATGCTTCTCAAAATATATATTTTCTGATTCAATAATACTATGAACCACCTAGATGGTTGATAGATTCACTATATGTGAGAACATTTCAATGAAATTCACACCTTCCTTTTGTTGAACTAATTTCACTACTAGTCACGCCTTATATATTCTCTTATCATTATTCTTCTCATTAAACTGATATAACTATTTTTTCTTATAATGATTTCTTTTCATGTTGTAATGATATTGTTGCCAAAGATTTTTTTCATGTAAAGAGGAAATATCATACTTCATATATTTCTATCAGTTTCAAAACTCATCAAACAAATTTCATTATCAAAGTAATATTTATATCCACCATCAATCAATAACATATATTATAGTGACCCCATCCCCAGAAACCCAAATTCAATGCCTCCTTTATTATATTGGAAAAATATACAAAGAACTATATCCCAAAGGACTGAATAGTCTATTATTCTTGGTAAAATTGATATATACATGGGCCTTGCATCACATTTGAAAACACAAATAACAACATTTTTTTGAGAATATCATTATTCCGTCTTTAATATTCATGCATATAATTCATATTTCACTTCATGGATCCCTGGGAAAGGAAACAAAATAAGGGTGAGATCAAATTATTAGTAAGGGTTAAGTATATTGGAAGCTCTCATTAATTAATAAGCATAAATTAAATGGAAAGTTAAATAAATGAACACACATTATATTTAAATAATTTTAATATTATGATTATATAAGGAATAATCAATATGGAAAGTGAAAAAACTGAAAAAACATTCCATTTATTCAATAAACTAAAAATTAATTGTGTCTAGAGATAATATCACTGTGAAAATCTTAGGGATAATAATAGCTTAATTATAAATGTAAGAAATTATTAATTATCTAATTTCATGATCTCGTGCATCATGAAAACCTCAACTATCAAGATCATTCCTCATTGAAATTTACAAGTGATAAGTAGAATCCCATTTAACTGATGATTTCAAACTAATTCATCTCATGAGACTACCAATTATTCAAGGGGATATCTATAATTATTCCCCACCTGTACCTAAATATCCAAATAATTAATCATACATAAAATGATTGATTTAATTAATGATTAATTTTCCTTATCATTAAATATCCAAATTGAGTAATGGATACAGATTTATTAATATTTACCCTGATAAAAAAATCAATGTTGAACACCATGTGTAGAAATGATATATGGTTTAATATATAAAAACATCCATTATAAATAACATATATATTTAGGGAAAAATTAATATCCAATAATCATAGGAAAGTAAATAATTTAAGATAATAGTAATGACTAAAATAAAGAATCAAGGAAATTAATTTCAATACCATTATTTCTCAAAATAATCATAAACCATCTATAGGAAGAATAAGTATGGTGTAAATATAAAAATATCCACATAAGATTAAATATAAATTAAAGGGTTTTTTTTCATTGAAAAATAGATATATGATAAAAATATATTTAAAAAAATTCTTGAGAAAAATATCATTTTCATTTTGAAAGTTACTTTTTAAACCTAAAAGGTAAAAAAAATGAAAATATCCTTTTAAACATATAAATTAATTTTTAAAACATGGTGTGTTTATGAAAGAATGAAATTTTTTACGTGTCGAGTATGTTAAAACAAATATTCATTTTATTTTCAGTAAAATCCAAAAGAGACATTTTTTAAAATAACTTGAATATTACTTTCAATACAATTTTTAAAAAGAAAAAATTTGAAATATTTATTTAATAAAAAAAATTAAAAGGTATTAAATCATTTTTAGAAAACATGTTTTTCTAAGAAAAAGTATTTCTGACCAAATAGAAAAATGAATTCGTGTTTTATTAAAACATTTTCTCAAAAATGTTAAGTACCAAAGAGTGGCTAAATGATACTATTAATTGAAAAATTTCATGAATAACCAGAGGTGATAAAAATTAATGGTTTTATTCAATAATGATAAAATAAATTCCTTTAGTTGAAATTCAAGTATAAACAATCCTAATTAAAATTTAATTGTAAAATAGACCCTTGTAAAGATCATAACATTGATTTGAGAATTGATTAATTAATCTATTATGTGTATAAAAAGTAAATCCAAAAGAAATAATTCAAAATAAAACATAATATAATCAGAATTTATAAAAAAACATAATATTATAATATCAAACATAATGAATAATTAATATAACCCAATAAAAATAAACTGTGTTATTAAATTATTTACCACTAAGTAAATTTTATATTGAATCCCCTTAGATGGAATAATTATAATTGAAACTAAAAATACCACGAATTATTAATTAACAATGATATTAAATCTCAAACGCTCAGTATATTTATCATATAAAATAAATTAGGTGCATAACATTATAATATTTCTTAAGGAAGGGAAATTGAGATGAAGGCACTTAAAAAGCTCATATCATTAAGGTAAGGATTAATCAATGGATTTATTATGTGTATCAATTGTAAATACCCATAAAACAATTTTAAATAAAACATAAAATAATCAAAGTTAATTAAACACATAATTATAGCATGGCATAATCAAGGAAGTAGATGTTTAACCCAGTTAAAGGAAAATGAGTTATGAAATCCCTTAAATCACACTTCCTTTTGGTTGAATGTTTTATAAATTTATCTATATTGGTTTTAAAAATGTCATTAACTTATAAAATAACCATATTAATATTTATAATACCATATATTATCTTTTTATAATATCCTATCACATTTTTGTTAATAATATTTCATTATTCTCATTGTTTCTTATGTTAATTTCCTTGACTTCTCGTTCTTTCATTCTCATGAAAGTTCAGTTTATTGTGTATATTATATAGTTCGTTCATATGAAGAATAATAATCATGAAATAATTTTTATATTTATACATAAATTATAATTCTAATACCAATCATTAAATATGGTTTTTGAGAAATGAATTATGTTAAAATCATGGAGACGGTAGGATGCACGTACACATTAGTAACATTTCCATTTTCCAATGATCACTATAGAAAGGATTTAGTTAAAACTTTATCATTAAATAATGATACAAAATAATAAATAACATTTTATTTATTTAAATATAATTATAAATATCATCGATTTTTTGTGATGAAAAGAGAGTCACATCGCTTCGTGAATGTGGTAGTTCACACGTACACAAACAATGTTATCATTTTTAAGTGATTAAAAAGGTAACAAATAAAATGATATATTATCTTTTTAGATTTATAAATATTTCATTAATATCATAATTATTTCATTTATATCATATATATTCATTAAATGTATCCTTATTACATTCCCTGTAAATCATTAGTGAAAAAAGAAACACATCGCTTCCCGAGGTGGTTGTCCACCGTACATATGAGGGACGTTATCGTATACCCTGTGAAATGGAAATTAAAAAGATATATATGATATAATGACTATAAAGGTATAATTATTTTATAAATATAATATATTTACTTTATATCCTTCATTATACTCAACCATCGTAGGTGTTAATGGAAAAACAAATGATATCTGTTCGCAAAGAAATAGTTAGTCGTACACACAAATGATGATTTAGTTTCCCATTTGATTGAATTGGGGATGGTTATAGGTCATAAAACTAACATAAAAATATCTCAATATGATTATGGTTATTATATCATCATGTTTAAATAATAATTGAATGATGTGGAGGAATAAGAAAATGATCGATGAAGAATGTTACCTCTTCCTCGAGTAACTGCCTCATGTTTTCACCAAAAGCATTCAAGATTGGATTTATGACCAAAATAAGGATTATAATATTAGAGGAGGTAATTTGGGAAGTTATTTTTTAAGTTCTTTGATGATCTAAATTTTTTTTAATGTGCAAAGATGAGGGGATATGAAGTGTCCTTTTATAAGTGAGGTGATTGGCACACTTATAATTTATGTAATAAAAATGATGTACCAATGTTTCCTGCAATAAAAAATGTTTAAAATAGATTATTATCAATAATTATATATTATAGGGTCTAAATATTTTCATAAACCATATTTTAGATAAGTTTTTAAGACATTGTAACCCTTATATTTTTAGTTTAACCCTAAGTAAATCCATTTTTACCTTAACCGCAGTAAATATTTTTTACTGTTTTCACTATTCATTTTGGCCAAAAATTAATTCAGACTTATTAGATAATATAAATTAGGATAAAAAAAATATGGAATCTATTTTTAAATATTCCATTCACATAAGTGTAATGAAATAATTTAAAATTGTTCATGTAGATGCGACGAGAAAGTGGGTTTTCAAAAAGAAAATGTTCCAAAGTTTACAGAAAGTTTTTATATAAAAATCAATATAAAAATTATTAAAATGACATAAATTGTATTAATAGATATATAATTGAACTAATTTTAAAACTTATTAAAAATATAATTTCTATTTATAATTAATTTAAACAAAAAGGTAGTTTTCAATAAAAATTCAATATTTTTCGCCATTCATTGAAAAATAAAAAATTTCTAGAAAATAAAAAAAATAACCCTAGGTAAATTTATATATAATAATTTAAAAATTAAGTTTTTTTTCAAATAAATTTTAAAAAAAATTGTAAAATTTATTTTTAAAGTATTTGTGAAAGGAATTACTAGACTACCTTTCAGAAAAAATACATTTTTTCTGAAAACATTTATTTTTTATTTTAAATGATTATTATTTTTATTTATAATAAATATATAGCCATAATTTTAATAATTTAGTTACTAATATTAATACCATATAATTTAATGGTTGGGTTATAATGGTATGTAATATTATGGTTCATTTAGGCTCAAAGTTTTAGGTTCTGCAAGCCTTCGAAGAGAATAAATTTAAAGAAATATATTTCAAAGGTTGTTTAAGCTCGGTGTTGTGTGTCACATACGCTATAAAATACAATTTTATTATTTTATAATGTTGGGTTGTTACATATTTTCACTTTAAATAAATTATGTCCTCTCAATTAAAACATGATCTTGGTAAGAAAGGGTTTGAAATTTAAAAATTCATTTGTTGAAAACCCACATCATAAAAAGAGATAATAAAAATCATATTAACAATAGATAAAGGGAAGTAAAAAAGGTAAAATAATTATGTTTATAGGTTATAGAAAATTAGTGTAATGTAAAGATATGGACATGGAATAAAATCATAAATTATTATAAAAAATGACTGAGGTCATTGATCCCAAGAAAATTAATAATCAACGGAAAGTTAAGGACCTAGAAACCATGAATTTTTTAAAATTTAATATACCATATGATTCATGTGATATTAATTTAATAGGATAAAAAAATTTCAAAATCATTTTCCTAAAATTGAGGAATTATTTTATTTTCTAGGAATATATCAAAATATAATTACTTTATATGTTTCTATTTTATAAAGAAAAATTTCATCCTTTTGTTGTTCATCGATCAATTTACAATTCATTACTTACTCAAAGAAATGAATATCCAACATTGAATATTTTGTCTTGAAGGATGAAATTTCACTTTTAATAGTTCATAATCTCACTAAAAGAGTGAAATTTCCTTCCTTCTGTTTTAACTATTTTTCAAAACCAATATGGTTTGTAAAAATTATCCAATATAATAGATTAATTTATAAACCTCAAAAGTAACACCACTTATTCATAATTAATATTTATTTTTCAAATCGTTAAACTAAGGACATATTAACGAGGACATGATGTATAGTAGTGATAGTTCTTAAACTCTTATCATCCTTCAATTGTGGGTTCAATCCCCATAGCCTCCACGAACATGACAGATTGTCACCCAACATGTGATATGTCTTTTTCTAAAACAATATTAATATAATTAAAATTACATTTATAAAAAATATGATGGGAATCCTTGAAGTAAAATTAATTATTAAATAACCTTTTTAATAATGTTTTCAATACATATAATTTTTCCCATATATTCTAATAATATTATTTGACAATTATTATAATGTAATTAATAATAATAATAACCCTAAAGTTCATCAATACCTTTAAACTTATGCCTATAAATTTTGAAGGAATTATTTCTCAAATAAATCATTCATATACTAAACTAATGGTTCTATTCCCATAATGCTTTTCCAAAAATATCCGTAATCATGTTATATTCCTAACACAAAAATTAAAAAATGGGTGCTTAAGAATTTTAACTTATGATCAACCAAAAACTGATAAACTCAATATGGTGTCCAAAACTCTTTAGTTAATGAAAACATATATAATTATATAATTTAACAAAATCCTAAGTTATTTCATGATTATTATAACCAAAATATCATTGATAAAAATACTTTTACAATTTAATTATTTATTCCCAATACAAAAATATTTTAACCATTTTTTCAATATAGGTCCCTACTAGGTCTAGGGTTTAACCTTTAGAAGTGGTTGTTGAATCAAATAATGTCAAAGTTCTACACATTTAGGATAATGAACTATAAATGGATTCTTATAATGAGATTTATTTCCTTCCATTGTAATCTTCATTTTTTCTTAGAAATATTTTTCTTTATCCCCTTCTTTTCCACACATAAATTATGTTCTCATTCCATTGATACATTTTCTTAGGTGTCTCTTTCCAGAATTATTACATGATGTAAATCGATCCATATTTATTCCATGGTCTCCACCACTCGAGTTCTTAGAAAACACTATCCTTATATTCTTTATTGATTTTGAGATTTGATTAAAGTATAGTTTGTTAATAATATTTCTAAAAAACTGATTCGACATAATCCCAATATCTATCAATTATATAATCAACCCATTTGGTTTCTCATATTCACCAAATTTTCCTTATTTTTCAATGATAACAGGATTCCCTCAAGTTATAGCCATTTACTAAAAACAAAAATCATTGTGTGAGCAACAATAATTGTAGTGGAAATATCATAAAATAATTTATAGGATATTTAAATCATGGAACATTATTTTCAATATAATACACAATAGGTTTAACCTAGGTTATGCATTTTCATTATATATTCAAATCCTTTATAATGGTTTGTAAAGAAAATGTGAGTTATTATAATCATAACCCCTAAGAATGTTACACCATGTTCATAGTAAGGATTGTTGTCCTGCACCAGGTGATGAATGGGACAAGCCCAATGCACCCTTTTTAGATTTATTACCCCTATATACATCTTTACCAGAACTATTTCAACTTTTAGTATTAGAGAAGTATGTATTTCTAGGAAAAAACACATAATATTTACCTTATAAAAACTTTAGGATGTTATTATATACATATCCTCAAAGTCTATCATAATGTTACGTTCCCTAATCTATGTTTTCCTAAATCTATTTCCCAATAATTATAATAAACTTCCTCTAATACCAATTGTAGTGACCCCAATCCCAGTAACCCAGATATTTTGTCTACTCTATTACATTGGAATACGATATAAGGAATCATATCTCGATGGAATAAATAGTTTAGTAGTATTGGTAAACTAGATACATACTTGATTCATTCATTTCATTTGAAAACACATATTACAATATAATATTTTTCAAGAAAATCATTATTCCCTCAATCATTTAATTCTATATCATTCATAGTACACTTCCTCTATTCTAGGGAAAGGAAAAAAATAAGGGTAGTCTCAAATTATTAGTAAGGGTTAAGTACAGTGGAAGTTATCATGAATTAATAAGTACAAAAAACATGGCAGGTTAAATAATTAATCACACATTCCATTTAAATAATTTTACTATCATGATTAGATAAGGCATAATAAATATGGGATGGAAAATAACTAAAAACACAAGATATTTAATCAATAAAATAAGGATAAAATAAATTCATAGATAATATAATTTTGAAAATATGATGGATAATAGGAATTGAATTCTCAATGAAATAATGTTTAATTATCAGATGTCATGATCTCATGCATCATGAAAACCTCTACTCTCAAGGTCTTTCCTTAAGGCAGTTTAAACCTGATGAGTAGAAACCCATTTAATAGAGGTTATCCAACTAATTAATATTATTATATACCGATGCATCGAGGGGATATCTATAATCGATCCCACCCATGTTTGTATATTCAAATAATTCCTTATATATAAAATAATTGATTTAATTCATGAACAATGTACCTTACTATAAAATTGTTTAATTGAGTAAAGAATGTATATTTATCAATATTTCCCAAGATAAATAAATAAGTTAACTTACAGAATGTAGTATGTATAAATGATATACAATTTAATAAATAAACATATCAATGATAAATAATATAGATATTTATGGGAAATGTAATTTTCAATAATCATTGGAAAGTAAATAATTCAAGGGAAAGTTAATGACTATAGAAATCAATCAAGGAAGTAAATATCAACACTGTACTTGTTCAATATAATCATAATAAATCCAGAGGAAGAATAATTATGGTATAAACACAACATATCAGTAGAGAATTGTAATTTAAATAAATGGTTGTTGTCATTTATGATGAGAAATACCATAAAAATATCTTTAAAAATTTATTGGCAAAAATATACTTTTAATTTGGAAAATCACCTTTTAAAACTAAAATTAAACCAAACTTTTTGAAAAAGCATTTCATTTAAAATACCCTTTTAAACTAATAATGTAATTTTTTGAACATGGATTGGTCATGATGCCATGAAATTTTTTACATGTTGAGTACGTTTAAACACATATTCCTTTCATTGTTTCTATAAAATCCAAATGGGCCTTGTTTTAAAAATGACATAAATATTCCATTCAAAAGAGTTTGAAAGAATTAAAAATTGGTAAAACTTTATTTAATAAATAATTTTTAAAAGTTTTAAAAACATTTTTTGGAAACATTTTTAGAAAACATGGATTTGTAAGAAAAATGATTTCCAACCAAAGAGAGAACTAAAGTTACATTTTTTAAAACGAATCTGAATAATTTTAAGTAACAAATAGGGGTAAAATGTTAATATTACATGGAAAAAAATTACTAATAACTAAAGGTTAAGTAATTTAAAGGGTTTATTAAGAAATTATCAAATAATTTTGTTCAATGTAAATTAAAGTATAAACAATCTCAATTAAAATGAGATTGTGAAATAAACCCTTGAAAAGATTGTAATGTTAAAGAGAGAATTAATCAATGAATAGTTTATATGTATTAAATTTAAATCCAAATTAAAAATTGGAAATGTAACATAAGATAAATATAATTCCATACACATATATTATTAGAATATCAAAGACAGTGAAGAAATAATATAAATCCATTAAAAGAAATTGAGTTATGAAATTCTTTAACACTTGGAAAATTCTATTTAAAATACCATAGGATAAAATAATTCAAATTGAAACTTAAAATACTATGTATTATTAAGTAATAATTATATTACATGTAAAATGGTAGGTATATACACCATATAAATGAAATTATGTACATAACATTATAATACGTCTCAATGAAGGAAAATTGAGAGGAAGTCCCTTACAATAATAATATCATTGAAGTGGGGATTAATGAATGAATTTGTTATGTTTATAAAATAAAATACACATAAATTAAGTGTAAATAAATCATAAAATAATAAAATTTCATTAAATTCATAATCTTAGAATGACATAATCAATTAAGTGTAAGATTAACTAAATGAGTGGAAATTTAGTTAAAATCCCTTCCCCCGTGCTTCCTTTTGGTTGAATGTGAATTAACATCATGTATATTGGATTTAAAAATATTATTAACTTATAAAAACCATATAAATATTTATAATGTTATATATTATCCTTTTATAATGTCTTATAACTCACTAATTAATAATCTTTCATTATTTTTATTACTTCAGGTATTAATTGCCTTGTTTTATCTTTTGTGCTTTGTCATAAAAATTATAGTTATTATGTATATTAAATAATTCCATCATATATAGAATGACAAAAATGAAATAATTATTGTATTTATACATAAATTACACTCTTAATACCAATAATTAATGATGTTTTTGAGGAATAAATCAAGTTAATATCTTGGATATGGTAGGTTGTACATACACATGGGTAACGTTTCCAATATTCAACGAACATTATGGTAGGAAAAAGTAATATTTAATATTTAAATAAATATAATTTACCATAAATAATATATTATTTATTTAAATATACTTATATATATCATCCATGTGG
Organism: Viscum album; assembly: GCA_963277665.1. NCBI lineage: Eukaryota > Viridiplantae > Streptophyta > Magnoliopsida > Santalales > Viscaceae > Viscum > Viscum album. Next base: position 677,253,637 of record OY728158.1, on the reverse strand, counting down.
TGTGGTGATGAAAATAGAGTCACATCACTTCGTTAAGGCGATAGTCCACACATACACAAACGATGTTAGCATCTTTAAGTGAGTGAAAATATAAGAAATAAAATCACATATTATATTTTCATAATTATAAATATTTCATTAATTTCATAATTATGTTATTTATATCACATGTGTTCATTAACATTATCGTTATTATCTTCCACGTAAAGCGTTTTTGAAAAATGAAACAAATTGCTTTGCAAGGCTGTAGTCCTTCGTACACAAGAGTGATGTTATCATATCCCCTAAAGAATGGAAATTAGCAAGTTATATGTGGTATAATGACTTAAAAGGTATAATTATGTTATAAATATCATATATATATATATATATATAATTTAGATCAATTATCATACCCATCTGCGAGAGGCGGTCACGGAAAAACAAATGACATCGGTTCGTGAGGCGGCAGTCCATCATACACACAAATGATGATTTAATAACCCTTTTGATGGAAGTGGGTGTGTTTATAGGTAATTATCTTAAAATAACAGCCTATAAATATATTTAATATATTTATGTTATTATATAATCATATTTTAATAATAATTCAAAGAGTTGGATAAAGAAATAAAATCAAAACGCTTGATGAAGAATGTCACTTCTTGTTTAGGTAACTTCCTTAGGTTTGCAGTAAAAGACTTCCAAGGTGATATGTTTTATCAAAAAAATATTCTAGGATACTACTATGGAATTTGGGAAGTTATTTTATGAACCAAAATGTTTTAAAGGTTTTTATAATAGAGGATAGAGGGCGGCCTTTTATAAGTGAGGTGAGTGGCACACTTGTAATGTTTGAAATGAAAAAAATATACGCAAATTTTTTACAGGTCAAAATGGAACAAAATAAATTATTATAGAACTTTATACATTATAGGGTCCAGATATGGTAATAAAATATACTTCAGAAAACTTTCTAGGTCATTTTAACCCTTATCTTTTTAGCTTAACCCACTGGTAAATCCATTTTTACCATTATTGTGGAAAATGTTTTTTATTATTTGCACTATTAATTTTGGGTAAAAATTAAGTTGACCTTATTATATAATATAAATAATATTTATTCCAAATATGAAGTCCATTTTTAAAAATTAAATTCATCTAAGAGGAAAAATTAAATTTAAAATTATTCTCATAAACATTACAAGAAAGAGGGGTTTCAAAGAGAAAATGTTTTAAAGTTTATAAAGTTATTATATAAAAACTAAACATGAAAATGATTAAAATGACCAAAATTTTATAAATAGATATATAATTGAAATAATTATTATTTAAAACCAATTCAAAATATATTTTCACTTTATATATAATTTAAAAGAAAAGACATCGTTTAATTAAAATTCAGTATTAATCACTATTTATTGAAAAATGAGGTATTTCAGAAAAATCCCAAAATTTCACCCTAAGGTAATTTTTATATCTTGGTTTCCAAAATAACGTATAATTTTTCAAATTAATTTTATAAAAATTGTAAAAATTAATTTTAAATTATGTATGCAAAGCGTGGCTAAACCGCCTTTTAAAAAAATCATTTTTAAAAAAAATAATATTTTTATTTTAAATGATTCTTATTTTATTTATAATCAATAGATAACCACAATTTTCATAATTTCATTATTACTATTTATACCATAAAATTTAAAAATGAGGTTATAAGTGTATATTGTTGGATTGTAAGAGTTATAAGGGCAACAAGAGGGGGTTAATTGTAGTTTAAAACTTTAAACTAATTAAAACCCAAACCTCTTTATTATAGATATCAAAATAAAATTTCACCCGATGATCAGAGTAGTTTTTATCTAACGTAGAGTGTGTCTGATAAATCAAAGTAAGTAAAAGTTTACTAATCAACTTATTTAACAAATTGCAGAGTAGAAAAATATAACTCATATAAATAAGTAAAATGTAACATTAAAAAGTTATTTAGTAAACAAATAGAAACTTTATAAAAGGAATGAGTACAATTTAAACTTTAGTGTAAAATAATTCAATAACATTAACTTAAGGTATCAACATTTTAATCTAAATTGTTAGTTCTGTCTTTATTCCACAAAAATCCATTGATCAAAAAGATTAGAATCAGTTTTTTCTTCTTATCCTTGAAAGCCCTTGATCAGCCTATTCGGAACCATATATCTTCATATCGCTAAAATAACTCAATATAAAACCTATATTAGACATATAATACAATTTAAAAAATGTTTTAAATAATTTACAATCCTAACATGGGTTCTTTAAAACAAGAAACTCTCTAAGTTATTTTAAATAAAAAGTAACGAGTTGTTCGAGCAAATAAATCATTAAAATGATTGATTCTAAAAAAACATAATCTACCAACTCCTCGGATTAACCTTTATTTATAGGGGCACCTCCAATGTCCATATTTATATGGTTCTTGAAGTTTTTTGCAATATTCTTGGATGATTATCACTTCTATAGCTCAACAAATACATATCCATCTGATGTCCTTATGGTAACACCATTACAATGTTGTAAAAATGTATTTTGAATAATATAAATAATTCTAACTATTATTATCAAAATTAATATTCTAATGGAATAAAACATGCAATTCCAATGGACCAAAATCATTCATGCTGATATACTAGATTAATTCATACCAATATACTAGATTGTGTCACTTCGATAGAGTAGATTAGTTTATACCAATAGAATAGATTTTGTCATACTTATAGACAGAACTTGGGTGAATATGGTAGACTATACTTTGGTCAGTTTGATCCACTAGACATTGGTCATTCTGATGTACTAGACTTTAGTCAGTCCAATGGATCAGAATTTAGTTTACCCTATAGATCAGACTAATACGGATAGTTTATATTATCATTTTACAAATATCCTTATGTTTGGAAAAATAAATTGTTTTCTACAAAAACATTCAAGAAACATAGGAAATATAAAGTTAGTGAAACATATTTTTTGAACATGTGTTGTGATTTTCAAAACCAAGGATATAAAGTGTAGGAAGTAAAAATTTTACTCAAAAATATCACCCTTTTTGAAAATCCCAAAACACAACACTCAAAGATAAAAATAATTACTTTGAAAAAAATAAATCCCATTATTAAATTAGGAAAATATCTCCCTTATCATATATATTTCCCCATTTCTTTATGATTCCATTTTTGTTAAAATCATTTTTATTAAAAAATAATACTAAATAATTTCTTAAAAATATAGCCCTTATTAACTTCTCTTATCCTTGAAATAAAATTCTTCCCCAATAAATAATTTCCCTAAATACTTCTCCCATAATTACTTCTCCCAATATTTCTCCCCCTTTTTGATTTTTGGAAAGGAATATAAGAGGTGGAAATAACCTAAAAAGTTAGTGATAATAATACAATGAAAAAATTTATGAAAGATAAACATTAATACAAAATAAAAATAAAAATAACATTCATCCAAATAAAATTAGAAAACATTCAATGAAACATATATATTGAAGAACATTTGAACTTTTATTCATACAAAAATTTATTTGAATATTACAACACCAATAAGAGTTAAGAGAAATGAAATAATTCTTTATTTTGTAGATTCATTATAATGAATATCATATTTCAAAACTTTTTTGGTTCTTCACATTCCCTTATGTTGTTATCTGTATTTTGGAATATATTTACTCATGAACTTGAAACTTTCATACTTACTCCTTCAGATTAACAAATTCTTCCTTAAAATTATAACTCTTAGTACTCTCATCTTTCAACTTTTTAAATTATGATTCCAGAGACAAGTTCTTCAACTTCATTTCTAAAATTCCACCATCTTGACATTTTGATAGACATTTGAAGTGCTCAACTAATTAAAATTTTATATAAACTTCAAAATACAACTTAGAAAAAGAATATACAAACTCTAATGAAGTATTATCTATAATATCAATATGTTCATCATGAATTTTCAAATCTCTTTTGGTGTCCTTTATCCATATTACTATCTTTTTAACCCATATCCTTTTCTATATTCATTCAACTTTAAAATCTTTGAACTCTACTTCATTTTGTACCATGGTTTAATTTAACTATTTTAGAACGTCTCATTACTATATCACATTTAACCTCTTCTGAATATGCTTACATAGGTTTTATATACTTGGAATATATGGAATGTAATCTACAATTTTATTCAATGATTCATTGAAATAAATAAACCTGGATTCCATTCTTTCATCAGAATGTATATCCTGAGAATCTGGTGAATCTAATAAAACATTAAAAACTTATCTCTTTGAAGGTCTAAAATATACTTGTTCCTTCTCTTTTTGTTTTACATATCAAGCATCTAAAATATACATGGAATTAAAATTTATATTGGTCTCAAATTTTTCAAATATTCTTTTCTATGAGTTTGAATTTTCAACCTCTTTTTTTAATCTTAATTCCTTCTTAGAAACTAAAAAAATTAGTATCCTTCTCTAACTATGTACTAAAAGATGATGTTCTTGAATAATTTTTTTCCACTTATTATTTTTCTTTTAATTATTCATCTAAATAATTTTCTTTGAATTATTCATCAAAATATCTTTCCATATATCTATCAAATTTTTCATGACTTCTTAAATTATCTTTTCTAGTCTTCTTCACAGATTTTTTAACCATCCCATATTTTTTAGAAACAAATTTTATAGCCTCAAACAAAATCATTTCCCTTTATCAATAGAAAATATAACTTTAAAAGTTATAACAAATTCAAGTACCAGAAAATTTAGTTAAGCAACAAATTTTGAAGGAGAAGTAGTTTTAAAAACTAACAAATGAGAAATTAAAAGAACCCTTTGTCCTTCATCTTCTATATAATAGATATCTCTAAGATCCAACTCTACTCCCTTCAAAAAACTATATAATAGTTTCACCTCATCAATTAATTTAATTTATTTCCATTTTTTATCTTCAAAATTTAAAATTTCATTGGATATTAATTTCAAGGATAATGAATTTTCCTTTTCTAAACCAAACTTTGGATCTTTGACTTTCTTTTCTTCTTTCCATTTCATCAATTCATGATAGGCCATATCAATAATGAATTTTATTTTCTTCTTTGGTTTGGGAGGTGATGAAACAACTTTCCTATCTTCTTATAATTTTTCTTTTAACTATTGAACTTTATCATCAGATAAACCTTTTTCCAATTTATCAATGAACATTTTCAGTTTCTAAATGAAAACTAATTTCATACTTGAAATAGTTTCTTCACTTATCAGATATATTTTTCTCTCATTTCCACATCCTGATTCTTAATATTTATTTTAAAAATAAAATTAATTAACATATTATTGTTAAAACATGTGAAATGCATCATTATTAACTTTATATGACTTTTATGGATATCTCAAACTGAAATTAAAACATACTTTTCTGAATTTATCATCCTCATGTTCATTAGAAATTCTAAAATAATGATGTCTAAAACCCTTAAGGTGTCTCTTTATATTTTTCTAGGATTTAAGTATTCTTGTATCCATAACACAACAACTATTTCAAATATTTTAAGATGATAATATTTCTTCACCTTCTCAAAAGAACAAAATAAAGATGTTATAACCATGGTTTTTTCAAAATAAGCAAGATTTTCTTGAATTTTATAAGTTATAAGAAATGATAATCCAACTAATAGAACTCCAAAAAGGTCTAAAACTTATTGTATATTCAAATTATAACTCTCATCAGAAATATTAATGGTCATAAATTCCAAATCATCTTCTACACTAAACTCAATGGATGAGTAAAATCCTTAACTATAGTTGGATAATGATGTTCAAAGCCTTCATTTTCCACAAAAAAAACTTTTTTCTAACCCTAAAAAAGTATAACTTATTTTAAAAATGTATTTTTATTATCATACCCTTTCTTATTAATAAACATTTCTTTGAAAACTTATATATTTTCTATATCTTATAAAGCAGATATCTTGCAATAAACAAACTGAATCATAATATCTAATCAGACGAAGCATAATCGGATTGAAATAATGAAAGAAAATTATATTGGAAAATAATTTGATGGTCGAGAGTCATCAACTATGTTAGAAAGATGAGTGGTATGTGGTGACCCACTCATGTATTTTTAGGCATGGGGTAATAATTTGACTTCCAATGATCTTATAGATCACATTAAATTTCATATATCATCTGAAAATAAATATTTATCCAGAATGATTTAAATATATTTCTAAACACTTAATGGGATTTTTTTAAAAGAAACTTTAATCGGATGAGTGAATTTTCCAGTAATTAAAATTTTAAGTTTTTTCAATCTAATAAACAACATAAAAACATGTAAACAACAACATGCTAATTACATCCAAATTTAGTAAATATTAATGATTAGAAACTGCATTTTTTATTAATGATATAAATTTATATAAGAAATTCATTATTCAAGTAGATATGAATGATCATTTATTATTGATCATTCCTAGATACTATTTAATATTTTCAAATCTATCAGAACAAAGGGATTTAATAAAAATATCAAGAAGTTATTCTTTCATTCCAATGAATTATAAAATAATATCACCTTTATATGTGTTATCCAAAATAAAATGGTGTCTTATATCTATTTTTTTTCTATAGGTGATGTGTTGGGTTTTCACTTAAAGCGATGTCACTTGTGTTATAAAAAAAATAGTTTTACTAAAACTCATTCCATAGTCAGTGAGTGTACATTGCATCCACAACACTTAATCACAACACTTAAGCATAATAACTTCTAGATGCCATGTATTCAGCTTCAGTAGTGGGATGTTCCACTAATTGTGTTTCTTATAAGACCAAGAAACCAAATCTTCTCCAATGAAATGAAAAGTTTCAGAAGTAATTTTTATATCCATTTTACATCAACCAAATTTAGCATCTGAAAAAAAAAATAGTTTCAAAAAATTTATAAAAGAGTACAATATGCATAAATCTGTAGTTTCCTAAAGATAACAAAAATTCCATTTAACAACATTAATATGGGTCTCTTTTGTATTATCCTGATATCTTGCATGCAATCATATATAAAACATTAAATCTAGATGACTTCCTATTATATATAGTAAACTTAAAATCATTCCTCTAAAGATCTTTTGATCTACTAGTTTTCTAGATTCATCAATATTTGAAGTATTTAAGGTTCTGATAGGAGTAATAATAATTTTTCTTATTTTCATATACAAATTTATTAACAATATCTTTTATATACATATGTTGAGATATAAAATTTACATTGGGTTTTTGAAAAATTTTAAATCCTATAAAATAAGTAATTTTTACCATCATGCTCATTTCAAACATAGATTTCATAAAATCTACAAATAAATCTGTTTAAAACTTTTGATTTTAAATATATATAATATCTTCAACATAATTTTTGAACAATTATGGTTTTCTTAGAAACTTATTTTATAAAAATTGTTGGATTTGAAGCTCCCATAAATTTTTTTGTAAAAAAAATCCATATAGACAATCATACCAGGCTCTAATGTATTTTTAATGTATATTAAAATTCTTATTTTGTTTAAAAATATGTTCTAGAAATTTTTTATTATCAAAACTATGAGGTTTTTCTATATAAAATCCTCTTATACATATCTATTAACAAAGGCACACTTCACATTCATTTGAAAAAAAATTTGAAATTAAGGAATGTTTTATATGCTAGAAGAATATGAAAATCTTCAATTTTTACAACCAGAGCATAAGTTTATTTATAATTTATTCTCTCTGTTTTATTATATCCTTTAACAACAATTCTATCTTTATTTTTAACTATAATTCTATTTTCATCACACTTGTTCCCAAAAAACCATTTTTTAAGAAATTATAGAATTATTTTTAGGTTGTTTAACCAAAGTCCAAACATGATTCCTCTCAAATTCAATGAGTTCATATTGAAAATATTTTATCTAATTTTCATCGCTTAAATCTTCATTAGAAGTTTTATATTCAAATTCGGATAAAAATGTACAATTTTCAACTTCATTTCTTGATAAACTTCTAGCTCTAACATGTTAATATACATCACCAATGATATTATCACTTGGATAATTTCCATGTACCAACTTAATCCTTAGGTTTTCAAAAATACATTCTACAATAACATTTTTAAATTATTATTGAGGTTGAAATTCGAAAAAATATTTTTTCAATATTTATCTCATGAGAACATTCCATCATTGGTTGAAAATCATTTTTTGAAATAACATATGAAAATGTGGGTTGAGGTTTCTTGAAAACAAAATAATCAGTTTCAAAAAATTTAAATTTTATGTTTCCTCAACATTACTTATGTTTTTATATTACCTAATTTTTGTAGAATAACCTAAAAATATTCCTTTATAATATTTTGGAGCAAACTTATATAGATTATATTTAGTGTTCATAATGAATACGTTTCATCAAAAAAATTTAAATTAAGAAAGTTTTCATTTTCTTATAGTCCATAACTCATAATAGGTTTTATTAATAAAAGGTATTATTAGAACTTAATTTATAGTAAATCAGAATTACTAACTCCTTCTGCCCAAAAATGTTAAAAAACTATGTATTCACTCAGTATGGTTCTCATAATCTTCTGAGGACTTCTATTTCTTCTTTCAACAACACCATTTTATTGTGGAGTTATAAGTGATGAAAAGTTATGTTATATACCCATTTTACTACAAAAATATTCAAAATAAAAATTTATATAGTCTCCACCAGAATCGGTATGAATAGTTTTCAAGGAGATATTTTTTCATTTTGAACTCATGCTAAAAAAAATTAAAATAGAAAAATTATTTGGACTTCTTTGCTAAAAAATAGACTCATGTATATCTAATGTAATCATCAACTAAAATAGATACTTAGTATTTTCCACCAATACTTCAAATTTTTTTAGGACTGAAATTTTTTTTGTGCGCTAACTATAAATAATTATAATTTGATACTTCACTATTAGATTTAAAACATGACTTATGTTTCTTTTAGAATTTACAAGGATCACAAAATTTTGAAGTATAAAACTTAAGTTTTGGTAGATATTTAACTTTTCCTTTCTTATATTTTTTAACTAAATTTATAACATTATAGGGTCCAAATGTTCTTTTATATAATAAAGATTAGACTTTCATTTCACTAAGTCAAGGTAGATCCTGGATCATATGGTCTTCTATATTGAGTGAATAAACATTCTCATGCGTTTAACAGAAAGAATAAATTTATCTTTTTAACTATAAATAGTACATTTATCATTTTGTGAGTTCAAAAGATATCCATTATCACAAAATTGACTTATCATAATAATATTTTTATTAATACCTATAAAAATTCAAACATTCAAAATTAAATCTTTTCTAAAAAAAATATTACCTATTTCAATAATTTCTCCTTAAGCATTGTCACCAAAGGTTACTTTTAAACCTTTCAATTTGATAATATTCTTTAAGAAAATTTTTTGCCTCTTATATTTATAGAACAATAATTATCCATATACCATATGTTTTTGTTGATACATTTCTAATTCTCTTGAAAATAAAAAGATTAGTTTTCTGGAACCCAAACCTAATTGGGTTCGGTATTATTATAAAGTAATAATTTTCAACATGAACTTTATTTTTCATCAAATATTTAAAACATTTATCAACTGATGTAACTTTATTAGAAAAATCTTATGTTGAAGAAAAATTAACTCCACCATTCTTCTTTTTCATTTTCTCAGCATCTCTATTAAATATTCCCTCATACTATATAATATTTCTAATGAGATCATCTAGATTCAGATGTGTAATTATTTTTGTATCATCTAAAGCATAACTCTTAGACTCCCATTCTCATGGAATGATTTATATAATATTTCCAATTAATATATCATCATTAAGATATTTATCTCCAAGTTATTGTAAACTATTTATATTTTTAATTAATATCTTATGAATCTTTGAAATATATTCACTAGGTAGGAAATAAAATGTTTGATAATTAGCTCGAATAATTTCTTTTCTATTATCAATAACCTTAGATGTTCCAAAAGTGTTATTTATAGATTCTTACATATATTATTAGTGGATTCACAATAATATATATAACTATTTATATTTATTTTGATATAACATAATATAGTTTTCTTTACTCTATAATTCAATGGATATTCTGATTTCTTAGGATTAGTAAAGACATAAACTTCCTTCTCAGGAATCTTTTGATTTCTAGTTAACATAAAAAAATTATCAAATCCAGTATTTATAACTAATGTATACATTATATCTCTCAAATACCCATAATCATCACTATCAAATATTGGTGGTCTGCTAGGATTTAAACTTTTTATAGTACCAAAGTTTAAAACTAAAATCTTATAGAAAAAACTCTATAAAAAATATAAATTAGTGTAATAAAAATTTATAAACAAATATTTTATAATAAAAGGTTTAGAATCTTTCTTAATATAGCAAAAGTAAAAAACCAAAAATTCAATAAGTAGGACCTTCCTCTGATTCTAATTGTTGGATCATAAGAGTTATAATGGCTTAAATAGGGGGTGATTTCTAGTTTAAAACATTAAACTAATTAATACTAAAACCTCCTTACTATAGTTATCAGACTAGGATTTCATCCAATGATCAAAGTAACTTTTATCGGACTTGGAGTGTGTTTAGTAAATCATATTAAAGAAAATTTTACTCAAATAAACTTTTTAAAAAATTGCACAATAAAAAAAATATAACTTGTAGAAACCAGTATAATGTAACTTTACAAAGTTATTTAGTAAACTAATAGAAACTTTATAAAAAAATGAGTTCACTTTAACAATTAGTATAAATGATGTAAATAACCTTGACTTAGGGTATCCACAGTTTAAGATAAACTATCATGTGTGTCTTTATTTAGTAGAAATCCCTCAATCACAAAGATCAGAATCATATTTGCCTTCTTATCCTCATAAATCCTTGATCATATTGATTGGATCTAGTCATATTCCTATTCCAGGAATCCCTTGACATAAAACCCAGATCATACATAGAATAAAAATTCAAAAAAAATTACAAAATTTATAATCCTCACATGTATTCCTTAAAAAAACACTCTGACAGATTACAAAGTGAATGTAATGAGTGGTTATGAAAAAATAAATATTTATAAGGATTTAGTTTGAAAAAGCATCACATCCAATCTCCTCAAATGAACCTCTATTTTTTATAAAACCTTCATTGGTTATATTTCCATGATTCTCAGATTTGGTTGCAATACCCTCTAATGATCTTCACTTTGATAGCTCCGCAAATACATCTCCATCTGATATCATTCTGGAAACACAATTTCAATTTTGTAAAAATGTATTTCGAGTAGTAGAAATAATTATGAATTTGATTATAAACATTAATATTCTGATGAAATAAACCATGCTAGCCCGATATATTAAACTCAGTCGTACTGATAGACTAGATTCATTCATACTAATAGGCTATAGTTTTCTACTCTGATATAACATAATCAATAATACCGATATATTAGATTTTTTATATTGATAAACTGAACTTAGGTCAATCTGATGGATTGAAATTTGGTTAGTATAATGGAATAGACTCTAATAAATTGAATGGACTAGACTTTAGTCAATCTGATGGATCATAATTTAGTCAGTCTAATGGATCGGAATCATAGGGAAAGTTTATATTATCAGTTTAGAAATATCATTACATTCGGTAGAATAAATTTTTTTCTACAAAAATATTCTAAAAATTAGTAAATATAAAGTTATTAAAACATATTTTTAATAGTGTGATATTATTTTCAAAACCAATGATAAAAAGTGTAGAAATTAAACTTTTGACTCAATATATACTATATTATGGTTCATGTTGACTCAGTGTTTCATGTTCCACAAGATATCAAAGTGATTAAATATAATGAAATATATTTATTAGGTTATTTAAGCTCAGTGTTGCATGTCACACTAACTATAGAATAAAATGTTATTATTTTTGAATCTTGTAGTGTTGTATATATTTTAATGATTATGAATAATTATTTATAGTTCTTCTTACCCTATTTTAATTTCTCTACTACACTTGATGAATAAGAACCAATGGTTTTGATCTCACAAGGTCAGATAAAGCTTCAAGCTAAAATTACTATCAACACCATAATTATTTAATCTCATTTAAATTTCAACTTACGGATGGTCTTTGTATATAATACCTTCATTAAATATCAATATTTTACTTATAATTATGTTCTTGTTCACATCATCTTAGAAGTAATATAAAAAATCCTCAGTATTATAACTGATAAGTAAATTTGATTTGGACTTATCATCTAGCTTATTCCTTATATCATCCTCTATGTGTAAATATACCAAACTAATAATGACCCATAAATGATAGTGTCTTAATTCATTTCATTATTAGATACCCTTAAGTAAAAATTCTCTCATTGGCATGAATGGGTAATTATTGATAAGATACACTACCATATTCACTTACTCTTGACAAAATGCTTTAGCTGACCCTATATATAGCCAAATAATCTTTTCATATTCAATCAATGTCTTATTTATCTACTCAAGAATGTAATTTTTCTACTATTAATTTGGAATATCCCTCTCCCACTAAATTATAATAGTAGTATAAAATTCATTTAACTCCTTGTTATCATAATCTCATCCATTTTTGCTCCTTAATAATTTTATGTTTGATCGTAAATCATTATCACTAGAGTATTCCACTTCTAAAAAATATTGAATAGATCAAAAAAAATTATAATGTAAAAAAACATTGCTTCATTTTTTATCATCGGTAAAATTCACACAATACTGAATCTCTCCAAGGGAATGTACTATTTCAAGTCCCTAATTATTATTTCAGACTAGGTCCGGCTTCTTAGATTTAAGTGTTCTACATCCTTTCATAAATGGAACCTTATTTATCTTTAAAAAGATATAATCATCACAGATTCCAACTTCTAGAGATATTAAGTATGGAAAAATACCCTTTATTTATAACTGGAAGATTTTATTCTTACTCGTGTGGCCTAAACTATAATGACATAATTATGAATCTCCATCATAATTTATTATTACAACTTTGTATATTTAATTTTCTATCTGGATTTATAGGGATACATTTTTCACTCCCAGAGTTATAAGCATATCCCCCTTGTTAATTTTCAAAGAACTGTCAGGGAGAGTGGTGCTAAAGCCTACATCATCAAGCATCCCAACTTGTATAATATTACCTCTAAATATTGAAATATGGTAAACATTATTTAGAACTCAAAATAACCCACTTTTTTATCCATTGATCACATGTTACCAAAATTTATAAAGATTCATCATCAATAAGATACACCATGTCAAAAAAATTAAAAGTATAATTATTAAGGAAATTTTTCATTAGTGTTGGAAAAAATATTCTGTTATGTCTAAAATCAAAATCTCTTGGGGGATATCCACACTCAAAAGAAAAGTATCATATATTTCTTCAACTTTTCTATTTGTTGAATTGGTTTCAAATACCATTTTTATCCATGAACTCCTTCTAGAGTTTTCCATTCTTCCCACAACTCTATCAGGTTAGACCATCCCACCTTTCATTGTATTAGCTCTTTCCTCCTCCCATATATCATCCTCTATGATTATCCTACTGCATAAATTTTCATCTTTCTTTATTATGTTGATGAAGATCATAGAATCAACTCAATTATCTTTTTAATATATCCTCACTAAGGTTTAAATCACTTAGAATGTTAAAATTCATTTTTTTATTTCATGAAGAAATACTCACAACTATTATAGTATCTACCAAAATATCATGTAATTATGAAAATAAAACATATATATACATCTTCATTTAGTATAAGTCCCACCAATGTCCACTGAATTGTGGTGTTGTTGAATTAATCTTTGAGGTCAAAAACTTTATACCTTTCTTAATATTCAGATTAAATAATTAACACATCTAGAATACTTTTTTTAACATATATGGATACTCATACATATTTTTGAGTGTTTTAATCAACCTATATATTATTGTCTCTATTCCAATTTTTAACACCATGTTTTTTGAAAAGTAAGATGAAAACCCCTTAAAACATGAATGTCTCATAACTTTATATTAAACTTCTCATTATCTATTGGTTTAACACTTAGATGTGGGAAGTGTGTCTTTTTTTATAAAGATATTCATTGATCAACATTATCCATAAACTGAAGATGGGTTTATTGAATCGATCAATCCTTGCATTGTTTTCTTCTATAGTCATTATTCAACACGAGAAATATGAACTCTATCTGATAAACTCAAGATCTGATACTAGATGTAATGAAAACAAATTGATAACCAATGAAAAATAGTGTATGAAAAATAATAAGTTAGATAAGAATAGAGAAGTAGAATAATAATACTAATCAAGGATTTATGTGGTTTCTGAATAATCCCAAAGTCTGTGGAGAGGCAGAATGATTCTACTATTTCCAAGATAAAATTATAGTTTGCACACACATTCTATAAAAACCATATCTTGAAATATGGCTATAAATTGAGGTGATTCTGTAGTATCCAACATTTTTATAGTATCCATATCAACAAATTGTTCCTCTAACATGACCTACCCCACCAAGACCCCACCTGGGCTAGAAGTAAGTGTTCCGCCCCAATCCTACCTCTAATTGAATAAGGGCTAGTAAATATCCCCAAGAAAGCATATAACCCACATGGGAGGCCTTGACCTAAGAAACCTACACACATCCACATATCTTCGTAATAGAGTATAACTATGAAATACTACCATATAGATTATGTTTTATATAAAATGAATATGATAGAATCTATAAATCCATAACATATGAAAAAATAAACATTTGAATAAATGGGACAAATAAAAGGCCCAAAATACTATAATAATGATAGAACTAAATCTTATAAAAAGTAGAGACTTGATGAAACAAATTCTTAGGGCACATGTACTCTTATAAACCATTATCATTGTCTCCCTATAATATCATTCTCTTCTAACACCACACCTACCAAAATAAGCTCAAAATTTTGAATCATCTATAGATAAATAACATGTGTGGGAAAAAACCCATGTAGTGGTTAGTATTACAATATCCAATAGGAAACCTCAGTAAAATAAATAAGAAAAAAACAAAGGTTATAAAAAATCAATAAAAGAAAAGGAAACAAAAAGTTATATAGATATGGTGAAAGGGGTAAATAACTAGTGTGATAATCAATGTTCTAATAAAATAGGAAAAATACAAGGTACATTTTGAAGGAAAAAATAAATTAGAGAGACGATATAACTCGAAGCACTTGAGTCACCCAACTTATATATCATTAATTCCAACTATTATCAATTATAGTGGGAGGCCGTGTATTATTCAAGTGGTTATCGATCGAGTGAGTACATTGAAATTTTCAAGGGTCATGTCCAACCACATGGTGAATTACTCACTCCAGGGATGGGTGACCATGGATAGAAATATAGGGGAATTATGACTCCATCTATCATATGGGGGATTGTTCCCTATCATGATTATTTTTCCATGTGATTACTTAAAACTTGTGAATATAAGACCACGCCCCAATATATAGGTGAGTGTCATAAGACAAACATTCTTGTTGGTTGGAGTATGACACTCAAGAGGGGGTGAATTGATTTCCTATCAAAATTCTTGTTAAAAACTTATTTAAAAATTCCCCTAATTAAAAATCTAAACATCCCAGTTAACCGAAGTATTAGATTTATAAGAGCTTTAAATTTTCAATAAATTTCTCAAAAGATTTATTATTTCTCAGTTACATCAATTTGAAAGATTGATATATCTTTTGAAAGTAATTTATTAAATAAAAAATCATTATAAACACTAACTAAAATTAACTATCAAAGTAACATTTAGTTTTCTGAAAAATGTGTAAAAATAGAGAAAACTAAATTTGAAAAAAACAGCAGATAAAATAAGAGGTTCAATCTCAAGAAGAGACTTAATCATCTATACTAGGTGATCACTTGTCACCAAGCAGTTTGTGTTAATAAACATGATCCACACCCTGGATTGGGGTTCACAATAGCATATAAAGATTTCTATGTAAAATTGGACATCTACCAAAGTTATACGTGGGAAACTAGCTAGGTCACACAGGGACCTCTTCTACAGTTGTACGTGGATGTAAAATGGTTTAAAAAATGAGTGAGTGAGAATATATTTTATCCTTTATTTTAGAATAGTAGAAAGTATATGATTATACTTCAGATGCACACACTCATTAAAAAGTAATAAAATTATAAAAAACGTATTATAAATAATTAGATAGGGTTTATAATGTTATAAGTGATGTTCTTGATGCTTCTGGACTCCTTGAGTAAAGTAGATGTGGAATTTGAGTCATCTTCTTGAAACAGACACCAAAATAGGGTGTTGTGGAAGCTTTATTGTAGAGACCCGAAGCTTGGCTTACATGGATATTACATTACTTTTGCGGAATACTTAGTACATAACAAAAAACACACACACAAGGATCGTAATAGTTTAGTGTCTTTGGAAACTCGGAATGTAATCTTCTAATCGTGGTGAAAGATATTCAATATCTCCCATAAAGATCTTCCTTTTTATAACAAAAACCTTTCTTTATATCTTGGGGAAAATAAAACATGAAAGGGTGAGCTCAAATGCTCAGTAAGGGTAAACAAAAGAAATATCAATCACATCGTATACACAAGCACATAACTTTTGGAAATCTTAACCTACAAAAGAGATCATAATTTCATAACATGGGATAAATCATGGCAGTGAAATGTAATCACAATAATCATAACTTAAAACATTAAACTTTGTGTCATACACACATAATCATAGAGAATCATTTCTTATTAGTCAAGACTCATTACCAAGACTATCTTAGTGGACAAAGTCCATTTCTGAACCGAGTTACCCTCGTTTCAGTCCTACGTCACTGAACCGGTATAACCTACCATTCCAGCCATGTATATCTCATGAGATATAAAATCTTTACCCAATGAATTGGTGGGAGATATAGGTCCCACCAATCTCATAATGATACCATTCTTATGTGTGCCACAAAATCATAAATCATACATCATTGCATAACCCATGTAATAAAAATGGGAATCTTAAACATTATAACATCATAAAACAATTCATATAAGATAAAGGAATTCATAAAAATATAATTCCATCACAACATAATCAAATCAATGTAATAATAGGGATAGAAAAAGAACCCATTATTATATTAGATGGAAAATAATTTTGATAAAACACTTGAACTCCATTCTTGAGGAAAATATCCTTTCTACTTCAAAAACACTTTTCCTTTCTTAACATGTCGTACAATTCTAAACTAAAAGAATTCGATTAAAAATAAACTTGAAAACTTGTAAAGGAAGCTTCTTGGAAATAATGTTTTAAAAATCCAGTCATGCCTTATAAGTTAAAAAAACATTCTTCTCGTACTTTTGTCGGAAAAGTAAAAAAGTACCTTATATGGTAGGAAAGATTCCATTCATACAATGTGGTAAAAAGTCAATAAAGGGTAAAAATGACTTTAAACATTCATGGAAGAATGGTAAACATTTTATAAAAACATTTTTAGAAAACATGGTCATGGATGATAAACTTAACCCCAGTAAATACTTACGTATAAGCAATCTCGGATAAAAATGAGATTGAAAATTTATCCCTTACCTTAGGTCGGACTTGCTTTGTAAGTGTCCCAACCTCCTGTATAATGATTTAAATAATGTTATTGACTTATTCCAGAATCATATTCATTGTTATTATATCATATATTGTCCACTTATGACTTTATATTACCCGTTCTTTTGTAAATTCGTGTTAAAGTAGCGTTTTGGGTAAAATCGTCTCATTTGTCGTTCGTGTTTTTAACTTGTAATTATTCATATGATTACTTAGATCATGATTACTTAATTCCAGAATATAAAACATGATTTATATATATATATATTCAGAATATACATATATATAATAAATCAGTAAATGGAAAGAAATACACCGTTCATGGAGACGGTAGTCCGTACGTACGCATGAACGCTGTTTTCGTTTCCTTATTGAATTGAATGGAATTAAGTAGATGACATACATATAAATATACATAAATAAAGTATAATTATTATGTAATATATTTTATTAGTACTTATTATATATACTTTATAATCATTCATGAATGGTTAATCATTGAGAATGAATCTCGTCGCGTCGTGGAGACGGTAGTCCGTACGTACGCACGAGCGATGATATCATTCCCATGGTCGTGGAATTGTGTTGAAGTGTATGTATACTATTTCAGTATCAATATCACATTATAATAATCATATATAGTTACTCATTACACCTTTATACCCATCCAATTAAGGTGGTGGCAAAAAATAGATTACACCACGACATGGACACAGTATTCTGTACGTACGCACGCGCGGTGATTTCCTTTTTCCGTAGGATGGATAGAAGGTTAATTTGAGTTGTTTCATATTTATAATAACATATCAGTATATAAGAAATACTTATGTTATTACTTTATCATGAAACAACTAAAGAAGAAGAATTTGAAGAAGAAAGAAATTGGAAAAGATCGGTAATGGATATTACCTCTTTTTGACGCGCCTTTTCTTAACCTCCACTTAAAGAACTAAGGATGGTATTTGAAGAACACCAGGACCTCTAGGATGATACTAGGGAATTGGAGAAGAGATTTCGTCAGGGTTTGGCTGAGCTTGAAGGCTCAAAGTTGTGTGAGGAAGAGAGGGAGAAGGTGCCCTTTTATAAGGGAGGAGAGGGGCATCTTAGGAAAATCTCAAAATATTATTTTATATTAAGGTCAAACTCGGTTTATAATGGTTCCAAATGGTCTTATTTAGAAGCTAAAGTGGGGATGGTTCGAAATCCTTTCATCCAATATGATTTAGACAAGTTTAGGTTATTATTTTAACCTTATCAATTAGATTTATCTCTAAGTTAAATAATTTAACTTTTACCATGTCTTTTTGTTTTCTTACACTATATGGTTAATAAACAAACAATATCAAGCCAAACGAACCCCAAGTTGTTTATTATTAATATATCTATCCTTATCTAAGTCATTTGGCCGAACCTTATATTTTTAGGAATTAAATAACAATTAATAATATAATATTTGTTTTAAAAACTAATTTATGTCAATTTTGACACTATTTGGTACATGATTTTTATGAAATTTCTAAAAGAATGATAAGTTCGAACCAAGTTACTTAAATCAACAATAACATGTCATATTATGCTATAAAATTAGTTTAAGTCATAGAAAGTCTCAAATTATATTTATTTGGTCATTTATAACATCAATTATGTTAATTTTTCTTTAAAAGGTAATTATTGCATCATTGTTGTGTCATAAATAAATTAACTTATTTAAAGTCTAAAAATTAAAAATAAAATACCCTTATGTAGGAAATCATTTTAGATTTCTAATGAATATTTATAGTCGAATTTATCTTATGTATAACCCCATATTAAAAATGTTTTAGTAAATAAACTATGATTTTAACTCTTTTATCTCTTCTTTGAATTAAATAATAATAAATGTCCAAATCTAATCCAAGTGGGCCTAAATGATAATATTTTACACTTACGGTTTTTTTCGGTCGAGATACACTTGTCCAATAGAATTAGTACATGTGTTAGGGTAATATTAATATCATTCTTACCCTTAATTACCCTATTTACTTTTAACTGTGGTAAATAAAAGTAAAAAGTTACTATTCACCACAAATTATTTTCATCTCATTGAACCACATTTTACTTACTGACATCAACCGTGTCTCTCGGATTTTTGAAATTCCATTCACAGAAGCGGTAAAATTAAGATATATGAAAAAAATTAATTTTTTAACTACCACTTAGTAGTTTCACTATTCATCAAAAATTGAAGCTTTTTAGAAAAATGCCAAAATTTCACCCTAAGCTATAATTGATATTCCGAATTCAACAATGATTTCTATTTTACAAAATTCCCAACATATAAGTGGCATTAATTAATTTTATAATTAATTTCCACTGTCACAACAAATAGCGTGTTTTTAAGAGATAAAAACTATCAAAAGATTAACACTTGTTTATGTCTGGTGTAAATGTGAAATTACATCCAATGACCAACATTGTATTGAATTGTAAAAATATATTCTAAATATACATTAAAACCACTCAAATTAATAATTTATCACTATTAATTTTTTCGATTAAAAAAGTTGTTTTTAATTAAAATTTAGTAATTTTCACTATTCATCAGAAAATGAAAGTTATCCGAAAAGTACCAAAATTTCACCTTAGGCTAAATTCGATACTACGAATCCAAAAATGAAGTCCATTTTGAGAGCTAAAATTTCTAAAATTTTAAAAGGTGGTTATTACTATTCTTAACGGCTAGTTTTAATAATATTTTAATAGCATATCGTTGTTTAGTGAAACTTAGTATTACGTACTACACACGCTATCGAGGAAGGTCGCGATTGCGTGTAATGCAAGGTAAGTCAAGGATGCGTGTTGTGTCAGCTCCTTTTGGTGTAGCATACAACACAAGACACTAATAAAATTAAAAAGAATATTTTCCATAAAATCTTGGGCTGTTACATTCTACCCCCCTTAAAATGAATTTCGCCCTCGAAATTCGTCTGGGTTATAAATGGTTTACTACTCGAAAGTTTGTTTAATAGAAACCCACATCGTAAAAAGGGAATACCAAAACCAATCTTTAAAAACAAAGGTATGAAACGTAACGGTTACCCAAATAAACTAATCACTGGGTTTCTACATAGGTGAAAATATGGATATGGAAGAGAAATCTAACCATCATGTTCTGATGAAGAGTGGTAGAGAACATGGCTATGGAAAATCCAGTAATCACAAAGCCATAAATTTGTGACGATCTAGGGTACCATCTGATTCATCGGATATAAGGGCACTAGGACATCATTTTTGGTTTTCAAGATCATTTCCCTAAAGTTGAAAATTTGAATTAGAATAAATACTTACTTTATTTTAGTACAATCTCACTGTTGTTCATGCCTTGAACAATATCCACTTAATCTCTTAAATAAATGAAGTTGAATTTGTTATTCTTGAAGTGTTAGCAGATCATGTGACAGAATGACGGGTCATTCCATCTGTCTCAAAAAAAAGGTTAGCAAAAATTATATACATAAGTCGATCTATAGTGAGATTAATCATATATGGTTCCTAAAATGGACTTATACTTCATATATCATACTGCTTAATAAAATAAAACTAGTTTCTACTAAACAGGGACTTCCTGTAGGCCAGTGGTAGGCGATAAAGGTCAGTCGCACTTCGGTTTGATTCCCACAGCCTTGTCCGATGGGATGGGCTGTCGCCCGTCCTGCAGGTTGTCCTTTTTCTAAAACTATATTACTATAACATCCCATCAATAATATCGAAAAAACTTCTATCCTTAAACAATACTAACTTATGTCCAACATAATCCATTCTAATCTTTAGGCTTATCCATAATACTGCAGTCTACTCTCATAACATAGTGAAAACGATTACCAGAGATTTAATACCATCGTTGATCCCCATATATCATAAGATATGTTTTGTTGGTCACATTCCAAACATTCAAAGTCCTTAATCATGTATTCTCTTGAGTACCTTAGTGAAAACATGAATGCAGTAAAAATTCTATATACTCAAACCATGATATCACTTAGTCCTTATATCAATCATGGGCTCATGAATACTGTTAAACATTTCATTTTCTCGTTTTCCCTTCATTATGCGCATATCATCTTATTTCCAAAAAAATATCTCAATCACTTTGAATACCACATTAGACCAACACATAAATATTCCAATACTTTATGATACCACATTATTTTGGAATCCCATTACATAAACACTTAATCATTCCACCACATCGTTGTCATATTCAACATCGCCAATAGTGATCGCATGTGACTTCCCTTTGTCCTTTGCCTTCAGTGGTTTCTCATGTTGATCATCACTAACCCTTGGATTAGGGCATTTATTAGCATAATTCCCCATTTCCTTGCACTTGAAGTATTGAAGTGTTGGTGGTGCGTTCTCTGCAGTGTTTGCTTTATTCACATCATTAGAATCCCTTTTTCCATTACTTCGACACTCACCTGCTCGATGACCTTCTTTTCCACACTTAAAACATTTTCTAGTCCCTTTAAGACAATCTCCACCATGCTTCTTTCCACACTTTGTGCATAAGGAAACATTCATCTTCTTTTCACCATTATTATGAGATTTCTCCTTGAACTCCATCTTTTGTTTCTTGTCAAAACCATGAGATGGATATGTAACACCAACTTCCATTTCTACCTTGATAGCACAACGCACAATTTCTTCATAGCTACTAAAGTCTCTTATAGCTAATGCCCTTCGAAGACTTGGTTTTAAGCCACTGAAAAATCGATCAACTTTACTTTCAGGTTGGATGATAATGCCAGATGCATACCTTGCAAGTCTTGTGAAATTCGCTTCGTATATACCAACAGATTCATCATCCTTTTGCTTTAGTTCAAGAAACTCCTTCTCCATATTTGATCAAAGAATACGAGGGAAGTACTTATTGAAAAAATAAGTTCTTGAACTCGTCCCATTCCATGGACTCAATTTCATCTCTTTGCCTCGTATTCTTGATAAGATTCCACCATTGATCAGCTTCACCTTCCAAACAATATACTGCTAAGATGACTTTATCATGTTCAGAACATTGAAGAACTGAAAATATCTTTTCAGTGGTACTGATCTATTGTTCAGCAACAAGTGGATCATAAGACCCACTGAAAGACGGTGGGTGTTGCCTCATGAAGGACTCAATAGAATATTGTTCCCTTCTCTACTCATTTGGAAGTCCAGAATGATTCATAGATTGAGTAAGTATAGCAATAAGATTTTTCACTCCATCTCTCATAAAATTTGTTTTTTCAGGAGGACAATCATTGAATTTTCCATTGCATTGATCAACATGGTTCCTTTGGGTTCCAGCCATCGTCTAAAACCCAAAAAGAATAGTGTGAGAGGCAAAAATTATGCTAGGAAAAACAACATAATAAAGGGGGAGTACCTTCAATATCTAACATCTTAGGTTTAATTCTATGATCGTTAGCGTAATTCTAGTACTATAACCTATACGTATACTTAACCTTAGGGACATCCCTAGACATACCTTATAAATATCTCTAGGGATCTCACTAACGTTTTCGTATCCTAGTTTCCAAAGGTTGACTAAAACTTTCCTCTGATACCAAATATAGCGGTCTTGAATTACTTCCAGTGGACTATAGTTGACACCTATCGGGGCACTCCATGGGCGGCTACACCCCCTGGGCGGGACACACCACCATCCCCATTGGATGCCATTTCCTCATGAATCCCTTGGGCGGAGAGCCATGCTTCGTCCAACGCTCACATGTGAGAGTTCCCAAGGATCGGATACATTCCTACCTCCTTTGCCTCTGATACCAACTGTAGAGACCCGAAGCTTGGCTTATATGGATATTACATTACTTTTGCGGAATACTTAGTACATAACAAAAAACACACACACAAGGATCGTAATAGTTTAGTGTCTTTGGAAACTCGGAACGTAATCTTCTAATCGTGGTGAAAGATCTTCAATATCTCCCATAAAGATCTTCCTTTTTATACCTAAAACCTTTCTTTATATCGTGGGGAAAATAAAACAGGAAAGGGTGAGCTCAAATGCTCAGTAAGGGTAAACAAAAGAAATATCAATCACATCGTATACACAAGCACATAACTTTTGGAAATCTTAACCTGCAAAAGAGATCATAATTTCATAACATGGGAAAAATCATGGCAGTGAAATGTAATCACAATAATCATAACATAAAACATTAAACTTTGTGGAATACACACATAATCATTGAGAATCATTTCTTATTAGTCAAGACTCATTGCCAAGACTATCTTAGTGGACAAAGTCCATTTCTGAACCGATTTACCCTCGTTTCAGTCCTGCTTCACTGAACCGGTATAACCTACCGTTCCAGCCATGTCTATCTCATGAGATATAAAATCTTTACCCAATGAATTGGAGGGAGATATAGGTCCCACCCATCTCATAATGATACCATTCTTATGTGTTCCACAAAATCATAAATCATACATCATTGCATAACCCATGTAATAAAAATGGGAATCTTAAACATTATGACATCATAAAAAAATTCATATAAGATAAAGGAATTCATAAAAATATAATTCCATCACAACATAATAAAATAAATGTAATAATAGGGATATAAAAAGAACCCATTATTATATTAGATGGAAAATAATTTTGATAAAACACTTGAACTCCATTCTTGAGGAAAATATCCTTTCTACTTCAAAAACACTTTTCCTTTCTTAACATGTCGTACAATTCTAAACTAAAAGAATTTGATTAAAAATAAACTTGGAAACTTGTAAAGGAAGCTTCTTGGAAATAATGTTTTAAAAATCCATTCATTCTTTATAAGTTAAAAAAAACATTCTTCTCGTACTTTTGTCAGAAAATTCAAAAAGTACCTTATATGGTAGGAAAGATTCCATTCATACAATGTGGTAAAAAGTCAATAAAGGGTAAAAATGACTTTAAACGTTCATGGAATAATGTTAAACATTTTATAAAAACATTTTTAGAAAACATGGTCATGGATGATAAACGTAACCCCAGTAAATACTTACGTATAAGCAATCTCAGATAAAAATGAGATTGAAAATTTATCCCTTACCTTAGGTCCGACTTGCTTTTTAAGTGTCCCAAACTCCTGTATAATGATTTAAATCATGTTATTGACTTATTCCAAAATCATATTAATTGTTATTATATCATATATGGTCCACTTATGACTTTATATTACCCGTTCTTCTGTAAATTCATGTTAAAGTATCGTTTTGGGTAAAATCGTCTCATTTGTCGTTCGTGTTTTTAACTTGTAATTATTCATATGATTACTTAGATCATGATTACTTAATTACAGAATATAAAACATGATTTATATATATATATTCAGAATATACATATATATAATAAATCAGTAAATGGAAAGAAATACACCGTTCATGGAGACGGTAGTCCGTACGTACGCATGAACGCTGTTTTCGTTTCCTTATTGAATTGAATGGAATTAAGTAGATTACATACATATAAATATACATAAATACAGTATCATTATTATGTCATATATTTCATTAGTACTTATTATATATACTTTATAATCATTCATGAATGGTTAATCATTGAGAATGAATCTCATCGCGTCGTGGAGACGGTAGTCCGTACGTACGCACGAGCGATGATATCGTTCCCATGGTCGTGGAATTGTGTTGAAGTGTATGTATAATATTTCAGTATCAATATCATATTATAATAATCATATATAGTTACTCATTACACCTTTATACCCATCCAATTAAGGTGGTGGCAGAAAATAGATTACAACACGGCGTGGAGACGATATTCCGTACGTACGCATGCGCGGTGATTTCCTTTTTCCGTTGGATGGATAGAAGGTTAATTAGAGTTGTTTCATATTTATAATAACATATCAGTATATAATAAATACTTATGTTATTACTTTATCATGAAACAACTAAAGAAGAAGAAGTTGAAGAAGAAATAAATTGAAAAAGATCGGTAATGGATATTACCTCTTTTTGACGCGCCTTTTCTTAACCTCCACTTAAAGAACTAAGGATGGTCTTTGAAGAAGACCAGGACCTCTAGTATTATTCTAGGGAAGTGGAGAAGAGATTTTGGCAGGGTTTGGCCGAGTTTGAAGGATCAAAGTTGTGTGAGGAAGAGAGGGAGGAGGTGCCCTTTTATAAGGGAGGAGAGGGGCATCTTAGGAAAATCTCAAAATATTATTTTATATTAAAGTCAAATTCGGTTTATAATGGTTCCAAATGGTCTTATTTCGAAGATAAAGTGGGGATGGGTCGAACTCCTTTCATCCAATTGGATTTAGACAAGTTTAGGTTATTATTTTAACCTTATCAATTAGATTTAACTCTAAGTTAAATAATTTAACTTTTACCGTGTCTTTTTGTTTTCTTACACAATATGGTTAATAAACTTACAATATCAAGCCAAAAGGACCCCAAGTTGTTTATTATTAATATATCTATCCTTATCTAAGTCATTTGGCCGAACCTTAGATTTTTAGGAATTAAATAACAATTAATAATATAATATTTGTTTTAAAAACTAATTTATGTCAATTTTGACACTATTTGGTACATGATTTTTATGAAATTTCTAACAGAATGATAAGTTCTAAAAAAGTTACTTAAATCAACAATAACATGTCATATTAAGCTATAAAATTAGTGTAAGTCATAGAAAGTCTCAAATTATATTTATTTGGGCATTTATAACATCAATTATGTTAATGTTTCTTAAAAAGGTAATTACTGCATCATTGTTGTGTCATAAATAAATTAAATTATTTAAAGTATAAAAATTACAAATAAAATACCATTATGTAGGAAATAATTTTATCTTTCTAATGAATATTTATAGTCGAATTTATCTTATGTATAACCCCATATTAAAAATGTTTTAGTAAATAAACTTTGATTTTAACTCTTTTATCTCTTCTTTGAATTAAATAATAATAAATGTCCTAATCTAATCCAAGTGGGCCTAAATGATAATATTTTACACTTAAGGTTGTTTTTGGTCTAGATACACTTGTACAATAGAATTAGGACATGTGTTAGGGTAATATTGATATCATTCTTACCCTTAATTACCCTATTTACTTTTAACCGTGGTAAATAAAAGTAAAAAGTTACTATTCACCAAAAAATAATTTTCATCTCATTGAACCAAATTTTACTTACTGACATCAACCGTGTCTCTCGGATTTTTGAAATTCTATTCACAGAAGCGGTAAAATTAAGATTTATGAAAAAAAATTAATTTTTTAACTACCACTTAGTAGTTTCACTATTCATCAAAAATTGAAGTTTTTCAGAAAAATGTCAAAATTTCACCCTAAGCTATATTTGATATTCCGAATTCAAAAATGATTTCTATTTTACAAAATTCCCAACATATAAGTTGCATTAATTAATTTTATAATTAATTTCCGCTGTCACAACAAATAGCGTGTTTTTAAGAGATAAAAACTATCAAAAGATTAACACTTGTTTATGTCTGGTGTAAATGTGAAATTACATCCAATGACCAACATTGTATTGAATTGTAAAAATATATTCTAAATATACATTAAGACCACTCAAATTAATAATTTATCACTATTAATTATTTCTTTTAAAAAAGTTGTTTTTAATTAAAATTTAGTAATTTTCACTATTCATTAGGAAATGAAAGTTATCCGAAAAGTACCAAAATTTCACCTTAGGCTAAATTCGATACTACGAATCCAAAAATGAAGTCCATTTTGAGAGCTAAAATTTCTAAAATTTTAAAAGGTGGTTATTACTATTCTTAACGGCTAGTTTTAATAATATTTTAATAGCATATCGTTGTTTAGTGAAACTCAGTATTACGTACTACACATGCTATTGAGGAAGGTCGCGATTGCGTGTAATGCAAGGCAAGTCAAGGATGCGTGTTGTGCTAGCTCCTTTTGGTGTAGCTTACAACACAAGACATTAATAAAATTAAAAAGAATATTTTTCATAAAATCTTGGGTTGTTACATTTATGTTCTGGTTTCTAAGAAGATATGAGATGCTTTTTAGAGGTTCTCTTCACTAGGGTTTGTTGCTATAAGAATATTGAGACTTTGGTTCTCAGCAAATACTTCTTGTTCATAGTTAGAAAGAATGAGTGTTCTTTATGTTTTCTTATTTCTTTCAATTCACAGGTTCACTTGATATATCTCCTCTTCTTTTTTCTTGAGTGATTTCTTTTTATATTCTATAGAGGCTGACAATAGGCATGAACCTTAACATGTGGGATTCCTCATACCTTGTATTGTTCTCTGAAAATGTCTGCAAAAGACAGACAAGGTCATTAATATAATAAGCAGTACTGAGTTTCATAAATATGATTATTTGAATTAATTTTTAATTTAAGAGTAAATAAAATTTTCTATGTATTGAATGGTAGGTTATTACTTTAGGGACTCCTTCTATCGGTGACTCCTTCTATTGGTAATTTCTTATGTCGGTGACTCCTTGTGAATCTTCTTGGTGACTCATTATATTGGTGACTCCTTATTTCGATGACTCCTTCTATCAGTGAATCCTTCTATTGGTGATTCTTTCTATAGGTGACTCAATGTGTTATTATTTCAGTGCATCAGTGTCACATACTATCAGGGAATTGTTATGTCGGTGACTTAGACTATCGGTGACTCAGTCTTTAATATTTCAGTGAGTTATTGTTTATTTCGGTGACTCATTTGTTTTGTCAGTGAGTTGTTCTATCAGTGACTCATTTGTGCTTTCATTGAGTTATTTGTGTTTTTGGTGAGTCATTCTGTTGGGGAATAATTTGTTCTATTGGTGATTCATTCTTATATCTGTCGATGAGTACTTTTTTGAATTAACTATCAGTGACTCATACTTATCCATTTTTTCTATTTACCTGACATATAGTATAAACATCAACATAATATGTTAAACTTATAATTTAACATAAAAAAGATAATTAAAAATTTTTGAACATAATTAACCATGATTTTATATAAATAAAAATTATTGGACATGATTTGTGATTACTAAAACTAGATAGGTCCAACAATCTCCCCCTTAATGATGATTACAAATCATAGAATTATAAAGTATAATCAATTGATTCATAATGACCAAAGTATGTAGTCTGCTTACTATCTCCATAGATAAACTAATTCATAATGCTAGAATGCTTCTTATTTTCTCCCCCTTTTGGGATTATTAAAAAGATTAAATGCATTGAATAATAAATATCATGGAAGAAATTAAATAATTAGAGCCTAAAAATATACTAAATTTCATTAGTAATGAAAATTACAATGGATATTTAAAGTTAAAAAGTATTAAAAAAAAGAATACCTATCAAATAAGTGATCCAAACTACTTATTCTTCTTAAAAGAGGAATCCAGTGTGGAATTTCCCTTATCAAAAGCAAAAGTAGAAGGAGTAGATGTAGAAGTAGTGGTTGGAGGTTCAGAATGAATTCTGAGAGAGGAAAAAGGAACTCTAGTAAATACTAAAGGGGAAAAGTTGGGACTATTAGAGGAAGGAGGGCTAGTGAGTTCCCAAAAAAATGATCAGATGAATCTATCAAAAATCTTGATCAGGAGAGAGTGTCAAAGAAGGAATACTGGTAGAAGTATAGCTAGTAGGCTCCAGAGGTTTTCTGATAGGATTGGAAGGTGGAGAAATAATCATAGTACTCTAGACATTTATATAAGGATTAATAAGGTTGATGAAATCCATGATTATCTCTCTTTCATATTGCATAACCTTTGTGAAATCTTCTTTATTTTCAATGAACTATAAAATGGTAGGATTAAACTCTTTAAGTATATTTACTTAATCTCTGAAGGCATTGGTTACTGGAGGAATTCTCAAGTTCTCAAGTAAAATCTTGAATTGGATATCTAGATAATTCCTTATGTATATACTCTTGAAATAAAAATCCAATTTCTTGGCAATTTCCTCCTGAGTTGATGTAGCCTAGTTGGAATAAAATATGACCATTTCATATATATGTACACTATTATACCTAATTTTTTATAGACTTTTCTAATCAGTTCCACCCATCATGGTTCTCAATTCATCTACAATGGTAGTCTTGACCATCTCTATGTCAATTGGGTGTGATACAGGGGTTGCTGATCTAGATGCCCCTTTACCAATGTCTCTCACATATGGCCTTAGCATTCTCAGGCTTTCACTATATGAATGTCCTATTATTGATTGAATTTATTCCAATACCACTATTCGAATCACCTCACTGGTGGAATACTGAATAGGAGGAACATAGAGAGTTGGATCCATAGATGATGAGGCACTATTCACTGAATCCTTGACTACTGAAATCAGAAGGGACAAATCCGGAGTTGGAGTAGTGTACTCAATAGGGGATTCAGAAGATAGGTCATTACTTTTCATATCATAGCCTATAGCAGCTTTGTATTCCCTGAGCAGTTGGATAACAATAGCTGCAAGCTTGACCATTTAATCAGACATCTCCTGACCAGCTATCTCAACAGGTTCCAAAACTAATACCAACCGAGATTTGATCTTGAAAACACTTATTTCTATAACAAATTATACATCATTCTCAATAAGTGGTGTTATATGTGCTGGATAATCTTCAGGGATTGATCTCATAGAAACTAACATTTCTTCCTTAAAACATTCAAAAACTGATTTAGTGGCATAGTCACCAGACACTAAAATCACTAATGGTGCAGAAGTGGAAGCATATGCAACTGCTGGAGGTTCCTCAACTGCTAATCCTCTTGAAATAGAAATCCTCTCCTAATCATATGAATCTGGATAATCTATACTGAGAGAAATATAACTAGGTAATTTTTCCCACTCAGATAACATAGAACCATCCAAAGGAGTGAGTGTATCAATTCTCACGTTCCTATCTTGAGTCTCCCCCTAAATTTGAGCTCTCCTAATTTTTTCTCCCCCTAAACATAAGGCCTCCTTCTAACATTAATCCAACTGAGGTACTAGGGATACCCGTGCTCTGTCTGCATTACCAACCTCAACTACTTCTTCTTCCTCAGCAATAGCTTCTGTAGGACTAGGAGGTTAAACAAACTATTACTGATTCTTAGGACCATCCATTTATAAATTGGCACCTTGATAATAACTCGGATGATTAGAATCACAGTCAATTTTACCATTTTCATGATCAGGTTCATCTCCTTCACCTTCACTATAACCTTCTCCACATTAATCACCAGATTCTCTATACCCATATTTTTCACTATCAAAGCCACTACCACGACCACTTTTTTCTTGTTCTCTGTATACTAATTCTTCTCCAGATTCCTCTTCTAAATATTTTTATCTTCTATAATATTCTATACTACCCAACACCCCAGTCTCATCATCATCATTATCAACCAAAATAGGTTCCTTGGATGGTATAGCTAGAGGTGGACTAGCGGGACCATATGGAATTTTCTTTGGACTTTCAACAATATTTGGGACACTCCTATCATCTATAGGTGACACTTATTATCTATAAGATTCAGATTCCTCTTCAATATAATAAACTAAATTATTATATGGTCCAAGACCAACATCAAGCACATATCTTGACCTAATAGGATGCTCACAGGATTGAAATTTTCATACAACATCTCATTATATTCAACCCACTCCCTCTTCAAGGTATTCTATTTTATCTTCATTCTCTTGCAAATGTACTTACTTAGGAAGATACTACTACAAGAATAAATGTTTTCTTCAAATTCACTTACATATCCTTTGGATTTTATCATGGCATATATAATTCATGGATAGAACAAAGAATTAGTCTTACAATATGTCTTTATCCTTTCACTTATATGGAATATAAAATAACTACATAGATTTACTTTATTCCCTTTATTTATAAAATACAAGAGATGTACATCCTGATATTTCCGTGAGGCAAATTCCCCCTTCCTAGGACATAACTGGTGTAGGATAAACTTAAATAAATGTCTACTTTATCCATTCAACTTTGAAGCTATAGGACTTATGTGTTCCTCATTACTAGTCAACTCCCTCAAAGTTGTATCATAGCAAAACAACTCACTAGTGGGTGGACTACTTCCCTGGTAGTCATCAAAGACTCCTTCATGTGGTATATTGAGTCATTCTTCCCAATTCCTTGATGAAAAAGATAATATTATTTCATTCACTACTAATTTGATCCAATACAAATCATGTACTTCTATGATAAACTCGTCATGAAGATAAAATGCATGCACAAGATTAGGGTAATATGGCCTTTCATTATTTTAAAACCAATGTAGCCACCGTTGAGTTTGCAACACTCTTAAAATAAGATACTTACTAGATAATAACCATTAAATGAAAACTTCCTTCTCTGGTGTTACGACACAGTTCACAAGCCCTATATTAACTTGCTTAGATATGTTTTAATCTCCTTTCATCCTCTTAGTAGGTTGTAATTCATCTTCAGATCCTTCGAAGACATGCTTCACTCTAACCATTTGGAAGGTTTGGTTGAAGGTAGTATGGTGGAAGGTCTGAGGGTAAAGAGAGAAAGGGTAGGAGTGTAATGGTGTAAGTCTAAGAGTAATAAATAGGATAGATCAACATAATTTTATCATTTTAGGATTTATAAGTTGTAAATTGAGTAAAATTGGTTAAAAATAAATGAAATAAACAAAACTGTGTCGTTATGGTAAGATAAAAAAGATATAGATAGTGGGTTCTATCAGTGAGTGGCCATCGGTAAGACATTAGTGTCAATGTCGGCAAGACACTATCAGTGTGACCCTATCAGTGTCGGCATACCATTATCAATGATACATTGTTGGTGTTGGCATGACATTGTTAGCATGACATTGTCAGTGTCGACCAGACATTGTCAATGAGACATTGTCGGTGTCGACATTAAATTGTCATCATGACACTATCGATGTTGGCGAGACATCACCAATGACATATCAGTGTGACATCTATACTTAGTTTTATCATAGATTTATTAATATTAGATACTTACAAATTAAACATCCCTAATTCATGACTGATGTAACTCATCATCTCAGAGTTCAATGTCTTAGTAAATATATCAGCAAGCTAATGTTCTATGCCAATAAATTCTAGAGTTATATCACCTTTCTGATAATAATCTCTCAAAAAATTATTTCTTACATCAACGTGTTTTGTTATCGAGTGAGAAACATAATTCCTTGACATGTTAATAGCATTTTTATTGTCACATTTTACAGGTACATGTCTAAACTGATATCCATAATCTAGAAAAAAAAATTATCCACAAAATCTGAGCACAAAAACTACCGGTAGTTATGTATTCTACCTCAGCCGTAGATAATGAAATAGAATTTTTCTTTTTACTACACCATGATACTAGAGACTTTCCCAAAAATTGGCATGTTCCGGAGGTTCTCTTTCTATCTAACTTACAGCCACCAAAATCATCATCTGAATAACTAACTAAATCAAAAGGTTTTTCTCCAGGATAGAACAATCCTATGTTGGTTGAATACTTGATTTATTTGAAAATTCATATAACAGTAGTTAAATGATATTCTTTAGTATTAACATGAAAACATTCACACATACACACACTAAACATGATATCATACCTACTAGTAGTAAAGTAGAGTATACATCAAATCATTCCTCTATAAGTGGTTTGATCAACAGATTTATCATTTTCCTCAAAATCTAACTTACAGGTGGTACTCACTAGAGTATCACTACTTTTTTTACTATCAAAGACAAACATTTTTAAAAGATATTTAGTATACTTACATTGATTTAAAATAATACCTTCTTTATTTTGAATTATTTTAAATCCAAGAAATAATTTGAGTTCTCCCATTAAACTCATTTCAAATTCACTTTTCATCATTCTTGAAAAATCAACACAAAAATAATTCTTTGGAGATCCAAAAATAATATCATAAACATAGATTTTAAATACTAAAAAATATTTATAAATTATTTTTATAAAGATAGTAGGATCATCTATACCTTTTGTAAAACATTTAGAAATAATAAAAGATATTAGCCTATCTTACCAAGCTCTTGGAGTCTATTTTAAATGATACAAAGTCTTTGTTAAATTAAAAACATGATTTGGAAAATGGGGGTTTGTAAAACTAGAGGTTGTTTGAAAAAACATCCACAACTATATATCCATTTAGGAATTATCTTTTGACATCCATTTGATATAGTTTAAAATTTAGATGAGCTGCATATGCTAGCAGGATTCTAATAGCTTCAAGTCTAGAAACTGGTGTAAAGGTTTCATCATAGTCAATACCTTCTTCTTGATTATATCCTTATGCAAAAAAATATATCCTTATTTCTCATAATGGTTCCTGCTTCATTTACATTGTTTCTAAAGACCCATTTATTTCTTATGGTCAAGGTTTCTTTAGGTATATCTACTACTTTATGTCTTTAGGTTCAAGACATGATAATAAGGCTTGATGTTCAACCTGGTTCTTAAGAGAAGCTCTAGTCTTTGTACCTTTATCTAAGTCTCTAACTATTTCTTTTAAGGGATGTTTCTTAAGGGTTATAATAGATATAGAAAATGAAGGGATAGTTATTTCAGGTTTATCTGTAGTTTGAAGTTCACTATGGTCAGAGTCTAGAGATTTTACAGAACTTGATGATTTAATAGATGTCTTAAGATCAAGATCATGAGATTTGGATTTAATGTCCAGATCAGGTCATTATTAATATTTTCACGAGGGGATTTAGGTTCATGTGGATCTATTTCATCAAATTTAACATATACAAATTCTTCCACACATTTGGTTCTTTTATTAAAAACTATATATGATTTACTAAAGGTTTAGTTACCTAGGAAAATCCCTTCATCACTTTGGATACAAATTTGTCAAGACTGTCCTTTGTATTGAGGATGTAAACTTTGAAACCAAACACTTTGAAGTAGTTAAATTTTTGTTTCTTATTGTCCCATAAATCATATTGAATTTTCTTAAGAACAATTCTGATTAAGACTCTGTTAATAATATAACAAGCTATATTTACATCTTCAACAAAAAAATAAATAGGTAAGGCATACTCATTAAGCATTGTTTGGGATATTTTTTGTAAGGTTCTATTACTTATTTCTCTAACTCCATTATTATAGGGTGTTCTAGGAGCAGAGATGTTATGAATATAGCCATTTTGTGAGAAAAAATATTCAAATTATTGTTTTTAAAACTCACATCCATGGTCACTTCTTAAGGATGTAATCCTAAGACCACTTATGTTTTCTATGTTTCTAGAATACTTGATAAAGTAATAACAAGATTTACTCTTGTGATCTAAAAATAAGGTCTAAGTATACCTAGAGAAGTCATCTATAAGAACATATACATAGTTCTTCCCATTAATACTTGAAACTATAAATGGTCTAAAAAATCCATGTGGACCAACTCAGGTGGTTTAGATGTTGAAACTTATTTCTTTGGTTTGAAATATATTTTGGGATGTTTTCCATTTTGAAAAGGGTTGCATACTATATTGTTTGTAAATTCTAGTTTGGGTGTATCCTTGACTAACCCTTTACTTGTAGGCTTACTAATTGAGTGAGTGTTATAGTGGCCTAATATTCTATGCCAAATCTAGGATTATTTATGAAAAAACACTTAATCAAGAAACATTTTAGGAAACTAAAGAATCTAAGTTCATAGCATAAACATTCTCATTTATAAAATTAGTAAATACTAACTCATTTTTAGAATTAAAAAAATTTCATGCA
The DNA here is from genome assembly GCA_963277665.1 of Viscum album. Lineage (NCBI taxonomy): Eukaryota > Viridiplantae > Streptophyta > Magnoliopsida > Santalales > Viscaceae > Viscum > Viscum album. The sequence continues at coordinate 677,218,135 of OY728158.1, read as the reverse complement.
TCATTTTCTAATTTAACATTAAAAAAATCATCACATAACTAATAGATACTAATAATATTGTACTTCAATACATCAAAAAAAGAACTTTGGAAATTAAAATTGAATTAGAGTTACTGATGTAGACAAGCCAAATTATTTTTCCTTTAGTATTATCACCAAAATTGACATACCCACCATCAATATTTATAAGATTCTTGAAATTCAATTAGTCATATGTCATGTGTCTTGAACATCCACTATCCAAGTACCAAAGGATTTTACATGAGATTTTTAATCATTCCTCCTATAAATACAATTTCAAGAAAATATTTTGGTACCCAGAGTATCATGGGTCCAGTAATATTAGTGATTAATGCTTTGGGAACCCATACTTGCATCATGGGTTTCCTATAAATAGTTTTTATAGTTTTGTAAAAATAAACACTATTTGGTTTGGAAAAACAAGAAGTAGTAAATGATTTTCCACTGTTGTAACTTGCAGAAGATTTCTCAAATCTTGGTACAAAGATTAATTTTCTAGATTTTGATACAAAAATATTTTTAACAAAGTTTCTTTTTCTTGGTTGATAACCTATACAAATAGCATATTTTGGTGAAACATGTTTATCAAGAATTTGAGTAAGAGTTTTCTTTCCACTGTTAAACTTTTCTAATTATTTTTTCAATTTCTCATTTGATAATTTATTCTCATTATTTTCTTTATCCAATTGAGCAGTATACTCTTTCTCTTTAGTATGCTCATATTTAATAGTATAGGTGACAGCATGTTGTTTCCTTAAAACATTATATTTATATTTTAATTACTTTTATGTGTCATCAAGAATTTTTCACTACTCAAAAATTTCCTCATTGATCATGTTTTCAGAATTAGATTCATCTTTAGAATAGTAGGAAGTTTGTATAAGAGATTCAAGGGTTACCTCAGAACTTTTTTTCATGAAGCACCTATTAGCTTTGTCACTTTTATCAACATATGAAGATTCAGACTCACTAGAGCTATCCTTAGAAGAAATCCAGGTGTCCTTCATTACCTTCTTATACCTTTTATCCTTGTCCTCATATTTAATCTTATAATTTAACATAAGAAAGTCAGAATTTACATGTCCTCTTATCTTAAATTCATAAAAGACTGTCTCATTAGAGTTATCACCTCTCTTCCAGTCATTCTTCTAATTTCCCTTGTAGTCATATTTTCCTTTGTAGTCGGGATTCCTAAAAAACTTATTTTTTATATAAAATTTTTTAAACCTTCTGGCTAATTGAGTCACTTCCCCATCAATGTTAGATGATGACTCTATTAATTGAACTATCATAATGAGTTTTTTCCTTCTTCTTTTCTTTGCGTTTAGAAGTAGTGGTATGAAAATACACTGACTTTCTTATTGGTCCATCATCATATTATTTTTTGACCTTAAATTCCTCCTAATACATCATCAGCTTATTGATCAACTTTTTTACTGGAAACTTACTGATATCACATGATTTTCTAATTGACACTGAGATTCCTCTCCATATAGCTTGTAGACATATGAGAATTCTCATGATTTATTCTTTCGTTGTAACATCCTTACCCAGAGAGATCATAGTGTAAACAATATCATTAATCCTATGATACATGTCTGACATAGGTTCATCAAGATTCATATTAAATTTATCATATTTAATGTTATATGTATTATGTATCATTTCCTTAACATTGGTGGTTTCTTCATGTGAAATAGCTATAGTATCACAAATTTCATAGGTTGTTTTATATAAAGAAATCATATTTAATTCTTAAACTCCTAAAGAATAATATAAGGCATTCATAGCTTTGCAATTTTAATTATTATAAGTTACTTTTTTTGGGTCATCCCAAGTATTTCAAGAAGTAGCAGGTATCTTATATTCATCAACAATTAAAGACCAAATTTTAAAACCCATACTTTCTAAGTGCATTTTCATTTTAACTTTCCACTGAGAATAATTAGTTCTATTTAAAAATAGAGGTTTGTTTGTATCAGAACCTTCCAATCTATTATCCAAAATAAATAGAAGATAATATGATTTTAAAGATATAAAAATTTAAAACTAATTGAAATTTATAGATCTTTAAAAGACAACTAAAATCATAGTTGAAAATATTTGAAAGGATTTTAAAATAGAATATTAAAAACATTCCTTGGATTCCAAATGTTTTTTAGAGTAAGCCACTTAAGATGGGTGTGAATTGAGTTTATATCAAAATTTCTATTAAAAATTTTATTTAAAAATTTCCCCAATTTAAAATCTAAACAGCCTTGTTAACCAATGTAGCTAATTTATAAGAGATTGGAATGTTCAACTAATTCCTAAAAATATTGATTAATTCTCAGTTACATCAATTTTAAAGATTGATATGAATATTGAAAGTAATTTACTAAATCAAAAATAGTTATAAACACTAACTAAGATTAACTATCAAAGTAATATTTAGTTTTTTGAAATATGTGTGAAAATAGATTCAACTAAATTAGAAGAACACAATGGATAAAAAAAGAGGTCCAGTCTCAAGTAGAGACTTAATCCTCTCCACTTGGTGATAACCTTCCACCAATAGGTTTATGTTAATAAACATAATCCAATCCCTAGATTGGGGTTTACAATAGCATACAATTTTTTCTAGATAAAAATTAACCTCTACCATAATTATACATGGGAAACTAACTAGGTCACATAGGGACCACTTCCATAGTTTTACATGGGTGTAAAATGGTGTAAAAATATGAGTGAGTGAGAATATCTTATATCTTATAGATTATCATAGGTTATAGTGTGTGATTATAATTCAAACACACACTGATCAAAAAGTAGTAAAATTATACACAACAAAGTAGAAATAATGAGAGAGGGTTTAGAATTCTCTGAGTTCTTGATTCTTCTAGACTTCTTGAGTAAATCTGGTGTGTAATTTGAGTCCTATTCAAGAAATATACACCAAAACTGGGTGTCGTTGAAGCTATGTGTTCTGGTTCCTAGGAATATATGAGATGCTCTTCAGAGGTTCTATTCACTAGGGTTTGTTTTTGAAAGAATGTTGAGAATTTGGTTCTCAGAAAATTCTTCTTCATCACAGTTTCAAAGAATGTTTGTTCTTCATATTTTCTTGTTTCTTTCAATTAATAATTTCACTTGATATATCACCTATTATTTTTTCTTGAGTTATTTATTTTTATATTCTATATAGGTCGAGAATAGGCATGATCTTTAACCTGAGGGTTTCTTTATACCTCGTACTTTTCTCTAGAAATGACTATAAAAGACAAACAAGGTCATTACTATAATAATCAATACTGAGTTTCATAAATATGAATGTTAGAATTAATTTTGAATTTAAGAGTAAATAAAATTTTATAAGTATTGAAAGGTAGTTCATTCTATCGGTGACTCCTTCTGTCAGTGACTCTTTCTATCGGTTACTATTTCTGTCAGTGACTCCTTCTGTCGGGACTCCTTCTACTGGTGAATCCTTATATTATTGACTCTTTTTGTCAATGACTCCTTTTATCGGTGACTCCTTATATAAGTGATTCATTATATCGGTGACTCAATACACCATTATATTAATTAATCGGTGTCACATATTATTAGTGACTTTTTCTCTCAGTGACCCGTACTATCAGTGACTCAGTCTTTTATCTGTTGGTGAGTCGTTTGTTCTGTCAGTGACTCATTTGTTCTGTCGGTGATTTATTCTGTTGGTGACTCATCAATACTTTCAGTGTATCATCTGTGTTTTCAATAATTTTTTCTATTAGTGACTCTTTTTTTCTATCGATGAGTAATTATTATATCTATTGGTGAGTCATTCTGTGACTTAACATTCGGTGACTCATACTTATCCATTTTGTCTGTTTACCTGACTTATAGTATAAACATAAAAAGAATGTTTTAAGCTTATAATTAAATATACATAAACATAACTAAACATTTTTTAACATAACTAACCATGATTTGACTTAAATTAACATGATTGGACACGATTTTTGATTATTAAAACTGGATAGGGCCAACAATTCTCATCACCTTTATAGATATAAGACCCTAAAAATTCTTAAAGAATCTCTCTAATGGTATTTGAGTAAATTGATACTCAAACTACCATGCACTATATAGAAAAATTAAAAGAATGGATTACTTATTTTTCCAATCCTGACACTCAATGAGATGATGGAAAGAACATAATGTTCCCACCATAAACCTATCTAAAAATGTTATAAAAAACTCTAATATATTCCATAATCATTTCCACTTTAGTATTGAGTAAAACTATAGGAAGGGAGAAAGTTTCATGACCCAATTCAAGATTTTTACAACACCCAAAATATTGTGTCACAAAATTATAAAATCCCACACCACCCTAAGAAATATAGTGGCTAAATTATCCCATCTCTAAAAAGTGGTACAATATCATGCACATAGTGAAGGACCCTATGTGATTTACCTCCACTTCATCCCTAATCCCTTATCATCACTTAAATTCAGTTACCACGATAATGGAATGACACCCATACAAGATTTTCAAGGCTCATGTTGAAGTTAGTACAAAATATCATTCTCATCTCTAAGGTATCTTCCATAGTTTCTCATAAATCCATGGTAAATTTCTAGTTTTTCTTATCAATATATTATATAATCAACTAAATTAATATGAAAAATAATATTCATATTAATCATTATATTATTAATAAAACTGATAATCCATAAACCACAATTGGATAATGAAATCACATATCAAGGGTGTAAAATAGAGAAAATAATTCTTTAAACATAAAATCCATGGATAGTCTATTTACAATAAAAATTCAATAACTTTTTTCTTGAATTTTTTAACAGCAATATTTTTTTCATATTTAATAATTAAATCCTTTATTCTTCGTGGTTATAATTCCTATTATTTTTATGTTAATTTAAAATTCCATTAATAAAAAATATATATTTATAAATGAAAATCCAAGGTCTAAGTAGAATTTTAGATTCAATTCTTTATTATATGATGAATGGATTCTTTTGACCCTTTTGTGATCTCCATTGGTCTTCCATTTAAAGTCCCATTTTTTGCCTCCTTCTGATTCTTCACCACATGCACAATCGCCAAATGTATATTTTCTCTTATGAGGGTAGATAGGATGTAAACCATTGAAGAGGTTACCAATGGTGAAAAAATAAATCATACCTATTCAATTTCCTCAAACTATATCATTACCCCATTAATTATTTTATTATACTGAATTAAGTCAACTCATTAACCCACCTCTTAATATACAAACTTTATCATTCAAATTAAAAAATATTTCTCAAAAAAATATAATATACCCATTTCACCACTATTAAAAGTTTAAAACCTTAGGAATATAGTTCAAAATAATACTATTTTCAATAGAATACTTAATATGCAACATCAATCTTTAAGTGAATTGTGACATACGATAAAAATATTATTATATAAATGTGACTAATATAACTTAGAAATTAAATTAGAATCTATGAACAATAATAATTATATTATGATAAATATGTGTAAAGATTTTATGAAATGGAAAATTATTTATTAATTCATAACAAATAAGTACTCAATTTTCAATAAAGTCATTTTATGATTTAAAAATACATGTTCTTCAAAAATGATTTCTATTGATTTTTATGAGAAAATATTATAATTAATTTATACCACTTTTTAAACTCTTATTTGATAAAAAGGATATATTTTTTAAATCATAATATCAAAATTATATTATGATGAAATTTTAGGATTTTTCTTAAAATATTGATTTTCCAATGAATAGTGAAAATATTGATTTTTATGTAAAATCGTCATTTCTTTTTAATAAAAAGTCTCATTGTGATTAGAATTTGATATTAATGTAATAGAAGTGCTAATTAATATGATATATTCTAATTAATTACACAATAATTGTCATTATAAATTATTTGGGTATAATTTATTTTAGGGATGTAAAAATGCATTTTTCTATAAACCTTTTTCATAGTTTTTTACGCATTTTTGTTAAAAATGATTTTTACCACTTCTAAAAATTGAATCTTTATAAATTAATTCCATATATCGAATCAGTAGATTAAAATTTGGTAAATTATCCCCTTTTATATTTATTTATTATGAATAATAATTGTATAAAATAGTATTCAACTCAATTAGGGTAAATCAGGTAATTGATGTTAAAAATAATCTTATAAGGACTAAAAATACCTCTAAAATGCCTTTATTATATTTTATAAGTGTTTTTAGAAAATTTACATAACATTTTTATAAAATTATCAATTTAATCCTACATTAATTTTATAATGACCTTAATATGATTTAAAAAACAAAAACAAAATGCCACTCTTTTTTTATTATCATTTTTATTTTTTCCGTTAGGATAAAAAGAGGTTGTGTTCAATAATATATGTATATTTGAAACATTAAAGACCCAAAATTATCCTAAAAATTATTATATCATAATATATGAATATTTATTACATAACATAATGATCTATTAGATAATATTTTAGGTCTAGTTCCCTTGGAAACATAGACACATATACAACTAGTCCATCAGTGAGCTATGTTATCTCCCACTATATTCTTCATAACTACCAACATTATTATAAATATCACACATAATAGATTTCATCATATCCTAGGGAAGTGAAACATAATAACTGGTGATCACATATTCTCAATAAGGGTAAACAAAGTAGATATCAACATATCATGAGCATGTGGGTATGGAAAAATGATAATTACATTTGAAAACCACACCCTACATATCATAGATCATAAATGTGTGTCATGAAATTAATATTGGTCACTCATAAGACATGAATCATAATGAAATAAATAAAACTAAACCTTTACAACATAATAGTTTCATAATTCATAAATATTTGGCATACACATATGCATATAAAATCATGTCCTTTGAAGTTTAATACTCATTGACAAGACTATAATAGTAGAATGGGTTCGCTCCCCAAACCATTGTAGGATTCAAGGTTCACTCCCAAGACAATCATAGTTGCTAGTGTATCATAATGAACTAGGTTAAATCCCCATTAAAGTATTGTTTATATCATGAGATATAAATCTTTACCCAATGCATTAGAGGGAGATATAGGTCCCATATGTAACATAATGAAAATCATACACATGTGTGTGAAAAATCATAAAAAAATAATCATATAACAACCAATGAAATAAAGTAGGTTTTCTAAACATTTCATCATAACATATAATGTGTAAAAAAAATAAGTTTCATAATATTTTCATAATTTCATCAAAGCATAACCCATAGAAAAATTAGCGGGTTTCAAAAGCATTTTATCATGGTAAAACACATGGAAGAGAAATGGGATTCATAAACATCTTGTCATAATAAAAATTATACATTAAAATAACAAATAATAATTTTTTTTTGGATTATATCCCTATTAAATCATAAGTAACATCAAAGGATGACATCTTTTATGGAAAATGATTTTTAAATAAAAATCATGTGGAATGTTTCTTGATGAAAATATACTTTCTTTGAAAATAATTTTTTTTAAATAAAAAATTCATAAAATATTTTGAAAATGATTTTATTTGAAAATAAAATTGAAATATTATAAATTAATCTTCAAATAAAATAATGTTAATGAAATTATGAAATATTTTTCTGGTTGTACATGTTAATACAGTGATTATATTCACATTTTCAGTAAAAGCCAAATAAAACTTGTTTGGAAAAGGCAATGAAGATTACATTCAAGAAATTGTAAAAAAATCAAAAAAGTATAAGAATTTTTTTAATAAATCATGGGTATAATGTTAAAAAAATTGGAAACATTTTTAAAAAACGTGGTTTTTGAAGAAAAACATGTTTTCAACCAAAGAGAGAAATAATGATGGTTTTTCGTAAAAACATAATTTTAAACTATTGACTAAATAAAGAGAGGAAAATGAAGGGTAATCATGTATTATCATGAAAAAACCATATTAGAATAACATTTATGATTTTATTTAGATATATATCATATGATTTCATCATTTCAAGCATAATCATTGACAATCTCAATAGATGATGAGACTATATAACATAAAACCATTAACAATTTGGTATCATTGAATCATTATCCCCATGAAAGAGTGGACTTAAATGAAACTTATAATATAATTAAAATAAATAAATTCATGATATTACATGTCAAATAGGCTTTATATACACCTCATAAAAGAAGATATGTGCATAACATAAAAGATGACTCAAAGAAGGAAAATCGAGACAAAAATCACTTACCTTAAGTCTTGAATTCCTTCATACACATTAAAATGTCTTTTATAATAAATATAAGTTTATTATGAATCTATTACATAACCATAATTATATATTTCATATCATATATGATGTACTTATGGTCTTTTATACCCTTTTATTAACAATTCCATGTTAAAGTCGCATTTTGGGCAATAACTACTTTATTTTTTGTGTATGTTTTGATTTGTTATTTTTTATAATATTACATTTATCATTGTTATATAATATTAATAATGTTAAACATGATATAAATATAATATATACTCATTTTATATTTATCTATAGTAATCCATAAATGTTAGAGATAGAAAATGAAAAACACATTTTAGGGAGGTGGTAGGTCGTATGTACGCAAGAACGTTGTTTCCATTTTCTCAAAGGATTGGAAGAAATAAAGGTAAATTATATATTACTATTATATAATCATTGATATATACTATATATCACATATTTTTATTAAACCCACCCTAATTATGTTCCAAGTAAAGAGTGAACAAGTCACACTACTTCGTGAGGTGGTAGTCCGCCATATGCACGAGTGAAGTTATCATGCTCCCATGGAATGGAAAGTAAGAAGGTATATGAAATGTAATAATTAAATAAGAATAATAATAACATATATATCATATATAAACATTTAATCCACCATTATATCTAGTGGTTAGAGGTGGTTGTGGAAAACAAATAACATCGGTTCGCAATGCGGTAGTCCACCATTAACATGAATGATGATTTTGTATGTCACAACCTGTCCCTCGGAGCTTGTGTAGTGACTAACCCAGCCCACCTTCCATAGTCTAGGGGATGATGACTAGCATCATAAAGGAATATCCCATAAAGGGAAGGCATTTCCATTAAACCTATACACACAGAGATAAGGAAAATTGCACAAAGCTAACCACGAAGGAAGAAAAAGTAATAAAACCACAACAAAGTACCACCACTGAGAGTAAAGTGTGGAAACTGAAATTAAATGTTCCATAATACAATCCCAACTGAAATAAAAGTAAATCAAAAGAATTATAAGATTTAGAGGTCATTCTCCAAGGATCATATCTGAAGGGTGGGTGTAACTCTCCATCAGATGTCACTACAGCACACCACGTTTATCGATCCACCTCTGAGAACCATCATTTCTTGGCTACTCAAAGTCCTAGTAAAGGCTATCTCTCATCTGCACAAGACCCAGTAGGTGCAGATGAAACCCGTGCATGGGTGAGTATAACAGTACATAGTAGGGACCCCAATACCCTCGAAGGTCTCTAGGTAATCCATGAAGGAAAACACCACAAAGGATATACCACATAGGTAATGCCATCAAGAAATATCTCAAACACATATAACAAAGTAAAATATGTATCTCACACTAGGTATAACATAAGTACATAAGTTAATATGATTATTCATAGATCCAGATCATCTTATTATGTTAATAGGCTCTCTTACTGATCCACACAGGGTCGCTAGGTGCTGACCCACATAGGGTTGCTAGGTGTTGACCCACACATACTCGTTATGTGTTGACCCACACAGGATCTCTAGTTATTGACCCACACAGTATCGCTAGGTGCTGACCCACATAGGATCACTATCCATTCTTCACATCATAGCCAGCCACTAGATTCTCTCACTTACCATGCTTGATTATGGGAGGATCCTCTCCTCAATTCATTGGTCATACCTCAATAACCAGGAAGTCCAACATAGAGTAACCCCAAAGAACTGTCTCATTTTAAGGGTCCCAACGCAACAGACAGCTCTTCGAACGGATGCTTGGCCTGTAAGATAAGGGCATTTTGTAAAAAGGGCCCGGTTGGATTTGAGTCTGATATAACCCAGATGTATGGAAAATTCTGCCAAAACTCACATAGAGTATCTCAGAATAACTTCCTCATCAAAAAGTTCCCACCGCCACTGATGGTGCGTCAATCAGATGCCTGATTTCAGAGATTCGTGTGTTTTAGTGAAAGGGTGGCCGATTGTGGAATGACCCGGTCCGACCCGGTCGGACCAACCCGACAAATATGACCTGGGGGTCCCACATACCCCATTTAACATGACCAACTCAACCTAACCCGGTTTGGGTTTGGGTCGGTCTGGTCCGGCCTGGCCAGTGGGCCAAGCCTAATGGGTCTCGTTGGACCTGGACAGGTTTGGCCAGGGGTCTAGCTTCCTGGGTCTCCTAGTGACCCAGTCTCATCCAGATCGGCCCGAAGGGTGTGGGTCCAACCTATTGTCACGGGTCTGACCGACCATCATTGTTCGGACCTATTGGATGGGGGCACAGCCTGCTAGCCCAAAGCACGGCCGCATGGGCGGTTGGTGTTGCGTTGTCTAGTCGGGATGTGGCCGACTACCGTTTTCGGACTTGGTTGCCCCATGGACGTACGGGTCCCTCCTGTTGCGGTCAAGGGACCTTGGCTCTCTATCTTCCCAGATAGCCCAGATGTGGTCCATCCCTCCACGCAGTTCCAGGTGGGTGCCATGTCTCCTCGTTGTCGTCATCGTCGCCAGTGTCGGTGCACCGACGGATTCTTCGGTGGACCACCAGATGCACTCTGGTGGTCCGTTCCTCACGCCGCCTATGCCTACGGCCTCTATGGGGCGTCTTCTTCACCATGATGGTCTCAAACCCTCCTTGTTTTCAATTTTGAAAATACATCCACAAAGAGCGCACATGCAGAAGGGATCAGGCCTTGTTTGTGTCAGCCCGCGCCCTTCGTGTTAGAATTTTATAGTCATGGGGCGGCTCATGGAGGGTAGCTCAATCAAACTATATATAAACTAATCTTGGAACATAACTCCCAAAAAAATCACCTTGTGCATCAATGCATGATTCTTGGATCAACCTGTTCATGTTTTGATCCACGTTCAGCATTTCTAGAATAATAATAGGGACGAACTTGAACAAATTAAACCCCTATCGCTTTGATGTTCATTGCTGCAATGTTACGTCCTTGAGGTTTCAAGACGTCAATGTTGTTCTTCACTTCTAACTCTATTCTTTGAGGTGAATTTAAGATGTTTGAAGTTCATCAGCATTTGTCATTATTTGTTATAGATGAAGTTCGTCGGAGGTTCATCATAGAATCCTCGCAAATTAATTCTCAACTCTTCAACGTGTTCATTAAATAAAAAGAAACTCGTCACAACTTTTATATTATGCTGCACATTACATTGTTATGTTGTTTCATTTATGAAATAGTGTAGCGGTTATGCATGCATAATGATTCATTCAGGGGCTTCCATAGTTGTGCCTCTTCATCGCCTCGTCACCACACTGCAGTGTCATCGTCTTTCGCTCAATGGTACGAAGAAAAATAAAATACCTTTTTAAAGTTATTTTATTAATTTTATGAAAAGTCCCAAAAATTAAATTTTCTTTCTGAACCTTTCCTATTGAAATTAATTCCTATATATGAAATTTGGTGTTTCAAGTTCCAAGTTACCCTTAGATTTTTTATCCAATCACTAGTTCAAAAGTTAGAAAATTCTTCTTGCATGTTTACTGAACGTATCTTTAAAAAGTTCAAAAATCCATTCTGGTCTCACCAAGCCTTGGAATCATTAGCCGTCAAAGTGTGAAGTCTTGAAATGTTTCCATATAATTAAAAAATTACATGGAAATTCTAAGACATTACATTCTCCCCACCATAAGGCATTACGTCCCTGAAATCCAAAACAAGGGCTAATCAAACAAGTGGGGGTAATGAGCAAAAATCTGAGCCTCCCACTCCCATGTACTCTCCTAGAGATTCATGTGATGCCAACGAATGCGTACCAGAGGAATCAATTGTCCATAGAGGACCCGTTCCTATTGATCCTCTATATCCACCAGTAACTCTGCAAACGTTTCCCCATCATCAATGTCCAGCTCACCCCAGTCGATGATGAGGGATGGATCATGCACGTACCTCCTTAGTTGTGACATGTGAAAAATATCATAAACTCGGTGTATATGTGGGGGAAGAGCTAGGTGGTATGCCACCTCGCCAACTCTATTGAGGATCTGGAAATGTCTGATGAACTTCGGAGATAACTTGTCACATTGGGAAAATCATCACAATCCTCATCAAGGTGAGACTCGAAAGAATACATAATCGCCCTCCTCAAGCTCTAAGGGTCTCTGTGTTCTATTAGCATAAGACATATTCCTACTCTGTGCAGTCCTCATCCACTCCTGGATGATCATCACCTTCTCTGTGGTAGCCTATACCAACTCCAGACCCCTGAGTGTTGACTCCCCTTGGTATGTCCAGCTTAGGGGTGATTTTCATGGACGCTCATAAAAGGCCTCAAATAGTGTCATGCCAATAGTGGAGTGATAGCTTTTATTGTATAAAAACTCCACCTGTGGTAGATGGTCATCCCAAATATGACCAAAATCTAGGACACAAGCACGAAGCATGACTTCTAAGGTATGTATGGTCTTCTCTTTCTTCCCATCCGTCTAGGGGTGAAAAATTGTTCTCAAGGGAAGCTAAGTCTTGAACGCTTCCCGCACCCCCTTCCACAACCGAGATGTAAAGCGTACATCACAGTCCAAGATGATAATCTAATGCACCCTGTGAAGTTGCACTATCTCCTAGACATAGATGTGTCACATTCCCTCTATAGATCCCTTCTCTTGGATGGGTACGAAGTGATCCGACTTTGTGAGTTGGTCAATGATCACCCAGATAGAATCATGGCCCCTATACATGCATGGTAACCCCATCACAAAGTCTAGGGAGATACCATCCCACTTTTTCTCTCGTACCTCAAGTGGTTGTGTCAAGACTATTGGGACTTGATGCTCAACCTTCACTTACTAACAAGTGAGGCATTGAGAAATGAACTCTTCCATTTCTTTCATCACCCCTAGACACCAGTACTAACGTAGGAGGTCCTAATACATCTTTTCCACACCAGGATGTACCTCCAAAGGGGAAGTATGGAACTACCTTAACACCTCCTCCTGTAATGTCACTAGTACTAAGGGGTGTCCTCTAAAAAGGATAATGTTCTCCCCACCTATCAAAAATCCATCAGGAACATTTCTTAAGGAAATCTAAGCACGTCAGGCCTCATAGTCAACATCCACAAGTGGTCCCTCCCTAAATCGCTATAAGAGTGAGGTATTGATAGTCATAGACTAGAGGTAAGTTTTTTTATCACTATCCATGAAGGATATGTGCGTCATGGCTAGATTCTATGTCACCTCACTCATCAGCTATAAACCAGACCTCCTATTGAGTGTGTCTTCCACCACGTTCCCATTTCTAGAAGTATAGACTATCTCAGATTCATAGTCTTTGAGGAAATCCAACCATAATTGTTGTCTCAAGTTTAGGTCCTTCTATGAGAAGATATACCTGAGACTCTTGTGTATGTAGTATATGATAAACCATTAACCCATCAAGTAGTGCCACCACATCTTCATGTCAATGACCACTATTGCTAACTCCAAGTAATAGGTAGTGTAGTTCTACTCATACTCCCTCAATTGTCATGAGTCGTAGGTGATCACTACTTGATCCTATATCAATACACAAACCATATTGGTTTTTGATTCATCACAGTAGACTACATACCCAATTACCTCTTCTATTAGTATCAAGATGGGGGCACTCTTCAGTCTCCACCTAAGATTCTGGAAACTCTATTGTCACCTCTCCATCCACATAAAGGGTTGTTCCTTCTTTTCCAAAGCTGACAAGGGTTTTTCTACTTTATAAAAGTCGGGTAAGAACCTCTTATAGTACCCGGACAACCCCAAGAAACTACGCACCTCAGTCACGCTCCTGGGTGGCTCCCAAGAAATAATTTCATCTATCTTCACCGGATCCACTACAACTCTAGACTTTGAGATGACGTGTATAAGAAAGTGGGCATCCAGAATCCAGAACTGTCACGTCAAGAGCTTACCTAAAATATAGTGCTCTTGGAGTGCATCTAGGACTATCTGCAGGTGTGTAGCATGCTCCTTCTCTGATGCTGAGTACACCAAGATGTCATTAATGAAGACTACCACGAAACAATCAAGGTATGGCTAGAAGATCTTGTTCATGAGTCCCATGAACACTACTGGGGAATTGGTCACACATAAATTCATCACCAAAAACTCATAATGTTCGTATCGACATCTAAAGGTTGTCTTTGTTACGTCTCCATCCCGCACTCAAAGATGATGATAGCCTGATATGAGTTCGATCTTTGAGAACCACATCGCTCCCTTCAACTGATCTAAGAGGTCCTCAATCCTCGGTAGTGGATACTTGTTCATTACAGTCACCTAGTTCAGGCACCATAAGTCCACGCATAGCCTTAATCTCTCGTATTCCTTCTTGGAAAAAAACACTAGGGCTACCCATGGATAAACAATGGGCCTTACAAACCCCTTCCTCTGCAAGTCCTCCAACTATACCATCAAATCACGAAGCTCCGTGAGAGCCATTTAATATAAATGTGTAGATATATGTGCCATCCTTGGGTACAAGTCAATGAATAATTCTACCTCTTTGTGAGGAGGTGACATCTTCTTGAAATATATCCTCATACTCGTCCACAACTATAGGAAATCTCAAACTCTCCTTGTTTGTTGTACCGAGGGTGAGGTTATCCAGCTATTGATTTATCGGCTGAACCCTCCTCTGAGAAAGTCTACCTTATATTGTAAAGGTTCCCTTCTCTTCGATAAAGGAAAACCTAGTCCCATCCTCGCGGACACACTGCACTTTTCGCCTAAAATAGTCAATCGGAGCATGGACTGTGAATAACTATTCTATACCAAAGTTGATGTCATAAATCCTCGACGCTGCTACTTGGAGATCCCAGCTGAAGCTATTACCTTCTAAAGTGAGTTCACACTATTGGCACTAGTTTTCAATCATCTAATCCCCTCCTATAGAAATCTATAATCATGAGGATCGAGCCAACAACTCCATCGGAATCTCAGATCCTCGAATGAGGTCTGTGGTAAGGAAGGAGTGACTGGAACCTGTGTCTATAAGAACTATAGCTAAGGTGAATTATAAACATATCATACCTCTAATAATCTCTGGAGTGATGTGGTCGTAGATCTCCATCACCTGAAGCTAGAAATTACCCAGTCCACCTACTCCTAGAGCTCGTGATGGACCTCCTGGGGGTGGTAGTGGTTGTACCTCGAACTATCATCCACCGTATGCCGCTCAACATGCTCCCCTGACACGTCTTTTATCCTACATACCTCCTCGCTCGAACCAATTTTGATGTCTTAGTGGTCCATTTACTTTCTTCTGTTCATCTATACGGGGAGTCGGATAGTCATGAACCATGTTCCCATTTTTTATGCAAGAGTAACAAAATCTTTCCCTCAGATGACCTCCTATACCTTGTGACCTATGAACCTCTGAACATGTGTCCTAGGGTCATCCTTCATAAGTTCTTTCATGTTTGTACTTCTGCATCATCTACCTACTGCCTACTGCAGATGACTTGATCACTTGTATTCTAGTGGTTCCTCTCACAGTAGGTGCATGCTTGGCTAGAAAGTTCTCCACTAGTAGGTATCACTCTATCCCTATAGCATGTGTTAGGATGCTGAGAAAAATCATTGATGCTCTAATATCTTGTCATATCCACTACTCAAAGGTCAGAGCCCTGAATAAAGGGCCTTGTACCATGTCGGTGGAGTAGCGAGAGAGGTAGGAAAACCTCACTGAGTGCTGAACCATAGTAAGGTTTCCCTGTTGTAGGTTCATTAACTCCTAAATAAGCACTATGAATAGTTTTTTTGGTATGAACTCTGCCCTGAATAGGCTCTCTAAGTCTGACTAGACAAGGGTCACCTCCTCGTGTGTCTGTAGTGTCAACCTTCACCATATCCCTAACATTCCCTGAAAAAGGCTAGTGGTTAGAACTACCATCTGGTTTGTAGGTGTCTCTACTAGGAAAAAAAACTCGAGTAACTACCTCCATACAATCCTCAGCTACTTGAGGATCTTCCTCACCTAAACAACTCAGAGGCCTCTATCTCTATAACTCATGTAGTGTGCTCAGCCGGCATGCACTGTCTGCTGGTGGGGCTAGTAGTAACTGATACTCTCCAGCTGGTGGTGATGCTGGTATACCACCTGAAGGTTTTATCATTGTAAGTGTTCCATGCACCAATTCCTCATAGCTTGGTGGACCATCCTTGTGATCTCTCACTGGAATCCTAGATGGATATCTTCGTCGAGGCATCCTGTAGAGAAACAGATGTTCCATGGTCAATAAGTTATACCTGGTGAGCTGAATCAAGAGAGATCAAGAGAAAAAACATTTCCAAAACACATGCAACTAGTGTTTTGATGTACCGAGTTGAAAACAAAATTCAGGGTCCTGGTGTATGGATACGTCAGCCACCGCACCAACACTGGACTCCCTGGACTAAAAGTTGAACTCAATACACTTGACATGATTTCTTGCATTGAAAATTATAGACTCTTTGTTCTTAAGGCATAACTGACCACCCTCTAATACCACTTTTTCACAACCTTTCCCTTGGGGATCGTATCATGACTATCCCAAGCCCTCCTTCCAAAGGCCAGGGGCTGGTGACTAGCACCGAAAAGGAATATCCTGAAAAGGGAAGACATTACCTTTAAACATGTACATACACATATAGGGTAAACTGCACAAAGCTAACTATGAAGGAAAGAAAAGTAAAACAACCACCACAAATACCACCACTGAGAGTAAAGTGTGAAAACATAAATTAAAGGGTCCAAAATACAAGCCCAACTAAAAGGAATGTGCATAAAAACACGTACATGCTTCGGAGGTCATCCACAAAGAATCCTACCTGAAGGGTAGGTACAACTCTCTTTTAGATGTCACTAAATCACACCAAGTCTATCGATCCACCTCTGACAACCATATAGTCCTAACTCCCCAATGTCCTGGTCTTCAAAGATATTTGTCCTCTGCACAAGACACAACAGGTGCGGGTGAAGCCTATGCAGGGATGAGTATAACAATACTTTGTAGGGACACCAAGACCTTCGAATGTATCTTAGTAATCCAAAAAGGAAAACACCAAAAGGAAATACTAAAAATTTAATACCACAAAGAAAGATCTCAAAAACATAGCACAAAGTAAAAGACATAGCTCACACAAGGTATAAGTTAAGTGCAGAAGTAAAGATGATTAGTCGTAGATCTAGATCATCTTATTCTATTTAGAGGCTCTGTTTTTTATCCACATAGGGTCTCTAGGTGGTGACCCATATAAAATCACTAGGTGATGACCCAAACATGATTTCTAGGTGCTGACCCACACAGGATCACTAGGTACTGACCCACACAGGATCATTATTCTTTCTTCACATCACAGTCATCCATTAGATTCCCACACTTAGCACGCTTGATTCTAGGAGTATCTGCTCCTCAATCCATCGGTCGTACCTCAACTGCCATGAATTCCTACATAGATTAACCCCAAAGGATTGTCTCATCGTAAGGGTCCCAATGCAACAGATGATGTGTCAAATGAACACCCAAAATACAAGATATAGACATTTTTATAAAAGGGGCCTAGTTGGATTCAAGTCCGATCCAACTTGGACATGCTCCAACATCCCCTAAAACTCTTGTAGAGTATCTAAGAAGGTCTTCCTCATCGCAAGGGTCCCACTGCCACTTACGGCCCATCAATCGGCTGCCCAATTTGAGAGATACAGGTGTTTTAATGAAATGAGGACCAGTTGCATCTGGGCTTGGTCCGACACAGTCAGACCGACTGGACCAACCCAGCCTGGGGTTCCCACATACCCCATTTTAACTTTACAGACTTGACCTGACTCGATTTGGGTTTGGGTTGGTCTGGTCCAGCATGACCAGTGGGCCAGGACCAATGGGCCTCGCTGGACCTGGCCTGGTTTGGTCGGGGGTCCATCTCGTCGAGTCACCCGGTGACCCAGCCTAATCCGACCCATCCCTAAGGGTGCAGGTCTGGAATGTCGGCATGGTTCCAACCCACTGGCATGGGTCTGGTCCATTGGACCATGGTTCTGGCCCACTGGTTAGGGGCGTGGCCCGCCAGGCCGAAGCCCGGCCGCATGGGCGGCCGGTGGTGTGTCATCCAGTCGGGACACGGCTGACTACTGCATCTAACCTTGGTTTCTCCGTGGGAACACGGGGTAATCTTACCACATTCAAAGGAGTACAGATCACCAGCCTCCCGGACGTCCCAAACACGGGCCATCCCTCTAGACGGGCGCTGCGTCTCTCCGCTGTCGCTGCAGTCGGTCGGTAGCCTGTTTTCTCATTGTTTGGCATGCGGTCGACTTCACCGGTAGATTCTTCATCGGACTACGAGACATGCTTCGGTGGTCCATTCTTCATGATTACTATTCCTATGGCCTCCGAGGAGCATTTTATTTACCATGAAGGTCTCAAATACACCTTGTTGTCGATTTGGAAAATCCGTTCACAAAGAGAGCACATGCGGAGGGGCTCGGGCCTTGTTCGTGTCGGCTCATGCCCTCTACGTTAGAAGTTTATAATCATGGTGAGTCTTTGGGATTGTGGCTCAATAAAGCTAGAGATAAACTAATCACAGGTAATAACTCCGAAAATAAAAGTCACCCTCTTGCATAAACGCATGACTCACTGATCAACCTATTCGTGGGTTGATATGTGTTCATCATTTCAAGAATAAGAATGAGGAACAACTTGCACAAATTAAATCCCTAACTCTTTGACATTCATTTCCACAACATTATGTCCTTGATGTTTCAATACTTCAATGTCGTTCATTGCTTCAGACTCCATTATTCAAGGTGCATCGAAGATGTTTGATGTTCATCGGTGTTTTTCGTTCTTAGTTGGAGAGGAAGTTCGGTGGAGGTTTATCATAGAATCCTCGCAGTTCAATTCTGCACTCTCCAATGCGTTCATTTAATAAAAAAACAAATCGTAGTGTTTTTGTTACACTCTGACATTGCATCGTTACGCTATTTTATTTATGAAACAGCAAAGCGGTTACCCTTGTATAATGATCCATCAAGGGGATTCTTTAATTTTCCCTCATCGTCTCCTTGTCACCTCACTGAAGCATCACCATCCTCCACTCAATGGTACGAAAGAAAAATAAAATAACTTTTAAAGTTATTTTATTATTTTTCCGAAAAGTCCCAAAAATTAACTTTTCTGACTGACCCTTGCCGGTCGAAGTTAAGTCCTTTCTAGGCGAATCCCAGCATTCCAAGTTCAATGGTGCCCTTGGATTTTCGATCCGATCACCAGTTCAAAAGTAAGAAAATCTCACTCACATGCTTACTAAACGAACCTTAAAAAAAATTTCAAAACTCTATTTTAGGCTCAACGGGTCTCAGAATCCTGTGTCGTTAAAGTGTGCGGTCTCAAAATAACTTCATTTAATTAAAAAAAATACATGGAAATTTGGAGACATTACATTTTATCCCATTTTATGGAAGAATAAATGGATATAGGTTATTCCATTAACATAATAACATATAAGTATATTGGAGATACAAGTTTCATTATTTTATAATAATATAAGAGTTTTTTAAGGATATATAAGAAGTAAAAAACAACAAATTAAAATCATTACCTCTTCTTTAGACAACCTCTTTAGGTTTAACCTAAATCCTTCCTAGATTAGATTTACGATCTAATTAATGCCTCTATAATGTGTTTATTTATTTAAGTAATACATTTGGGTAGGTATTGGCCGAACCAAATGGTTTTGGAAGTGTGAAGTGGATTGGGGAATAGGTAGCCTTTTATAAGTGAGGTGAGTGGAACAAATTTAATTTTTTGAAAAGAAAAAAATGTACCCATGTTTCTAACCATTCAAAAGGCTCCAAAAATTACAATTTTCAAGAATAAGCAATTATAAGTCAAGAATATGGCTATAAAATTGGTTTCTAACATGTTTTTCCCATTTTTAACCCTTATCTTATGAGTTTAACCCCCGCTAAACCCATTTTTACCTTAATTGTGGTAAATGGTTTTTTCGGGTTTTACTATTCATTATCCTCAAAAACTGCATTGAAATTATTAGATATTATAAATTTGGAAGATTCCAAATATATAATCAATTTTCTCAAACTCAACTCAAATAAGATGAAAATTTTAATTTAAAATTAAACCCATGGGTATAATAAGAAAGTTGTTTTCCAAAGAGAAAACGTTCAAAATATTAAAAAGTATTTATATCAAAATCCAATATAAAAATGATTTTAATGACCTAAATTGGATTAAGAAATATATAAATGAAATAATATAACTTTTAAAACACTTTTAAAATAAAAAAATATCCTTCTAAATTCTTTAAATGAAAAGGCTCTTTTCCATAAAAACCAGTATTTTTCATTATTCATCAAAAGATTAATATTTTCAAAGAAATCTAAAAAAATCCCAAATAAAATTTTAACATGATGATTTAAAAAATGAACTTCATTTTTTAAAATAAATATTCTAAATGTTCTAAAAAAATTATTTATTTATTCAAAAAATTAAATAAAAACTTTTTTTTGAGAAATTGTATTTTTGAAATATATATACCTATAAAAATTAAGTATTTTTTATCAATATGTTTTATTTATATAAAACCATTAAAATTAATATTTTAAAAGAAGTAATTACTATTCATTTCTCTAATTATAATAGTTATGTTATAATTTTCACATTTAAATAATAATAATAATAATAATAATATATCATGGTTTGTTAAAACTCAGTGTTGAGTGTAACACATTCTAAACTTAATGTTGCATGAAATTCAAGATAAACATAGTGTTATGTGTCATGAAATCTATAAAATAATTTTAATTTATTCCAAAATAATTCATAAAAACTTTGGGTGTTACATTATAGTACCCTTAAAATGAATTTCACCCTTAAAATTCATCAATCTAATACAAAAAAATAAGGTTACGTATGCACCATAAATTACTCAGATTACTACATAGCTTCTTAAAATTGATGGTTTCAACAAAAAATTACAATGTGTGTGGTATTATTTCCAAAAAATATATTTATTCGATCCAAAATCATTATAGTTGTTCCTCATAAGAAAGATATTTCTCTAGTGGTATAATCTATCAATTTAGAATGTGTGAAGTATTAGGTATTCAATTCCTCGAGAGAGATACATGGAAGACATCATGAACTTGAGATAGGTTTAGTGGAAGTGCCAATCGATAGGCTAACATCTAGATATAATCAATAATTTCAAAGGGATAGATATAACTAAGGCTTAGTTTCCCCTTCTTTTCAAATATCATTACCATCTTCCATGTAGAAATTCTTGTAAACACCTTGTCCCCAACTTCAAACTCTAAATCACATCATTGATTGTTAGCATAACTTTTCTGTTGAATTTGTTCTGCCCTTATATGCTGCTGAATGGATCTAACATTCTCTTACATTTCCCTAGCTATCTTAGGTACCAATATCCTTCTTTCTCTAACCTCATCCTTGTACGTTGGAGTTCTAAAAATCTATCCATATAGGGATTTATAAGGACCAATCTAAATTCTTATGTTAAAGTTATTATTGTATGAAAATTCAACTATAGATAGGTGTTGATACCAATAACCTTTAAAATATATAGATCACTATCTAAACATATCATCTATGATTTTTATTATTCTCTCATACTATCCATATATTTTAGGATGATACAGAGTATTGAACCACAAATTTGTATTAAGAGCTTTCTGAATAATCATCTAGAACTTTGAGGTAAACCATGTGTCCCAATTAGACACAATGGAATGTGGTACTCCATAAAATCCTACCACTTCCTTAATGTATCTCCTATATAGATGTTCACAAGAGAAATATTCTCTAATAGTGATTAAGTGTGGATAATTTTTAATACAATCAACTATAACCCAGATAACATTATGCCCTTTTTAAGTTTTGGGGAGTCTCTTGAAAAAAATACATGGTGGTGTTTTTCCCATTTCCATTATAGTGTAGGTAATGGATGTATCATCCACTTATACTTTTGTCTCTCACCCTTAGTTTTCTAACATACCAAATACTGAGATACAAAATAAGTGATACCTCTCTTCATGTCATCCCACTAGAAATACTCTTTCAAATTTATATACATGTTTTATCATCTAGGATGAATAGATAATTAAGAATAATGAGCTTCCTCTAAAAATTAATTCTTCAAATATAGTATTGAAAAACTTATCATTCCATCATGATCCAATTAAAACTTAAGAACATTTATAACCTTCTTTTGAAGCTCCGCTTATTCCTTCTGCACCTATTTAATGTTCACTTAGATAAATGGTTAAACATTAAATTAAGAAAGATATTATTTATACCCTTCCTTCAGGATTTCTAGATCCATCCTTAGAAAGTCCAGAAATATTGAATATTTTGTGATCCTCATCATGGATAATCTTGCATGATCCTTTCAACTTAATACATCATCCACCTTGTTCACTTTCCCAGGGTGGTAATGTATTGAGCAATCATAATATTTAATTAGCACTTACCATCTTGTTTAGTGAATATTCAACTCCTTTTGTGTGAATATATACTTTAAACTTTTTTATCAGTATATATATCTCACCTTTCTCTATAAAGATAATTCCTCCATATCTTTAATTCAAAAAATACCACAACTAACTTGAAATCAAAATTTGGGTAATTTTTCTAATGAACCATAAATTTCTGTGAGGAAAAATCTATAACCATGTCATTATGCATAATGACGCAACCCAGTCCCTTCTTGGATTCGTCACAATAGATTTCAAACCTTTCTCTACTACATAGTAATGTGAGAATAGGTTCACTGACTAATCTTATCATCTGTTCTTTGATATTTTCCTCACATTCATATGTCCATAAGAAGTTTTCTCCCTTTCCACTAAACTTATTGAGTGGGTTAGATAATCATGATAAATTTCCCACAAACCATTGTTATATCCAAATAAACCATGAAAACTAGGGATCTTAGTCACTATGGTTAGTCTAGGCCAATATTCAATAGTCTCTATCATTGATGGATCTACTGATATACCCTATATTGAGATTATATAAAATAAAAAATGAATCCTTTTACAGCCAAAATTTACACTTTTAAAAGTTTTCATATAGTTCCTCCCTTAGGAACTTTAGTACAATTCTCATGTGTTCTTCATGTTCTTACTTTATCTTTTAATAGATAATAATATCATCTATAAAGTCTACCACAAACTTACCAAGGTATTATCTAAAGACTCGATTCATTAAATCCTTAAATATATTGGAGGATTTAGTAAGACTGAATGGCATTTCTATATATTCAATATGTCCATACGATATATGGAATATTGTCTTGCATATACCCTCATTCTTGACCTGTGATTTATGATATCCAGAACAAAGTTCAATCATGGAAAAGTATTTAACTCTGTGTTGTTGATCAAATAGGTTATCAATATGGGTTAGTGGCTACTTGTTCTTGATTGTGATCATGTTAATCTCTCGATAATAAATACATAGTCACGTCAATCTATATTTATTTTTAACAAAATGAATAGGTGAACCCAAAGGTGAAATGATTGGATTAATGAATGCCTTATCAATATTCTACTAGATTTTATTCTTCAATTCCTATAACTCAATTGAGGTTATTATATAGGGATTCTTCAAAATAGGTCTGGAACCAAGAATGAGTTATATTGAAAACTCAACTTATCATTTTTGTAGATAGATATGAAACACTTTTATAAAGACATAAATAAACTCCTACATAAAAGAAATATCATCAATGTTTAGTTTCTCCCCAACCATCTAAGATAAACAACCCTCTTTAATAGAAATAAAAACCAATATAGTTGATTTGACATTCATTTGAAGTTCATATTTATCATCACATTAATGTATGATCATAGGTTGGCTTAGAATATTTAACATAACATCCCTTCCTTATAAATTAATGTTTGATTTAAGTATAGAAATAAAATACCTTCCTAAGATAACATCAAATTAAACCATAGGAATAATGACAAGATTTATAGGAATCATTATCTCAAAAACCTCAACTGGAGTGGAATCATATACTTGAGATGAAATCATCATGTCATTTGGGGTTTACACTACTAATTCTACAGTTAAACATTTAGATGGAATTTTTATACCCTTATAAAATTATTCATATATGATATAATGGTAAAATCTATAGTCAAATAAGATGTTAGTAGTTATAGAGTGGATGGTAAGTATACCTTTCACAATTTTATTATTTAACCCCTTATTAGAAATAGAAATTTAATGAGATTTCTCTTTGTATCTTGGATTAAGAGGTTGTTGATGTTGATCATAGGCATTAAAATTTGAGTTTGGGAACTAGTTATCATAATTCCTATACTACCTATATTTGTAACATTGGGTTGTGTGTGGAGATTTCTATGGAGATTTCTTTATATTTACATCATTAGATAACCTGTTCCCATCACTTAAAAATTCGATTACCTGATGACCTTCTTTTCCACAATTAAAACATTTACTAGTACCCATAAGACAATTTATTTTATTTTTCCTTCTACACTTCAAGCATTAAGGAAATTTAATATTCTTCTCTCCATGGTTTTTAGAGTTCACTATTAACTCCATCTTCCTTTTCCTATTAAAACAATGAGATTAAGGGGTAACTCCAATATCCATTTTCACCTTAAGAGCACATCTAATGATTTCTTCCTAACTACCAAAGTCCATTATGTATAACACCATTTAAAGACTTGGATTTAAGTAATTGAAGAATTGATCATACTTAACTTCTATTTGGATGATAATTCCAAATGCATACATCACAATTTTTGTTAAATTTTCCTTATAGGTACCAACAGATTCATCATCCTTATGCTTTAGCTCCATAAATTCCTTCACTATTTTTTGTATAAATAATATGAGGGAACTACTTATTTAGAATTAAGCTCTTAAATTCATCCCACTCAATGGAGCAAATTTCATCATGTTCCCTTGTATTCTTGATGAAATTACACCATTGATCTACTTTACCTTCCAAATGATATAAAACAAAAATGACTTTTCCATGTTCTGAACATAGGATAATGGAAAATATATTTTTTTGGTACTGATATATTTCTTAGCAACTATAAGGTTAGTGGATCCAATTAAGGAAGGTGGAAATTTTTTAATGAAGGAATCAATAAATAAAATTCCCTCTTCTTCTCATTTTGAAGTTCGGTATGATTAGTGGATTTAGAATATTGTGTGAGCACAACAATGAGATTTTTCATTCCATCTTTCATAAATTTTGGCTTCTCAAGAGTATAAACATTGAATTTTCTATCACACTTTTCATTAACATGGTTCCTTCTGGTTTTATCTATTGATTAGAACCAAAAATAATAGTGTAAGAAACAATAATTGTAGTGGGGAACCACATAATCTTGAAAAAATAATTTATAGGATATCTAAATCATGACACCTTCTTTTAAATCTATGAAACCTTAGGATTAACCTAGGTCATTCATGGTCACTATTTGAATCATTCATGATTTTTCCTAAAGAGTTTATGGATTTCCAAAGCATATCCTCTAGAATTATCAAACTAGGTGTTCAGAAAGGCCCATTTTTGGCATTAAGTGACAATCGAGTCTAGCTCAATTCACCCTTTTTATAATTAATACCACTATGTACCTCTATATCATAGCCACATCAAATTTTAGTATCCATACATGGATGGAATTACTTGGAAATCACTTTCTATATCCTATACCAAAATTATAGTATATTTTCCTATGTTTATAATCATCCTTAGAATTATAATTATATATCCTTAGACATATCCTTAGGGATCTCACTAAATTGTTCACATCCTAGTTTTCAAAGGCTAACTACACCTTTCTCTGATAACAATTATATAGATCCAAACATATCATAAATAAATATTATATATTAACATATGAATATTCCTTAAATAACATAATGATAGATGTTAGAATCATCTAGGTCTAGTGCCTTGGAAAACTTGGAAACATAAACAACAAGTCTATAAATGAGCAAAGTAATCTCCCGCTATGTTCTTAATAACTTGTACCCTTATCATAAGTATCATATATAATACCTTTCATTATAACCTTGGGAAATGAAACCTAATAAAGGGTAAGCTCAAATACTCATTAAGGGTAAATAATGGAGATATCAACATATCATGATAATAAGGGTATGATAACATGATAATAACATTGAAAAAACATACCATGTATGTCATAGATCATAAACTTGAGTCATGGAATTAATTTTGGAAGTTTATAAGACATCAATCATAATGTAATCAAAGAACATGAACCAAGAGAACATAAAATTTTCATAAGGAATAGATTTTTCACATACACATAAGTAGAGAAAATTATTTCCTTAGAAGTTAAATGATTATTTATAGGGTTATAATATTGTAATGGGTTTATTCCCCAAACCATTATAGTAGTCAAGGTTCACTCCCAAGACTGTCTTAGTGGATATATTCCCTTAATAAGCTGGATTCACTCACCATTCCAGCCCTGTTTATCTCTGGAGATATCAAACGTTACCAAATGCATTTGAGTGAGAAATAGGTCCCAACAATCTTATAATGAAAATCATACATATATATGGCACAATATCATAAAATATACATCATATTAGAAACCATGAAAAAAATGGGTTTCATAAATATTTCATCATAATTGTAGTGTCATGCCATGGATTCCACTCAGTAATTGTCTAAGACAATGTCCATAAGACCTCAAGCATGCCTCCTCGAATGCTAGAGGATGCTGACAAAAAGTGAGGCCCTGTGGTGTTTCCATGGGGATATTATGCCCTCATAAATCATATTGAGCATAGTAGAAAACAATAGATAATAAATAGTGGAATCATAAATGTGAAACATACAGCAGCAAAAATAATGGAAATAAACCAATCAATATAACTAGAAATTCATTAAATGAATAACAAGTATATATAATATAATGATTATTCTACACAAAAATGAATATTCAGGGGTGGGGGAACATGCAAATACCACTTTCTACAAAATATACAAAAAGGCCAAAAACTGCTAAATCAAGCATCATGAGCATGGGCTTGGTCTTCTTCCCCCATACTCCATCCTAGAACTGAAAATCAAGCATTTAAAGTAGGATGCTTCCCTTTATCAATATTTTCATTCATAAAGTTTACTCGGGTACCAAAGGTATCCCAAGTATGGTGTGTGATAAAATCCCAATAGGCCACCACCAATGGTGTCTATGTCAATCCATTCATGAAATATAAAAATAATAGTGTTCCATAAATAATAAATAAAAAATAGAAATAAATAAACCATAATAGATTTTGATAGGACACCCATCCAATTAACCTGCTTTGGTCTAAGCTAGTGAGTTTGAACAAAGGGATAATATGAAGGTAAAGTGAGTGATAATATATATAAGAAGATGGATTGTACCCAAGATTGTAATTGGGCTTGGAGGATACATCCCAAGATTTCCAAAACTAAGGATCATTTATTATTTAAAAACATTCAATTATTTTTTAGATTAATTTAAACATATTTATAAATATTACAAGTCACTCTAAGCTCATTCATGGTAATTCAGAAGGAATTTCCAAGTATCTCACTAGGGGCTCAGTAAAGTTTTGATGTCTAAGGAGTCTATCCAAGGTGACCCAAGAATAAAGTCCCAATTTTTACTCCATGCATGGTGTGAATACAACACAAACTAACCTCTAATTTCATACCTCGTATCATACATAGGGGCCCAATTCTCTCTTATTTCATGGTAGAACCATCATGCCAACAAGCTCATGCAAGGGGTCTCCCCTAGGGAACTGGTGTCATTCATCTTGTGGTAAAAATATAAAATACATGGAGAGCCTATTATAGGCATGGATAATGTCACCCCAGCATGTTTAAAAAGCATTAACAATTATAAAAAGAAGGAACGAAGAGTCCATCGGGGGGGTTTTAATTCGAAACCCCTTGTATCACCCTCAATGCTAAGGTGAAACATCTAATGAAATAATGAATTTATAATAGAATAGGAAAATTGGTCAAGTCATTTTTTATTTGGAAATCCATTATGTCATATAGTATAAGGCATATGACCTGAAATCATGTTCCATTCAATTAGTTCAATAATTTCATTTATGGTATGGGTGTAAGGTCATATCCCATGATTCATCACCCTAATAAATTTAAATTATACCCATGGTAATTTATTATGATGAAATACCACTCAAGGGTTTTTAAATAAGCTATGGAAAAGGGGAAAATAAGAATCAAAGTTGAACCACACCCATTGGGGTGGCATAAATCAAGGTGATCAACCCAATGGGTTTATTCTTTGCTAGCTTGGGCCGAAATTGGAAAGGTAAGGATTTCAATTTAATTTAATTAAAAAAATGTGATACCAAAAAGTTCCAACTCACAGCATGTTGGTGCATAAAATATAACACACCCAAATGAGGGTAAAGAACCTAGACCACCTACCTTAGCCTCTTAGATCTTCCCTCATCTAGCATCAACCTTTGATTCAAGCTAAAATAGAAGAAATTAAATAAAACATCAAATGAACTAGAAATGTGGAAAATGATCCTACACTGAGATATAAAAATAGTGGATCAGAATAACTTGAAATAGACTGGATTGGATTTTGGAGATTACCTCTAGCTTCCCGATGGATCTGACGATGAGAAAAATGAATTCTGTATGGAGGAGTTATCAGAGAACCTAGTAAGAGAGAAGAGGAGGGATTTGAGCATGATAAGAGGAGGATTCCACTGTAGAAAAAGGAGAAATTAAGAAAGGGATTTAACAGAATTAGATAGGATAAAAATATAAATTCACCATAAAATATAGGGGTGTACGATTTGGCTGCATGGTCGGCCAAACCATGCACCGAACGTGCGCCAATACACTGCTTCAACGGGGAACCTCGTATGGTTAGGCACACCGTTTATCTAACCATGAACAAATTATGATAAATTTCTCTATC
Organism: Viscum album; assembly: GCA_963277665.1. Taxonomy (NCBI): domain Eukaryota; kingdom Viridiplantae; phylum Streptophyta; class Magnoliopsida; order Santalales; family Viscaceae; genus Viscum; species Viscum album. Next base: position 677,188,839 of record OY728158.1, on the reverse strand, counting down.
CAAGATGTTTGTAGCACCGCATAGCCATGTGATTGGGTTTTCACGATTTCATAAAAATTGTGCTACCCATTGAAATCTATTATCTACAACCACATAGTTTAGGGAAATCAATTAGGTTGGGCTACACGGTTTCTACTAACCATGTGGCCCAGTCTGGCTCTTTAAATCTTAGGGATTTATGCTCCAAACGAGTCTCATACATCCCTGATACCTCTTTAAATCCCTTAGGAAACATTATTAGGTCCCAGAAAAGGAATATAAACCAAAAAAATTGTTTTTAATTAAGAAAAAAGTCACGATATTACAAAATCCCCTACTTAAGACAACTCGCCACTAAGTTTTCCTTAATTGGGTAGTGGAACATCATATTCTAAGAAGAGCTTCATCCACTACACACATACATCAGCCTCTTTCTCCCTAATCTCATTATGTATGTGTCTATGCAGATATAGCACTCAGACCAGAGGAATATAACTTCCTTAGAGAACCTTAATGCTCTGATCAATGATACATAACGAATTCTCCTCAAAGGAAGCATCCATCTCCAGCTCAACATCTTTAGGGTCAAAAGAATGATATAAGTTAGGATAATACTATTGAAGTTGTGACATGTGGAAGACGTCATACATGGAATGGTACCTATGAGGTAGTCGCAACTGATATGATATCAGCCCGATTTTCTCCACTATCTCAAAATGCATGACATATAGAAGTGATAACATGCCATATTTCTGAATTCTTCCTTGACCCAATTTAGGTGATACATGAAAAAATTCCTGATGTCCCATCTCAAACTTTGGAGGTCTACAAAAATGATCGGTATAAGACATATTACTAGAATAAGATGTAGTCATATACTTCTGAAATATCTATAATTTCTCTGAAGTCCCCTTCACAAGACAATGAACCAGTAGAGCTACCTCACCTGCCTCTAATCGGCATAGAGGTGAACAATATGGTCTACAGTAAATGACCTCGTACAGATCCATTAGAATCATTTCATGAAGGATATTATTGTAGTCAAACTCAAACAGAGGGATATTCTTTTCCCATAAACCTCCAAAATAAATAATGAAGAATCAAAGAATATCTTATAACACTCAAATCATCTTTCCAGACTACCTGAAAGTCTGAGGGTGATATGTTGTACTCATCAGAACCAAGGAACCCGATTCCTATTCTAACCCTTTCCATAACCACAAACTAAACTGGACATCTTGTTCTGAAATGATATAATGGTGAACACCATGAATTCTTAGTATCTCGTGGATGTATATCTTTCCTAATTCATCAATAGAGAAGGTCTCCCAAATTAGTAGAAAGTGTGTGATCTTGTTCATCCTTTAAATGATCACTCATATTGCATCAATTCCTCAAGGGGATATTGGAAAGCCTATCACAAAATCTAAGGTGATGTTATTCCTTTTCCACTCAAGAATGGAGAGAGGCTGTAAAATTTTAGTAGGTCACTAGTGCATGCCTTTACCTAATAACATGTGGAACACTGAGTGATAAATCTTGTTATCTTCCTCTTCATACCTGGCCACCAATATTGAAAATGAATATCTCAGGACATCTTGGTAATATCAAGATGAAATTCCCAAACAGAGACATGATATTCTTTCATAAACTCTTCCCATATATCAGAAGGCACCCATACATGGCCACAGAATATTAGGTTTTTACTTCCATCAAAGACCTTTCCATGAGGTGGGTTCTCACCTATGACACTCTCCATCAACACAGGGACCTCAGAATTAGATAACTACCTCATCCAGAGCTACTCTAGAAGGAAGGATGTCACTCCAAGAACTGCTAATACTAGTTTCCCATGTTGTCCTTGAACCTCAATATGCATCTCATAAAATAGATCCATCAACAGCCACTCACTGATGGAATCCTTAATGGCTTGTGTCTGAGTCTTCGAGCTCAAATAATTAGTTATGGAAATTCCCTTTCAGTGTGTGTAAGGAATCTCAAATTCGAACAATTGTAGGTATTCTACCCACCTGTACTTCTCCAGATTCAAGTCTCATTGTGTAGAGATGTATTTGAGACTTCTATGGTTGTGTAAATGATAAAACACTCACCCAAAAAGTTGTGCCTCCAATAACATAGAGCATGAACCATGAAATATATCTCAAGGTCATGCATAGGATATTTTTATTGATGATTCTTTATCTAGAAGGACCTGTATACTACAACCCGATCAACTTCCATCTGAAATTCCCCTAGCCTGATTCCTGAAGCGTCATAGTAAATAGTATAACTTATTCAAAGCTCAAGAAGAATTAGAAACGTCTCTGAATTCATTCTCCCATTTAACTCTTTAAAACTTTTCTCACATGCTTCAATCCATTATAATTTTACACTCCTCTTGGTCAATCCCATAAGCAGTGCTTCTAGATTTGATAATTCCTGGATTATATATCTATAATAACCATATAACCCTAATGATATATATATATATATCAAACATGTTATTAGGATGATCCCAAGAAACCCCAACACTCACCTTATATGGTTCAATAGATACATCTGCCTCAGATATGATATGACCCAAAAGGACAACCTTGTTGATCCAAAAGTGGAATTTATTGATCTTGAGATATAGCCAGTTCTCTTGTAGTGTATTCAACATGATATTAAGGTGATTTTAATATTCATTTGTACTGAGTGAATACCCTAATATGTTGTTTATGGATACCACCACAAATTAATTAAGATATAGGTGGAAAACATGATTCATCAATTCCATGAAGACTGCCAGTGAGTTCATTAGACCGAATGGCATGACCAGATCCTCATAAAGACTGTACCTACTCTATAATATTGTACATGGTATAAATTATTTCCTTGCATGAATATAATGGTAAAATGAACTAAAATACATCTTAGATAAAATGGTTTCTCCTTGGGTTTGGTCGAAGAGGCCGTCTATATGAGGACGTAGATACCGGTTATTTACTGTAAGTTGGTTCAGTTGGTTGTAATCCATACACAGTCTAAGGTTACCATCATCCTTCTTGGTAAATAGGACTAGTGAAGCTCATGGAGGTGTGATGGGTTGGATAAAACCCTTAGCCCCTTGATCTTCAAACTATTTCTTGTGTTCCTGGATCTCTGTAGGTGTCATCATATATGGAGGAATGGAAACCAGTGCCACACTAGGCACAATATCAATAGTGAACTCGATCTATCTCTTTGGAGGTAATCCAGGTAAATAATCTTAGAAGAAAACAATCCACAACATGAGTTAATTACACAAACTGCATTCCATGCTCACTCAAAAAGAGACTATCCATCTAGGTTGTCACTCTACCTAGCCCAGTACGCTTGAGTCTAGCTCGAATTTCTTAGATATCCCATTGAACCTTATGGATATATGTACTACACTTGGGTGATATGAAAGAACCCTGAGGGTGATAAAAATCCACCTAGTTTCAATAAGGCACAAGCTTGTCTATACTGAGGATGATGTCAAAACTGGTCATATTAAGGATAAATAAACTCCAGAAAATGTGGTACCCACCTATCTCAAGGAGGAACTCCTTACAATAGTGTATACCCTCATATTTAAATCCTAGTGGTGTGTTAAGGGTCATAGCACCACCGGAGTATCCTATCACTAGGTCCAGACATCCCATAGTTGTAGCAGATAGAGAAGAGTGTGATACACATATATCAAAAAGGGATAAAACTAGAGTGGAGGCTACCAGAATAGTACCTATAACTATAGGAATCCATAGACTCTACTCCTCGGGTGTGGGATACACTACATAAATGTGGCATGAATTATGGCCCTGAGATGATACCTGAGTAGCCTAAGTAGGTCCACTCTACTGAAGCTAAAACTCTGAGGTCTGACCACCTTGGCCAAGAGCACCTTATCTACCTAAAAAGGCTGTAGAATTCAAAATTCCATCATGGCATGGTGTCGCTGATCCAAATCCTAAGGGAGGTATTGGTACAGAACCCTACTCACTTGACACTGGTGGAAAGGATTGGCAAAAACATTAGAGGTGAACTATCCTGCTGCAAGACCACACTCAATTAGGTTCCTCATACACAATGGATTTTTATGTCCTGGCTTGATTCACTAGTGAAACGCCACCTAGTTTTTGGTGTGTGTCACCTAGATGGTACTACCCCCACATCAATCCTCGAAACGGAACTTCCTACCACTAGATAAACCAATAATCTTCCTATAATATGAGTTTCCTTGTTTTTTTGTTGCCTGATTCCTTCAAGTTTTTCTTAGGGATGATGTCCTGGTTAACTATTTCTAAAATGCTGGTTAGCTGAAAGATGTTCACCTATGATCAGATGGAATATTCAATGATATCCTCAAAACTCCAAGTAGTAGTCAGCTCATCACCAATAAAAGTAGGTGTGAAGCACTATAATTTGGTGAAGCGAGCTGATTACTCCATCACTTACATGTCACCTTTATGAAGGTGCATAAATTCATAAACATAATCTATTCACAAGGTTTGTGGAAAGAAATAGTCAATGAAGGATATCTGGAAGTCTACATAGACCATACCCTGATATTGACCATCCTAAATCAAAAAATACCACCAAATCTATGAGGAACCACATAGAATATAGGTCACAAGTTTTACCCTCCTCTTTGGAGGCATCTCAATATGTTCGAAGAAAGAGAGAAAATCCTCCATCCATGATTCAGAAGCCTGAGGTCCCCATCCCCCCAAGAAGGTGGGAGGATGTTGCTGCAAGAACTCATGCATCAGCTCTTCCATAAAAGGGGTAGATTGGGGATCACCCTATATAGACTACACAAACCAAAGGAAACTTTATTGAACTGAGCATCGGTTCCTAGTTGAATATATGTAGGAGGTTCTTTGGGTGGCACTTTAGGAGGTATCATGGGTGGCTTAGATCCCACCACCTCAGAGTATGTTCATCTCCACTCTCTTGGAATATAAAATGAGGTTTTCATGGTTTTTTGGCTTTATAATTTCCATGAACATGCCTCAAATATGATTTATAACATAGGTAATGTGATAAAGAAGTACAGGTACAAAGCCTGACTATAAGCATTTTATAACCCTTAGCTTATTCAGGAGCTAAATCTAGCTGATAAGAATGAGTATCATAAGGATTATATGAGACATGGAAAATCTCCCGATATTAATGTCAGGTCTAGGTAAAGGTCTCGCACGTCACATTAGATTTTCTCATATATGGAGTGTTAAATGTAAGGTATAAAGGAAAACACCCTTTACTTTTTATTCTACATCCTCATCTAGAGGTAAACATTTCATTACAGAACTACAACTTAGCCAAATTTATTATAATTTATTTTTTTATTATCATCATGATCCAATTAATTACTTCAAAAATTCATATTTATAAGGTCCCATACTCTTTATAAATTCATATTGGTGTATCATTTAACCATATATTGTCCCTTAAAACAGAAAACAAGGTGTAATAGGCCACGTGTTTTGATTGGATGAACTACTATTGAGATTCACCAACCTAACAAACTAATAAGGCATTATTGGTTAATTAAACCAATTATGTATTCATTAAAAATATCAACACACTGAAAATTACAATAGGTAAGGCACCATAACAATCCCATACAATCCAAGAAATGCATAATGCATGGTATTTTAAATCATGTGTTACCTAGTATGATGCATGATTTTAACATTCCCTCATATCATTGGGCTAAGGGTAAAAGAAATCCCATAAATATAATAATAATGAAAATAAATTGTGTCACCCTATGGTTAAATCCATGAAATTTTAACCATACAATTAATAATAGCATTTACCTATCCCATGAAATTTGGGTTTCCCTAGTACAAGGTGTAGCTACTCCCCGACATAATCTCATTACCAAATTCCAATATCCTAGTCTCCTATCAAATCCCAAATAGTAAGACAAAAGGAAACATGGATATGATACCAGTTTTTAGCATCCCACCCTAAATGCTACTCAGTACTTCCCTAAGGTGATGTTCACAAGATCTCAAGTTTTCCTTCCTGAATGCTAGAGGTTTCCAACTATAAGCGAGGTCCTAGGGTGTGTCCATGGGTATAATATTCCCTCATAGGTCAAATTTAATATAGAATCGAATAATAGATAATAAATGACAGAATCAGAAATGTGAAACAAAAAAGCAATAGAAATAATAGAAATAAACAAAACAATATAAGTGGACATCTGGAAACTAAATAATAAGTAGATAAAACAAGATGATGATGATATAAAAAATGAATATTCAAGGAAAGGTGATACTGACATATACCACATGCTGTAAAATATTTAAAAAGGCCATAAATTGCTACATCTAGCATCTCAAGAAGAGGTTCAGTCCTCTGCCCCCATACTCAATCCTATAACTGCAAATAAATTATCAGAAGCTAGATGCTTCCCTTGATCTATACATGTAGTCATAATTTCTACTTGAGTACCACAGGTAGTGCGAGTAGGGTGAAAAATAAAATACCATAAATCCACCACAAACAAGGGATATCTCTTCATGTAATAAAAAGAGAACATTTTTCCTTAACTAATAAATGAAAAATATAAATAAATAAACTCAACTATATTCCAATAGGAAACCCATCCAATTTACCTATTTTGTCCTAAGATGATGAGTCTGAACCAAAGGATCCTGAAAAGGTAAATTGAGTGATAAAATATATAGGAATATGGAATACCCCCAATATTATGATTGTTCTTGGATGACACATCACTACATTTCTAAAACCAAGGATCATTTCTCATCTAAAAACATTCACTTACTTTTTAGTTCAATTTAAACCTCTTTATTAATATTAAACATCAACTTGAGAATGTCCAGGGTAATTCAAAATGAATTCCTAAGTATCTGTCTAGGGGATCAGTAAAGTTTTGATGCCTATGGAGTCTATCCAAGGTTACTCAAGAATGAATTCCCAAGTGTCACTCTAAGCATGGTGTGAAGATAGTATGAACTAACTCAAAGCTCATCCCTGGTAGCACACATAAGGTGGAAATCCTATCTTGTGGCATAGTAAAACTATTATTCCATCAAGACCATCTAAGGGGTCTCCGCTAGGGAAATAGTGTCACTCATCTAGTGGTAAAAATAGGAAATGCACAATGATCATGTCCCAAGAATGGTTATTTTTTTCTCTGGTGTGTTTACAAGGCATTAACAATTATAACAAGAAGTCATGAATAGTCTTTCCAAGGGGTCCTTAAGTCGTAACCCCTTATATCATATATGACACTAAGATGAATTATCTAATCAAACAATTCAATTATAACTGAATATGAATATTGGTCAAGGAATTTTCCATTTGACAATCCATTATGTCATAAGGTATAAGTTACATGGCTTAGACTCATAATCAATTCAATTATTTCAAAAAAATTATTTATGGAATGGGTGTAAGGGAATATCCCATGGTTCATCACCCTAATCAATACATTTTATAAAAAAGGGAATTTATTATGAGGTAATTCCCCTCAAGGGTATTTAAACATACTATAAGAAAAAGGGAAAATAATTATAAAAGGAAAATCACACCCATTGGGGTGGAATAAATCAAGGTGATCAAACCAAGGGGTTTATTCACTACTATCATGGGTAGTAATTGTAAAGTTAAGGCTTTCAACTTGATTTAATTAAAAAAAATAATGTGATACCAGAAAGGTCTGGCAAATGGAACGATAGTGCATAAAATGTAACACAAAAAAAATGAGGGGAAATGACCTCAACCACCTACCTTATCCTAGTAGATCTTCCCTCATCTAGAATCAACCTTTTATTTGAGATGTAATGAAAAAAAATACATCTTAAAATGCTCTGAAAATGGGGGAAATGATCTTGCATCGACATAGTTCAATGGAGTATGTAAAAAAATTGAAAAAGATATATGAGGATTGAGTATATTACCTCTAGCTTCTCGATGAATCTGATGGTGAGGAAAATGGAGTGTGTATAGAGGAGTTATTAGAGAACCTAGGAAGATAAGATAATAGTGCTTTGATTATGATGATAGGTGGATTCTTCTGGAGAAAAGAAGAAAAGAAGAAAGGGGTTTAAAAAACTAAAGTGGGGGAAGTGTAAATTCACACTAAAATATATGGCACATGATTTGGCCACGTTGTTGGCCAAACCATGGGCCAACCATGCACCAAGCCACTACTTCAAAGGGTCATCCCACGTGGTTAGGCACATGGTTTATCTAACTATGTGAAAACTGTGAAAAAAATTCTGTTTGAGATGTCAGCATCACCTCACAGCCGTGATCCTAGGTTCACATGGTTGCATACAAACTATGGGGCCCCCTTCACCCCACTATCTACAACCATACAGTTTATGGAAAATATACGGCATGGGTGTTATGGTTTCTACTAACCATACATCCCAGTCCTCCTCTTTAAATCCCAAGGTTCCAGGCTCTAAATGAGCCCCAAAGATCCCCCAAGACCTCCTTAACTCCATTGGGAAACATTATTAGGGCCAAAGAAAAAGAATTTAAACCAAAAAAATGGTATGTACCTTGGATAAAATATATAAAATTAAAATAACATAACCAATGGAAAATAACCAGGTTTCAAAATCATTTCATCATTTCATTATATCATAACCCGTGTAAAAAGAAGCGGGTTTCATTAGAATTTTATCATTGTATAAATTTTGGAAGAGAAACTGATTTACAAAAATCCTATCATCATAAACACAAACCATTATAAGAATTAATAAGAATGGTATCCATGGATCATATCCCCAGTAAATCATAATTAACATCAAAGGATTTCATCTTTTATGGAAGATTATTTTGAAAGGAAAAACCTTTGGAATGTTTCTTAAGAAAAATATCTTTTATTTGAAAATCATTTATTTTAATTAAAAATTCATAAAATATTTGGAAATATTTTCATTTGAAAATAACCTTGAAAATTTACAATTTATACTTCAAAGAAATAACTTTCATGATGTCATTAAATTTTATCCATGTCATACACATTAAAATAAAGAATCCTTTCACACTGTTAGTAAAATCCAAGTTGGCATTGTTTGGAAAATGACATTAAGATTACTTTCAAAAAAATTAAAAGTAAAACATTGTTAATAATTTCTTTAATAAATCATTCTAATACTATTAAAATCAATTTTGAATTTTTTTTATAAAACATGGTTTTGAAAGAAAAATGGGTTTTTGACTGAAGAGATAAATAATGAATATTTTTCTTAAAAACATTATTTTGAACTATTTAGTACATAAAGAGATGACAATTAATAGAAAGAATTTTTTATAATTAAACAACCATAAGAGAATAAAATTCATGACTTCCATGAGAGATAGATCATAAAATTTCATCATTGGAAGCATAATAATGAACAATCCCAATAAAGGATGAGACTATAACATAGTACTCTTACCACTTTGTAAACTTTGTATCATAATCCCCAAAAAATAATAACCTTAAATAAAACATAGAATAACATGAGAATAAATAAATTCATGATATTACGGTTCAAATGGGTTTTTTGTCATTCACCGATGTACTAGTTAGAGGTACAAGAGGAAACACTGTTGGGACTTCATTTAGTTTAAGATACTTCGGTGTAAGTGTGTAAGAACCTGGGTTTTGAGCTTGTAAGACTTTGAAATTTTCTTGATGTTATTCCAGAGCAGGGCATTCAGATGGCATGTGATTCCTAGCCCCGGTGTGGCTGGAATTCAATTTTAACTGTGTTAACACTAGACACGCCAAATAAATAGAATAACTCCTAAACAGTCGCTTGGATGGGAAAACTTAGGGCATTGTTGAGTCCGGAACCTACCGTTTACCCTAGGAGGGGTGTAACTTTCACGGGCGCGACCCTTCCATGGGAAATGCCACCAGGGGAGTTTTTGTAATTTAGTGGCCTCAGACATGGACTTTATAACTTCTGAACGGAGGCTCGAATTAAAATTCTGAGAACGTCGTTGTGTTCATAACGTAGATTTTACCCTAAAGGCGACTTAACCCTGACCCCACCGAAAGTTTGGGTACGGGGCCTACGGGCGGGGGGTTTAAGTGTTTTTCTATTTAAACAAATCCACACCAACCCTTCTTATTCCCCTCCATTCCTCCCTAGTAGATCCCTCTCAACAATCTCCTCTACTCACATCCACCTCTCCAAGGTGGCGCGGCACTTGGATGGACCGTTCGTGAAGCTATGGGCTACGCCCAACGAGGTAGGAGGTTACATTTTTCGTTTTTGATTTCTGCATCATCCATGAATTAAATTTCTTGCATCGAATTGTTGTCCAATTCTTGAGCAAGGACCATTTTTTCATAGTGATCTATTTGAGATTCCAAACGATCCTTTCGGGTAGAATTTTCGAGTCCTGGGGCATCCGGCGTGGCCTCGTGAAGTTTTCCGGCCATTTACCTTGATTTTCGGCGGGCTCCCAGCGGCGGCGGCAGTTTCCAGGATGGAGGCATAGCGGCGGGCTCCTCAGCATGGCTTTGGGATCCTCAGTGGTGGAAGCTTCACGTAGCATGGTGGGATCTAGGCAGCAGCGGCCTCGCGCGGTGCGGCGGGCTCCAGGCGGCGATGGGCGGAGGTCGTCGGTGAGGGTGGATCGGGGGTCGCGGCGCGCGACCCCGTGAGGGAAACTGAGACCCCCCCCCCCTTCGATGGGTCTCCGTGCGAGACAACGACTGGGCACGAGGGCTGGTTGGCGTGGGGTAGACCATGAATCAGCAGTCAGGCCGTGAGGGCCAGCCCAGGCTGGGTGGACCGGCCGGACCGGGCCGGTCCAGCCCAAAGGGGTTCGCCCCTTGTCTTCAGACACCCGTAACTTCCACTACGAGTGTCCATTTTGTGTGTTGTATGTGGTAGTGAAAACCTCATCCTGAGACAGAGATTTTGAGATGGTCTTGGGGATTTTTAATTATTGAGACGAGGGCTCGATGGTGCGACATGCTCGTTAATTATTTCATCGAGATTCTTCTTTCGGATGGCGTGGACACATCCGGAGTCTGTTTAAGGCGTCGTCTACAGCGTTGTGACCCTGGAATCGAGACAAAGTGGTCCAGGGTGGTTCCAGGCATTGAAGCTAGAGTTGAGTTGTGGGCCCCATGGGCCATCTTTTAAGTTGTGTGCAGCATTTTGTGACTTTTTAATCACATGTTCGTTCGGGGTGAATGAGTAGTCATTTTGGCATGTTTTTTCAATGGCATTGTGATGGCGCAGTTCACCTGACCTCTTTAAAGACCGGGGTGTGGGCCTCATGAGACGTCGTATGGGTATAAAGCGGTGTTGAATAACTTTTTTGTCAGAATTCCATTTCCAGTGAGTAAGTAGTCTATCTCGCGTGTTTTTTCGCGAGGATTGCAATGGTGTAATCAGTTTGGGTGTGCAGAGCCTCTTTAGAGATTTCATTAAATGTGGAAGCATGAAAGGACATTGGTCAGAGTTTTCTTTGATGCACTCCGACCCAACGCACGGTCGCAATGTTAGCAATACCCAGTGATGGCACGGGCAGCGCGGAGTTATCGGATCAGTTCCGGGTTTACTCACCAGTGGGGCTGGGCAGTGGGTTACCCATTGACCTTAGGTTTTACCCTTTAGTGGGGTTGGGCAGTGGGTTACCCATTGACTTTAGGGTTTACCCTCTAGTTGGGCTGGACAGTGGGTTACCCAATGACCTTTTAGGGTTTACCCTCCAGCAGGGCTGGGCAGTGGGTCACCCGATGACCTTTTGGGTTTTACCCTCCAGCAGGGCTGGGTAGTGGGTCACCCGATGACCTTTTGGGGTTTACCCACCAATTGGGCTGGGCATTGGGATACCCGACAACTACTTTCAGACTCTACCCCTTTCGACTAGACTTGTCAGTGGTTTTTCTCTGTGATTACCAGAGCGGGAATTTCGGTGGAACGGTTTAGCGATCAAAAAAGTTTGACATGAGGGACTATTGGGCTTCAGTGATGGATACCCTTAGAACTGTTGGTGACTTATCCTGGTTTGAGCTTGGAGATGGAGATCCCCATACGCACTCGTTCAGGTTTCTTGTTGAGAATATATATATATACACCCAACTATTGTTCCAACTCCTTGGGTCCAGTTACTCTCCTTCTAGGAGGGGCGAAGACACGCGGGGTATGCCACGTGATTTCCATGTCTAGCTCCTCTTGGTTGGGACGATTCTACTTTCTTTCTTTTTGCTGGGTTAAGCTGCAGTCTCTCTATTTTACTCTTACTTTGTTATGTCTATCGTTTACCATTTAGTACCTCCTTTTCTGCTCCCTAGAGATTTCAGGGAATCCTACTGAGTATCCTTATACTCACCCCTGCTTGGGCTTTGCCCACACTTGGTGTGCCCTTGCAGACGACGGACAGGTCGATCGAGACTATGGAGGAGCGTAGAGGACATAAGAGCTTGGGATGCGTTCAGTGGTCATAGTCGGAGTTTCATGTGTGAGACTCACCAACTGTTTACTTTTGTTTATATGTTGTCAAGTTGTGGCACGTTTTGGGTTGGGCACCTATTTTCCCCTTTTTCTATTCAGTATCTATCAGTACTTTTAAAGGCATTAATTTTTCATATTTAGATGTTGATGCATGACTGTGTTTGGGTTATAGTTGTTTGTCCTTTGGTTTCCTTTTTTTACTCTGCACTTATACATTGATTTAGTAGTGTGTGTGTGTGTGTATAGGTACTTAGGCTAAGGCCTCCCAAATATTTTTAAGCCTTTGGTGCTTTTCTCCAGCCCCTGGCCTATGGAGGCGGGCTTGAGGTAGTTGCAGCTTGAGACCGGTAGGGTCGGGTCGTGACAAAGTGGTATCAACTGTGGTTCATTCCTTGGGGCGTTGTTCGGACGTCCCTAAAAAGTAATTGTTTGGGATTTAGGGAAATATTGTCGACGTGTCTCGAGAGCGGCTCTCAGACCAGGGAGTCCAGTGATGATACGGGTGGCCGACGTATCCATTCACCAGGACCCTAATAACCCACTTTTCGACTCGACGCGCTGAGAAACTCGTTGCAGGGAACTTTGGAACGTGCATCCAGTAGGATTGAGTCTTTGACTGTCCTTTTTGAGTCAGATCCCCTTTGATATTACATATATATATATATATATATATGCTCATCTGATCGTGGTAATCCTTGATAATTTTCAGGATTCCCCCACGACAGTATCCAGCCAGTTTACCCTCTCCAGTTCATAATGACGACCTGGAGAGCGACAAGGCTTCAGTTCAAGGACCCTCATGTGATCCCCTGTCGCCCAATGCTTCAGCAATGGCCCCTCCTCCTGGAGAGCGGCAGTTAGTACCAGCAGTATGGGATGAGGTTGAGCGCAGGCTGAGTGCGCTCTGAGACATTCAGCGTCAGTGACCAGAGAAGTTCTACGGAGACCCAGATCCCCAGGTAGTGGAAGACTGGCTAGAGTATGTGGACCGACTTTTCAGGCTAGAACGGACACCATCCGACCAGATGGTAGCCCTAGCTGCCAGCCTTTTCCTCGAGACAGTCGGTCATTGGTGGGGGTTGGTTACGCAGACCCACGACGAGTCATCTCTCATATGGGATAGCTTCCAGAAGCTCTTCTAGAATGATTACACCCCCCTCTTCCTTACGCTCCATTCATATTTAGAAGCATCCGGAGCTAAAGTAGGGGGGATGACAGTGGCATAGTACTCAGACCGGTTTACCGATCTGACACGCTACTCGCAGGATATGATCCGCGACAGTTACTTTTGGGCGTGGAAGTTTGAGCAGGGTCTTCGCAGGGAGATTTGTGATAGTGTAGTGCCCCTGTACATCCCTAATTATGTCGGGGTGCTAGAGAGGGAACTTTTGATGGAGAGATTCTTGGCTAAGGGATTCCATCTAACAGGGCCTAGCAGTGGCCGCTTTAGAGGAGAGTCATCGGTGACAGGCATGCGGGAGAGAGCAGATCCTTGGTTTAGGAGGCCCTTCCATGAGCAGACACAGGGGAAGGTTCATACACCACAGTGGTTCCATGGAGCATCAGGGTAGGCAGGAGAGAGTCAGTGCTATGCCTGTGACAGACGGGACCACTTAACACAGGACTGCACGACCAGGCGTACCGAGCAGTCATGGAAGGAAGGGGATGCACCGCAGTGGCAGAGGTAGTTCCATGACCAGGGATCTCCCGGGCGAGGACAGGGTGGTCCCCAAGGAGGCAGAATAGGCAGAGCGGTAGGACCTGGAGGTCCAAGACGGTGTTTCGAGGCCCTTCCACTGCCACCATCGGGCAGCCCATGCCAGGCTCAAGGAGCTAGCGGTAGGGGCCACAGGCAGCTTTAGACTATGGGTGTTCGTGACCCCCTAACACACTAGATGGTCCGAGGTATGCTTTGTGTTTACTCTATGCTTTATTTAGTACTAGTATGCACAGGCGCCAGCCACTCCTTTATATCATTGCTTTTGGTATGGGAGTTGAAGCTTTCAATAGAGGCACTGACACCAGCGCATAGCCTCGAGGTTCCTATGGGAAGTGCCTCATTAGTGACCTTTATCTATAGATAGCGCTAACTGTCATTCAGAGGAGGGAGTTTCACGTGCGACCTTCTCGTCATCACGATGGAACCTTCCGACGTCATCCTGGGCATGGATTGGCTTTCTATGGTTCACGCCCAGATCAATTGTTGTCACAGACGAGTCATAGGAATGTTTTCTGATGGGACGAGGTTCACCATCCTTGGTGAACGAGACCTCGTGGCAGAGCAAATGGGTACTCTGAGCAGGAGACCCCGACCTTTTTCGCACGAGTTGGCGATCATGGTTCTTGGAGCATCAGATGTTGACAGCACCTAGATCCCTACCATTGTAGAGGACTACATGGATGTCTTTCCCGAGGATTTCTCGGGACTACCTCCGAGGCGAGAGATGGATTTATACATTGACTTGTAGCCAGGGACTACCCCGATATCATGTGTGGCTTATCAGATAGTACCCACAGAGCTTTGGGAGCTACGACTTCAGCTGGACGACCTTTGTGAGAAGGGATTCATCAGGCCCAGTGTGTCTCCCTGGGCATCTCCAGTTTTGTTTGTGAAAAAGGCAGATGGTAGTTTTCGGCTTTGTGTGGATTATCATCGCCTGAATCAGGCCACAATAAAGAACAAGTACTCTTTTCCAAGGATCGACGACCTCTTCAACTAGTTGAGAGGTGCGAAGTGGTTCTCCAAGATTGATCATCTATTCAGCTACCACCAGTTGCGGGTTCGTGAGGCTGACATCCTGAAGTTGGATTTCCGTTGTTGATATGGGCATTACAAGTTTCTGGTGATGCCCTTTAGCATGATGAATACCCCCTCCATTTTCATGGATTTGATGAACCAGATCATCCAGCCGTACTTGGACCAGTTTTTGGTTGTCTTCATTGACGACATACTCATCTACTTTGCGACAGAAGAGGAGCACACAGAGCATTTTAGGATGGTCCTAGACTTACTCTGAGATTACCAGTTCAATGGGAAGCTCTCGAAGTGTCAGTTATGGATTAATGAGGTTCCATTTTTGGGGAATGTCATTATGGATCAGGGATTGGTCGTAGATCCCACAAAGATAGAGGCAGTTCTTGCTTGGGATCCACCCAAGAATGCGTCAGAGGTGTGGATCTTCCTTCGTTTGGCAGGGTACTACTGGAGGTTTGTGGAAGAATTATCTAGGATTGATACCCCTTTTAACTCATTAATGTGGAAGGGATGACTGTTAACCTAGACTGATCAGTTCTAGAAGGTCTTCGAGGAGTTGAGACAGAGGCTGACTAGTGCTCTAGTGTTGAGGCTACTAGAGGAGGGCATTGAGTTCGTAGTGTACTGTGACACTTCAGGATCTAGGCTCGGGTGCGTGCTAATGCAGCAGCGGGCAGTGATTGCATATGGGTCGAGTCAGTTGAGGCCCCATGAGCATAATTATGCAACTCACGATTTGGAGCTGGCAGTAGTGTTCTTCTCTTTGAGTTTATGGAGACACTACCATTTGGGTGAGCGTTTTGTGGTCTACTCGGACCAGCAGAGCCCCAAGTACATCTTCAGTCAATGGGACTTGAATCTAAGGTAGGGGCGCTGGCTAGAGTTTCTGCAGGATTATGATTTTGAGATAGTCTACACTCCACATAAGGGAAACGTAGTAGCAGATTCTCTTAGCAAGAAGTCCTAGGCTCAGTTAGTGCGGGAAGCTTCAGAGCAGTTGGCTTCCCTACAGCTGACCTTGGTGGATCAGAAGGGTATGGATTTTCTGCAGTCGATGGAATTGACTCCTTAACTCCTTGAGTGTGTGAGAGTGTCATAGTTGGGGGATGTTGACAGTGAGGTAATTCGTGATCAAATATCCATGGGTGACACACTCGGTGGGTATTCTGAAGGAGGGAATCATGAGATCCTATTCCAGGGGCGAGCTGTAGTACCAGTGGAGATGCGGGAGGAGGTGATGTGGGAGTTCCACACTTCTCCCTTGTTTGAACATCCCTATGTGGAGAATATGTACAGATACCTTCCACGGTAGTTTTGGTGGCCTGGAATGAAGCGTAGTATAGCTGAGTTCGTTTCTCGGTGCCTTACCTGTCATCAGGAGAAGGCAGAGCATCAGGTTCTGGAAGGGTTGTTGCAACCCCTTGATATCCTGGAGTTGAAGTGGGATAGCATATCTATGGACTTCGTCACAGGGCTCTCGCGAATAGTGAATGGCCACGATTCCATTTGGGTGATAGTGGACTAGCTCACAAAGTCGGTGCACTTCCTTGCCATCAGGGAGTAGAGCTCAGTGGAGAGTCTGGGGCAGATGTACGTTTAGGAGATCATCCGCCTTCATGGAGTACCCTCGATGATCATCTCTGAACGTGACATGCGGTTTACATCACAATTGTGGCGAGGCCTGTAGGAGGCATTCGGTACTCAACTATAGATGAGTACAGCTTTTCACCCCTAGAGGGATGGACAGACCGAGCGCACTATCCAGGTGTTGGAGTATATGCTTAGGGAATGCTTGTTAGACTTTGGCCAGAGCTGGGAGGATCACCTACCCTTGTTGGAGTTCTCGTACAACAATAGTTACTACTCTACAATTGGCATGGCACCTTTTGAGGCCCTCTACGGGAGACCCTGAAGGTCACCGTTGTGTTGGACAGAGGTTGGGGAGACCTCCCTTATGGACCCAGAGTTGGTGCAGGCGACGACGGAGAAGGTGCATGTCATCTGTGAGCAGATGAGGATAGCTCAGAGCAGAAAGAAGTCCTACACAGATCATCGTCGCAGGCCTTTAGAGTTCGAGCAGGGGGTCATGTCTTTTTTAGAGTATCTCTATAGTGTGGTACACGAAGGTTCATCTGGGGTGGCAAGCTATCCCCAAGGTTTATTGGGCCCTTTAAGATCGTGCACAGGGTCGGCGAGGTTGCCTACCGTCTTTCTCCACCCCCACAGCTGGAGAGGGTGCATGAATTATTCCACGTGTCGTAGTTGATGAAATACGTGCATGACCCCACGCATGTTATCGACTAAGGAGATATGGACATCGAGGATAGAGCCACCTTTACGGATCACCTGGTGGTGATTGAGGACCGGCAAGAGTGGACACTGTGTGAACAGACCATTCCTTTGGTTCATGTGTTGTGGCAGCACGGGAGGGTGCAGGAAAGCACCTAGGAAGGGGAGAGCTAGATGAGGGATAAGTATCCCAAGTTTTTTTTATAGTTTTATTTTTCGGGGAAGAAAAACTTGAAGGAGGTAGTGATGTAAGAACCCAAGTTTTGAGCTTGTAAGAATTTGAAATTTTCTTGATGTTATTCCAGAGTTGGGTGTTCAGAGGGCATGTGATTTCGAGCCCCGGTGTGGCTGGAATTAAATTTTAAGTGTGTTCACACTAGACAGACCAAATAAATAGAATAACTCCTAAACGGTTGCTTGGATGCGAAAACTGAGGGCACCATTGAGTCTAGAACATGTCGTTTACCCTAGGAGGGGTGTAACTTTCGCGGGCGCGGCCCTTCTGTGGAAAACGCCACCAGGGCCATTTTCATAATTTAAAGACCTTGGTCGTGGACTTTATAACATATCAATGGAGGATCAGATTAAAATTCTAAGACCTCCATTGCATTCAGAACGTAGAGTTTACCCTAGAGGCGACTTAACCCCGACCCCGCCGAAAGTTCGGGTACGGGGCCTAAGAGCGGGGGGTTTTAAGTGTTTTTCTATTTAAAAACATCCACCCCACCCTTATTCTTCCCCTCCATTCCTCTCTGTAGGATCCCTACCAACAAGCTCCTCTCCTCTCCTCCACCTCTCCAAGGAGGTGCGGTGCTTCGATAGACCGTTCTTGAAGCTACGGGCTACGCCCAACGAGGTAGAAGGTTACATTTTTCGTTTTTGATTTCCGCATCATCCATGAATTAAATTTCTTTTGTTGAATTTCTGTCCAATTCTCGAGCGAGGACCATTTTTATGTAGGGATAGATTTGAGATTCCCAAAAATCCTTTCAGATCAAAATTTGAAGTCCCAGGGTGTTCGGGGTGGCCCCGGGAAGTTTTCCAGCCATTTCCCTTGATTTCCGGCGGCCTCCCAGCGGTGGCGGTGGTTTCCAGGACGGCGGCGTGACAGAGGGATCCTCAGCATGGATACGGGCTTCTCAGTGGTGGAATCTTCATGCAGCATGGAAGCCTCTAGGTAACGGCGGCCTCGCACGGTGCGGCGGGCTCCAGGCGGCGGCGGGCGGAGGTCGTCGGCGAGGGTGGACCGTGGGTCGCGACGCGCAACCCCGTGAGGGAAATTGAGACTCACCTTTAGTGGGTCTCTGCACGAGACAACGATCGTCCATGAGGGTCGGTCAGTGCAGGGTGTACTGGGGGTCAACGGTTGGACCGAGTGGGTGAGCCTCGGGTCAGCGCTGCGAGCCGAGCCGGTCCATCCCAAAGGGGTTCGCCCCTTGTCTTCGGACACCCGTAACATCCACTACAGGTTTCCGTTTTTCATGCCGTCTACGATAGTGAAAACCTCGGCCCGAGATGGAGATTCTGAGATGTTCTTTGGGATTTTTAATTTCTAAGATGAGATCTCGGTGGCACGACACGCTTGATAAGTATTTCACCGGGATTCTTCTTTCGGATGGCGCAGACACATCCGGAGTCCGTTTAAGGCACCATCAGCGGCGTTGTGAACATGGTGTCGAGATGAACTGTTCCAAGGTGGTTTCAGTCATTGAATCCAGAGTTGAGGTGTGGGCCCCACAAGCTATCTTTTAAGCTGTGTGCAGTGTTTTGTGACTTTTTCATCAGACATCCATTCGGGGCGAATGAGTAGTCGTTTTGGTGTGTTTTTTCAAGAGCATCACGATGGCGCAGTTTTCTCGACCTCTTTCAAGACTGAGGTGTGGGCCCCACGAGGCGTATTATGCACATAAAGCGGTGTTGAATAACTTTTTCATCAGAAGTCTGTTTCCAGCGAGTAAGTAGTCTATCTCATGTGTTTTTTCACGAGGATTGCAACGGTGTAATCGGTTTGGGCGTGCGAAGATTCTTTCAAGATATCATTAAATGTATAAGCATAAAAGGATGTTGTTCAGAGGTTTCTTTGATGCACTCCAACCCAACTCACGGTTGGGATGTTAGCGATGCCCAGTGATGGTGCGGGCATCACGGAGTTATTGGACCAGTTCTAGGTTTACCCTCCAGTGGGGCTGGGCAGTGGGTTACCCGTTGACCTTAGGATTTACCCTCCAGTGGGGCTCAGAAGTGGGTTACCCATTGACATTAGATTTTACCATCCAGTTGGGCTGGGTAGTGGGTTACCCGATGACCTTTTAGGGTTTACCCTCCAACAGGGCTGGGCAGTGGGTCACCCAATGACCTTTTGGGGTTTACCTTCCAGCAGGGTGATCGTACCACGATTCACTGTTTTATTCCACCCTTACACCGCAGTCTTAAACTAGTTTTGTAATGAATATTAAAAATATAATAATAAATTTCACTTTATGTTTGAATCAATAAATTAATTTTAATCAATATTATAATGGGAAATGTTACTTGTTTTTATTGTTTCAATGTAGGTGGAGGTGATTTGGAGGGCCCTTGATGAAGTGAAAGAAAAATGGCCCAAAATTGCATGGATCCATGGACATCTGTCCACTAGTTTGCATATTACACGAAATACGTGCCTCCAAATGGGCTGAAACTTTTTGAGCCTGTCCAAAATTTAATAGGCTACATTTCATATTAAGGAAACCAATCCTGATCCTGCTTCTATAGGGCCCATCCGAGATGATCTTTCCAAGCCACCAAATTTGGACCAAGTCAAATGCGATGTTCTATATTTTATCAATATCATGTGTTTTAGTTGTCCAAATGGTGACAAATTTTTTTTGGAGACTTTAAATAGGTAGGTCTAGAAATTTTCTTTTTTCTCCAAAGCGAGATAAGACTGTCTGAATGCCTAAACTCATCGTGAAATTAGATTGATGAAATTTGTGTGCCTAAAACCACCTTCCAATTTTCCTATAAAAGGGCACCAAGGGAACCTCATTTGCAAGTTCGGCCAAGGAGTGAAGTGCTGCCAATTTTGAGTCCTAGAGGAGTCTCCTAATAACCTTGGAGGTTCTGGAGGCCCCTATACTCATAGGGAAATCAAGGATGAAGAAGGAGTTCCACCCGAGCTTCCTCCTCCTCCCGATGTCGAGCTAAAAGTTGGGTGTTCGTTGTGGGGGAGCTACACACATGTCAAGGGAGTTCCGATGCATAAATTATCTACTGTTTTGGAGTAATTTGGTTTTTTAAACATTTCATTCCATGTATCTTATTTTATTTCAGATTTGAATGCTTGATTTGATGCATGTGAGTGTTATGCTCTTAATTTCTAACCGATCGGTGTGAGGTTTTGAGTGCGTGACTTGTGTTGTTCTGATTGGTCATCACAAGAATCCTTTTCATACCAACCTTATTGATATTTCAATATTCTTTGGAAGTTCTTATTACATTCATAAGTACTGGACCTTGACAATACGATTGTTACGTCAAGGTTGGGTCCTTAAAGCATTGAAATAAAAGCTTACGAATTTATCGGGATTCCAATTAACTCCAACCAAAGAATTACTCTAAACCCATGATGAATCTCTATGAACAATGAAATTGATATGTGTGTAGTGAAATTACATCGACCCTTTTATCTCATATTTCTCAAAATCAACTTGGTCACTCATCTTTTAAGCTATTTCAACTAAGTCATTGTTTTAAACTGTTTTCAAAACCACCCCCTCTCTTAGTCATTTTTATTAAAAATATACACTCTAAACCTACCAACGCTCTTTGAGAGATGACCTAGGGTCTACCATAGACTATAAATCAACCTAAAAAACATAAAAAATTTGACGTGTCATGACAACGCGGTCAAATTTTGGCGCTGTTTCTAGGGAGCGCTTTGGTTTTTTGTGTGTGTTTTTGATAAAATTTTTGTAATTTTTGTGAATATTTGTTTGTTTTATCTTCTACCTTTGAATTTATTTTTGTGTTCTAATTTATTTATTGTGTAGGTTATTTGTATGACGTGTTCTACTCCGGGAGATCTACAAACTTTCAAACCCAAACCAGAGAGGATCCTACATCAATGAAACCGAGACACACAAGACCACACTTTGAAGGAGGAGACATCAAATCTTAAAATTATTCTTGATCCTTCTTATTCTTTTGAAACCAAAGTTAAAACTGAACATAACTTGTATAACATGGCTGAAAATAATAGAACAATAAAATAACTAACCGCTTCTGATGTTGATATCCGACCCACATACATTCAATTACAAGGCGAGGCACCCAATTTTGAACTAAAATCTGGTTTAATTCATTTATTACCAAGATTTCATGGACTGCCTGGAGAAGATCCACATAAGCATTTAAAAGAATTTCATACTGTGTGTTCAACATTAAAACCTGCTATTGTGGATTAAGAACAATTAAAACTTAGGGCATTTCCATTTTCATTAGAAGACACGGCTAAAGATTGGTTGTATTATGTTAATTCACCTATTAGAGGTTGGGCGGACATGAAACGACTTTTTCTTGAAAAATACTTCCCAGCCTCTCAAACTGCAAAAATAAGGAAAGAAATATGTGGAATAAGACAATCTCAAGGAGAAACCCTTCATGAATATTGGGAATGCTTTAAAATATTATGTTCAAGTTGTCCACACCACCAAATAAGTGATCAACTTTTAATTCAGTATTTTTACGAAGGTTTAATTCCAATAGATCGTAACATGACTGATGCTACTGCAGGTGGTGCACTAGTAGATAAAACCCCGATTGCTGCAAGGACCCTAATTGAGACCATGGCACAGAACACTCAACAATTCAGTTCAAGGTCCAGTGTACCCATTCGAGGTGTCCATGAGGTGAAAAGTACTGAATTCGAGAAGAAGGTAGACACAAAGTTTGAAGAGGTGAGTACCCTTCTACGACAACTTGATCTTTCCCAAGGGAAATTCCAATCTCCTCCTCCCATACATTGTGGTATATGCTCTTCTGATACCCAATATTCTGACCAATTCCCCAAATTGAGAGAAACTTTTGAGAGTTGTGAGGCAATATTCCCAGGATGCCCCTATAACCAACCCATTAGGCAAGAACCTTACTATCCATCCAACCCTGGGTGGAAAGACAACCAAGCCTATAGGCAAGCGGGGTATTCAAACCAGCCTCAACAACCATGGAACCAACCAGGGCAAAGTAGTCATCAACCACCACCACCCAGAAATTTTCAACCACCCCAAAGGCCTTTCCAACAACCCCCTCCAAAAACTGAACCTAGCCTAGAAGATATGATGAAACAAATGGATGCCAATAATCTCCAATTCCAACAAACCACTCAGGCAGCCATACAAGACCTCAAAACCCAATTAGGCCAACTAGCTAACTTGATGGGTGAGATCCAAAGCCATGGTTCTGGTAAACTACCATCTCAACCACTTGTCAACCCTAGGGATAAGGGAAATGTTAGTGCCATCACCCTTAGGAGTGGAACTCAACTTAAAAGCAAAATGAACCCTCCATTAGAGTCATCCTCTCCTAAGTAAACCACCATCCCAACCACTGAAAAAGGTTCAAATGAGATGGAACCTTGTCTTAAGAGAAGTCCTACCAAAGGAAAGAGTGTGTCTATTGATGAGTTACCAAGCCCAAGCATTCCTCTTCCATTTCCCCAAAGAGCCACCCAACCAAGGAAACAAAAAGAAACTGAACTTGATAACGAAATATTGGAGACTTTTAAAAAAGTGCAGGTTAACATTCCATTAATTGATGTCGTCAAGAAAATTTCGAGATATGACAAGTTTCTGAAGGAGATGTGTACCCATCGAAGGCGACTTAGAGGTGATGAGAAGGTGAGCCTGGGGAGGAACATCTCAGCATTGATACAACCATCACTTCCCACCAAGTGCAACGATCCTGGAACATTCTCGATTCCTTGCACCATAGGGGAGTATTCTTTCTCCAATGTTATTCTTGATTTGGGTGCTTCTATTAATGTGATGCCTCACTCCATATACTCTTCTTTGCAGGTCGGTGAACTAAATCCCATAGGAATAGTTGTTCAACTAGCAAATTGGAGAACGGCACACCCTTCTGGTGTGTTAGAGTATGTTCTTGTGAGGGTTCAAAATTTAATATTTCCTACTGATTTTTATGTGCTAAAAATGGAAAATGATAGGATGAATGGACATGCCCCAATTATATTTGGGAGACCTTTCTTGAAAACCGCCAAAGCCATAATTAATGTCCATAATGGTACATTATCTATGGAATTTGGTGGTGACATAGTCCATTTTAACATCCTTGATGCCATGAAGCACCCCTCAGAAGAACATTCCTCTCTCTCGGTAAATTCAATTGATGTACTCCCTCCCCCTAAAATCACTTCAATTGTTTCCCCTGATCCCCTTTCTGAGTTTTCTTCATTGATTGAAATTCTTGGTAATGAGTCATGTGATGATTGTTGTAGTGGTCTAGAAAAGTGTCAGGCATGTTTATTAATTGATAATTTCTTGAACACGGAGGGTCACATGACCATCGATGATACTGCTATGCTTATAAAAGCTAATTCCTCATCTGAGGATGATACCATTGAGAAGTTATATGATATTAGTGACCTCTCACTTTCACACACACTCACATCAATCCAAAATCCACCTGAATTGGAACTAAAGAAACTGCCTCAAGATTTAAAATATTCATATATTGAGAACGGAAACAAGTTTCCCGTCATCATTGCTAGTTCACTCCCTCCTAGGAATGAATTGTGAATGCTTGAACTTTTGAGAGATCATAAACAAGCATTGGGATGGACACTTTCATACATTCCAGGTATTATCCCATCAATTTGTAGACATCATATTTTATTAACTGATGAGGCTAAACCAGTGAGGTAGGCACAACGTCGACTGAACCCAAACCTCTTAGAAGTATTTAAAAAGGAAGTAACAAAATTATTGGATGTTGGAATCATTTACCCCATCTCTGATAGCTAATGGGTCAGTCCCGTTCAAGTATTTCCTAAAAAAACTATCATAACGGTAATTAAAAATGAAAACAATGAATTGGTTTCAACTCGTGTGAAGAATAGTTGGTGTGTCTGTATAGATTATCGCTCACTAAACCAACACACGAGGAAGGACCATTTCCAATTGCCATTCATTGACCAAATGCTAGAGAGGATAGTGGGGAAGTCCCATTACTGTTTTCTTGATGGGTATTCTGGATAGTTTCAGATCCATATTTCCCCTGAGGATTAGGAAAAGACAACCTTCAATTACCCCTTTGGCACATTTTCCTATAGAAGGATGTCATTTGGCATGTGCAATGCTCCGGGTACTTTCCAGCGATGTATGGTTAGTATTTTTTTGGATTACCTGGAGGATTTCTTGGAAGTTTTCATGGATGATTTTACTGTTTATGGATCCTATTTTGATGAATGTTTAAGTAGTCTTGGTTCAGTCCTATGTCACTGTATTGAAAATAATCTTGTATTAAATTATGAGAAATTCCATTTCATGGTACGACAAGGTATAGTTTTGGGACATGTCATTTCTGGGGATGGTATCAAAGTTGATAAATTGAAAGTGGGTGTCATTTCTTCCCTACCATTCCCTAAAAATGTACGTGATGTGTGGTCTTTCCTAGGTCATGCTGGATTTTACCGTCATTTCATTCGTGATTTTAGTAAGATTGCACTTCCCCTCTCCTGCTTACTCCAAAAAGAAAAAGATTTTGTTTTTGATAAAGAATGTGAAGAAGCTATTAATAAATTAAAATGGAGTCTCACATCACCCCTGGTAATCCAACCACCTCGGTGGGATTTACCATTTGAGCTCATGTGTGACGCCTCTAACTATGCAGTTGGGGCAGTCTTGTCACAAAGGGTCGATCGAGCTCCACATGTCATTGCCTATGCCTCACATACTTTGGACCCTACCCATGTAAACTACACCACCACTGAAAAAGAATTTCTTTCCATTGTGTTTGCCTTGGATAAATTCAGGTCATACCTTTTAGGGTCTAAAGTCATTGTGTTCTCAGACCATGCAGCCCTATGGTATCTCCTAAAGAAACCAGAAGTCAAACCACATCTCATTCATTGGATGCTCCTCCTTCAGGAATTCAATCTAGAAATTAGAGATAAAAAAGGAGCAGAGAATGTGGTGGCAGACCATATCAGTAGGATCCCCCCATCCTCATACATTGTCTCATCCCCCTGTATTCCCATTAATGACTTGTTTCCTGATGAGCAATTGTACAAAGCGCAAGATGTTATTCCCTGGTATGTTGAAATTATAAATTATTTGGTAGCATCTTACATTCCTACTGATTTCAACAGAAACCAAGCCAGTCGTCTAAAACATGAGTCTCGTTGGTACATTTGGGATGACCCTTACCTTTGGCGCACATGTAGCGATCAGGTCAATAGGTGTTGTGTTCCCAATAGCGAGTTTCAATCTGTCCTTATATTTTACCACACTCTTGCTTGTGGGGGCCACTTTAGTCCCCAATGGACTGCTCGCAAAGTTCTTGATTCTGGTCTCTTTTGGCCAACACTTTTTCGGGATGCCCATGAATTTTGTAAATCTTGTCCTCGTTGTCAAATAATGGGGAATGTCTCTAAAAGGAATGAAATTCCACAACAACCCTTGATCTTTCATGACATTTTTTATGTTTGGGGCATTGAATTTATGGGTCCATTTCCTAATTCTTTTGGAAACATGTACATTCTTTTGGCCGTTGATTGCGTATCAAAACGGGTAGAGGCACGGGCCAAAATGACATATGATTCCAAAATAGTTGTATAATTTTTGAGAACTCAGATCTTTTGTAGGTTTGGATTACCTAGGTTCATTATAAGTGACCAGGGTTCTCATTTCTCTAACCGAACAATGCAATCACTTTTGCTTCGGTATGGGGTCGGTCATCGAGTTTCTACTGCATATCATCCATAGACCAATGGTCAAGCTGAGGTGTAAAATAGAGAGGTAAAACAAATTCTTGAAAAAATAGTTCAACCCAATAGGAAAGATTGGAGTCTTAGACTTGATGATTCATTGTGGGCCTACCGTACTGCTTTCAAAACTCCCATTGGAATTTCACCCTATCGTCTTGTGTTTTGAAAGAGTTGTCACCTCCCTGTTGAGATTGAGCGCCGAGCCTAATGGTCCATCAAACAATGCAATTCTAATCATTCTGGTGTAGGTGCTCAAAGGAAGTTGCAGATTCAGGAGCTAGAAGAAATGAGAAGATATGCATATAAAAACTCCAGGATTTATAAGGAGAAAACCAAGGCTTCCCATGACCGTATTATCCTTCATCGTCAGTTCCATATTGGGAAGAAGGTCCTTCTTTATAATGCAAGGCTGAAGTTGCATACTGGTATGCTTCGTTCCCGCTGGTTTGGACCATACATTGTTACTAATGTCTCTCCATTTGGTGTTGTTCGGGTTCAAAATGAAGAAACCAAGAAAACCTTCACTGTCAATGGGCAGCGGCTGAAACACTTTCATGAACCCATTCTGGAGTCCCTAATGGAGGAACTCCAAGTTCAAGAAGCACACTATGAATGACATCCACCAGGTTTTATCCTTCCTTCACACATTCTCTTTTACTATAGTGAGGAAACTGCATACTCTAGGTGTGGGGGTGGATACATTCCTGGGATAGTTAGGAATTTTCATTGTTTTCTCCTTTTATTTTCTCTTTTTGGCCTTCTTTATGGTATTTTCATTTTTCCACATCAACAATTTAGAAGTTCCATGATTTGGCGACCATAATGTGGGGAAAGTAAAAATACCATAATGAAGGCTAAAAAGAGTATTTGTATGAATTTAACATCAGGGAGTGATTTTTAGTGAATTGGTTTTCTGTTAATGATATAAATGGTCGTATCTATCTGAAACCTTTGAGATGATTGATGCCCATTGTGTGAGTAGTTTTTGGGTAAAATGTGTCACTAATATCTCCAAAAAAAATTATACCAAACAATAAAGTGTGATTATTTCTTACTTAATATAAGGTAAATATATGTTGCGTTAATATTTTTCAACTTTAAATGATATTTCCATACGTTCGTTCCTTATCCAATCTATTTCATTACTATACCAGATTGACCTATGCGTGTGTACCTAATGTCTGACTGTTGTATGCCCTCAAAAAAAATTGTTGTGTCTTGGGCAGGTCAAAAACCACTCCTCCTCAACCTTTGATCTTGTTATAACTATTGCAATTAGTGTCGTGAGGAGATCAAACAAAGGGTTGAGAGATGAGTGTGAGATTTGTTCCAATTGAAACTTCAAAAAAAATATAATAAATGAGGGGAATGATGAAATGTGCAACATATGGGGGTATCTAGGTCAGAGCTTATGGTTTGACTTCTGGGAATTCTTAAATGAGTGGGTCTTGAAATATGATTGCAAAGTATGTAGGACAGGTTCGGTGAAAAATCATTTAAAGCTGAATAATGTTAAAATAACCTATATTTATTTGATAGAAAGTGGAAAGAATAGCATGTAATGGTTTTCAAACACACACATGGAGAGTTAGTGTAATGGCTGAACTTTTAATTCCTTGCTCATATTGGTGTCATAAATCTCTTTGAATTTTATTGTGATATGATTTATGAGACATCTTTTTCCATTTTCACTGCGAAGAACTCCTTGGTGTGGTTCGTGCATTGATCACTTTACTTTAAATAAAATTTCCTCAAATGATAAATCTTCAGGATGTTAGAAATATATATATATATATATATATATATGTGCATAATTTTATTTGTATATGTGACTTTTCCCAGGAGTGCGAATGTTTAGGTGTGGGGGTGTGATCGTACCACGATTCACTGTTTTATTCCACCCTTACACCGCAATTTTAAACTAGTTTTGAAATGAATATTCCAAATATAATAATAAATTTCATTTTATGTTTGAATCAATAAATTAATTTTAATCAATATTATAATGGTCAATGTTACTTGTTTTTATTGTTTCAATGTAGGTGGAGGTGATTTGGAGGGCCCTTGATGAAGTGAAAGAAAAATGGGCCAAAATTGCATGGATCCATGGACATCTGTCCACTGTTTTGCATATTACACGAAATAAGTGCCTAGAAATGGGCTTACATGTTGTGTTCCTGTCCAAAATTTAATAGGATACATTTCATATTAATGAACCCAATCCTGATTCGGCTTCTATGAGGCCCATCCGGACTGATCTGTCCAAGCCACCGAATTTGGACCAAGTCAAATGCGATGTTATGTATTTTATAAATATCTTGAGCTGTAGTTGTCCAAATGGTGCCAAACTTTCGGTGGATATATTCAAGAGGTAGGGATACAAGTTTTATGTTTTCTCCAAATTGAGATAAGACTTTTTGAAGGCCTAAACGCATCGTGCAGGTGGATTGATGAAATCTGTGTGCCTAAAACCACCTTCCAATTTTCCTATAAAAGGGCACCAAGGGAACCTCATTTGCAAGTTAGGCCAAGGAGTGAAGTGCTGCCAATTTGGAGTCCTAGAGGAGTATTCTAATCACCTTGGAGGTTCTGGATTCCCCTATCCTCATAGTGGAATCAAGGATGAAGAAGGAGTTCCACCCGAGCTTCCTCCTCCTCCCGATGTCGAGCTAAAAGTTGGGTGTTCGTTGTGAGGGAGATACACACATGTCAAGGGAATTCCGATTCATACATTAGCTACTGGTTTGGAGTAATTTGGGTGTTTAAACATTTAATTCCATGTATCTTATTTTATTTCATATTTGAATGCTTGATTTGATGCATGTGAGTGTTATGCTCTTAATTTCTAATCGATCGGTGTGAGGTTTTGAGTGTGTGACTTGTGTTGTTCTGATTGGACATCACAAGAATCATTTTCATACCCACCTTATTGAGATTTCAATATGATTTGGAATCTATTATTCCATGCATAAGTACTGGACCTTGACAATACGATTGTTACGTCAAGGTTGGGTCCTTAAAGCATTGAAATAAAAGCTTAGGAATTAATCGGGATTCCAATTAACTCTAACCAAAGAATTACCCTAAACCCAAGATGAATCTCTATGAACAATGAACTTGATATGTTTGTAGTGAAATAACATCGACCCTTTTATCTCACCTTTCTCAAAATCCACTTGGTCACTCATCTTTTAATCTATTTCAACTAAGTCATTGTTTTAAACTGTTTTCAAAACCACCCCCTCTCTTAGTAATTTTTATTAAAAATACGCACTCTAAACCTACCAATGCTCCTTGAGAGATAGCCTAGGGTCTACCCTAGACTATAAATCAACCTAAAAAACATACTCAATTTGACGTGTCATGACAACGCGGTCACAGGGCTGGGCAGTGGGTCACCTAATGACCTTTTGGGGTTTACCCACCAGTTAGGTTGGGCAGTGGGTTACCCGATGACTTCTTTAAAACTCTGCCCCTTTCGATGAGGCTAGTCATTGGATTTTCTCTGTGATTACCAGAGCGGGACATTTGGCGGAATGGTTTAGCGATGAGGAAGCTTTGATGTGTGGGACTATTGGGCATCAGTGATGGCTACCCTTATAATTGTTGGCAACTTATCCTGGGTTGAGCGTAGAGATGGAGATACTCATACGCACTCGTTCAGGTTTCTTGTTGAGCATATATATATACATATATATGTACACCCTACTTTTTTCCACTCCTTGGGTCTAGTTACTCACCTTCTAGGAGGGGTGAAGACATGCGGGGTATGTCATGTGCTTTCTGTTTCTAGCTCCTCTTAGTTGAGACGAGTCTACTTCCTTTCTTTTTTGGGTTGAGCTACACTCTCTCTATTGTACTCTTACTTTTTTTCTATAATTTACCATTTAGTACCTCCTTCATTTCTCCCTTGATATTTCAGGGCATCTTACTGAGTATCCTTATACTCACCCCTTCTTGGGCTTGCCCGTACTTGGTGTGCCCTTGCAGATGACGGACAGGTCGATTGAGACTACAGAGGAGCATAGAGGACACAGGAGCTTGGGCTGCGTTCAGTGGTCGTATTATGACTTTCAGGTGTGACACTCACTATCTGTTTACTTTTGTTTACCTATTGTCGGGTTGTGGCACCTTTTGGGTTGGGCGCATGTTTTTCCCCTTTTTATGTTCAATATCTATCAGTACTTTTCAGCATGTTACTTTTTCCAATTTAGAGGTTGATGCATGACTATGGTTGGGTTATAGTTGTTTGTCCTTTGGTTTCTTTTTTTACTCTACACTTCTGCATTGAGTGAGTTGTGTGTGTGTGTACAGGTACTTAGGTTAAGGCCTCCCTGAGATTGTTACACCTTCGACGATTGTCGCCAGCCCCTGGCCTATGGAGGCGGGCTTGGGTTAGTTGCGGCTCGAGACCAGTAGGGTCAGGTCGTGATAAGGTGTAGAAAATTAATAAGTATATATATATAGATTTTTCAATGAATAATTCATATGTTAATGTCCACCAATAACCTCTACAGTTTTAGGTTATGGATCTGTCCTTCTTGAATGTTTTGACTAAGTCGGCACATCGACGGTTTTGGAAGAAAGGTAGGCAATCACCTTATTTCGTTGTACATTTTGAGGTTTGATAGAGGGTATAATTAGTGGCTTATCGGATATCAAAACATCATAAATACAAGTATACGCATAATATTGTTTATGTTTCCCAGTTACATCATTATTATCTAGGCCCATCTCATATCCATCAACAAGATTAGTTTGAGTTAGATGTGGAGGATTCTCTTGAGGAGTATCTAGTTTGTATAGTTGATCAAATCATAAAGGCTCTTTGAGGAAGGTCAGTTCCTCTTTTTTGAGTATTATGGTAGCATGTTCATGTAGTGGATGAGAGCTGGGAGAGAGAGTCCAACATACATGCTTAGTGGAAATAAATATTCTTTGATGATATTCCACAACCCTTAGAAGGGAAACTTGGGGATAATTATTTTACTAAGGGCATGTTGTAACATCATAGAATTTCATATAGGTATGGATCCTATAAATTTTTGTTTTAAACCTATTTTTTTATCCTTTTGAAATATCTTAAGGGACCAAGGAAGGGATCGGGAGAATCTAGTGCTCATTCAGCTCCTATATCTCTAGTTTTTGTGATAAACAGGTGAGGCTCATGGTTAGCACATGGTTAGTACTAACTATAAACCTCAACCATGTGGTCCATAGAGGGTGTTGTGTAATTTATCAAACTATTCTCCCTAGGTTTCATGGCTATGTGAAATGGTGCAGGTGGGTTTTAGAGTTGATTCACATGTTTTGTGAACGATTTGTTTAACCGTGCACAAACCATCCATGGGGTGTGTGCCATGGGATAGTGCTAGTTCACTCTTGTTGCATGGATTTCCCACGCATGAAGCCTAACCATGAACCATTTAAAATAATGGGAAATAACTCATTTATCCTATTTATATTTTACTCTCTTATTCATTTTTCTTCTCCCTTTCTCATACAATAGCTCCCAAAGTTTCTCGATCTCCCATCTTCTGCTTCCATAGGCATTGATATTCCTCCTCCATCTAGATTTTTTTTCTCTCATTATTCCTCTCATTAGATATCCATTGGTAAGTGACTTAATCTCATTCTATCCATTATTTTTTTATCTCTCTATTTTCATTGTTATTTCCATGAAATCTAAAACTCCATATTTTTTGGGAATTCATCTATTTATTCGATTTATCCAATTTGATCCCAAATCAAAATATAATTAGACGAGGACTCTACTACCAATACGAGGTAGGTGGTCTAGTACTGTTCCCTAAATTCTAGTGGTCTTATATCATGAATTGTTGTGTTTCCTTCCAAATATTTCCAAATATCACCTTAAAAATCTGTAAATCCTTTTTTAATAAATGATCCCTTAATCGAAATACTCCCTTAACCCTTATTACTATCATAGGTTATCCACCTCAATGAGTAACACCCCTTTGGGTGAGATTATTGAATTTCATGACTGTATAATTTCTTTTATAACCAAACCACTAGCTAAGTGGATTTGGCTTAATATCTAGTTTAAATGGATTATGGAATTAAACTAAAAGTGAGTGGAATGACCATGCCATGTGACTTTAATATAAGGAAGGGATTTTTACATTGACTATGTGAAATTAATAATGGTTGAAAACCACTTCTTGGATTATGTTAATGCAATATGTGCATTTTTATTATTAATAATATTATACTATGCATGATGGTCGTTGTGAAATGGTCAAGAAAAGTGTTGGACATGTTGCTTCATGCTTCCCTAACGTGTGATGTTAGACAGGATGTTTCACATAGTTTATTGGGTTACTGGGCATGATGCTTCATGTTCCCTTGTATTTGATGTTGTACATGTTGTTTCACATCATTTATATGAATATTGGACATGAAACTTTATGTTCCCTTTTGTTGGATGTTGGATGTGAGGTTTCATGCTCTAGGATAGTAATACGAATTTATATATATACATTTATGTGATTATTAATATAAAATGTATATATATACATACATACTAATATAAATATATAAATATATATAGTGATATCTTTTCAAAGTCATTCCATCTTGAGCCAAAGTAGGTAGAGCCATTTAGGTGTCCTTGAGGAACCTAAGGTGACTTGATTTCATAACATTACTTCTTTATTTCTATTATACTCATGCACTACTCATTTTATATACACTAGCTTAATTTTACTAGACATCTTTGGTGGTTTCATACTAATCTTTACTCATACCCTGACTGGGCCACCAATTGGTACTCAAATAGGATTTATGGATACAGGTAGAAAAAAATGGAAGTGTCCAAGTAGAGTTGCCAGATTTTATACATTAGGAAAAAGTATGGGAGAAAAGGACTATGATTATGATCACAATTTTATTGGTGAAATATTTTGGGACACTTTTTATTTTTTTTAGAGTATATATGATTTATTCTAACTCCCCTTGTGTCCCCCCTTTTTTATAGTATCATGAAATGAGTGAGAGTTGGTAGGCATGATCATGTTCCTTCGCATATTTTATATGTCAATGAAATCCTTTTGTTCAGTCAGGATTTGAGGAAGACAATATCTATGATTAAAGGTCTATTTTTACAATATGATAAATTTTCTAGACAATCCATCAGCTGGGAAAAATCCTTCATTGTGTTTTGTGCTAGATTTTGAATTAGTAAGCAAAACAGAAAAATTAAATACCTTGGTGTTAAAGGGGGATCTCTCCCATTTAATTATCATGGTGTTCCTTTATTCTGGTGTAAGGTGAAGAGGAAATACCTTGAAGTCATACGATTGGGAATTATTAATAAAATGGATTGATGGAAAGGTAAATCCATGTACCAAGCTATAAGGGTATGTCTTGTTAACTCTGTGATCATATAAAAGTTTTTCTACTCTTTCTCCCATTACATATGGCCCATAAGTCTTCTAAATGAACTTCAAGGTATGATTCAAAATTTCATATGGATTGGTTTAGTTCACGAAATAAATCTTATCAATGTTTCATGGAAAAAGTGCATTAAACCAATTGCTTTTGTAGGTCTCAGAGTTATAGATCTTTGGATTTTTAATGATGGTCTTATTAAGAAGTTCACTGGGAGACTGATTTTTGGTGATGTATCCTCTAATTGTTTATAAAATATGTTCAAAGGGAATCTTATAAATAGTTATAGACATTACCTCACATCCTCTATGTAGTTATCCATTAAACATTCATTCAAAAAAATCATCTCTGATACCAAATGGATTGTCAGCAGAGCCTCCCAACTCAATTGTTGGACTACTACCTAGCTTGAAAATACACTACATGATACAATTGACATCCCCTCTGAGGCTACTCATATGTGGATTGAGAATTTTCTATCTCAAATCTATAGCTTTGATGAACCTCTTCCTAATCAAATCAACCAAGACATTCAAAGGTACAAATTTATTGATCGTGACACCATCATATGGAATTATAATTGCTACAGACACTTCAACGGTAAGGAATTTTATAAGATAGAATGTAGTGGTGTTAATAGGGAACCTGCATGGATTATGTATTTCAACACTTTTTCATCCGTCCATCTAGGTTCATTCTGTTGTGGAGGATTTGGAAGCGTTTATTTCCCACACAGGATCAACTTAAAAGGTTTTCCATCAACTTCCGTCTACATGTACTCTTTGATTTCATGCCTAAGAAGATATCAATCACTTATTATTGGTTTTTTGGTTTTTTTTCATGCATTATGGGAGTACATTAGTATGTTTTGTTTCCTGAACCTTGGTAGCCATATGCAGTTCGATGCCCTTATGGAGATCATATGTGTTGATACTCTTAGTGTGCAGATTTTAAACATCCTAATGGAAGTTGTTGGATATGTTATATCATCTATATGGAGTGCACATAATAGAAAATTGTTTGATTGAAAGAAACCTTATGTTCACTTGGGAATTATGGATCTACTTAAGGAGGTGTATTCAGTATCAAAAATCCAAATAGGAGGTACGTTTAACTCTATACATGATCTGAATATTCTCTGATTACTGGGTGTAGTAGGTCATATGAAGAATCCAAATTAAATGAAATTTATTCAGTGGATTCCCCCTATAACTTCATGGATCAAAGTTAATGTTGATGGGTCTACGTCTAGAATTCCTGGACATTCAGGTTGTGGAAGTTTTTTCCATACACATCGTGTGTTTGTTAAAGTATGATTTTATCAGTTTACTAGAATTGGAATGGCCTATGAAGCTGGGTTAATTGTTATAGTTTATGCAATAGGGTATTTTGTACAATATAATTAGACATCCCTATGGATTTATTCTAACTCTGAAATTGTTTTGAGGGCCTTGAAAGAAAGAACACAGGATATGCCTTGGAAAATCTTACACTTATGGATTGAGTGCCTTAGCAAGGACACTCATCTTAAATTGAAAATATCTCATGTGTACAGGGAGGTGAATCAAGTGGAGGGCATGTTGTCTAAGAGGGAAGTCATGAATATATATATATGATGTGGTCTTTAATAACCCCCGACTACTGAGATTCAATAGTGTGTGTGGATATTTGAGGTGTGGTTTATTCTTTCTTATGTAATAATCCCTTGTAACCTTAACTATTCTTATCTCTTATTTATATATATTTCTTTTAGGAAAAATTTTCATCGGATCCTGAGTTTTTTTGGTATCATGACATGACATCATCATTTTATATATGACACTCGTTATTATTGTTCTTCTGTTTATTATCTCTTAGATGGTATGTTCTCTATTATTGATTCTTATCTTTTTTCCATTGTTTAGTTATTATTTCACCATTTGGTTCCATAATATCATTAGGGTATAGTATCCTCACTACACCACCTTATACCCCAACTATTATTTCAGATACTTTGGCATGCATGGAGGAACGCTTGAGGCCAAGTGGATAATTGGATCGGGTCACTTGTTAGTGGTTTAGGTTTGAGAAATCACACAAACCAAAGTTAAGTGGAGAGAAAAGTGAAAATAGAAATGAATGATGGAAATTAATCATGTTTTAAACCCACATTATGGAATTGTGGGAATAAGGGGAACTTGATGAAATATTACAGAGATAAAAGGCTAAAATTTATAATTTTTTCTTTCATAAGTTCTTACCATGGATGAGGAAAAAAGAAACTAATTTTTAAGTGTATAAATTCTATTTGATACATTAATCATTTATTATAAAGATTTATTTCACTCAACATCTAAGAATGGGACATGTGGAATTATTTTTCCATGAGATTTAGTAAAGTGCATTTGGTGGATGATGAAATTATTGATATAGTTGGAAAGGGTGATTTAAAAGTCCAAACAGTGAGAAAATATTTACTATAGTAAAAAGATTATAGCACAAAATGGGGTAAATGAAGAATTTAATCTATGTTCATTAGTTGGATTATATGGTTTCACAAATTATTTTTTGGAAGTATCATGGAATATAATATGTAGTTCTATGGTGGTGGCCAAAGGAGTGAAATATAAAATGTTGTATCATGCTGGGAGTTCAGAAGATATGACACTTTCTAGAAAAATAACTTTTGTAATTTTGAGTTTTTTGATTAATAATCTTGGATACTTAGTTAATAAAGGGGTTAAAGTTTTTTAGGTAAATGGGATGTTGAAACTTGATCACGTGGGATACTTAACATATAAATATTGCATACTTGGGATGTAGTGGAAGGTTTCCTTCAATACTGAAGGAATAATACCAATGAACCCAATTTTAGATCTACTTAATATAAATTTATGGGGGAAATATCTAATTATAAAAAACCCATGTATTGATATAATAAATAATTTTCATTTTTATTAATGAATTAGATAATTATATTCATTATAAAAATATTAAGTAATTTTTAAATAAAAAAGAAAATAGTTTTAATTAAACTCTTTTCTTATAAGTTTTTATTTAAAAGTATAATTTCTAAATTATATAATTTTAATTTTAATAAATTAATTTCATTTTTTAAAATCATCATAAGATAATTAAATTAAGTTGAAATTTTGGGGTTTTTCAAAAAATATTGATTTTGCAGTGAATAGTGAAAATACGGATTTTTGTAATACTATTAATTATTTTCAATAAATTAAGTAATTTAAAAGTATCATTATTATTTGAATTTAATTTCAAGTAACATACGTTTAATTTATTTCAATTTTATCTAATTAATTACACTTTAATAATCTTTATACTAAACTTTTTTGTAAGTTTTTTTTTGGGTTTAAAAATGCATTTGTCCGAAAACAGGTATAAAGTGCATGGTATTTCTACATTTTAATGAATTAAAGTGACCACTAATGTGGAATAATTTAAATTAAATATTATATATATATATATTAATTTAAATTCATATCATTATGATTACTATATATAGAGTTAATATAAAATCATCTTATGCTTGAAAAATACATTTCTTGGAAAGATGCTTATTAATCGCGTCTATAGGTTTTGTTTTTAAATTAAATTTTGTAAATTATTTGAATTAAATTTGGTATAATAGATTCCATATTTTTAATAATTATTATTTATATTATAAAATAATTTCAACTTAATTTTTAGTCATAATGAATAGTGAAAACACTAAAAGTCTTTTACCATGATTAAGGTTCAAATGGGTTTACATAGGGTTAAACTAAAATGATAAGGGTTAAAATTACCTAAAAACATATATAAATTATATTTTATGGTATTATTTAGAACTTATCTCATCTAATTATTGGTAATTATTCATTTTGGATCCTTTTTTCATATGTAAAACATGGGTATACCTTTTTCTTTTTTAAAAATCCAAATGTGTCATCTCCCCCACTTATAAAATGCCACACCCTATCCATTCATCTTCACACATAAAAATACTTTAATTTAAGCCAATAAATACCCAAATACCTTTCTTACTTCCCACCCCACATACTATATTCTTTTTCATGATCATAAATCCAATCTAGGAAGGCTTTAGGTATAATCATAAATAGGTGGTCCGAAGAAGAGGTGTCATTCTTAAATAATCATTTTTTTTCTTTTTCTACCTCATTTAAATTTTCTTAAATAATGACTATATAGTAAAAAATGTTTCTAAAATTTAATAATATTTCATTATGTTAATTCCATAACCTACATCCATCTCCTTTCCCATCAATTGGGAAATGAAACTATCATTTGTGTGTACAACGGATGAGCGCCTCCCGAACCGATGTAATTTTTTTTCATAATTTCTTATAAAATATGGTTATAATGATGAAATTAATGTTTATATATTATATTAATAAAATATCTATAATTTTTGAAAGATAATATATCATTTTATTTCTTAAATTTCTACTCACTAAAAATGATAATGTCATTTGTGCGTATGTGTAGACAACCGCCTCCACAAAGTGATGTGATTATTTTTTCATCACAACATCACATTGAAGATATATATAAGTGTATATAAATAAATAATATGGTATTTATATTATTATTATAAATATTTAAAGATAAAATAATACTTACCTTATTTCCATAATGATCATTGAAAAATGGAAATGTTACTCATGTGTACGTAGGGTATACCATCTTCATGATCGTAACATGGTTCATTATTCATAAAAATATTTAATGATTGGTTTTAAAAGTATAACTAATGTATAAAAATGATAATTATGAAATTATTATTATTCTTGATAATATATAATAACGAATTCTTTGGCCATAGTTAACCTACCAAAGTCATTTGGGATATATGATATGAATATATTCAAAATGTCTAATGTGAACTTAATTACTTGAATATAAAATGATAATAAATATGATAAAAATGAATAATAAGCCTGAAAATGGTCATTAATTTAGTAAATAATTAACATAAGTTTATTATTTAGGAAGATAAAAAACACATGTGACAATTCAAACTCAAGGTAAAGGACTTTCTTTTAAAAAAATCTCTTTTAAAGATTCCCTTATAACTCTTTTTCCTTCCATGTCCATGTTCATACAAATTATTAAAGAAAATTATTATTTATGCATAAATGGATTACATAGGTCATTTTTTGCCATATTTTACTTTCATTAAAATGTTTTAAAAAGTAATATTTTTAAAGTTTTCTATAAGGTCTGCTTTAACTTAAAACCTCATTTTAATTTTTTTAAAGATTTATTTTATAATTCATTCTCTTCAATGGACATATTTTTAAAAATAATTTATTAATAAATTTTTATAAAATAATTATAAAGGAAAACTTTAGTCTCCTTTTACCCTTTTCAAGGGATTTAAAAAATAATCTTTTTATGGAATGTTTGAATTTCATTACAAAATAAAAAAATGAATGCTCTATTTTAACATATATGGTGGAAATGACATTTTTCACTGCCATAAATTTCATTTATATTTTGGATTACATTAAAAGATTTTATGTTTTATTCAATGAAAAAACATCTTTTACTTTTTCTTGCTATATTGGTACTGAAAATGGTTTTTTTGAATGGTATTTTTAGATCTATAAAATTTTTTCATACAATTTTATAAGATTTTTTTAAGGATTTTATGATAAAAAGGTGAAATATTAAAATGTTTTATTCATGGTATGGTCATGAAGAATTTTTTTGTGATAAATTATGATCATGATACGTCTTATATTATGGGTTGATTTCCATTATATGTAACTTTATTAAATAAATTTCACAAAACTAGTTCCCATGTTCGATTCACCACAAGGCCTCAAGCGCACCACTCCATATGCGAGAGGATTCTAACTAGTAGTGAGAGAATAAGGTGTGTATATGGAGAGACTATGACCTCATATCAAAGTAATAAATCATGAAAATAACCATATTATATTTTTAGTAAATAAAAATATTTTGAAAGCATCAAATAAAATATAAACATGTTCTAATAATAAATAAATTGCTATAAATTATGGAATAGAAAGGTCATACATACAACACTGGTCACCTACTGGTCTTACCATACATGCTGGATAACATAAGGGAAATTAAATTAAAATTACAAGGATCTACTACTAACTTAGATCCAGACCACATACCCGGTCTCCATTACATGTTTGATCTGATCTAAACCAATCAAAATAATCCACATGAGCATCTCCACTCGATCATGAAACTATGGGCCCTCACCTTAACCATCTAAATTCTATGATCAATCTGAATATAGACGTAATGTCTACATGTACACTGAGGTGAACGTATAGGGGGTGGGAAATAAATATCAGTAAGTCGCCCCCAACATTGAACCTATAATCTATTTTTATAAGTTCATGCTGATGAAATATTCTTATCCTAGCTGAGATGAAACTATAATAATAAAGATAATAGATACAAAAATAATTCTTAGTTGATCCTTGGCTCTGTGATCTTGATCGACTATACCTGCTTTGGCCCAATCCAAAAATGTCTCTGATCTATGTTCTCTCATGTATATATATTTATATGTGTATATATATATTTCCCATAAATATATATATATATATATATATATATATATATATATATATATATTTGTTTGTGTGTGTGTGATTAAGGAAACAAATAACATAAATTCACCATAGTCAATACTTGGGTTTCAAAACCCCGATCATCTGGACATCCTATGAATAAGGCATTGAGTTGGATTCGATACCACTAAAGTTGTGTATAATTAAGTTAATCTCTAGGTCTGTAATCCCAATAAATGATACCTACTTCATCCAATGCTAGAAATTAATCTGAGCAAGATATGTCACCTTAAGGGGATACATGTCCTTACCCTGTGTTCACCCATACGTTCCTCCAATCACTATAATGAAGGATTCAAATTAAATTATAGACATCCTGTAAACAAGGAAACAATATGGATGTCAACCCACTCAAGACACATTAATCAAATATGATGTCATATCCCTAGGTCCCTGTCCATAGGCAATCTTGACATTGAAACTCAGATGATTCTTTAGGGGTGACCCTTAGGCTATAAGAATACTCTCTGGATCAAACAAAACACTTGTAATCCATTCAATAACTGGCTCAAACCCCCATTTACAGATACATCTAATAAATGCAATGATGGTGAATCCGCATAACCCTAGGGAGTATCCTAGGAATCACTAGAGGTGATCAACCTTAATCCTCAAGTATGTTAACAACATCCATAGCTGGGGGGGAGGTGATCCCACCCGGCAACCTCTATTAATCCCCAAGATCCTAGCAGATAGGAATCTATAGGGTGACACAAGGTAGATGGTTTCTCTGATAAACTTGGTATCCAACTCTAAAAATACCTAAATAGGGAGGAACCCCAATGAAGAATGGGAATTCTTATAATGGTATAAATCAATTAGAAATATCATGAGGTAGACCCAAGAAGTATGTCTAGTAGTCCTCACTATAGCATCATATCACCTTAGGGTCATTGTCTGAGTATCAAGAAGTACCTTTACCAGTCCCACCAATACATCACATAATGTCGTGCTCATAGGTTGAGTACCAATAAGTACCTTTGGAAACCATACCAGCATTAATATAAACTATGTGAATGCATAAATAAAAGAGTGAGGGTGGCTGAATTCCTAGACCCACTACTACTACCACATTTTCACAGCTTACATGTTTGGTACAAGTTCAAAGTGATACCCACCACCATCTCTACCCAAACCCAACATACTAGATCAGGGTCATCCAAACACTATAGCACCCACTAGGTCCCTTAGTTCAAAACACTAGAGAGGAATCCTAATTGGAATCCTCAATATCCATACATAAGACAAGGAATCCCTATGGGGAACCTTAGAAATAGTAAGCTACCAGATGCATCATACATGTTATCCTTGAAATAATTAAGTATATAGAGGCATACTAAATAGGCTCCTCTAGGTCGAACATAAGAGAAGGCATCCTATACGGGATCCTAAAAATGGTATATATAGGTAGCGACATCCTACATGGGATCCTCATAAAGAGTAAATAGGTGTAGGGATCCTAAAAGGGATTACATATTTTAGCATTCAAGTGAAGGAATCCCATGGGTGACCCTCAGTAATATTAATAAGTAGATATATCCTACATGGGATCCTCTAGGTCAAAAGATAAAATGTCTTCTTGGCCTGAAAAGAAAAGTCTTTGAACATCATACTAGATCGATGGTTCATATCAAATATCAGATCAAGGGTTTCAATCTAGGTTGGTCTGAACACCCTACCAATCTATCTCACTCTCAAGAGATAATAGAATCCAATTATTTGAGGAAGAACCTCTCTATTATATCTCGCTCTCCCCAAAACACCTTTTAGGGGTCCTTGAACCACCCCAAGGGTTCTACAGTCACAATTTATGTGGAAAAATTATGAATATGGACTAAACATGCATCCAATTCAATATACAAGACATAAATATATGAAAAACCATCAAAAGAGTAGCAAGGTATGAGTACATTGTGTGTATACCCTAGTACAAAGTGTTTACCCTTAAATCCCCATCTTGGTGTGTACTTCAACCATACATGGAGAGTAAATCCCACCTACACTATGTGTATATAATGTACACAGTGTGTACCATATTTACGGTACCTGATCAAGTACCTAACATATCTTGGTCATGTATTTTGTCTTTTCATGTACTTCTACACAGCGTGCAACCCACCCAGGGTTTGGTTGTGTACTTTACACTGACAAGTACCCCTACACGGGTTTTCTAGCCAGGTACTCAGCTACATGGTTGAGTACCAGTATAGATCATGTATATCCTATACATGCCATGTACTTATAAAAACATCATCGTCCCTGAATGGGAATAACATTTTTCATGTGTTCCTGAACTACATGCAGTGTGATCAGGATTTTCAAATGGAAACCCCTTATGAATAGGCCAAAACCCTTATTTTCTCCAGAAAAGATATAGATCGATACTCAAGGGGTAACAATTAGTTCTAAAAATGATTTAAACCTAAAAAAGTGGTAAATATAGAGGTATTTACAAAAAAAATTAAAAAAATCGACCTTTGAGAAGAATACATGAAAGTTAAACCCATTTCTGTGATCCAAAGTTCTCACACGACACTCTGGCTCCTCCTAAGCTCCATGA
Source organism: Viscum album (assembly GCA_963277665.1). Classification (NCBI taxonomy): domain Eukaryota; kingdom Viridiplantae; phylum Streptophyta; class Magnoliopsida; order Santalales; family Viscaceae; genus Viscum; species Viscum album. The sequence continues at coordinate 677,145,785 of OY728158.1, read as the reverse complement.
AAGCACCTATCTTTCTCTCTTTATCTATCTATCTCTCTCTCTCACACACTCAATATCCCTCTATATCCTATCTCATTCACTATGAAAGAATCCCACATGGGTCATGTGTAAGAACCCATGGGAAAAAAGAAAAAAGGAAAAAGGAAAAATGGAAAGAAATTTAAAAAGTAGCATGGGCCCAACCTCAGTGATCAACATGATTTTATGCCCCACCTAGGAAAACCCCCCATTATGGACTCAATGGTAAATAAAAAATCTCAATCCAACACTCTATTTAAAAGGTACGACTGAACAAACATGCATCAATAAATAAATATTTAATTAATTATATATTAAATATTAACTATTCCATTAAAATTCAAATGGCTTGGATTTCCACCAAAAAAATTTCCTAGGGTAAACACCCTATTCTAAGACCAAAGGAGTGGTTAAAAAATTATCTAGGATCATATATTAGGGTAAATGAATATTTTTTCCCTTGCATGTATCTAAAAGAAAAAAATTCAAATTTCTACTCAATTTCATAGTCTATAAAAACACTAGTCCTTATAATATTTCCATCATAACCCTTATTATCCCTAAGAAGCCTCAGTGGTCAAACGCATCCATTCTCTCATAATGATAATCTCTGAAACTATGTTATCTTTATTTTATAACAACTTGTCTCATAGTGTTAAAAACTCTTCCATCAAATAAGACATTTAATAGTGAATGATTTGGTACTCCACACTATAGTAATACCCTTATCATCCCCTCACAACCAAGATCCAAATTCAAAGGCTTGTCCTCTATCCACCACTGAACTAAATGTATAGAGTATCTAGAAACCACTCATCCCCAGACACTAAAATATAACATCAAGAATCACCCTTTCCAAATTTCTAAGAACAATCCCTATAGAAAACATTATATTTCAACTAAAAACAAGGGTTACCACCCTTAAACGGTCAAAGGTAAACTCCCCACCATATGGATTACCTTATACAACTCTTAAAGAACAACCTCATTAGGTTCCTTTATCAAACCAGGAAAGATGTTTGAAAATAAAAGAATCTCAATGTGTAACTGTCGCTCTCCCAGCATATTAAGGATGATGTCAAGATAGGTCATACTCACCTCTAAAATAAGAGTACACTAATATTTCATTGCTAATTTTGTATATCTCTCTTTGAGTCACACTCACATAAAAAAAGGCTATAATTTCCTTTAACCAACTCCTGCCACCACATCTTCTGAATATGCATGTCCAGGTTTAGGCATGGGTCAACAACCTCAAAACACCTGATTTATCTATAATGTATGATCTACCATGAAGGGATATTTATCATTTTATCACAAAACATTAGGAACCATACCCACAAAATTTATTTAAATCATTGATCTTAATCTTGCACATGGACACTTTCTTATTTATAATTTAAATAGTACCACACACAACTAACATGTACCTTTTTCTATTTCTCACAGCATAATAGGTGTACAAACCCATACCACCCAGTCATCTCCCAACTCATACCCTCATGATTCATATGCTAATAAATCCAAGATGACTATGTCACACCAAATTTCAGTCTCATTAATTCAAATTCTCCCTTGAAACTCCTCTTCAAAATCGAGAACCTCTCTTGTGCCTCAATTTATTCCTTGATCGCCCATCACATGAATTCATTTTCTGAAATTTAAGCATAAAATGTGAAACTAATGGTCAATATTTTCATGCACTCAAATATTCCTACCCATTAAATTTGGTCTCAAAACAAGAGAACCTTAGGTGATTCCTTAGAAACCGAAGTCATCAATCTTCCTATATTGCAAAATCCAACCACCTATCATGAATCTGTCTCAACAAGAGCATAAAACCAAGCTTACTTCCTCAAAAGGCATTCATAAACCCAGTTCAACTCCTCTCACTTGTTTCCCTCGATCAAAATGAAATGTGGACCTACAAGGGTCTGAGTCAAAACTAAGGGTCTATAGGTCTCCCACCTAGCCCTACTGATCAAGTTTCAAGATGGGTAACTTGGTCATACTGCCTAACAGATAGGTCAAAACTCTTGAAAAGTCTATATCTCATGGTACATCATCTACATGCCCATCTCAACGCAAGGAATATAACATGTCTATCAATCCTATATAAGTGAGGTAAGGAACAATAGAGACTTATGCAGGTCAAACTATCAACATGGTTTCAATTATATAGGTTTTAAATTTCCAATTTATAAAGGAAAACACCCTATAAGTTTAATTTAAAAGCCATTTAATTGAGACCCATTTGTAACTACCAAGTTAAAGAAAATACTATAATGGAATCAGTAACCAATCATCAGCCTAGTTGGTCCCTAATCCTCTTTGGTTATATTCTAGAGAAACATCCCCATGGAGTATCATTATGAGAACATAAAAAAGATAACAAACTAACACTCATCGAGAATCGGTATACTATAATACCAACTTGAGTTATAGTTCATTATAAACATTTAGGTATCAAGAAGAATCACACACGGTGACCTGACTTGATCCGCATAAAATAAAGAATCAACTACCATGGTTGACCTATGAGGGACAAAAGTAATCAAGTACTTTTTTGTGTAGAATTTCATTCCAAGCTACGTGGGAAAACACCATATAGGTTGTTAGTGACACTTTAAATAACTAATCCTAAGAAACAATGCCCTAAAAGGGGGTCCATCACAAGGGAATCATGTTCCCTATCAACCTACAAGGGTAACTGCACCTCCCATGCATGAGGACTATGTCATCATCTTCATCATCAAATGTCTCACTATAGATCCAATTATCCTACCATAAGAATGATATATATAAATATGTGTATGTATGAAAGTCATAAAAATTTAGTAGAATTCCACCAAGAACATATATAGTAAAATAAAATTTTGTTTGATGTATACACTTAAATAATTAGGCTCTATCATTAGTAGAATCACATTTTGACAGGCCTATAACATGTGGACCCTACCTGTCGAATTGATGTATAAGGCACATATTTCCCTTTTCCAATCAAGAGTCAAAATCCATCACAGGATTCTTTCCAATAAAATAGAAACAAAAATCCATTAATTTACTCTCACCAATGAGCTAAGATCTGTAAATCCATTCTAAATTATACACTTTTCATCACATTTGCATCACTTAAGGAAAAAATAATATATGACTATAACATATATTATTAGTAAATAATATTCCATATCCCTAGAAACCATGACATATTACTAGAATATTTGTTATTGAAGCACCAGTTAGATATCAATCATGGGTTCCAACACATTCCTAATACTTCTATCTACCGCATCCCAAATAGTAATTTATTGGGAAAGGAACACCTTTGATACCACATTATAACATCTCGAATCAAATACCACTAAACCAGTTCCCGAAGCTGGATTGTCACAAGGCCTCAGGTGATCCTGTCCATATTCTAGAGGCTACCGACTAGAATTGAGGGCCTATGGTGTGTATGTGGAGAGACAATGCAATCATATCATAGTAAACAACAATGTAAATAACCATATATCATTTATAGGAGTAAATAAACAGAGTACGAAAGTAGTATATAAAATATAAACATGTTGTAATAAGAAATAAAATGCTATAAAAGCCTAAACATACATGTCATACATACAACACTGGAAACCTACTAGGTTGACCATACATATAGAAGTACATAAAAGAAACTGCAATAAAAGCACAAGGCTTTGAAAATAACTTCTAGCCAAACCACAACTTTTTCTCTGCGAAGCTGTAGGGATGATCCCTCCCAATCATAATAATCCGCATGAGTGGCTCCACTTGATACTTGAAATTATGGGGCCTCACCCTAACCATAAAACATATGTTCTCAATCTATAAGTAGACGTAAGGTATACAAGCACAGTAAGGTGCACAAGCAAGGGGTGAGAATTAAAACTCATTATGACACACCCAATGGTGAACCAATAATTTGTTGTCATAAGTGAATACTTATGAAATATTCACAACCTAGTCGAGACACAAATAGAATAATAAATAAAACATAAATAAATAATACATAGCTAATCCTCAGGTTTGTGGTCCCGGTTGACCTTACCTGCCTCAGACCAAGCTGGAAATGTCTCCTATAAATGTTCCATCAGGTATATATATTTATATATATGTGTGTGTGTGTGTGTGTGTGTATATATTCCAATATATATATATGAATATATATATTCCTATATATATATATATGAATAAGGAAATTAATAACACTAATCAACCACAATCGATCCTTGGGTCTATAACCCCGATTGTCTGGACATCCTGTGAATAAGGAATTGATCTGGATGTCATAAAAATAATGCTATTTATAAGTAAATAAATCCTTGGTTATGTAATCCCAATTGATGATACATTATTTGGACAGTATAGTAAATTCCTCAAAGAAAGCTACATCACCACTAGGGGGATACATGCCCTAACCCTAGGTTAACTCATTATCACCTTAAATCGCTATAATGAAGGATTACAAGTAAAATTTGGGCACCCTGTAGACAAGTCACTGAGTTGGATGCTAAACCACTCGAGTAACATATAATCCAGTTTGATGTCAGATTGCTAGATCCCTATCCATAGGTAATCTCAACATTGAAACTCAGATAATTCTTAAGGGGGTGACCCTTTGGTGATAGAAATACTCTCTGAATCCAAGATAACACTTGTATTCCATTCAATAATTGACTCAATATCCCCATTCTTAGATATCTCTAGGAAATACTATAATGGTTCATCCACCTGACCCTAGGGAGTATACTAGGCATCGCTATAGGAGATCAAAAATAATTCTCATGGATGTTAACAGCATCCATAGCTTGGGGGAAGTTCACATACCCAGTAACCTCAGGTGATCTCCTAGATCCTAGCAAATAAGTATCCATAGGGAGACACTAGATAGAGAGGTTCTATGATAAACTTAGCATCCACCTCTATAAATCCCTAAATAGGGAGGAACCCCAATGAAAAATGGGCATTATAAAATGGTTTAAATCAACAATAAATCTCATGAGGTGGACAAAGGAATTACATCTCGTAGTCCCCACCATAGCATCATATAACCTTAGGCTCATCAGTTGAGTACCAAGAAGTACCTATGGTAGTTCCATAATACATCGCATCAAGTCCGGATCAAAGGCTGAGTACTAGGAAGTACCTATTAAAACCATAGCTGCATAAATATAAACCAATTAAATTCATAAATAAAATTATTAGGGTGGTTGAATTCCTAAACCCACCACTACATACATAGCCTCATGTATTATAGTTTGGTATAGGTTCTAAGGTGACACTCAATAACATATCTACCCAAACACAATGTACTAGATTACGGTCATTTGAACACCAAGGAACTCATTGGGTTCCTCATATCAAAACACTATAGAGAGTGTAGATGATATGTAAGAGATTGATCACTGCTCAAAGAAGACAGAGATAATATGTCGGTCATAGGAGGAGACCATTGGAGTTTGTTGTGATAGATTTATTTTTCTTGAGAGTCACTCTTTGATTAGGTTATGAACGTCTAAGGAATCATGGAAATCTAGTACTCAGTTTTGTTAGACCCTTTGATATCATTGAGTGGTTAGGGATAGTGACGTATTGTCTGCACATCCCTTCTCGTAATCGAGGTAGGCATGATGTGTTCCATGTGTCACAACATCAAAGTTATATACCTAACCCTGCACATGTTATTGATTTTAAGGATGTTGATATAGATATCGACACATATTATGAGGAGTGTTTGGTGTGGATCATTGATTGAAGTAACAAGGAATTACAAGGGAAGACGATACCACCAGTCGGGATTCGGTGGCAGTATAAGGAATCATTGAAAAGATGTGGGTGCTTGAGTATGATGTGTGAACTCAGTGACTATAGTTTTTCAATAAATACTACTAGAGATACTTCTCAAGGATGAGAAGTTGATAGAGTGGGAGATTTTTAATATCTTAAATTTTACAAAGATAATAAAAACCCTCTTATTGATAAATTATAAGTGTCTTGTGGGAAAAATGATTTATCAGTGAAATAACTTAATAAAATGCATTGAAGAATTTTCATAAAAACAAAAGCCTAGTTAACACTTTGGAATATTCAATCAAATATTTTTAGAGTCGGACGCTAAGTTGGTGTGAGATTCGAAGGCTCGTAAATCCTCAGCGAAGATGAAATAAAAATATTAAATATATTATTTTACAAGCATGCAATTTATTCAAAATAATTGAATAACTCCAAAATGGTGTGTCGTATGATAAATATCAGACCATCATTAATTTTTGGGCATGGTGTTTACCCTAGGTTAGGCATAATATTTGTAAGCATCAAACATTTTGATATCTTGCTTGTGAGAATAAATTATTTAATAATTTTTATTATATTATTTTTTGAAAATAATTTAATATATCTCCAATAGTGTATCATATGAAAAATCTCAGACCATTTTTAAGTCCAAAATGGGGGGCTTACCCTAGGTAGGGTAAAACTTTTATGTACATCGAGTGCTTGAAAACATCACACGTGATAAAAAAAATTATATTTAATTAATTATTTAGTTCATTTTAAAATTATTAAATAATTAATACATCTGGAATGGTCCATTTTATGAGAAATGTGAGACCAATATTAGGTCTATAATGGGGGTTTTACCCTAGTCAATGTATAAATTTTATACGCAATTAGAATTTGGTATCTTTTAATTTAGGGGGTAAATAATTAAGTTTATTAATTTAATATAAGAAAAAGAAAAATACATCATCTTTTTCTCACACCTAAAACACCATTAATTCTAGAGTGGATTTTAAAAGAATCAATTAAGTACATTTTGGACTGATTAAAATCAGAAACACATTAAATTGGATAAATAAATGACTCTGCATTGATTGGTTCAGTGTTTAAAAGATTTAAATAGAAGAATTAATTTTTCAGTTACAAAAACCATAAATGCATTTTGGATGCCTCTAAATACCCAGATACTTCTCATTTTAATTCGAAAAATGATTCCAAGGCACTCTTTCAATGACCAGTGAAGCATTTGAGCTTCCTTTTTGTCCAAGAACAACATGCGGGGAGGGATCTTCAACTTGGGGCACGACTGTTGACACTACTTGAGAAAGTAACCAAAAAGAATATGAAGAAAACTCCGGGTATTTTAGATCCTAAATAAAGGTTTGAAGAGTAAAATGGAAAATAAAAATATTTCAAAAGAGCTTCACGATGGACTAGCTTTACAGACTTGTGCGACGGAGATGCGCGACTGACCTACGTGACAGAGCTCCGCACCTGAATATGTTTTGTGCACCTACGTGGAATACCTGTGCGGCGGGGCTGTGCAAAGGACCTATGCGGACAAAATCTCTCGACCAATCCCCATACGTGCCTATAAATAGAGCCCTTGGGCTCCCTATTTGAGGACTAAAAAAAGTGAAATACTCTCTGAAGCTCCCATTGCATATCTCTTTCTCCTGGATCCCTCAAACTGTCTTAGATAGCTCTCTAGACCACAAGATAAGAAATAATTAAATGGGATAAGCATGTTTTAAAGGTATTCACATTCTTTAGTCATCATTTATACCTGCGTGTTATACTTGTGCTCCATACCTGTGTGTTATACCGACGCGGTACAACAACGTGGGGTACCTACGCGGCATACTTGCGAGAGGTACCTACACAACCAACTCAAGTAACCTTTTTAAAATCCATTCATGGAAGGTTATCTCCTTCATTGGTTCCCTTATCTAAAAGAGACTATGTTCAAGCCTCCATCAAAACCTCCTAACTTATCAAACCTTTAGGAAAGGAACATCAGTGTGTCTTTTATTTGGGTTTGTATTTCCACAGTTAGAGGTTTCCCGCATTTGTTTCACAATGGGGTTAGAATTCATGGGATGTTTTTGGGTTTGGATATCTATAGTCACATGGAATTTTATCCTATGAACAATGCTAGGAAGTTCCAGGTTTGGAGGAAGGGTTGGGTCCTGGCCTCTCCCTTCTCAAAGAAGTGACCTGAAACCTCAGGTCTCTGGTAAGGAAGGTACACATCACACTTGATTTTTCATGCAAGCATAAGAGAAGTCTCCCTCCCCCACCAAGATCAATTGAAGGGTATCCATCTTGGTATAATCCCACCACGTTCACCCCTTCTTCCTTCCATTTGGACCCTTGTCCAATGTGAAAAGAACAAAGGGAAAGCTCATCGCCTCACCCTCTTCCATAGTCGACGCACCCTCTTCCATCAGCATGGAGGAAAATTTTGAACATGTGAATGACTTTGTTGAATCTTTGACATTATATTGTTTATCACATTGAGCATGACTCACGTAGGCTTAGAGATTTGTCCCGATTATAGAATTTTTATGATAGGAATGAACTACAAGAACTCTGATTCCTATTTAAACGAGGATACGTAGAAATCCCCCTCAAGGCCTAAGCTCACCGGATATCCTCCTCAGGAATCCAATTCTAATTCCTTTAATCTTTGCGTTCTCCATAGGAATAATCCCTGAATTAAACCCCAAATCATCATGGTATCCTTTTTCAAGAAGTAATCCCGAACTCATCTTTCTCAGAGGATCATACTGTCCTATGAGATTGAATGAACTATAAGAACTTTGATTCCTGTTTAAACCAGGATACGTAGGAAGCCTCCTCAAGGACGAGCTCACCAGATATCCTCCTCAAAATTCCAGTTATAATTCTTTTTAATCTAGGCATTCTCTTTAGGAATAAGCCCCAAATTAAACCCCAAATCAACAAGGCATCCTTTTTCAGAATGTAAGACCAAACTCATCTTTCTCAGAGAACCATACTCTCATATGAGATTTATCGAACTATGTGGGATTTGATTCCCATCCATATGGGATACGTAGGAATCCTCCTTAAGGTTCAAACCAAAAAATTCAAATCAACCATGTTCTCCTTAGGCCATATTCCCAACAGGGTCTGATATTACTTGGAAACCCATATCCTTTCCAAAGTTCCTTAGGCTGCTTCAGCATAAGTCCCACACTAAGTTTTGACCATGAACCTTTCAATTAGAGGTCCTTATCACATAACCTTAAAAGGTATGGTGTGTCCTATTAAGTGGCATCTAACTATGAGGGTTCTGATTCCTTTCACAAGGATACGTAGGTAGCCCATTTTACAGGCATGATCCCAAGATCAAAAAAACCTTCATCTCTCTGGATGACAATAAATTATAGAGTGCCCCTCTAAGTGGATTAAAAACTGGTATCAACAAAACGATGATTAAAATAATCTCTAATTAGTTTATTAAAGGATACCATTGATGAAAACCTCTAATACATATGGGTATTTCCATTAATTAAGAACCTTGAATTCATACTGATGATTGTAAATTTTACACATGTTAATAAGTGATTATAAATTCCAAGGGATACTTTTGATATATTTGGTTAATTAATAAAGATTCATGAAAATATCTTAAATTTACAAAGAGAGTCCTGGAGTAGACAAGTATTCCACCCCCCACCCCAAGGGTGTGAAGAGTCTGACCTCCCATCCTCTTGACCAATGTACTTTCTTAAGTATCGTAAAGTTCAAACTTAAGGAACGCCTACCTTTGGAAAGCAGGTCCCCTTTGGATAAATAACTATTGGAAGTTTCCACTTCCATAAATAAATCCAATGGAAACTACCTGGAAATAGTGATTCTTAAAACAAGAACACATGTTTCAAGGAACTGTGAAACAAAAATGATGAACTCAACGTGGATCCTTAACCAAGTTAATAATGTTACCCACATTTTAGGCCCCTATAAATTGATAAAGGAAGTCCCGACAAAGGAATTAATCACGCATGTATCCATTTGTAAAGACTTTTATTTAATAGAGTTTTTCTTTCTTCTCATTTTTCCATAGAATTCCTTTTAATCCAAAGAATGGCTTTCTCCAAGACAACATCTATGAATTTCCCGACCGCTGCTCAAGCTAGATATCCATCCATGGGAAGTATGTTATCACCAACCCAGCATATTCAACATTGGGTCTCTAATGTGTTGGTAAAATAATATTTCCAACATAGTACAATCCCGACTTTGGAGGCTGCTCGATAGGACCTCCAGGTCAAAAACAATCCTCGATCATCTGGCCAATAACGACCAATGATCAAGATGCAGATGCTGTTAACCACTGTCTCCAACCGTTTCAGGTTCTTATCCCCAGAATGCAACAACCAGTCCCTCCCATACTATAGGGAGGTGGATCAAGAGGTCACTCAGGGCCTTGATTCAAGAATGTGGGAGTATTTCTTGATGACTCCCATAAGCAATCGCTGCCAGCAGAATCATGCAGTAGTGAACCCCCAACATGATGGGGGTGTTGCCTCTGGATGTTCGGCCCAGGTCTCTCAGAATCAGGAACACAATAAGAACCTTAAAAGGACAAATTTTGGTAAATAGGGAGTAGGTTCTTACCTCTACACCTTTCAGAGAAGTCCATCTACCTAAATTGATGGAAAACAACAAGCGGGTATATACACCCATCCATCCTAATTTTGTTGATCAGCAGGCTCATCTGACAGAAACTCACGAATCCCACCAGATAAACCCAATGGATTATTGTAAAAAGTAAAATAAACCTTCTTACAAGTTATCATCCATTCAGTATGCTCATCTGACTACATTTAAAGAGGCCCATCAATCTAATAGTCTGGAAACTGGTAAACAGGAACATTCACCTGTTTACAATCACCAATTCTGTCAGCAGTCTCATCTGCCAGTATTGAAGGAAGTTCATCAACCATACTTGATGGAAATTTCCAGAAGGCACATACACCTACCAATGTTCATAAAGCCTGCCAACAGTCTCATTTGGTTGCACCCGAAGAAGTCGTTCGGAAATCTCCGACGACAAATTTGGGGCAGACCCAACTCTCTACCCCCATATGTGAGTACTATCAATATCCATTGACAGGAAAAGGAGGACTGAAGCAAGAACATACACCTACTTCATATATGGAATGGACATATATTCCAGTTCCTTCCACTGAAGTCACCAAACACATGTTATAAATGGTGAAAGGGAAGACGTTTATCCCTGCCCATATTTTGGAAGCATGCCAGGATATTTTAACTACTACTTCAGCAGTATCAGGGGAATAAACATATAAATCTGTCACCACACATGGGATGACACATCGGAATGCCATCCCAGAGCAGATACACACCTCTGTTCCAGTCCATGAAGGTCATGGGGCATATTCCCTCATATCATATGGACAACAGGATCGAGAACATACACCCTTTCCAATTGGAGTTAATCAGTCTGTTCCAGTAACTACTCCAAGGCTGGCACATACACCTGCCCATTATAACCACTTATTCTAGCAGGTGTCCCCAACTAAGTATAAGAGAACATTGAAAAAGAAGTCTCACCAAACACAATTGGAAAATAAAGAGTCAAGCTGTGATTTAACTCCTCTTAATACTGGAGTTCTTGAATCCCTCAGACATTTATCTGTTGTAGCTCAAGATCTGAACCTCTCATTACTAAATTTTGGGAGTGGTAGTTGTAATTCTAAAGTTTCTCATTGGAAACTTCACCATGAAGGTTTGGTTCATGAAATTTCAGTCAATAAAAAGTGTCTATCTCTGTATGAGATCCACGGCAACCCTCCGTGTGTCCATAAGACCAAGGAGCAAGAAGATTTATCCCTTGTTGTAATCCACCATGGTGATCCTCCCCATGAAGGCATTTGCTGCAAAAGTCCTCTCGGCAGTAGTATTCTGCATTGTCAAAATGATTCAATAATTGATAATGTAGCGATGATAAAGTCCTTCTATCTTGAGGCACTTGCAAACACAAAGCCAATCATGTCTGGTGCTTTGTCATTTACAGTTGAAACACTTTCTCAACCAGAAGACAACTTAAGGGAATGGTCATTATCCAAACCTACTTTAGGTAATTTTTCTTCTAATACAGAGCATCCACTCAGGTCAGATCAAGTGGAGAAACCTCTTGTGAAAGATGAAGACGATATGTTAAACATGATGAAATAATTATCTAAAGGAGAAATACTAGTCATGTTCTGGCCTTTGGAAAATTCTCAGTATGATATTCCAGAATTGATAACAGAAGATTGCATTCATGAAATTCATCTCAACTTAATGAAAACTCTTTCTCATTTGAAAACCAATGTATTACCATATGATGAATATCAAAATCATATAAAGCTAATATAAGGGTTGTAGTGAAAAATTGACTTGGAATCTCTCTCAGTTTCCCAACATCCAAGGGTTGAAAAACAATAGAGAACCCTTTGACGCACATGTCTCAATGCTCTAAAGAGGCTACGCCAATTAATTTATGATCCCCCATCTAGTGTTCGCATTAGAGGATGGGGTGCATATAGAACATTTCATTTCACTGCACTCCAAAATCAGCAAAGTCTACCAAAATTGGTCTCATGCAATGTTATTTCACTTGGTCAGCCACAATCACTAGGTTTTGTATGTAATCAAATGTACACTCAAGAATAGGCCTCAACCAATTTTCATCAGAATCAGGCCCAAAGAAAAGAAGTTGTTGAGTTACTTTTACATCAAGCCTCTGAGAATCTTGAGCAGGCATCCTGTTTAGAGGATGGCAGGCGTCATAGAATTAAAATGTCTAAAATTTCATAGTGATCTTTTAAAATATATGATTTGAGTGATTGTCGGATAATGCACCCAACAAATGTTCAAACCAAAATCCACAAAATCAGAAGAGAAGTTGCACAAATTTCAGCTACAGTAGTTCAAGAATCACCCCAGCTTTCCATGATAGGGGCTCATTTAATTCAACCTTCAAATTCATTAAACAGTATTCAAAGATTTGAAGAATAATAACATGATAAACCCTGGCCTGCAAGGCTGGGGGATTTTTAACATCTACAATCCCCTCCTCAACGGAAGTTAGTTTTCTCCCGATTAAGGAAGAAGCCACAGGAAATAATACAACTAAACTATCCAATGATTCCCTTCATGTTATTTTCTTCCAAATAGTTCTAGGTAATTATTCATATAGGAGAACGGTGTCTCGTGAAATACAAAAAGGGAGACGATCTAGCAGAAACATTGACAGAATGAAATCAATACATTATGCATCAGTGAATGTTATTAACACCATTTCAGAAGATCCTCTAGAAAATAATCCCAATTCAAAGGAATCAGAAGATGAAGTTTGTGTCCATAATATGGTACACACCAAGGAAAATGAATAAGGTTTTTGTACCCGAAATCAGAGGCTTACCCAGAATTTAGGTATGCCCTCAAATAACCAACTCCCCCCTCTTCAAAATTCATCTTACAAGGGGAAAGGAAAAAATTCATATTATATATCACTTTTCCACTAGATAAGGTCTATCTATTTCACTTGAAGAGAGATTTGCATAGCAAGAAGAGGAAATGAAAGAGTTGAAAATACTCAATACAGAGTTACTTCGAAATAGAATTTCTGCTAGACATGCTCCCCAGGCAAGTCCTCAACTTGCAAATCCAGTTGGAGCTCCTCAATAAAGAGGATTTGTAGTAAATACAGATGCAGATAATGAATTCCCTCCATTGGGTACACAATAATGGCAGGATCATATACTTCTTGATAGACCTATTCCCATGGGTTATCTAAGGAAGATATCAACACCACCATCAGTGGTTTTACCGGTCGTTGCACCAGCTCAAGCTCTAGTTTCTATACCTGCATAGAATCCAGATCATTTGGATATTCCCCAAATGCTTATGAACACAATTGAGGCATTAATGACTTTATTGGAAGCTATGGAGGAACGACGTGCACTAGTTCAGCCGGAAAAGAGAGCTTACCCTGAATGGGTGGATGAAATTCCTCCCCCACTAAATTTTGTGAATATCAAATTTCTAATCTTTAATGGTTTGGGAGATCTGGAAAAACACTTAACAAATTTTTTTTCTCATTGTGATCCTATGATGGGAACTTCTCAATAACAAGAAGCAGTTAAGCTTAGGTGTTTTGTGCAGTTATTACAAGGACTATCTTTTTTCTGGTATACAAGTTTGCAATCTCGATCAATTACTGGGTGGGAAGATCTCCATCAGAAATTCCTTCTTCAATTTATCTTAACACTACCAAAGACGGTAGTTTTTTATCTTACCAATTTTAAAAAATGAGTTAATGAAATATTTTCAGATTTCATTGCTCGATGGAAGGGATTAACATATTTCTTAAGTTTAACACTCCCTCAAGAAGAGTTGCTTCCAATCGGTGTGGAAAATATGCGTGAAAAATTACACACACCATTGATCCCTATGAAATACACAGGATTATTTCGAGACCTTACTTCAATCAATCAGCATATAGAAGACTCTATTATAGAAACTAAGGATAAAACTCATGTAATTCTATCATCTTTAAGAAGGAGGATAGGAAAGGCAGAATCTGCTACAATCACACTCAAATAGGCACCTGTACCTGCTTCTACTTCAAGACCTTCATCATACCAAAGGGCTCTGCCTCTTGAGAATCAGCAGCAACGATCATCTCGCCAAGATGATCAAAGAGATCAAAGGTGGAAACAGATTGAGGAATTAAATAATAAAGTTTATTCTTTCAATAATGAAAAAGTTCCTGGCTACTTCATCTCAGCCTTAGAAAAGAATTTGGTTCAATTTCCAAGTTCGAAGAAGACAAATAAAGACGGAGATGAAGATTATCTGAATTATTGTCCCCTTCATCGGATATTAGGGCACCCTATTCAGGAGTGATTTGTTTTCAAAGACCTTCTTCAAAAGATGGTATAATCTGGATAAGTGAAATTAAAAAGTTCATCATCTCAAATAGCATGTGTTACTACTACCAATCCAGAGGAAGAAAAAAATGGAAAAAAGTTAAATGTAAAAATGTGCAAAAATATGATGATTGGATGATCAAGAAAACGATCAACCAGACTCATGCTATTTTACAAACACAGTTGAAACAACCAATTGTGTCTTTTACCACTCCTACCACAACAAAGCCATCTTCATCAAAAGGTCATTCCTCAAAGAAAAAAAATTTTCATAAGGATAAAGAGCAGTCATAAGAAGATGATATCACATCAAGGCCAAATTTTTCCTTGACCCTAGAAGATTTTATACCATCTGTTTAAAAATTACAAGCACCACCCCGCCAAATGGCACAACAAGAAGTAACCTATCAGGAAGAATCCTCATCAGATGAAGAATTGATCTTTGGTTCCATTAATGTTATCCATCTAATGGATCCTTATGCCAATGATGATTTTGATTATAATGAGCCAGAATTTTTTATACCTAATTGGGGAACTAGAGGAAGAGGCTAAGGTCGAGGATACAGAGGAAGATGTGAGAATTCTAGAAATCACCATTTTAACTCTACTACTACTCAAACCATATATGTGGAAAAAACTCATGGAAGATCCCTTTTGTGGGCTCAATAAGAACAAGGAGTTTCTTCCATTCAAAAAAAGTCTATTTCTGGAACAATTATTTTAGAGGACTGATTAGAAGTAATGTAATCTTTATCTCAAAAAGTTAATAGACCTAGTCAATCTAATCTTTCAAATTCAAGAATATCTCCCGCTTCTGCTTTAACATAGAATACGACTACATCAGACACATCAACTTCTAAAGAACCTAAAAAACTGCATCTCCGTGATGGGAAACGCAAACCTTTAGACCAAAAGTATGACGTATTGAAACAATTGGCCCAATTACCAGCCATGTTTTCAATTCTGGATGCTTTGAATCTATCAAAAGATCTTCTAGAGGCACTCATTGAAGTTTTTTCAAGTCCTCAAGAGTTTGAAACTGAACTTATTGATGTTGAGGTTTACCGTAAATAGAATGATTTTGCAGAATGTCATGTAGTAATATCTTTTAAAGATGAAGATGAATACAATGTGCTACATGGGAATATCTGACATTTGTATTTGTTTGGAACGGTCAATGACATAGATATCTGATGTGCCTTCATTGATAATGGCTCTAGGGTGAACCTCATTCCCATTCGTACACTTCGTTGATTGGACCTGAATAAATCTGACTTATATCCTTTGACTTTAATGTTTCAAGGATTTGAATATAATGAACAAGAACCTTTGGGTGAGATTACACTCAGAACTCAGTTTGGAGATCTTGTGTCTAATTCAGATTTCATGGTTGTTTGTCAAGACACAGCCTTCAATATTCTTCTTGGAAGGACTTGGTTGCATCAACATGTAGCCATACCTTCTTCATACCATCAATGTCTGAAATACTATTTCAATGGTCAAATTGGGACATTGTATGGTGATAAGGCTACATTAAAAACATGTGAGTCTCAATACATTGAGACAGAGTTTTATCACACAAAATGAACGAAGTCCGTGATGAAGGAAATAACCCGAGTTAAATCTCCAAATGGACTGGAAAAGATTCCAGAAAATCCATTCATTCATTTCAGTACAGATTATGTGCTACCCATCAATCAAATTGAATGGGTAAAACCAAATCCATGCACTTATCCAATAATTTCCATTATGTCAATTGTGGAAATTGAGCCTGACAACATGGGAGAAATTATTGATACACCAAGCAATGATAGAAGCCTTAATGGAGATGTTTTCATTTCATCTGTTGAAATACAAAAAGCCTATACTTCTTCAATCAGAGTAGAAGAAATTATAGCAATTATAGGGGAAGAAAAAGATGTTGATTCTCAATCCATCAATCTCTATTTATTACTAAAGGAAGACCCTTCGTCATCATTAGGGTCGGATATGGTGGCATCTTCTTCAAAATGTTCAAATACTGACTACTCCCCTAACTCTGGGAGTTTTGCCTTGTCATCTAACATGAAAATGAAAATAGAAGAGGTAACACATAATGAAGAAGAATAGAAAGATCTCAAGGATGCTCCTCCATCATTTGAAGAAGGTTTCTCTATCACTGTGGATGAACTCAGAGAAATAAATTTGGGAACAGAAGAAGATCCACGCCCCACTCTAATTAGTGCGTCCATGACCTCTAAAGAGAAATATGTGTATACTTACTTTATAAAGAAATATCGAGATATATTTTCTTGGAATTATATAAAAATTCAAGTTCTTAATCCTGATGTAGCCACCCATCATTTGGGTTTTCCATAAGAACATCGTGGATTCAAGCAAGCAACAAGAAGGACACACCCAACTCATGCCTCTAAAATTGAATCTGAAGTTGATAAGCTTATAAAGGCTAAAATTGTTGGGGAAGTTCAGTATCCCAAATGGTTGGACAATATTATCCCAGTGAAAAAGATGAATGTGAAAATTAGAGTCTGTATTGATTTCAAAGATCTTAACTAGAATTGTCTTAAAGCTGATTTTCCAGTCCCGATTACAGAACTTCTAATTGATGCAATAGATGGATATGAATCTCTTTCCTTTATGGATGGTTACTCTGGGTATAATCAAATCTGAATGGCCCTAGAGGATGAAGAATATACAGACTTTAGATACCCTCAAGGTGTGTTTTTCTATCAGGTAATTCCCTTTCTCTTAAAGAATGGAGGTGAAAAATACCAATGTGCCATGAACCATATCTTAAAACCCCTATTAGGAAAGTTTGTTGAATGTTATGTGGATGATTTGGTAGTAAAATATAGACAATGTTCCAATTATTTGGCTGATTTGGAAACCATGTTAAATAAACATCAGCAACATAGTTTGAAGATGAACCCCTTGAAATGTGCTTTCAGGGTAACCTCAGAAAAATTCCTTGGCTTCGTTGTACACCTTCGTGGTATTGAAGTTGATCCTCGGAAAACAAAATCAATCCTTGGTATTTCACATCCTTGAAATTTAAAATAATTAAGAGGATTCCAAGGACACTGGACCTATATTTGGTACTTTATCACCAATTTAGCAGGCAAGTGTTTACCCTTCACCAGATTAATGAAGAAGGGAGTCACTTACCAATGGAATGAAGATTTCTAAGAAGCATTTAATACCCTCAAGAAATATCTATTGAGTCCAATGGCATTGATGCCACCAGTTGAAGGAAGACCACTTATTCTCTACGTGACAGCCTTAGAGAAATCACTCGGTTCCTTTCTCGCCCAAAAGAATGATGCAGGGAATGAAAATAGCCTTTACTATCTCAGTAGAACTATGCTTGATGCGGAAACTCGGTATTCAAGTATTGAGAAGTGCTTCCTGGAATTAATCTTTGTAGTTCAAAAATTGAGGCACTACCTGCAACATCATTAGATCCAATTAGTATCTCGCAATAACTCGCTCAAATTTATCCTTAGTTTCCCTATGCTTACAGGACGTCTAGCATGGTGGGAAATTATTTTGAAATAGTTTGATATCCATTTTGTGCCTCAAAAGGCAGTAAAGGTCCAAGAACTGGATGATTTCCTTGCTGAGCACCCATCTACAGAAGATACATCATTTAATACTGAAATTTCTATTGAAGAGGTATTATGTATTCAAGATAATTCCCAAACATGGGAAATGTATTTTGATGGTGCTTCTAGAAGTCCAATAGGGAAGAGACTGGAAAATACTAAACTCAACAAGGTTGGATTAGGAAAATTATTTATTTCCCTAGAAAAGGGAGTATTGCCTTATTCTTTCTTATTATCGGAAGGTGGTACCAACAATGAAGACAAATACCAAACTCTCATCACAGGTTTGGAATTGTCCCTTCAGGTGAAAATGGGTCATTTTAAGGTAAAAGGTGATTTAGAATTGGTAATCAAACAAATCAATGGGGAATATTCTGTCAGAAAAGAAGAGTTAATCCTTTTTTGTGATTACATCAGAGGGTTAATGGATAAATTTCCCTCATATCTGACATTGTCTTATATCCCGCGATCACTAAATGCTCAATCAGATGCACTGGCTAATGTAGCTACAACCTTGGCAGATCCAAATTGGGATGAGATAGTTATCAGCATAACCCATCGCCGTGTCCTCTCACCATTTGTTCAAACCAGGAGGGAGTAAATTAATGAAATTAGCCCTATTTCTAAACTGTATGGTCATACCATGGGATAGATAACATCCATCATAGAATATCTTCAAAATGGGATACTTCCACCAAACATGGCTGAGAAAGAATAGATCTGATGACAAGCGACCAATTTTACTCTTTATGATAGTCTAGACCACCAAAAGATTATTTACAAGAGAGTCTTTGATGGAATTATCTTCAGATATATTAATGGAGAAGAGACCTCAGCTGTTATGAAATAAGTACATTCAGAATCTTGTGGTGCCCATCAATCTGGGCACAGACTCTCTAATCAGATATGAAGGCTTGGATACTTTTGGCCTTCAATGACACAGGATTGTACATGTTTCACTAATAAATTTCATCCCTATCAAGTGCATTCCAACTTCATTCATCAACACCTAGAGTTTCTACATACAGCTAAATGCTCCTGGCAATTTTCAACATGGGGAATGGATGTATTAGGGTCTTATCCTCTAGCCACGGCTAAGCAGTTCAAGTATATTCTCACTGCTACTAACTTCTTCTCTAAATGGGCTGAGGCAATACATCTCAAGGAATTCGGAGCCAAAATCATTGTTAGTTTTTTCAAAACTAATATCAACACCAGATTTGGTGTCACTCATACTATTTTGATGTACAATGGCACCAATTTTTGTTCTACTGATGTAAAAAAGTTGTATCGGGAACATAATATCAAGTCCAACCACTCATCTCGCTATCATGCAGCGGCCAATGGCCAAATAGAAGATTTCAAAAATACCCTATCAAATATACTTCCGAATATGGTGGATAAAGATAATAAATCATGTCTTGATAAACTTTTGGATGATTTATGGGCTTATCGGACAACTACATGTACTTCTACCCAAGCAACTCCTTGTTCATTGGTATATGGAACTGAATTAGTTTTTCCAATTTAAATACATTTGCCTTCACTTAGAGTTTAAATCTGTGATCAATTTTCTATAGATGAGAGGTCTCAAAAACAGTTCAATGAGTTGGAAATATTAGACAAGAAAATACTGCATACTTTGCATCATTTAGAAGTTTTTTAGAACAGAATAGCATGGGATTTTAATAAGAACGTTTGAATTTGTTCATTCCTTCAAGGAGAATTGGTATTGGTCCTTAAGACTCCAATGATACCAAGAAAGAAACCTCCAAAACTTGAACCAAAATGGGAATAACCTTATTCCATACATAAGGTCTATTCGAATGGAGCCTATACTTTAATCTCAATGGATGGAGAGCTCAGTACAACTCCAACCAATGAGAGATTCTTGAAGAAATACTTTTTGTAATTATACATCTTAGAACTCACTAAAAGACTTTAAACTATACAGTACCATGTCTTAGTTTCAAGACATTAAACTGTATAACAACTACAAGCATCCATGTTGCATGACATTAAAGTGCGTAGAATCTTCATCCTTGTCTCATGATGTTAAACTGCATGACATCATTTGTACAACTAACATTTTCTCTATTTGACGTTAGAAGATTCCATAAGAAAATATCATTGACATCATCACAAATATTTAGTAGTATATGAGTCTCTCTCTTTCCTATGTCTGAGTTAAATCTGCATAGAGTCCATGTTTCAAGAACTACGTATGGATTGATTCTCATTTTCAATAAGATGCGTAGAGACGCCTGAATCATAAATTCTGGGCCCAGACACATAAAAAAAATCTTCTTATTTTTTTTATCTTCTTGTATATGAATTAGATCTATACTGAGCATTTCATTAAGACATATGATTTGATCCTTATACCATTTTATGTATTAATATTTACCGTTCTCTCATAATGTGAAAAAATCCCCCATTCTTCATGTCAAACTCCATTAGCATGAGGAATGATTTTTTCAATAACAACCTATGGCTTGATTATCATTTTCAATGAAGTATTTAGAGACTCCTAGATCTACAATATTGGGCCCCGTCACGATAAAAAACCCATTTATTTCTTGTTTAAGAGTCAGATCTGTAGAGAAAATGTTTTAAGATCTATGTATGATTTGATTCTTTCCCAGCAAGACATATTGTGACACTTGGGTTTTATCCCTTAATCCAGTTACAATATGACATTCCCTTAATATTGGTTCATTTTCATCCTTGCCGCATGAAGTTAAACTTCATGTCAATTTAACACCCTTATTTTTCACTTGGGTCACCTTTATATTGTAAAAGAAACCCTTACTGCTCCTTTTTTCTCACACCAAGGATAGGTCATGTGAGCTTAGGAATTAGGTAAGTGGATTCTTTATATAAATAATTTGTTTTCAATTTATTATGGGTTTATCAATGTCTTCACTACATGACTCAAAATTACATAGCATAATTCCCTCATTTCATGACTTTAAACTGCACATCAAAATATTAATTTAGAAGAAACAAAGAAAGTTTCCAATTTACATATGAGTCAGATCTATGTAAAGGATGTCAAAATCATGGCCAATACTAGTTCAAATATTTCTCATCTACATTGAACATAAACCCTTTACATATTTCATACTCTTAATCATGAATATTTTCAGATCTTCATAATCTTTCTTACGATTTCTGGTAACAGGGTTTCTAATATCTGAGATCTCTTTTTCTTGACTATGCAGCAGGTTCCCTTAGGCAGCCTTTCATAATTTGCCTACATTACAGGCATGTCTGTCAAAAGATGCCACTATTTGGCTATGCAGCAGATGCCCTAGTTCTCCCTACATAATACATCTCCCCATAACGATTTTATCAAGTTATGGTAACTTCGTTCTTGGTTATAGTATCATTGTCCCCTTTAATATTTAATGAAAATATATAAGAATTTGTTTTTTAAAACAATCATTCAAGTATACTTGTCCCATTATCTCTCTCACAATCTGAAAGTTTTCAGGACCATGGTTTACACATTTCCCTCACCATGTGTTCGATGCACTATGAAATAACCTTGAAATCACTTGGCCACATGTTATATATTGTCTCCATTTATGGTCCTAGTTGTATGACTTAAAACTAAAGACACCATATCTTTTAAATTTGGATCAAACCTTCGTAAAAGTCATATTCCTCCAATTCGTTGGATATCTTGATTGGAAATACCCTTTCCATATTCAGGTAGCTTTCTCCATAAACCAAACTCTATGCTTCAGAAAATCTGAATCTCCATAAACTTTCTTTGACTTTTAGTAATAGAATGTCAGAATTTTGAGATCTCTTTTTGCTTGACGATGCAGCACATGCCCTTAGGAAGCCTTGCATAAGTTGCCTACATAATAGGCATGTCATTCAAAAGATACCACTATTTGGCTATGCAGCATATGCCCTAGTTGGATCTGCATAATATAGCCCCCATAACGGGTTTGTCAAGTAATGGTAACTTCGTTCTTGGAAAATAATTACTCTAATGATTTTAGCCATTTTCCTATATTATTCCTCAGTTCCAGAAATTCCCAAATCATAGTTTACAGTTTTCCGTTCCATACCTAAATATGATAGTATGTTTCTAAACAAATTATTAAGAAATTGGGAGAGTTTTTTCATACCTTTGGTCAAAGATAAAGACCTTAAATTAAAGCCACATAATGTCCTCATTGCATTACTTAAAATAGCACAGTACAATATCAAAAATCTCCCCTTTTATGATAGATTTTTATCTATTACTCATACTTCAAATTTGTATAGAAATGGTTTTCCAACCCATGAAATATGTTTGTATAAAATAGCCTTTTCATTCTTAAAATTCCTTTCCTTGGAAAAACCACCCACTATGGTCTTGAGTCACCCAAATATTATTTCCCATATCTATGAGCGACAAAATGTTAAATTCATAAATAATTCTTTTTCTTGACTATACAGCATGTTCCCTAAGGCAACCTTGCATAAGTTTCCTATATAATAGGTCTGTCACTCAAAATATGATACTATTCGGCTATGCAGCATATTCCCTAGTTGGCCCTGCATAATATAGCCCCCATAACGGGTTTTTCAAATAATGGTAACTTTATTCCTGGAGAAGACACCCATCATGTTGATACAGGTTTTAAATCTGGTATCCATAAAAATCATAGCCCAAGATTCCCCTTGGAAATATTCAAATAATATTGAAGCAATTCTTAACCACAGAGTTTTGTTTAGGATTTAATTCAAAATTTATGGTCAAATCTATTTGACCCTAAATATTATCCCTTTATTTCCCAACATGAATGACTCTAAACTAACAGTAACAAAAGACTTGGTACTCATTAGATTGAGAACCTGTGAAGTTCACTCTAAACAAAATTCGAGTCCCATCTCACTAAGCATACATTTTTGTATGATTTAGGTAATATTGAGTAATAAAAAAAAGTTAAAAAGATAAAAAATTTGTGGGTTTATCCATATAAACCTAGAAAAAATAAAATTATGATCATTATGTCCCTCGGATTAATAAATAAAATTTTGAGCACTTCATTTTTATTATTATAAAAATGATTTTTTAACATAAAAGAATCATTATCATCATTTACCTTTCATATTAAAATCATGAAAAACATGAATGAAGACTTATATGATTAAAAAAATTTCTTTCATTCATATGAAAATAGAGGGTCATCCACAAAATAGAGTCTCTCTATCATGTTTTAGAATAAACTCTCAACATGACTTTTCATTTTTTGGACTGCTTCATAAGCTCTATTAGCTACTTGTTGAAGTTGAGATAGTTGAGCAACTCCAGTCTCCTCAGCCTGATGAAGTGCTTCCTTAGCAGTCGAAATGGAAGTTATTCCCTATAATTGGGTTTCTCCCAATGTTTGATTCAACTACTCAAGCTTGTTATGAATAGCATCCAATTGAAGTTGAAGATATAACAACTCCTTTGTGGTCTCTTTGATTTTTTGTCTAATTTCAAGTGATTTCTTATTATGATTTGCCTCCGCCTCAACTACTGCAGCTTGAAATCCCTCAATACTGATGAGTTATTTAGACTCCTCAAAGTCTTGTTTCACCTTATGCTTCAGCTCTCGTCAGTGAATAGTCTCATTCATAGCATCATAGACTGGACGATAATTAAATCCACCAAATCCCAATACACAGTATAATGCTGGGAGTTTTGACAAATGGGAAAAAAATTCATTTAAAGTCTTTTTAGGAATTATGCTTTAGATATTCCGCCATGTCTTCTTACATGACATGCCAATAGCATATTGCATCTCTAAGTCTGAATCTGAGTCACTTCCATAAGGTAAAATGTACTCTAGAAACAGGTCGCTTAAAGAATTGCCTTGTTCTACTTATCTTGGGATAGTATAAGTCTCATCTTCTGATCTAGGAGATGATAACCCTAAATGATAAATCAAGTTAATTATTATTTTCAAATAGAAGAAACAAATATGATTTAGATAGCTGATTATATTTACCCAGTAATAAGTTATCTACTTGATTAGATTCACCCCATGTATTCTAAACTCCAGTGTTTTGAGAAGTTGTTTCTTGATAAGGGGAATTTCCTTGAATTTGATTAGTTATAAAATTTGAAGGATCTGGAACATCTCTTGATGAAGGATCCTATCTAGGTGTTTCTCCGGCCCCAGTAGAAGGATAAAGTGGAATACCCCATTTCTGAAGAGCCTTTGTGACATTTTCTATAGACAAAGCTGCATAAGGTGAACTTTTATGTAATGAATCAAGTTAAAGAACAATTATTTATGGAAAATGAAAGAATAAGGACTTACGTCCTTGAAATTATTCATGAAAATTCCCAAACTCCTTGATGTAACTTGGAATATCAATATTTGGATTAAGGGTATCCATCATTTTAGTGTATATGGCCTGAAATGTTATAGCATCCTCACCATTTAAGGTATCCAATAAACATTGGTTGATGCCCAAATTGGCTCCGCTGACATTTTGTTCCATTCTCTCTTTAATTAGTACAGAAGAATAAGGTCTTTACAAGTTTGGGTCAACATAATTATTTGTCTTAGATTGCCCTAGAACATCATTCCTTTTTTTGAAGCAAAAGGAATATTAGTGTTGATTATTTTAGGATCCTTTGACAAAAGAAACTGAGATTCATCAGCATGAACCTGGGTTTCCCCTGGGGTTTCTTTTTCTGGTCTTGAAGAATCATCTCTTAATCCCTTGAGATAGAGGAGAGAGACATAGATCCAACAAGAGGGTAAAATGTGGTTACCAAAATATATTGAGTAAGTTAAATGCCCTAAGGATTGTATAAATACTTACTCCTTCAGTGAACACTTCGAATCAATCTTATTTCTCTCTTGTATTTTCTACTCAAAAGATTGGGGAGAGATTGAAACACTCATCTTAGCAGGATAAGCTTGAGGTAATGGTTGAGTATTATTTGTCTCCATTACCCTAGTCAGGATTCTTGCTCCTGCAGAAATTTTTAGAGACCTATGAGGATCATTTGTTGCATCGATAAGAGAGCTTGCAGGACCATACTGAGGTGATTCAAGAATTGGTCTGGAGCTTCCTTCTCAACATTCAAGCTGTATAAATACATTTTCATTAAGATTAATGATAAATGACAAATCAGAGTTGAGACAAAATAAAAGGGGAAATACATTCTCAGTATTAATATAAATACCTCACTCCTCCTCAGAGTCGATAATTACCCCTTAGTGTACTTCTAAGTCCATTATATGAGATACTCGCTTAGAGGCTGGGATTTTTTCATAAGTTGCATTTATAAAAGCCTCTAGCTCTATAATATACATCTGTACCTCAGCCAGGTAATTATCCGGATTACAATTAGAAGGTGCCTTGATGTCAACAATATCTGGTATTCGAATTGCATGATGGAGGAATGCCCATGAATCCCTAAGATCGCGAGTTACACCCTCTCAATGATGAATGGTTGAAGGTCACACATAGTTCAATCTTGGTATGGTTGATTGTGGAGGAGATTCAATGCCCTCTGAATGGTAATCTTCTTCCAGCCTCCTTTCTTTAGAAATTTCAACAGATGGAATAGAAATCTCTGTTTGATGGTGTTGACTGGATCACCTTGGCATTGGAGGTATTGCTTATCTAGCCCTAGTCTTCTAGGTATACCTCCTGCGAAGAAGTTTTGAGGTCTCTAAAGCCTCTAAAACTTTTGTATCATCTCTAGCCTTAGACTTCTTACCACGATTTCCATGTGCAACAGTCGTTGTAGCTACCACTAGATATATTCCTTTTGTAAGAGACCCTTGAGGATATGAAGAAGCCCAAGCTTTGGCATACCCAGGTTCCAATCTGATCGATGCATCTGGTGGAGGTAATGTAATCAACAATTTGGATACCTCTAAAACTATTATAATCCACAACTGTCGCACTAACATTGGGCGTTTTTCATGCCTGACATACATGGGTGGAAAAGTGTTTGATTGTTGAAGACACCTGAACTGACGAGTAAATCTATAGGGGACGTAAGCCTCGCAGATAATTTCACCATCAATCCTGGATGATAATACACCATCCCTAAATGTCATCATATAAGATCTCAGCTCAAACTTATTTTCTTTACCATCATCAATAAATATTCCAACTGGTGGGTTACCAAAATAAAAGAATTTTAATTCTCCTCATACATTCAATGCCTTTATCACTATATCGGGTCTCAAGTTCAGATTATGAATACCAAAAACTTTCTGTAAAAATGGGGTGAATCGACCATTGGTAACTCTGACTAAATTCAACACTGATTATGAAGAAACATGTGCTGCAATACAGCCCCACAACACTTGCAATGTCCCTAAAATTCTAAATGGAGTCTTTCCATTGTATACATACAGCAGGAGATGGTAAATTGTTTCTAATACAGGGGTTTCTAGCCCAATATATTTCCCTTCTACCAATTTAGCTGCAATGATGAAAGTCCTTTATCTTACACCACCTCTAGATTCACGGACTGGAAGAAAATAAACACTTAGACACATATCAAGGAACAAAGTTAATAATACTTTTGCATCTATATCGAGTTTTAATTTATAGCCCCAGTGCTTATAATCGCCTCTTTCCAGTGTAGGCCAATATGTGCCTGAACTACCTTGGTTATATGCAGAAGGACAAACAGTAGGATGTCTATAGGTTGGACCTTCCTCTGTTGTTGGTTCTAAGAAGGATTCCATCCACACTATAGCATGGATATCTTTCTTGTCCTTAGGTAAATTCTTCGCTATCTTAAATAATTCATGACCCAGAAGTGGTGTTCTAGAAGAATCACCCCATGTTGTAGTAGGTGGAATGAATTCATCATACATTTCCCCAAGAATGGTAATTCCAGCTATTTGGTAAATAACTTAGAGACGAATACCAACTTCACCATGCGTCAAATGAAAGGATCTCATTTGTGGACTCCAACAGCTCAGTAATTCAATAATGAATTCATTTTTATAAACATAAGTTTTCCCCCTCCAGACAGCTTCGTAGATATGAACATCTAATAGCTCTTTTCTAAATTCTTCACAAGTCCGACGTACCCAGAATGCCCACATCCACTCGGGTTTTACACCCCCTCCAGAAAAAAGATCCCAATCTCCTTTCCAACCATTAGATTGATCATTTTGAGAAGCTTGAAAAGTGGAATCATAATAATGTGTTCTTGGATCTACAACATGATCCTTCATATCATAAGTGCAACCACTATGATGAAGGATGCCACTAATAGGGATAGTTATTTCTTGTACTGGACCCCCCTTGCACTAATATTCATACAGTTACAGTTGCAATACTGAAGAAACCAATTCTTTGGAAAGTACTTTTTAAAAAATGTAACATGGGAATCTTGAAAAATCTCATGCCCTTACAAGGGTAAATAATGACTTTGTGTGTAGTCACGTTGGTATAGAATTAGACCCTTCCATAGCCCAGGAAGAGTACTCTCAATAATTTCATAATAGTCTGGTCTGATGATATTCATAATTTCATTTTGGTGAGCCTCAACTTCTTCAGTATGAGTCATCAAATGAGTCATTCTTTCCTGAAAAAGAATTACCAAACTTCTAGGTCAGGATTTTAAAGAGGAAATCAAAAATTTAGCAAAGGACATTGTTCGCGTAGGTCCTTCGATGAGGTATGTCGTGTAGGTCCTTCGATGAGGTTCATCGCGTAGGCCCTTCACCAAGGGTCCTAGCAAAAATCCTTTGATGAAGTCACTTTTCATAGATTTATTTCTTAAAATAATTTTACCTTGAAGAAATTTCAAGGAAATTACACGAGAGTACAACATAATAAGAGTTTGGCGAACGAGCTACGCAATGAGAGCTAAAAATTTTTAGAGAAAGAACAGATGAAGAAAAAATTGCAAAAGTTGAGACCTATTTATAGGAAACTGAAGACCTACATGTCTAGACTGTGTATAACCTCTTCGTGATGTACCTACACGAAGTACCTGCGTGGTAAACCTGAGTTGTTCGGAAACTTTCTCCTTAGGACTCGACCTTCTTTGTATGTTTTGGATCCAATCCCGAGGGGGGGATTTTGTTGACACTACATGAGAAAGTAACCAAAAATAATATGAAGAAAACTCAAGGTATATCAGATCCCAAAGCACGGTTCTAAGAGTAAAAAGGAAAATCAAAATATTCCCAAAGAGCTTTGAGATGGACTAGCTTCATAGGCCTGCGCGATGGAGCTACGCGACTGACCTACAAGACAGAGCTCCACACCCAAATATGTTTGGTGTGCCTACGTGGAATACCTATGTGGTGGAGCTATGCGAAGGACCTACGCGGACAACATATCTTCGACCAGGCCTCATCAATGCCTACAAATAGATCCCTTGGGATCCCTATTTGAGGAATGAAAAAAAAAGTGAAAGACTCTCTGAAGCTCCCATTGCGTAGCTCCTTCACCTAGATCCCTAAAATTGTCTCAGGTAGCTCTCTAGACCACAATAGAAGAGATAATTAAATGGGATAAGCATGTTTTTAAGGTCTTCACATTCTTCAATCATCATTTATACCTACGTGGTATACCTGCACGACATACCTGATCATTATACCTACGCGTTACAGCAACACGGGGTACCTACGCAGCATACTTGCACGAGGTACCTATGTGACCAACTCAAGTAACATTTTTAAAATCTATTAATGGAAGGTTATATCCTTCCTTGGTTCCCTTATCTGAAAGGGACTAAGTTTAATCCTCCACTAAAACCTCCTAACTTATCAAACCTTTCAGAAAGGAACAACAGTGTGTCTCCTATTTGGGTTTGTATTTCCACAGCCAAAGGTTTACCGCATTTGTTTCACAATGGGGTTAGGATTAATGGGATGTCTGTGGGTTTTTATATCCACAGACACATGGACTTTTCTCCCAGTAATAGTGCTATAAAGTTCCCAGTTTGGAGGAAGGGTTGGGTCCTGGCCTCTCCCTTCTCAAAGAGGCGACCCAGAACCTCAGGTCTCTGGTAAGGAAGGTACACTTCACACTTTCTTTTCTGTGCAATCATATGAGAAGTCTCCCTCCCCTACCAAGATCAATTTATGGGAAACCATCCTGGTATAATCCCCTCACCTTCAACCCTTCTTCCTTCCATTTGGAACCTTGCCCAATGTGAAGAGAAAAAGGGAAAGCTCGTCACCTCGCCCTCTTCCACGGTCGACGCGCCCTCTTCCATCAACATGGAGGAAAATTTTGAATGTGTGATGACTTTGTTGAATATTTGACATTATCTTGTTTCTCACATCGAGCATGACTCACGTGGTCTTAGAGATTTTTCATTATTACAACACTTTCATGATATGAACGAACTATGAGAACTCTGATTCTTATTCAAACCAGGATACGTAGGAAGCCTCTTCAAGGACCGAGCTCACCGGATATCCTCCTCAAGAATCCAATTCTAATTCCTTTAATCTGGGAATTCTCCTTAGGAATAAGCCCCAAATTAAACCTCAAATCATCAAGGCATCCTTTTTCAGTAAGTAAGACCAAACTCATCTTTCTCAGAGGACCATACTCTCTTATGAGATTGAATGAACTATAAGAACTCTGATTCCTGTTTAAACTAGGATACGTAGAAAACCTCCTCAAGGCCCGAGCTCACCAGATATCCTCCTCATGAATCCAATTCTAATTCCTTTAATATGGGTATTCTCATTAGGAATAAGCCCCAAATTAAACCCTAAATCATCAAGGCATCATTTTTCAAGAAGTAATCCCAAACTCATCTTTCTCAGAGGACCATGCTCTCCTATGAAATTTATCGAACTACGTGGGCTTTGATTCCCATCCATATGGGATACATAGGAAACCTCCTTGAGGTTCAAACCCAACACTTCAAAGCAACCCTTTTCTCCTTGGGCCATATTCCTAATAGGGTCTGATCTTACTTGGACACCCATATCCTTTCCAAAGGTCATTAGGTTGCTTCAGCATAAGTCCCACACTAAGTTTTTACCAAGAACCTTTCGCTTAGAGGTATTTATCACATGACCTTAAAAGGTATGATGTGTCCTATTAAGTGGCATCGAACTACGAGGGTTCTAATTCCTTTCACAAGGATATGTAGGTAGCCCATTTTACAGGCACGATACCAAGATCAAAACAAACCTTCGTTTCCCTAGATGATAATAAATTCCAGAGTGCCCCACTGAGTGGCTTAAAACCCAGTATCATCACAATGATGATTAAAAGAATATCTAATTAGTATATTAGAGGATACCATTGATGGAAAACCTCAAATACATACAGGTATTTCCATTAATGAAGATCCTTGAATGCATACTGATGATTCTAAATTTTACACATGTTAATAAGTGATTGTAAATTTCAAGGGATACTTTTGATATACTTGGTGAATTAATAAGGATTCATGAAAGTATCTTAAATTTACAAAGATATTCCCAGAGTAGACAATTATCCCCCCCCAAATGGGTGTGATGAGTCCGACCTCCCATCCTCTCGACCAATGCACGTTCTTAAGTATCGTAAAGTTCAAACTTAACGAACGCCTACATTTGGAAAGTATATCCCCTTTAGATAAAGAACTATTAGAATTTTCTGGTTACATAAATAAATCCAATGGAAACCACCTGGAAATAGTGATTATTGAAACTAGAACACATGTTTCAAGGAACTGCGAAACAATGAAGTTGTAGGTTCATCCAATTATTTTTTTCAGTTTATTTTAATTTTTTTTCAAACCTCTCACTTTGATAACTTCCCCATTAATGATCGGATTGACGCACCATCCATTTCATTAGATTTTTATCTATGATTAGAAGATAAATCATAATATATATTTTTGAAAGTATCATGGTATGCTCAATATGATTTTTTTCATTTTTTTATGGATAATTTAAAAAAATATTATCAAAAGATGTTTTCTGTGAATTTATCAAGAATAATTATTTAGAATTATCAAAGGATGAATTATTAAAATTGTAAAATTTTAATTAGTTTATATTATCAAGAAAAAATTATTAAATAAATAATCTATGGATAATTGTGTGAAATTTATCAAAAGTATAATTGTGTGAATTTTCAAAATATGATTGCATGAAATTATCAAAGATAATTATAAGAAATTATTGAGTGATATTTTATTGAAATTACCATACAATAATTACTCGAAACGATCAATGAACAATTACATGACTAATCAAAAACAATAATCAACAATTTGAAAAGTTTAATCACATAAAATTATCAAAGGGTAATTGATTAGAATAATTAATCAATAGTTTCAGGATTATCAAAGGATAATTTATTATAATATAATTATTAGTGAATAATTAATTATCAAATATAATTATGAAATATAATTATCAATTGATAAATTTTAATAAAATTATCAAAATATAATTACAAAGGATATTTTTGGGATAAAATTATCAAAAATAATTATAATAGAATAATTTATAATAAAATTATCAAAATATAATTTTAAAGCATAATTTTTAATAAATTTTCAAAATGTAATTTTAAAGGATAATTTACGATAAAAGTATCAAATATTTTTATAAAAGGATAATTTTTTGAAAATTATCAAAATATAATTATAAAAGGATAATTTAAGAAAAATTATCAATAATATAATTATAAAAGGTTAATTTAGGATAAATAATCAAAATATAATTATAAGATGATAATTTAAGATAAATTATCAAAATATAATTATAAAAGGATAATTTACGAGAAATTATCAAAAGATAATTATAAAATAATAATTTATAAATCATCCAGGAGAGGGAATTTATCATCATATGTGATGTTTTTTGAAATAAATTAACTGCTATTGGTTCTAGGAACCCTTGATAGATTTCAATCATTGATGTGTCAAGCAATATGATGATTAGGCTATGATGAGGTGTATTGAACCGCATGGGGAGGTTTATCCTTGCCGCTGATGATGATGAATTTGAAGTGTGAAGTTCCTTAATATTTTGGTCTTGTTTACACATTACTTTCATTGATATGATTATATATAGACATGTTTTGATGGCCATTATAGATTATGATCACACGTGGGTGTGTTTGTGTGTGTCCCTAGAACCCCTATGTTACACTTGATATCATGAGTACTTGTATCTTGTTAATCATGTTTTATGTTTGATCACATGTATTGTGTGTGCTAATTTACATATGATTTCATGTTATGCTTGCTCATGTATCATGTTGTTCTATATATGACTTATGGTATTATTCGTGGAGCCCAAGATAAGTGGACCATCATGACATATTATCCCTTGTAGGGGGGGTGCTCATGACTTGGGACAGTAACGCTGAGGGACCGATGTGTGGGGTATTCAGATGATGATGTGATGGGCTTGTTGTTTGATGCACTCAATGACTAAGGTATGCTAACTAAATATCAATCTTTAAGTATCCATTCAATGAAGAGGGGATACTAATTAGATATTGATCCTTAGTAGGTTACTCAAAAACAAAGGGATTATAACTAGATCTTGGTCCCTAGTATATTCTTCGATGACTAAGGGATGCTCATTAGCTCTCGATCCCTAGAAGGACACTCAAAGAATAAGGGATTCTAATTAGATCTTGATCCCTTTCATATACAGAGAATGTAACGACCCAATATTTTATCAATTGAAATTATGTTCTTATAATTATGTCATATGATCACACGAAATCACAACACATTGAACTACTAAGTACTATGTGACCCTTAAACATAATATTGTCAATTTTTTGAATTGAATTTCGAAAATCTAACATACACAGTAGAGATTAGTAAGATTTTTGGAGTCTTATAAGAAAAACTTAATTTTTGATGAATAGTAACTGACCCTTATGAATAGTAACCAAACCTTATGAATAGTAATATGAACCTTATGAATATTAAATCATCCAAAAGAATAGTAACCTCACCCATGAACGTATAAATAAAATTTATGCATCTTATAAGTGATAATATGACCATAGTAAAAGTATTGGCATTTTGGTAAGTTATAAATAATTAATTAAAATTAATTTGTTTATTTAAAAGAAATTTTATTTTCCTAAAAGGTTTTCATAAATTATAAATTTTATGTTTTCTAGTTTTAAGATAATTTTATAAGACCTTGTGTAATTCTTTAAACCATTATAAATCAGTTATAGTTTAAAATTCTGTATTTTTTAAGTAAATTATGATTTTAATTAAATATTAAATTAATCATATTTAGAGATTTATTTTTGAAAAATGGATTTCATTTTTTGATTCTAAATGTCAAAAAATGGTTAGGGTGAATATTTTGTATTTTTCAAAAATACTTGACTTTTAGATGAATAGTAAAATACAATAATTTGAAAATTAAGCTAAATACATAATTTATAGGGTCATGGATGATGTTATTCTAATGTAATACCAATTGATTCGAACTCACATGAACTTATTACTATTTTTTGTCATGTAATCATCACTATTTCTGGTCTTGATGGAAATTAATAAACTAAGTGATTAAATATTATGAAAACCCTCCTCTCCTCCACTATAAATACCACCCCTCCTTACCTCTTCTCTCCACTCCTCTCAAGACTTGTGCCTTGCCTAAATTCAGACCAAATATCTCCCCAAGCTTCTCCCCCACGTCGTATAGCCCTTAGTCTCTTCAAATGACCAAATCATCTTCCCTTAAGAGGCTATCATGGAAGATTGATTCAAGAGGTAAATTCATCTTTTCAATTCTATTACTTTCCTTTCAAGTTCATTTGTTTTCATTTATATACTTACCTCTCATCATCCTAATGGTATGATAACTCTATTAAATTATATGTAATGGACTGTTTTTATTATAATGTAATAAGTTATTATCATCTCTCGTTTACTCTTCTTTTATACTAGTACCAAAGACACCATCCGATATGTACTAATTTACCACATTCAAGGATAATAGGTTTTCAATTTCTCTTACCATATTAAATTATAGTCAAGAAACCATTTTAATGGTTGAACCAAACTATTAAATATGTATTTTATCTTATGTGATGTTCTGTAATCCTTTTTCATGCATGATGTAAATTAATAATACAAAACAATTTAATTATGAGAAAAATCGCCAAATTAATCCAAGCATTTATCATTAATGCTTTATATAATGATTCACCTTCTTTAAAATAAAAAAATGAATTTTAAAACCATGTAACCTTCTGTATGTCCAATAATACAATATAAATCTAATTCTATACAACCATTCTTATTTTACATGATTCTTTATTCATGAAAATAAGTAAACCGATCGTAAAAAACAAGAAAACAAACGGGCCCAAACAAAGAAATTGAACCACTTAACTCATCAAAAAGGTCATGAATTAACTTGAAAATATTATACTAAATATTTTACATATATAATTGGTTTTGAAATTATTAATTAATGAACCTAATTTGATTATTTAGGTCATTAATATCATGTGGATAATACCATCGGACATAAGGTAAGGGATCCTCTCTATTTCACTATGGTTCAAGAGTGACCACTATGTTATGCCCTTTTATGGGTAATCCCTAATGATGGGGTATAATTTATGACCTTATATACACTAAAAATGATCAAGGAATGAAGTGGGTTATGGAACGACAAAGCGAAGACATATTTTGACCCGGAAATCCATTACGGGGGGGCCTAGAAGGGCCGCGCGAAAAAATCTCAAGTGTGCGCAAAAAAATATCTCCTGCGCAGAAAATCGCAGGATCCAAGGAATTGTTTTGTGCTGGCACACAAACTTTCACCCCACTTGGAAACTTCTACACCACGTGGAAACTTCCACACCATGTAGCAACTTCTGTGCCGAGCGGAAAATTTCGCATCGGTGCGAGAAATTCTGCATCGCCAACCGCATGCGCAGAAATTTGTGTGCGCCACCCCCGCATTGATGATCTTTCGCGCTGCTGACACTGGCGCACCAACTTTTGCGCAGACCTATTTCCACATGGATCGAGTGACCTTGAGAGCCTATAAATATATGGGATACCCTTTGAATTTCTACGTCTGAATAATATGAACCATCTCCTCTATGCGAAATCCTACTCCCCTACGCACAAAAGATGGATTTCAGGTACAGGATTTTTTGCGACAGGTATCCCCGGGGTCCACCTTCATGTGAGACCATTCGAGCTTAACCCTTGTCGAAATCACTTTGAGCACCATCCCCTGCACACAGTCACTACCAATTTCATGCAATCCTTTTCAATTACGCGCAATCTCTTCCAATTGTGTGCAACTGTTACACCTTGTGTGAAATCTCCTCTATTTGGGCGCAAAACATCATCTCCCCTTTGCGTGCCCAGAATCTCCAATTTCATGCCGACCCGGGATTTTCTGCGCAAGCGACTAAATTTTGTGCCTACCCATCCTTTTCCACACAAGAGGCTCAATTATGTGCGGAACCAATAGTTTCTGCACAAGTACCTCAATTTCACACCGACTCGGTGTTTTCCGCGCAACTATTCAGTTTGCACGAAAGCCTCCCTCCTTGTGAACATTTGTTCAATGTATCTCTTATAGACATAATTTATGGGTGCCTCTCATGCCCAAAACATCTACGGAACACACCGTTTTCCCATACGACCTTCTAAGTTTGTACAAAGTAACTTTAAAGTCCCTTGGGTGGTATTTCACATTGCGTTGCTTCACCTCATGATTTTTCGCATAGGCACGCTAACAACTATTGTTTCTTTGCATATCCACACTAACGTAGACCCCCGGTGGGATCACCTCATGATACCCCCTGACCACGGTGTTGCCAGTACCTTTGCTTCACCAAGGTGTAGTGGGGGCGATTATGTAAGTCCAAGGGGTGTGGAGTGAACCCACCTCGTCCGAGCTGCAGGATGTTAAACTGCCAAGCACCTTCGTCCTCAACACATGAGGTTAAACTGAGACCTCACCCCATGCCTTGAACGCGGGGTGCCCCATCTCAGACATTATCTATGCCCAAAAGTCTCCACGGGAGTGAGATTATTCCTCACATGGAATAACATCCTCTTTATAGGAGGGGCTTCTGTCCACAGGGAAAGGGAAACCACCCTGTTGTAAGCCCCTAGCTTTCCTTGCAGGAGGTATCACCCCTGATCCTCCTCTCTTCTTGGGTGACAAATCCATCTCCCACTAGGCTTTGTCACCACCCGGGCCTCCACCCTGGAGTAAGTCCCAATCTCCATCACTTGGGTTGTTAACCATGGATAAGCCCCTGTTTCTTATTTGGGACGCTACTGTAACGACCCG